>OX328015.1:40566150-41766150 GCA_946811545.1 Netelia fuscicornis
TTCTCTGAACCAGCCCTTCGGCAATTTTGCTTGAATACCAAAACCCACCCTCACGTCTCCCTCAATGACTCTGATAAAAAAAAAATGTAAACGTACCGAAGTACAGAACATAAAATACAATGTAGCAAATAAGAAAAGAAATTAACAACTCCATTAGCCAATCGACTTTTTCTCAGGGTTGTAAACGTTGGAGATCCGACAAAAAAGAAATTTAGTTACGGACATTCTACCCTCGACCTTCCTCCAAAGAACTATTTATTTACCTCCGCCAGTAGATCTGGCTATTCCCTCGATTAATGTCGGTAGGAAAGAGAACGAATAAAACAAAATATGTAAATATCGCAGGGTATGTACCACCCCTGCTACATTAAGTATTCGCACGAAAGGGTGTACGCATTAAGTGGTAACGTACATAACGGGGGCGTAGCGTGCACGTTTTATTTTTATAAAAAAAAGAAAGAAATTAAAATACAAAAAATCAAAAAAAAAAGTTCGGAGACTAACAAATATCCAGTACGTTAGCTGCTAGTGCACGAGTTTGGGGGTAAATAAAATAATTCAAACAGCTCCGGAAATATGTGGCTAGTCCACGGAGAGCCAGGTGTTATGTTTTGTTCACGCGCGAGGAGAGAGGGTGGAGATAGAGGCGAAACGAGAGGAATGAGATCAGAGAGGAGTGAGAAGACCGTAGGAGAACGAGGGTGGTTTTTTCTGTGCAACCCTCCGCGGGGTAGAACGCGCGCGAAGCTTGCAATACGAGCTCATCAGAGATCCGCGGTGGAAAATAAAAGTGCAAAGAATCCAGGCCGAGCAACAAGGACGGCTGTAAGCTTCGCATTTTTTTTTACTCTCATTTTTTTTTCTTTTTAAATTTTTCTACCCCTCTCGCCTTTTACTTTGTCGTTGGCCGCGTTCAAGCAAATCCAATTATTCGAAACGAGACCGCGGCGAGCTTTCACGGTATCTTTCCAAACCTCCACCTATTTATAAATATAACGCGCGGCGAGCACTCGCAATTTCGTTTCTTCCACGACTTTGTCGTTCCATTCGTCCGGACGAGCTCGTGTGAAATAATACTCGGCGTACATCGACATATTCGTACGAAAACAAAAACCCGTCCGTCTTTTAACAACCTTATTTTTTTTTTTCTTTTCTTTTTCAAGAACATTGAACCGTGAGATTTTCTTTTTGATTCGACGAATGGTTTGACAAAAAAATAAGAATTTTTAATTTATCTTGTTTGTTTATGGAGATTCGAATATTTTTTTCCTGGGATATAAAAATAGGACGGCAGAGAAACAAAAGTAAATAAAATGTAGAAATATCGTATCGTCGATAAACCGTTTGAGATATAGCGAATTGAAAGAGGCAAAGGATAACGGAGGATCGTGCGAGTTTCTCTTTCTTCTTCCTCCTCCTCCTCCTCCTCCTCCCCCTTCTCTTTATCTTTTCTTCGTGACGTTTCGGCATCTCGCTGCCGTTGAGCATTGAATTCTTTTTCCCTCTCCTCTTTCTTTTGAATACAATTTTTACCGGAAGCATCGCAACGCCGTCGGTCGTCGTGACCCCCGCGTCTTCGAGGCTCGCCGAGGATTTTACTCCGCGTACAAAGGCAAAAATTCGAAATGTATAGCGCGTGCTTCCGAGGATTTTCTGTTATATCGTTTTATCTCTCTTCGTGATAACCGCAAGTTGCAATATTTTCTCGCGTCGAACGCGAATAACGCGTGGTTTTCTGTCAGATGTGAAAATACGAAAAATAATCAAATTCGTTGAAAAATATTAACGAATATCGTAAAATTCGTGAATTTCGATGAAAAAAATTAAATTGTCGTTTATCACGCGTGTTTACTTTACGTGCTAGCAAAGCTGCATCGTCGTAGAAATTTTATGCGAGCTTTTCCGTACACCCAAAGTACCGGAGTCTTTTCTCTCCGTCACGATAAACCGGAATCAGCACCTGACAAGGGACCGTCTCGCGCTGCACGGGCCATTAGAGAAAACGAAGATTTATTCACCCGTCGCGTAATATAAACTCCCCTCCGTATTTCAGGCATGTACCGATCTTTTTTTTTGCACGCAACGAGCGACGAGACGAACAAAGCAAATGTTTACTTTTCTTCTTGTTTTATTTTAATGGAACATGTTGCATTTAATCACGAAAAATCGTGGAAAAATTGTTCACGTGTCGGATAGAAACGCGGTAAATATTGGTTATCGGGTATGAAAGAAATCGCGCGAAAAATAAATACGTGGCAATTTTTTACAAAAATCGATAATTGCGCAATCGAATATTGCTCGATCTTCCCAATCGCTTAATTGCCAATACTAATCTGATTTTCCGCTGTGCATTCGAGATTGATCAACGTAATCTGTATCCGTGAACAAAAAAAAAACGCGTGGCTCAACGATTCCCCTCGTACCACACCTGAAACGACTAATGATCGTTACTACCGTTTGCGCGCGTCCGTTAGCGCGCACGGTAAACGATGAGCGTAATCGACGTAGCGACGCCTATAAAGGTCGCACCGTGTACATATCAACATGGGTGTTATAACCCGCTTTGCGAGGCGCGTTTCCTATCGATAAAACGAAACTCTAAAAATGAGATAACGCTACGTTTGTTCAACTGGAAAAACGTCGATCGGGATCAGCTCGTGGCCGTAAGTCACGGGAAATACACGAGGTGGCGTATTCTTCAATCTTGACGTTCCGATAAAGGCGCGTCCTTATCAAAAAAACACAATTTTCAATCCTAATTTGTTATCTCGTTAAGAAATTTCGTTTTTATTAATCAAAAACGAAACGAACGAATCGAATTTTATTTGCATCCGGCACGCGGCGTGAAATTCTTCGAGCGAAAGTTCATTTATGCTTTACGACGTATTCATTAAGTCGTTTCGACTCCCACGCTGAAGAAAGTTTCGCCGTACCGAGGATCGTGAGATCGTTTCTCGGCCTCCCTGTCGCGTTGTATATTCCCGATGAACTTTTTTTGTTTTTTTTTTTTTTTTTTTTTTTGGGTGGGGATTGAGAAGAACAATGCGATTTTTTTAAGCTAAATCCATCAAAAATACGAACGAGCATTAATTCGCGTTCGATCGGTGCATTCAAAAAAGAGGCTCGTATGAAACGAACCCTCGACAAAGGTACACCGAATTTGCACGACGAACTCGAGTGTCGAGGTATCGTGCATTAAATCAGGATCACCGGATAAATTCGTAATTCGTATACAAACGAAATGCAAACGAGGAGGGGCTCGTTTCAAACCCAAAAATTCACGTTGCGTATACGTTGCGACAATTAATCAATCGACGCACTTGAAAGTAATTCAAACAAATTAGGAATGTTCAAACACATCGTCGCGTTATGTTGTTCCGCTGCGTCGATGATCGAGAAAGCGCAGCATCGATGGAAAATTAGCCGAGCTGAATTTTCGAAAATGGCAAATCCTTGCAACAAGATTCTGCCTCTACTGGGTTAATACGAAGCGATTGGAGTCACGGAGACCAAGACTACGCAGCACGGAGAATGAGAGAGAGAGAGAGAGAGAGAGAGAGAGAGAGAGAGAGAGAGAGAGCGAGAGAGAGAGAGAGGGAGGGAGGGATTAATTTCCTTGCCTCAATGCCTTGCCTTCTTGCCATTTCCCTCCCTCCCTCTCTCTCTCTCTCTCTCTCTCTCTCTCTCTCTGTCTCCTTACGCGTCTCGTGGCCCTCGCAGCATGCGTTATAATGCGAGAGAGAGGAAGGCAGAGAGAGAGAGAGAGAGAGACAGAGAGCGAGAGAGGTGAACTGTTACGGTAACGGTTAATAGGTACAGCCTGGTAGAAGGCGAAGAGGGTGATCACATGCAGCCTTGGAGTGCACAGCGCTGCAGCTGCGTTAATTAAAACTCCGTAATGGGTCGCGAGTGCAGCGTGCGGCATTTTGGTCGACGGTGGTAGTTGCTAGCCCTCGAAAGTGCCACGGTCCAGTGTGGCAAAACGGATATGCGTTAGTCATATATATATATATATATATATATATATATATACCTACACGTATATGACATTACACGTTAGGTATATACATATGTGGAATGACAACTACGCTGCTCGGTGCTCGCTAGTCTCCGGGCTGTTTCGGTCCTCTAGAATCACGCACGCGTGTAGATCGTCCGTTGCATCGAGTGTGCTGAAACTCTGTATCGTCAGTTCGCGAGCAAAAGCGGATTAACCCTGTTGTCGTTATATACGCTCGATACTACGATTATTCCACGAATCTGCAACGACGAAGTCGTTGAAAGATCGTTCTTTCTTTTTTCGGTTGAAACTAAAAAAAGTGGAAAAAACTGCAATCTCTATTCCTTTATATCGTTTTATTTCTTCTTTTCCATTTACAAATTTACCCTCGGGTAATGTTCTCGAACATCGTTGTTAAATAGAAATGAAAAATAGTAGAGATGGTATTTACGAGCGAACGTGGTTAACACGCGCTTTGACATTGCACATTTTGTTTCATGATATTTCATATATTTCGTGAAATATAATTCCCAGTGTGTTACTCGGTATTTTCTGTTCCCTGATTATTTTTGCAATCCTTATTACACGCCCGAAGGATATATCCCTTCACAAAAAGGCTGAGAGAGAAAGAGAGAGAGAGAGAGAGAGAGTATAAAACCGAGAGGCAGAATTTGAAAAATATCCTCGTGTATGCCGGATTTTCGGGAGAGAACACGCGCCACCGTATCAGCTGCATCCAGCTGTAGTTTTGTTTAATCAAAGACAAGAGCGTCGCCGGCATTTCCGTTCCTTGAATTTATTTTTTTGCTTTTCATTTTTCTTTTTCATAAATTCGCTCTGAGCAGCGACACTGTCTGTTGGCTTATCTTCTTTCCGCGCTTCGTTTCTCTCTCGCCCGGTTACCCGGACTACGGGACGAATACACTGTGCGTGGCCCTCTATCTCTCGACCGTCGGAACTCGCGTAATCACCTGCCTGCGTGATACGAGAGAAAGAGGATTTCTTACGCTTGTGCGAGTACGAAAACAAATTTTTGCTCGGAAAAATCTCTAATTTCCAAGATCGAACGAACAAAAATTCAATAACTTCTTATCCGTTGGCGTAACTCCCACCCGTCGTAACTTTCTCAATCATCTTAAGGCATAAATAACACAGTTCAGAGCCGGAGAGTCTCGCGATTAAATCGATACACGGAATTCCCGATCGGTTTATCCTCGAACCCCGGTGACCGTACTCTTCGTACTTCCGGTCTCGCTCAATTTGCAGTTTGCGGTGTCGGTCTTTCTATCTTTATCCCTCTTTACTTCTCTCTCTCTCTTGATCCTGGCGTGCCAATACCGAGAATGTTGGCCGAACCGCGGAGGTCCTAGAACGGGCCTGTTGAAGGCGAGATGGTTAGAGGGGTTGGTGGTTGTAGGGGAGAAGGACGAGGAGGAGGAGGAGAGCGTGTGCCTGTCGGCAATTTGCAATTTCCTGGCTCTTCTGCCGTGGCGCTCCCGTCGTTCCGCGAGCTCACCGCGTCAGCCCCCCTCCTCCCCCTCACTTTTACTCTATATCCTCCATCGAAATACGTATACCCCCATTGCCACACCGATCGACGTCTCTTCGTACTGTTTCCACCCTCGCATCACGTTTTCCAACCCCCGTATACGCTCTCCCTCTCTCTCTCTCTCTCTCTCTCTCTCCCTCTCTCTCTCTCTCTCTGCCTCATACAGTTCCGAGAGGTACGTCACGTACGGTTCGTCACATGCGAACGTGCATGCGAATACACACAATGCGCACAACATCTATCGTGCATCAACTATACCATACAATATAATACAATGCAAACAAATTTTGGATGCTTCTGTATGCATAAACCATACCAGCAATGGTATACAGTCAGACTTTGACTCTGCGCGTATATACACATATATTTCACGGTTACCACACACGGGGGACACATTCTCACTCCCTCCGAACCGAACACCCGATCGAATCCAAACCGCCTCGTCGAGCCGACAAAGTGTCATCCTCTTCCGCCAATGGCGCCGATCGAACGTGTTACTCGCCTGTCAACACTCTCGGCAACGAAATCGACAGACTCGTCAATGCAGCGGCATCTACACTCGCGCCAACTGCTCTCTGTCCGCGCTTTCGAGAATAAAAAAAAAACAACAACAAAATGTAATCAAATAAAATACAAAAATAGGCGAAAAAACGCGTTTGAGGTTTATAAAAATAACTAGAAAATATTTGAAACGTGTTGTTACACGGAGAAAAAACGTGTATAAAATTGTTAAGTAATTTTTGTTACTCGTACGAAGCGTGAATCTTTATTTTTGTCTCTTTTTTTTAACGAACTTTTGTTTTCTCTGTGTTTCAGGTAAAACCAGGACGAAATTAATCCAGATTAATGGCAGGCTCGGGACGAGGAGCGAGTGAGTCGACGAGATTTTGAATCGTAACGTTTTTGGTTTACGAATATATAAATTCGAAAGAAGAGTGGAGAAAAAAAGTTATCCCCCCCCCCCCCGTCCGTTTTCCAAGTGGCAAGAAAAGCTCTCTCAAACGTGATAGGAGAAACGTACGACCTCGATAGCAGCGTGACGCGGGGGAAACCGTTGAAATATTTCTCATAACTCATGTAACTTCATAAGTACATGCAACTTTCCACCTAGAAAAATACAACGGTATTCACGAGTGATATATATTACCCTCGCGCAGTGGTGCTTTCTATTTCCATATGTCATTGGGGAAACTCTCACGCTCTCCTCCTGTGCACCCAGTAGCTACTGGCGGTTCGACGTTGTCTCTGGTTTTCTCCGCACGCATACACGGACACACATTTCATTCCACGTAACACATAGTCGTCTTTCCTGCTACGAGATATATTCCGCTTCTCGTTCCATAATACATCTATGACCCCGTTTCAATTACAAGACCAGTCTCTCCCTCTCGCACTGGACATAGAGCGACCAAAAATTCGGGCCTCGATCCGTGGTGACGTTTGAATTTCCGGATGGGAAGAAAACCTTGTTGTTGATACAGCAATTCGCGATGTCATTTAAGGGGAAGACAACACTCGAGAATTGTCCAGTCGCTCGTTTTACCCTCGGAACATTACGTAGGGGAAAGTCGGGGAATTGAGAATGGCGAGTAATTGGGAATAGTTAGATAAGTAATACTTCCCCCGCACTACACCGTCCCATAACTGTTCAACGATTCCATCCCGCCGGTCTCAGTGCATACGCGAAAGTGAGAATGAAAGATCGCACTCTTGGTGTCATGGTGAGTCGAACAATTATTTTTGCGGTTCTGTTATAATTCTTGTCGTGTGTTATAATAGATGTAAATATCATATTTTGGAGTTCCAGGACACGATATTGCGTCAGTATCATGTACCTAGTATCTGTTTTCAAACGCTATGTGATTGAAGTTTCACCAAAAATAGATACCGTCATTTTTATTTATATTAACTACTTCGGGCAATTGCGAACGGCATCGGGCGTTCTTAACATACTGCGTACGGGTTACAAGATATCTCTAAAACAGAAAATGCAAAGTGAAAGGAAAGCTAAAAGAGAAAATATTCTAACTAAAAAACAAAAAACAAATATTAAAACTATACAAAAGAAACCACGAGTCAAGGGTAAAGGACTTAGAAATTTGAAGAAGGCTTTACAAGGAAATGAAGACGAAACGGAGATTTTTGTATAACGTGCTGCGAAAAGTACGAACGAGAGAAACCAGTAAAGGTTACGTGTGTGATATATTGTTCCTAATTACCACATACTGTTCCCATTTCCCCCACGGGGTGATCTCAATTACCCAAAGACATAGGGTATGAGGTAAAAAGTTTTTTGTTTTTCTTCATTTTTTAAATAAAACGTTGTTACTTGAGAATTGTTTACCACTAATAAGTAAGTGAATAAGCAAAGTTTATGTTGCAATACAAGTTGATTGTGTCAATGACGTTTTTCTATTATTTTTGAGCGTTGGAAGTTAAGTGTTTCCAATTCCCCCACTTTCCCCTATTAATATTATCCGACCCGTTTCAAGTTCTTCACCTAAATATTCGGATATGTAGATACGTATGTACGAACCGGAAACATTTAATACAAACAAAAGCTCCGTTCCACCGATTTCAGGAGTTTCCTTTGCCTCTTTCCAATCTCCGCATCTGTTTCGTACAATAACTCAACCCTCCCTCTTTACCCACGCCACTTATCCATCCTCGCCTCCTTCCTAACTACTTGCCCAAAAATACAGGACACTATCGTATAACTATATACGTCTCGTTCTCCGTGTATCCTGTGGGTCTCCTCAGCCATCGGTCGGTCCACATTGTCGACAAAGGACTCGCGCGAATTCGTGGTTAATCGTATCAAATATGGCGTCGAGAAACGCGAAAGGGTCGGGGCGATGGTTTCGAAAGGAAAATGGGACATTTCCTTCACGAGGGAAATCCTGCCGTCACTCGGTCGGACTCGACCCAACGGAATTAGTGCGGTTTTGCATGTAGATTTACATGCATATAGATATATATGTATATATTTAGATCGAGGTGATAAAGATAGTATTATATATTACGTAGCGTGGTGCTCGGATTGATACACACGGTACGCTTTGGTAGACACATTGTGCCGCCTACTTGTCCAGCTGGGCCAGCAGAATTGGATAAAGCCCCTCGGCGAGTTGCCCATTATGCAATTTCTCTTATATGAGGGTAGTCCCTACGGTATTTACCTCGGTGGAATGCTCTCGAACCCATGGACACGAGCTCAGACGCACACTCGCATGCAGATCTTTGTCTCTCTCTCTCTCTCTTTCCCGTCAAACATCCCGGAAGGTCTCTAGCGTTTAATTCCAACGTGGTCTTTGAGTCGATTATTACCGAACGTGTCGTTACACTCGCCACTCGAGCGTCTAAGTGCAGCTTTTAGCACGAATTTAAACCCACGAACGATAAATAAATCATCCAAATATCGAAATAAATGTCAATAAATAATGTTCTTATTTTTTTTTGGTTCTCTAAAACTGTGTACGGTGAGGAAAGAAACGTGTCGTCATTTTTGCTTAGGGAAGGAGGGTAAAATCGAATAATGCTCCATGTGGACAGATGTGTCGTAGGGTGATTTCGAGATTCCTTGGGTTTTGCTACGAGGCACAAGCTGCACTACACCGTTCGGTAAAATCTCGTCGTTCGTTCGACGTATAGTTTTAGGGTATATGAAGTATGTATAGATATATGTGCATATATTATGGTATGATATAAAATCGGCGGGGTGGGGGGAGGGGGGATACGCAGCACGCTGCCAGTTTACTAATCGATGCTAACGACTCTTCGATGGTAGTCTCTTCTCGTTCGCTCACCGGGACATATACCTCCCCTTCCACCTCCTCCTACCCTCTTGCATCCTGCAACCCCCATGCCCCCATCGACCTCTTCCAAAGTCGTTTCTTCTACCGAGAGAGGAAATTTGGCACGAATCCGAGAAGCTTAAATCACCGTGGACGTCGAATGGTGCATCTCTCTCTCTCCCTTTCTATCTATCTACACACGTATATATATATATATATATGTATATATCTCGGTGCCCGGAATAATGTAGAGAGTCAAACACTCGAGAGAGCACTGCGGAGAATTTTTCGCGCGAAAGCTCTCCTAGCCGGAAGGATACGTCGATATTATCGATCGTTTGCCTTCCGGCAACGAAGAATTTTCAGCCATTTTTACATGACTCTGCCTTCTTTTTTGTTCCTTTACCGGAACAAGAAAAAAAGAAAAATTCACGATAAAAGTTTACACGGTAACCCCGGACCGCGTTTAAAAAAAAAAACATTTTTATCGGAGGGGCGGATAAAAAACACGCAAAGAAAGAATAAATCGTGCAAAAAAAAAGTACTAAAAAAATGCAGAAAAAAAAAAACCGAAACAAAAACTCGTTCTACATCGCAAATTTTCAACGATACGTTCTCGCGTCGAGCGGAGGTGCCCGGTGCTTTTGCTTCCCCCGTGTAATTCTCGTTATTCGTGGGATTTTCCACGTAGGAACAAAACAAAATCTACGTAAAAACAAAAGGAATAAAACTGGGGGAAAAAAAAGAAGATTATAAAACAAAATTGAAACAAACAAAAAGGACGAGAACGCTTTATCCAGACCATCGCCGTTTTCCATAAAACAACTTGACGTCGGATCGCCGACGAGGGTATATCTGTCGTCACGAGGGTGGAGAGGCATAGCTACGTGATATTCGTCCGAATATAACGCGTAGTGTACACCCCCGGAGTGAGACAAAGTTTATTTTATGGGAATCGAGCGAGAGCGAGAGAGACGAAAAGCGTTGAGCCAGAAAGAAAAACAGACAAGGCCGGATAAATACATATTTCGCTAGAATACTTTATTCTCGCGGGGTTGGCTTTCTGGCTCATACCCCGTGTACCCCCGTGTGCGCGCGCACACACACACACTCCCGTATACATTTCTATATCTATATCTAAAGTACGAGGCTGCCGTTTCGTTGGAAAACGTAAAAGCAGAAAATTTCAAGCCCCGGGGCTTATGGGTATATGGCGTGCTGGTTGCTGCGAGGCGAGTGTGGCGTTGGTCGTCGCGCAACGAGAGAGACTCCATTAGAATGACAAAGAAAAAAAGGAAAAAAAAATTTTTGGTCTACACACAAACATTTAACTTTAGTTCGCTCGTGTCTGTGTGTGTGTTTATCGGTACATTTACGCACACGTTTCGTGCTACACGTATACTTTGCCATGCTCCATCTTTTTTTCTCTCCCCTCTTCTTTCCTTTACTTTTATGTATTTTAGTGTGCCGTGAGCGCATTTTACGCTCATCTCAGTTTGTATGCGGTTGCAACGCGAGCTTCCTCTCTCTCTCTCTCTCTCTCTCTCTCTCTCTCTCTCTCTCTCTCTCTCATCCGTATCTTGGGAGTTTCATACGGCCGTTTTACCAACGGGAGAACCACACCGCGCGGTGTCCGCCTGAGTAAAAACTCGTAAACATCGTCAGCGCCCCCTACTTTTCTGTAAACCGCGCGTGCCCTCTACCCTCTCTCTGTCTCTCTGCTCCTCTCACCTCCGCGGACATAAACCAGCGTTGTCTCAGTGGCGGCGGCGAAACGCACCCAAGCTAACGTAATTTTTCTCACTTTGCAAGTTGTGTACCATAAATTACTGTGTGGCCTGCTAGCCGCCTCGCTATGGCCATATATTTATATGTATCTCTTTCTCCTTCTCTATTCCTCTCCCTCCCTCCCTCCCTCTCTCTCTCTCTCTCTCTCTTGGTTTACTCGACTTTTTCACCCTTACACCCCTTTCAAGCTTTGCAGTATTTGTGTCCTCTCGCGGCCCCCGACATCACCCTCTGTTTTTCTTTCTCTCATCCCCATCTACCCTCTTCCTCAACCCCCTGGCTACTCTCACTTATATACATTTTCCGTCTTTTCCTCCTTTCACCTCGTAGACGCCGCTTCAACGGCTACTGTAATCTCCGGTTTTTGAAACACGTTCGAAAAACACCCCTGACCTCCAAACTTCTTTGTCAACGTCATTCCTACCCCATCTACCCTTGAGCCGAATCAAATTTTTTTCATACTCGTGAACATTATTTCTCGTTTTTTTCTTCTCTTTTTCGTTTGTCAGTTGGCGAAAATATCGAAGAAACTTCCCGGATGTGTTTCGTAATGAACGAAGCTTTCGATCGTCGGTTGAAAACAAACGAGCTTGCCTCATTTCTTTTTTTTCTTTTATTTCAACCCTCGCGAATACGCAATGGAGTGTGGGGCAATAAAGCGAGTCGAGTAATTGCAAATTAAAGCTCTTTTCACGTACACATTTCTTACTTTTTCTCTCCCCCCTCGCAAGGTTATATAGCGCAGTTTCTCGGAAGCGAATGCACGAAAATTCCTGGAAAAGGGGTTGGCAGTTGGGCAAAAGAGAGAGAGAGAGAGAGAGAGAGGGGTGGTTATATAGATTATTAGTGTACTAGGCGTGCATAGCGTTCGTTATTTCGCGAGCAACGAGACCGAGAGACCCTCCGGCATCGTTGAAAGCGAGACCTCCCCCCTCTGCCTCAACTTCCCTCTCGACCCTCTCTTTCTCCCTCCTTCGCTCCCTGGAATAGCAATTACGATCAGCTGTTGGCGTGCACGCGAAATTCAACTTCCGGTCGAGCAAAGGCTGTTTCGCATCGTCGCCCGAGCGCGTTGCGTTGTAATCACGATTCATACACACCTGGGAAGAGTATCTCGTTTCTCTCCCCATCTCGCCCTTTCTCTTTCTCTTTCTCGAACACACGTTCCCTTTCCCTCTCTCTCTCTCTTTCTCTTCTCTACCTTGCGTTCGTTGCATTTTTCATAGACGTCCCCCGCTCTCCGTCTCGTTCTCGCGCCCCTTTCATTTCACTCCGCACACGCTTCGCATTATCCCGCCCTCGCAGTCCTTCGAACGAGGGGTCGAAACGTTTCATCCGCCTCGTTTTCTCTCTCTCTCTTTCTCTCTTCGTACTCGCTATATATCTTTTTTTTTTTGTTTTCTTTAATCTGTTTTATTTTCTCTCGCTTCGGCGTATGTGGCAGCCGGCGGAGAGCCCGGCTCGCGTACACTTCTCGATATGAACAGGCCGAAAAATATTTTCTAAAGCGCCGCGGCGATGGAGAGTAATTGACGCCGTGCCGGGGATTTTACGGGATTTATACACGCGGGGGTGGCCCGTGCGTTCGGCTCGACCGGAGCTCGACTCGCTTCGCTTCCGGAATTTTACTGGCTACGAATATATATGCGCGCAAAACGAACACCTTTCGTATAAAAAAAAACGAAACAAAGAGAAAAAAAGCTCTCGTTGTATTTCGCGCACGTGCTCACTCAATTTTTCGTCTACGTGTGCATTCGTGTATTATCCCCGCACATTTTTGTAAGACAGATAAAGCGAGTCGCTCCCGGGTACGACGATGATTGAAAGCGAGATCAATTTCGATAGGAAATTAGCGATAGGTTTTTATAAATGTCTAGATCGTGAGTGAAATCAAACGATCGAACGCGGGCATTGCGCTACAAAAGAGCGATAGGAAAATGAAAATAATCGTTCGAACGTCTCTTTTTATTCGTAATTTTTTACCCTCTGACGGGCAATGATGACGAGAAGACATTCCTCGAAGAGGAAAAATGAAATCTACGAGAATACGTTTCGATGAATAACAAATTTAATGAAGAGATTAAAGATCGATCATTCGCCCTGTCTCCCGAGCGTAGGAGGGAAGTAAAAAAGAAAACTTTTGATCTCCAGACAGAAATACTCTGCAGGAGGCTATGAACCAGAAATAATCGTTCCATCGTCGATTCTCAATATTCTCCTACCCACTAACCTTCTCCTACCCCCTCCCATATATCTATTCTCTATCTCTCTCTACCCCAAAGCCAACAGTAAATTCTAATCAAACTCAGCTCTTGATTGTCTCTGTGCTCGGGCCGAGCTCTCTGTTTGAACCGTGATTGAAATTCCGGGTCACGAGAATCGTTCATCCACTGCAGTCGACGCTCTCTCTCTCTCTCTCTCTCTCCCTCTCTCCCTCTTTCTCGGTCTCTCTCTCTCTCTCTCTCTCTCTCTGCGTCTCACCCGCTATTCGTAGAATACCGGTCAGGACGCAATGGGATGAGGGATCTAGGAAGAGAATGCGTATATATTCCCAGTGGAGGCTCTTGGCTCATTCGCTCGAGCGAGACGTTCTGTTCTAGACTAGAAAGGAGAAACGGCGGTGCGAGGCGGGTATGGTGAGTCTCCGAAGTAGGGCCAAGGGGATTAGAGACAAAGGCTAATTCGAGCGTGACCGCAAACTTCTCTTCTGTGTGGCTTTTCGTAGCCGCAGGGGGGGTTAAATCGTTCGTGGCGGAAGTGAGGAGCGACACCGAGTACGCAGAATGCGGATGAACGGTGAAGGGTTGAAAGGCACGGGGTATATGGGATACGATAGCGAAGATGTAGGTATCGGGGGTTGGATTTGGGTGGTGTAGTGGATATCGTTCGTCTGGTTTGAAACTGACGTCTGTGGCTTTCCACCATGAAGACGTTGAAGGGCAAACGATAGCGGTGGTTCGACAACGAAGCAAGGACGGGGATGCAGAGGAAGGGAGGAAGAGGAGAGGAGAGGGACATACCTAAGGGTAGTTTATATCCAGAGTGAAGTGATGTAGGAACGGATGTTAAGCTGGCGAGAAGCGTACAATCTTCCTGGAAAGGCACCTTTACTCGAGCCAAGGTTTCTTCCTCTCTCTCTCTCTCTCTCTCTTTCTCTTCCCCTTGATCCAAATCCTGGTGACGCTCTCGTCAGTACAACCGGATATGACGTCATCAAGTTTTCGAATGAGGACTGGAGGTACACGGTAGCAACAGGAGACGCGCCGTACCTTGAGATGGTTTGATGCCACGGAGCTTCGCTTCGCTCCTTTCCTCGTTGCGTTCCTGAAAAGGCTTACCTCGGTTAAAGCAGCAAACTCAAAGGCACGGTTATACGTCGTCGTTGTCGTCATCATTCCCCTCCCCCGAGGACATGCCTCGAACTACGCCACCGAGTGTGTTTCCTGCTGTTTTGCCACCAAGGACACACCAAACGAAGCTTCTCGATTCTCCCATCGTACCAACATATATATCTTTAACCATTCAGAATCCCATCAAGAAGTTCCTGGCGCAACCGCTTCGGTTAATAATGCAGGATGCCAGCGCACGCGTCCTACCCTCTAACCCTTCGATATAACATTAACTATCAAGCAAGAGTAAGAAGGGAACGGGAACGTTGGAAGATTGTTCGAAACTATGCACCAGGGACTAGTGCGAATTGTTTCGAAGGAAGATTCTCCAACGTCAAGTAGATCATCGATGGTTGTCGGTGATCGGGGGATTCAAATAGATTACCAAGGATCCAACGTTTTTTTTTTCATTCCCTGTGTACGACACTTGTCCTTAACCTTCCTCGATCCTATCCCTTGCCGCGCTTCCTTCGTCATCCGGCTACTTCGACGAAGGGTTGTTCGATCAAATTTTCGAACGGAAATTAAGGCTTGGCGGATACATTGAAACGTGCACCTATACCTGAATAACCGTAGGGAAAGCTCCAAACGGAAATATACATTCTAGTCGCGTATCCACACACGCTACCGGGTTATAACGTGTAGGCTCTTTCATTAACAGCCAATCCGAGGTAACCTTCGAAGCGTACGCCTTCGATTCGCTCCTCGTACCATCACTTTTCCACGAGCGTGTGATGGGCTCAAAAAGGGAGTCTCGAAGGGTACGATATAGTGGGAGGAAGGTTGGAGATGGAGGAAATGAAGGGACGTAGCTTATACTGGATATACACCGCTATTCTGCTGGTTATCGATGCCTCGTATCTATGGAATTGCCTCGTTGCGGTAGGTCGGGGCCAATTTCGCGGCGTGATCGCCTCGGACGTTGCCCTACCTCTCGTTCTCTCACTCACCTCCGGTCGTTTCCGTACTCGTGCGTGTATGCTCGCATACGTGCGCGTTCCCTTTCTCATATTCCGTCGCCTTCTATTCGATTCGATGCCTCGTCGTTGTGTGTACCAAAATGCGAGCTTCGATTAAAACCGATCAATATCGTAGGCTAGACGACCGGGAGGAGGAGGAGGAGAGGAGGGGTTTGTTCCCGTATCACAACGTATAGATCGTTGTTACGCGAAAGCACTGTCTGTCCTTTCACAGTCGTAACTACTGCCAGTATACTTTGTACGGGTCGTATTTAAATCGTAGGTACCTACTTTGTGTGTCGACACGGTTCGGAGCGAATGAACGATGAGTTATCTCGCGATAATCGAACGCACGTGTTAGTCATTTTTTTTTTTTAGAGAAAGGGAGATAGAGAAAGAGAAAGAAAAATACGATCCGTGTCGAAAGATATCCGAAAGCTCGCGAGATTCAGAAGTATCTTCATTCTTCGTGAGTTATCGCTCGTTATTCATTCTTAGCGAGAGTCTCGCTAAAGAAGGTTTTTGGGCGATGGTACGAGGACCGAAGGTATTCACGTTTGCCAAGATCTTTTGCTTTTTCCACGGGCGCCCCCTACCGCAAGCTTTCCAGCTGAAACTTGACTCACGGCACGACCCTATATCATTTATAAGTTAGAGTGCTCTCACTCTTTCTGTCTCCTTCTCTCGCTCTCTTTCTCTCTTACTCACTCACGTGCTGTTTTCTCAGGGTCTCTCTTTTGGCTTTACGTGCATGCCGCGCTACTTGCTTGCTGCTGTGCCCGCAAAAGTAGACGAAAAAAAAAGCAAAAAAGAAAAAAAAACAGGGGAAAAAATGGGAGAAGGAGAATGAGGAGTCTGGAGAGAGCCCTGCTGTGGAAAAAGCTACTTAAAACTTTTTAAGTGTCCCCTAAGTGACGTTACGAGGCAATTATTTGCGTTTCCTCTCTGTCGGTTTCCACTCGAGAAAGCTCCGGTCTTTCGACTCTCTTCTCTCGTTCGACTTATTCCCCGTGGCTCGTCATTCCGTTTCACTCTTTTTCTTCGTCTCCTCTTTTCTTTTCCTCGTCGTTCCACCCGAACATCAGCTTTGCCGTCCCGAGCTTTTCTTCTTTTTTTTTTCGTCCTTTGTGCTTTTCTTTCGGGCAAATTCCTACAGGTCTGTCTTCCACCGGCTTACATCGTCGTTCATTGTTGACTTCACGATTCTTGCTACGACGTTATTACTCCGTCGTTTTCTTTTCTTCTTCTTTTCTTTTTTCTTAATTCGTTATTCTCTCATTTTTTTACGAACTTTCATCCCGATATTGTGACTTTTTTTTTTAAGTACGAGATGCGACGAGAGGGTTTGATTAAAAAAATTTCCAACGCGACTGTACTCTCAGACTCTTACTTTCTACGTAACGTGTATGCGCACCGTGTACTATAATGTACTACACTATCTCTGTGGCGTCGGGTCTACGAACGTGAATGGAACGTCGGCGTCACCCTCGACCCCTCAGTATGTAACTCTCCCTCTCGCTTCCCCCCTCCCCTCATCCTACCTACCTACCTACCTTTCTATCTGATGCTTCCACCTCTCTCTCTCTCTACCAACGTAAAATCGATAAAGTCGCGTGTGCGAGTCGCGTTATCCACCTGCTCATTGCGGAAGTCCCGGCGCCGACGTGTCGTCCTCGTCGTTGCTCGAGCGAATAACCCGAGAATCTCCCGCTCGCACGCGCGACTCTCTCCTATATTATACACATATCCAGACAAACATATACATATATATATGCGCATATGCGTTGATACTATATTTTTACTCCATATATAAACGCGGTTCGTCAGCCCCCGCGACGAGAGTCACTGATGCATAACCCCCTCGTGTCATCCTCGCGCTCCTCGCTATTATCTTTTTCAAAATAGTCAATTATCGCGCGTGTCATTTGCAAGCTTTCTCCCCTTCGTCGACCACCGAAGAATTGTTCGATCTGCAGGAAAAAAAAAGAAAAAAGAAAAGAGAGAAAACGAGACAATAGGCGACGGAGGAAAGATGGTGGATTTCGGAAGCAGGGGAAATACTAATCCAGCCGATACTACGTGTACGTGTCTGTGAGGAACGATCGAAGCGAACTACGAATAGGCGGGAAGAGAGTATTGAGAAAAATCGAGTAGGAACGAGGAAAATATCGTGGAAGCGAGAGGGATGCGTTTATACGGATAAAAGGAGAGATAGAGACAGAGAAGGAGAGAACTTGGCGGTTGCTATCGTTTTCAGTTGCCCCTTCCACCCCTCACAGCAACCCCCCGGCAGCCTAACGCTCTAGGGTTGTGCGGTGCGGATGTTGCTGATACGACAAGACGATCGGGGTCTTCGTGGTTGTGGGTTAGATCGTATATATATATACATAGCATAAGTATATATACGAACAGCGATGTGACGCGAAGAGAAGATCATCTCGAACGCGACTCTCGTTCCGCCCGTTATTCGATACGCCGTATCCGATATATTCGCGTTATCCATCTTACGTGTGTTACGCGAAGTGCATACGATATTCGAGAACGCGCATATTCCTTCTAACCTCTCTCTCTCTTTCTTTCATTTTTTTTTCTTTTTATGCGAATATATATATATATATATATATATATATATATATATATATATATATATATATATATATATATATATATATGTATGTATAGGTTCGCCTTTCGCGGTCATTGAGACGACGCCCGGCAAGATCGTGTTCAATCCCTTGGGAATACGACGATATGTGTCTTATCCTCCCCCTCCCCCTCTGTCTTTATACTCGGGAAACTCAGAAGCGCACAAGTTTTACGAAAATATCCTCTTTTTCTCTTCCCTATTTTTTTTTTCTTCTTTTTTTCTATCAATGCTACTGTATCGCGTTTCTCGTATCATTCTACTCTATGTTGATATAAAAAAGCGGAATTGAGCATCAGGAATGAAGTTTCGAAGATATTTTAGTGTTTCGATGAAATTGGGAGAGTTGTTCGTTTGATAAATAATAAGGGAATGCGTTTATAATTGTTTTAATAGTAGTGATAATTTATTGAGTTATTTTTTTAAACAATATAACGAATGTAATTAACAAGTTGGTAATTTTCGTTGTAGAAGAGCTATAGTCTGACTACTACACGGACATAATCGCGGGCCGAATATTTCATTGCCCTTCCAACCCACCCCTCCAGCAATAAGTTACAAGTTACAACTATGGAAAAGTTTGTTGGCGTTATTAGCGCGCCTGAACGAGTTGCACGGCAGGACTTTAATTCACCCGCGCACTCTCCCCTTTAACCGAGCTTTCCTATCTCTCTCTTTTTCTCGCCAGACCACAGCGTCGCGGAGTTAAAGGTTACCGAGGAAGGAAGAACAAAGTAAGAGAGTAGAAAAGTAAAGGGGTTGGTTGGCGCGAGGATCTCTTGTGGAATGCGTGTTTTTCTTACGGTAAGTCGAGTGGTGGTAGTGGTACGCTCGTTATGCCACGGTTTGAGAGAGAGAGACTCAAAAAGAGGTTGAACGAGAGGAAGAAGAGTGGAAACGCAAAGTTTAAGCCGCCGATGAAAAATCCGTAAGCGACGATAAGAGAGAAAAGGGGGGGGGGCATAGCGAGAATAAAGCGAGGTAGGCAACGAACTAAGAAACGAAACGAAGATGTAAAATCTTTGGTATCCAAGAACTACCGTGGCTTGCACTTATTCCTCGTTATACGCGACTTGCTTCTTCTCTTTTCCGACTGTCTTTCACTTTTCTCCTACCTTTTTGCTTCAGCGCACCTCCGTCCGCTTCTTGATATTATATTTCAACCGAAGATCCGACATACCGCCCGGACTCGCACAACCAAGATCGTTAGTACGACCAAACACACGAAAGTTGTTCGTTCGAAGCGTTATCCTCGCTCTCCTGGCCGAAACTCCCTCGCGTATAACGGGAATAATATTCTCTCTCGTCCAGCAACGTATCTTTGTCTTTAGGACGAAGATTGTATAGCTTAGCATTTTTTACACGCCCCGGATACTCCAACGAGACGAAATTAAGCTCGCGCTTTTTTTCCCTCTGAATTCTCGTTTAATTTCGAAATTAAAAAAATTCTTGTTATCATTCCTTCGCAAGTTTTCTTCGGAGAACTCTGTCTCTCTATCTCATCGTCTTCTATCGTCGATAACGACAGTCATTTGTGTCTTACAGGACATTCTTTTTAACGATTCTCCTTCCAATCTTGAAAGTAAAACGATTTAACGTCCTATTTTTTACCTTTTCTACCCTTCTTTTTATAAACTCACTTCATCTTTCTCTCTCTCTCTCTCTCTCTTCGCGGAACGTTGTTTCTCTACTCGATTCCTCCGGAATATCCATTAGTTACAGTAGCGCACTGTTGACGAAGCATGGTATTTCCCTTGTGTACGGCGTCTAGTTTCTCACATCCTTCCAACCCCGCAGTCTTCTCACCCCTTTCGCAATCACTCGGCCGAGTCCCAGCCCAGCATCGCCCGTTCTTCTAGTCCTACCTCTATCCATGTTCCTTCACACAAACACAAATCCACACAAACACACAAACATATATACATGTATATATAGAGATAAATGTAAGGACCAACCTGTACGATGCTTGTCCCTCGTGGTTCGCTTCGAAGCATATATCCCCTGGAAGCAAAACGAACGTACCTACGACGATGCCTCCTCGTCTACCTTTGCCGTTTGTTTGCCTGAGGGACTCCGCCAACAGCGAAAGCACGCCATTCCTCAACCACATCCCCAAACCCTCTATCATAGACGAATAACCAAAACTTCGTTTCCAACCCTTACCTGGAATTATTTCTAATCTCAGCCTAAAATAAATATTTACAATGTTTCTGATTTTAAAAAAATGATTGAATATTGTTGATAATAACAATAATTAAGAATGATACGTTCGTGCAGAAATATGTTTTATTCGAGAGCTAGACGTGAGATATATGTGTATATATAAATGACTATGAGAGGTTCCTGAACGTCCTATCGGACGAAAATCCGGCCAGTGTTAATTTTCCAGTGGACGATCCCGTACCGGAAACTCGCAGGGGTGGCTTTTCCTCCACCTCTTCCCTCTTTCCGTACCGTTTCTCGCTTCTCGTCCTCATTCATCTCCCTTTCCTCTTTATCCCAGATTCTGTCTCGCGTACACACATACACACACGCGCACACAGAGACACGTATATCTGGTGGATCGGCGAGAAGCTGAGCCGCGAAGCTGGTCACGAATAAGCGTGGGTATGGTACGAAAAGGGAAAAGAGAAATCCTAAAGCATAGCAGGAAGGGCGAGGGGGAAAAGGGATAGGGTATGCTACACATATTCCGTGCTGGAGCTCGAAACTGTGTGTTCTTCGTGGAAAGGGTGTGCAAAATTTGATATAGATACATATACAACACGAAATATAGAGAGAAGCGTTGTTGGTGGTGGTGGAGTGTGCGAGGGTAGGGATGGCGTGGCTGTGGTGTACACAGCAAGCCAGCCGCTCTCGTACGCTTCGCCAGAATTATTGTTGATTAAAGGCATTGTCGGACTGCTCGCTCTCGCGTACTATCCCAAAAGGCTCTAGCTCGCCGTCCCCGGAACTCTATCGCTTGCTGTTATATTGCTCGCTCTTGCGCTCTCTCACGATTATCCATACGGTCCGGCGAGCTCGCGCGGTGTCCTCCTCCCTCCACGGCGACGACGATGCAGTCGATGAAATTGCATTTAGTGGTTCCGAGCGGAGAGAGCAATTCACAAGGGAGAACGAGATGGCATATATATATATATATATATGATAACTATGGATACTGTTTTGTAAATATATATATATATATATATACACAGAGAGAGAGAGAGAGAGAGAGAGAGAGAGAGAGAGAGAGAGAGAGAGAGAGAGACAGAGAGAGACAGAGAAATGTATAATCCACATCCTTTATACAGTGCATATGCACTTAATAAACCATAAAATGACATACGTATATACACTTATACGTGTTATCTATCTTCTGGACAAACCAGAGGGTTGTATAGTTCGCATTACGATATTTCGTAATTTTTTAACAGCACCGATATTCATTTCAACCCCAGTGTTACAATACTCAATGTGTTAACTCATATATCTATTATTATTATTATTATTTAATAGAAAAATATAATCGTTTAAAATACGACCTGCTTTGATTTTCGAATCTGCAACGAGAGAAAGAGAGAGAGAGAGTTACTTGGCGTAGTACCTAATACGTATATCGTAAGGGGTGAAAGACCTCCGGTACATCACGAAGGTGGAATTAGAGAAAACCAAACTCGCTACTGGCATCTCGTCCCAACGTGCGTGTGGCGTAGGCCTATGGGTGGTTAGGTGCATGCCCGTGTGTTGCTGACCGGCTCACGGCCACTATCAACTCCCTGACAGCTTTCAATTTCACGGGTTGAGCACTTTCGCTCCATACCACTACTACACACGTAACACCTCGTACATACTCCACCGACATACGTGTAGATACGACGTTAGCGAACTAGCCAAGAGCTTCGCGCAGCCCTCTCTCGCGTTTCCCACTCTTAACCCCCCCCCCCCCCCTTTATTCTATTCTACCCCTGACGTGTCCATTATCGTGCGCGCTAACTGGGGGGGCGTGCCTTCTTACATAGGACCTATACCTATATATACTCATATCTATCTATTTATATCTGTATATCTTCGAGCTTCCAGCCTGGTAGTAAACAACCTACAGAGGTATACTACCCTATCGCTAGGCTAGAAGCATACGTATATATCTATATTTAAGTATACGTGATTATATCTTCGGTACATTGAGTATATAGGTACATACTAACATCATGTATATACGAAATGCAACGTACCGAAGCGAATGTTATGATAAAAAAAATGGAATATTTGTACTGGGTTATGGAATATTTCAATTTGTGAATGGGTGTTTTTTATAGAAAGAAAATTGTGCGAGTATTAATTATCAGATAACTCGTTATGTATAGCTGAGAGATAGGAAAGACAAACTAGATATAATAGATGTATATAACATCAGATGGAACTGACCCTCTCTCTTGGCCCTGGTGTTTTACGCATGTTTCTCCAACGACTAATACCTCGGCCTTTCTCTATCCCTCGCCACTACCCTCTCCGCCAAGCGATATACATACTTTATTTTCGGTGGGCAGCAAAAGCAGGTCATAAATCGCTTTAATGGGGCGATTCTTTAGGCCGAGCTCGCCAGCACGGGGAAAGTGTGCTGTGTAACCACCGTCTCTTGCTCTCCGCATTTCTCTCTTTCCCGTTGGTCGATGAACTCGCGCGATTATGCGTACGCTAGTTAGTTTTTCCGTACGCGGGTCGAACAACGATTACAAATTGAAAATTATCTTTGATAATCAATTTTCTATTTAGTTTTCCGCTGGGATTTTGAAATTTGGGATAATTTCATGGGTGGGGAGGAACGAGGGTTGAAAGTATTTTGAAGTATTTAATTCAATGTTCTTAGCAATTGTTATTACATGGTCGATCAATTTCTCTTTTTTTTCTTAATAAGAGAAGAATTTGGGAAATAATGTGATACAGGAATGAGAAAAAAAGCTGCGAAAAAAGCCATCCCAGGGGGGAGAAAGGGTGGCGAAGTGAGCTAGTGAACTCGAGGTATGCAGGAGGGTTCGGCTTATATGAAGCCGCAACATCTCGGTTATGCCTAACGGCGGTATGCTCTATAATCGCAGTCCGGGCGTGTCGTGAACACGAGGCTGCTAGTAACAGCCAGCGAGCCAGTGAGAGAGACGAAGAGAGAAGAAGGAGCATAAGGGATGAAGGGAGGAGCGTTAGGTGAACGTCGGGGCCAAGACGTCTGTATATCTCGGGTAACGACGTCGTTATACGACGTACCACTACGTTACGGTGGCGGGGCCGAGCAGCGTTATACGCCTGCCAGACCATCCACCAGTTTCTCTCTCTCTCTCTCACTCCTGTCTTTTCTTCTCCACTGCTGTTATAACATCCTGCGCGTTTCTCCTGTTTTTTTCGTCCTTTTTCTTTTTTCTTTCCGCAAAGCAAGACGTTGACTACGAAGAAGAGGAGAGTTTCTGTTACTACAGACCCAGGGAGAGGGAGAGAGAAGGAGGGCTAGAAATGGAGGAACATTCAGAGAAATATAAGAATGAGGCGAGGGTAAAAAAAATGAGGTCGACATAGCTCGAGGGATTAAGCCAGGGACGTTATAGATTCTCGGTCGTAGTCGAGACTACGCGGGCTCTTCTTTCTTTTTTTTGTGCGTGGTCCTTTTTGTTGTTTTTTATTGCTCCAGCCTTCTCGTTGATAATAAAGCGAAGAACAAAAAAAGACAACCCCCTGAGCCGCCGGATCGGACCGCTGGGCGACGCTGGCTTCGCAATAACGAATCTGTTTATCGTAATACCCGCGATTTCATCACGGTTTCGGATAAAGTATTTCTAGGAACAGGAGGGATGTCCATGGGATCGTTTCCCTCGTTGGAATAAAGCTTTCCACTGCCTAGTAGATTAAGAGTGCTAGAAGAAGCATGCCTCTGTGTTCGAGCGAGCTGCTATAGCCTTGATATGGTTCCATCTTCTTTTCTCTTTCTATCTTTTTCACTCTTAATCTCGGAGGTTTATCGAGAGAGACGTAAATCTGCCGGGGGGCGCCAGGCTTCTTTCTCTCTCTCTCTTCTCTCACCCCCCCGAAAACCACCCTTCCTCTTTCTCACTCTCGCTCTTCTCGCCTTCTTTTCTTTACACCCACGTCGTCTTATCGACCGGCCGGCCACGCTCTACCTCCTCGCGTAAGAACTGTAGCTTCCCGAGTCCATATACTCGGGAGAAAAGGAAAAGATGAGGAAGGAAGTGAGCGAGAGAGAAGG
This sequence comes from Netelia fuscicornis, assembly GCA_946811545.1. Classification (NCBI taxonomy): domain Eukaryota; kingdom Metazoa; phylum Arthropoda; class Insecta; order Hymenoptera; family Ichneumonidae; genus Netelia; species Netelia fuscicornis. Next base: position 40,590,506 of record OX328015.1, read on the forward strand.
AGGCAACTCGAGCTACCCTTTTTCGCCTTTTTCGGAACATCGTAGCTACCAGCTCGGTTCTTCGTCCTCGACTATATACGCTGTGGTAGCTTCGAATGTCCCTAGCAGAATGAGTTAGGTGAACGAGGAAGCAGGGAGGGTGGCAAGAGGGATGGGAGAAACTACCCCTGTGGCAGTGTGTACTTTCCGACTCGTCTTCGTCCTATCGAGCTGACACGTGGAATGGTCGACGCGTACGTTTTGTTGCCTCGTGGACGATCGCGCGCGTCGCAATAAGGGTTGAAAATTTGCCACCCCCTCCCCCAGTGACTCATACATTTTATTAGCGATGCTTCGCGCTCTTATTCATAAAAGTCAAAGATTTACATAAAACGAACAAAAATCATCATCTCTTTAACAATAAAATCCGACAACATTTTTTTTCCTTATCAACCCTTTACAAATATCACGAAATGAAAAACATTACAGCTCCTCGTTTTATTACGAGACGTTTTTATGTTTTCTTTTCGTTTTTTTTTTCCTATCAAGAGATGATACAACTATCCGGGAAAGTAATTAACGAAGTTGTCTTGTTTGAGAGTGGCGCGATGGTGTTAGAGGAAAAGGGTGGAGGAGGAGGGGGTGTATAGAAGAGAGTACAAGCGTGTTCCTGGTAATTTCCGGTTTCCCGTTACACGCCGGACTGTCCGAGAGGCGCGCGCGCAGCAATTCGGGTCAAACGAGCTTCGCCCTCCCGAGCTTTAACGCCTCCCTCCCCCCACTCTGACCCCCTTTTCATCCCCTAATAAAACTACCAGCAACACCATCAAAGTGACGTATCCTCGTGTCCTTATATATATATATATATATATATATATATATATATATATATATATATATATATATATATATATATATATATATATATATATATATATATATATATATATATATATATATATATATATATATATATATATATATATATATATAATATTAAGTACGGTGTAACACACGTTACTAGAGAATCGTATATATATGTATGTACATATAATACATACAGATGTGCCCCGCGTAAATAATTCAGAAGGAAAGGCGCCTCGCGGTATGCTTCCCATATATATGTCGCTCGTTGCTCGGGAAGGCTCCGGTGCACAGGGGTCGTCATGACGACAGATTATGAGAAGGGCTCGAGAGAAGCGCGAACGAGATGGGGTGAGTCGAGAAGAGGCGAAGGTACGAAGGACGAGGCGCAAGAAATAAGGCCAGAAAACGCGCGAAATGCGTCTTTACTCGACACATACGTATTTTACGCCCTATACCCTCACAAAAAACGTACATAGATGTATATATAAATTCTGCCCTTGCCGTCGTAGATCGCCCTCTACCTTGTACTAAACTTCCTCATTTTCTCTCTCCCTCTCTCTCTCTCTCTCTCTCTCTTTCGCTTTTTCAGATTTCTACAATTTCATGCAGTATTTCTTGTCGACATAAATGCATTTACTTCGTGTCGTAAAAAAAAACGAGATTTTTCCCTCGTACTCACGTAGTCGGAAATGAAATTTCTATACGAGCGTAAATACTCCGACGTTGCTCGCGCGTTATAACTCCCGTTTTACGAAAAAATCTTGGATCTATATACGTATATATGCGCATTTTTATGAACGAAGTAAATTATTTATCTTTCCAGCGCAAACAGACAGAAATCACGTTGAATTTTCCAGTCACCGCGAAATAAGTTGTGTTTTTTTGTCCTCCTTTCTCCTTTCCAGTCCCGATCTCCATGAAATCTTCAACGGGAACCAAGTAGATATCTTGAAATAACAGACTTCGTTTTAATTTACATTTCTCCTCTGACAACAAAATCGTATAAGAACTTACTTAAATTATTGTCCAAATTCTGTCGTGAAGAAGACAAACAAAAAATAATTAAGAAAACGTGTCGAACATTGAAAAATTTAACGAAAGGATGAGAAAACGAAAAATGTAAACCGAAATTGCCTTTGGCTCAATGCTAATTAGCATTTTTCCTCGGTGGCTACGCTTTTTAAATACCTTTTTTTTCTTCTTATTTCTTCTTCTTTTCATATTTCCCTCGTCTTTCCCGCCGGGCCCAGACGATGCCCTGTACATTCGAGGTCGGGCAACGTCGTGTATCTGTGAAAAAAAAGTATAAGAGCATAGTCAATATATACATACATATATACATGTACGTGTGTCTATACTAAAAGAGAGAGAGAGAGAGAGAGAGAGAGAGAGAGAGGGAGATACGCAACAAGCAGCTCTTTCTTGGCGTCTTAATCAAAGTAGGCTGGTTGAACGAGAGAGGGCATTCACGGCCTAATTCGAGAAAACACACGGCCTCTTTGAAGCCTTTGATCGCGGTTATATACCAAAGCGCGTTGAGGACACACATAGTCTATACATATACGTATAAATCTCTGTACAAGTATAGGTATATACGCTCAATGTTTTCTGCATTCTGGCGCGATACGGGCAATGAGAGAGGAAGCTCCTCTCTCTCTCTCTCCCTCTCCCTCTCTTGCTTTCTTTCTTTCTTTCTCTCCATTCTCCCCCGCACCAACCCCGGGGGCACACACGTCGCATTCATGCACACAAAGTCTGGCGCGAAAGTCTGCAGGCTTTGCTCGACCGAGCGCACTGCCGTAAGTCATTCACACACGATAACGTCCGGGACGTACACATGGAAAAAATTTGCACACGGATTTGACGAAACACGTAGGCTTACTTGACGCTCGAGCTTTTCCGAAGCTGACGGATTCGAGGCTTTTTTTTTACCGGTTTCTTTCGTTCTTGCTCTACGTGCGCGCTTCGTTATTCCGCATGAAAAAGACGATAAAAGGGGGTTAAGGAAGAGAGAGATATAACGGAGAGAAGAGAGAGAATGCTCGAAGTAAGATAGGAAGTCTAAGACGCGCTGAATATACCAGTCGTAATTCACGATTTGTAGAAAACAGAAATACAAACAAAAAACAGAACTCTGGGAAAAGTAATAAAAGAACGATGTTATAATTGTAATAATTGTTGTAAAACAAATCTAGAACGCGATTTCTTTTTATTATTAATTGTTTCAAAGATTTGTTCGACGTATTTTTGTTCACGTTTGTAAAAGTTTGCGGGCAAAAATGAATTTCTACTCATTCGTCGAGCGAGTGCAGAAGCGCAATCACTGTACCGAGCGTTTTCTGTTATTATTATATATTCGGTTACCAAGGGATCCAAGGAAGGTCGAGAGCGGAGTCTGGGGGTGCCTTGGGCCGATCTCCTCGCCCTCCACGACATAGGGTGAGTTTCAATCGAGGAAACACTCGAGGGAGAGATGCAATTTCTTTCCAATTAGATATAAGGAGCTATGTAACCCCCACGAGAGGTCGAGTCTCGATGAAGAGTTTACCTAACTCCCACCTCCCATGCGCGACCCCCGTTTTTTCTCTCCACTCCCGACGATATTCTTTCGTCGTTCGACCTTCGAACGGAGCGTAATTTTGCTAAGAAAAAAAGAAACCGAAAGAAAAAAAGCATGGACGAAGCAAAATTGAGCAAGAAAGTTTATATATATATAAAGAGAGAGGGAAAGGGAGAGAGCGAAGGAGGAGGGTGTAGTAACGAACATGGTTTCTATAAAAGTGCACGGAGGAGGAAAACGGAAGGAAAGTACTCGTGGCTCACAGACCATGGATATTAGTATATGGCAATGAAGATCTGTTCTCTATATACGTTTAAAATGTACATAAAAAAACGAAGTCGTGACGATACGATATATAGGTTAGCAAGAATAAAGACGACACGAAGAAAAAGAGAGAGGGAGAGCGCGAGCCTGTCTCTCTCTTCTTGGTAAAATTCTTATTCTCAGCGATGAATGTAATTCCGTCGAAAATTGCCATGCGATGAATTTCACAGAGTTGAGTAATATCACGGACGTTCAACCGTGACTCGAGCGCCCCCTACAAAACTCTCCCGATGGACAAGATCGAGAAAACTTTATCGAAAAGAGCCTCGTACATTGTACAAGATATGTTCCTACCTTTCGCTCTAAAATATCAATTTATCAAGCAAATTTTCTATTCGTTAAGTCGATTTTTAATCAATTAAAACGAATGGATGAGATTACCATCGGCCAAAAGTAAAAAAAAAAGAAAATCTCGATCTTATAAAACGTAAACATTAATAACGTCCAATCCCTCGTGGACTAACGGTGATTATTATGAGTGACGTTTAAGGGAGAAACAAAACAACGAAGTATCGTAAGAAAATAATAGTGATTAAGTTGCCGTAGCAACGTGAGACAAAAAATAAAAAGAACGAAGAAAGATTTCTTCATCCACCACCACCTTTCTCCTCGTGTTCGCGATGAGAGAATTCGCCAAGGTCGGTCAATGGCGGAAGAGAGGAGTCGATGCAACGACCCTGCTGTACTGTATTATACACACTGTGGTTATAACACTGTGCATCGTGGTGTACGATATTTACTGTGTGATGTAACGGTGTACCTCGATCGTTCTCTCTGTGCAATAGCAGAACGACGAACAGAAGAGAAAGAGAGAGGGGAAGGAGAGAGAGAGAGAGAGTGAGTGAGTGAGAGATAGGGGAAGAACATTGAATGGGAATATCAGAGTCCGCACGAAGCTGCACGATGCATTCCAGTTCGCGTTCCGGCAGGTGCTACTCGCTCTCACGGATCGAAACATCGACGTCATCGACCTCTCTCTCTCTCTTCTCTCTTCCCTCTTTACTATATATAGATATACGTATATATGTATCTCTCTATATATTCTGGTTTCTCATCCACGCTGTTCGTACCTCACTTGTTTTCCCCGGCTCCATTAACCACCTGGTGCACGCTACCGATAATAATTTTCTACCTCATCGATTAAATCATAACTATACACGACGATGGTAATAGCATTTGCTTATTGCTTCCATTTTCTTCTTTTAGTTTTTTTCTTGTCTTCTTTTTCTTTATGTCTCTCTCTCTCTCTCGTTCTCTCGAGCGTTCCCCAAATGCATTTGTAATTTTATTTTATCTTTCCATCGGTCCATTTTTCTTCGTCACTGAATTTTATTCCTCGGTGTCCTTTCATTAAAGTATACTTTGCTTGGAAATGATCGAATAATTAATTTTCATCAGGACGCCATTTTTCGTCTCTAATTTCACTTTAAGACATCGCGATAGCTTTTATTTATGTTAGTGTGTGTGTGTGGTTTTTCCTGGTGGCCGTACGAGCAAGTTCCCTCTGACTCGTGGAGGAGAAAGAGGAGCTTGTGCAATTACGTTCATTTGCTGGAGAATGAGAGAGAGAGAGGAACAGAGAGAGAAGCGTGAATCTCCCTCTGGCAATCCGTCGGATCCATTAAGATTCCTCGCGAGGCTGGTGCACAACGCTTCGATCGAAGCCTCGAGATACTGCCAACCTCTTTCTCCTCCTTATTCTTCTTCTTCTTTGCCACAGCAAAGCGTGACCCTCGTCAACGTCCACGAACGCATCTTCGACCATTCTCTCCTTCTGTGTTCCTCTTCATTCTCCCTCTGCGGTAAATCGCGTGTGGAATCGTACAGAAGCGAATTATTTCGTTTTTTTTTCTTTCACTCCTTGAATTATTTAGTAAGCCTCTTTGTGTTCTCTCATTCGAATAAAACCGAATTTTGGGTTTTCAACGAAATGAAAAACCACGCTCGATCCGTTCGATTTTCCTGGGAAAATATTGCAAATATAAAATTTATCAAATTTTTAGAAGATAATTCTTTACCTCCCTGTCTCTCGCTCTCCTTTATCTCCCACCCGATCCCTCTACTTACGTGTTCTTTGATGCTTTTCCAACCGTCGAGTATCCGTATCCGAGCTTTTAAGTCTTCTCGATGTGCCGGGAAGAGGCGGTAATGCCTCGTAGGAGAGTCGGTTGCGTGTTGGTCTTTACCTCCTTCTCATCTCGCTCTTGCTCTCGGTATATTCTCCTCAACCTTCTCATCCTCTCTTCGTTCTCTCAATGTGGCGGCCTCTACAGGAGCATAACCGTAAGACCTTGTTCCGACAGGGAATCGAGTTTCCGGTCGAGCGGACCACCAAGCGGAGATCGTGCTCTCTCTCTTACGGGATCGCTATACAACTCTTTCGCATCTCTCGACGCGCGGCTCTCTTCGTTTTCCTTCGTGCGCAGGCAGCTACGAGTTCTGTTCTCTCACTGTAGCGGTCCCCCGTGCTCAATGTAGCCTGAATTCGTGAAGAACAAGCTGAAGGGGTGGAGGGTTAAGAAGGAAAGAAAAAAAAATGAGGTGAGGTAATAATACCGTCGGTGAAAGGCGGGAGTCGATACCAAGACGGGATTCTCCTTCTCTCTTTCACTCACCGTGGTCGACGATCGAGACGGAAGGCATTGAGCCTCGATGGTCCATACAGGGCAAAAAGAGGGCTGCGATATTCTCGACCTTTCCGACCTTCATCAACGAAATCGACGATCCAGCTCGGACCGTTTACTTCATCTCTCGTACTCACTTACGCGTCTGAAACAAATTTTTTTATTTTATCTCTTTCTATTTCGAAGATATGAGAAAAAAAATAGATTTGGATTCCCCGTTGGAAATAGTTCGATAATTAATTATCGAAAAACGTCGAAAATGTCCGATAGAGAAAACTCGGGGAATCTTGGAAAATTACATCAGAAAGTCCGGCTGGACATCAAAGTCTTCCCTTACTTAGCCCTCCGCCTCTTTCTCCCTTTCCACTCTATCCATAAATCCAATTTCAAGACGATGGAAAAAGTAAGTCCTCTCAAATACCAATGGAGACTCACCAGCGAGAGAATATTCCACGTTGGACCAAAGATGGGTAGCCAAGGCCCTCGCGTCTAGCCCTCGCACGAGCCAGTCGGGTCGTTTCCCTCGCCCGGAGGTGCACACGCAGGCTTGTATAGAAAGGACAGGGGTGAATGGGGTTAGAGTTCCTTGGCACATTCCTACGTTAGCGAAAAGTTTCGACGGGATGCCTGGCAAGTGGAGAGAGAGAGGGAGAGTCACCATGAAGGACTCGCTGGAGCAAATTAATGAGATTCCTTTCTTCCCTGTCAGGAAAATATTCCGGATGGCACGTACACCCGGTCCACTACGGGGAGGGTGTAGAACTCTCTCTCTCTCCCTCCTTCCCATACACTCTCGCTCTGTGTATGGCGGACCGGACGGCAAGACGCAAAAGTGCGAATTCTCCTGAGTTATATGGGGAAGGAAGAGGGAGAAGGAGAGGGAGAGAGAGAGAGAGAGAGAGAGAGAGAGTGACTGTAGTAGAATTACGAAACGAAGAGAGAAATCACGAGAGAAAGCAAAATGCAGAATTTTCCTCATCCCTTCTCGTTTCATCCCCCCCCACTTGTCTTTCCTCCACTCGTCTCGTACCGTTTCTACTTTATACCTTCACCACAGATCCTCTCGAGTCCTCGCGCTTAGCTCCACCGAAAAACGTCGCTGTGGCCAACTTTCATCCCCCTCCTTTTTCTACTTCAACCCCCTACAGCCCACTCTCGTTTCCCCCTCTGCACGACGTTTCTAGAAACTTTGACGGGATTCTCGCCGGGAATGGGGAGAGGGAGGGATGTTCTACCCAGGGACACTCTGGCGGATTACCCGGCGATTTTAAACTCGTTTCGATGTGGAATTTATATACTTCATCCCTTACTCGTGTTCAAACCCCACCACCCCATTTCTTTTTCTCTATTTTCGATCTCTTAGATTTTATCGCGATCTACGCCAACCGTCCGACAGAGCTAACGGATTAACGTTCGGCTTTCTCCCAACCGATTTTTCGATTTCCTTCTTTTCATTATTAGCTCGACCCCTCTCACATCCATCACCCTATTAATTATTATTACTCGCAATTATAAATTTGACATTTAAAATAACTCCGGGACTCCAAAATATTAAGTGTGATATGAAAATTTGAGACGGGAGAGAGACAACCGGCAGCCGATCTTTCCGACGCGTCGAACGTCTATAGCGCGCAATGTTTAATTAAAATTTTATCGACTTTCTCATCGTTCGAATTCTTTATCCGTAAAACTAGCTTCATCTTCGATTTACCCGGATTTTAATAAAACGGCAAATATTATCCGAGGACGAATGCTACGAGAATCCGTCGAATATTCAACGTCGCACGTTTTCTGGGTACTTCGCTCGGTAGCAATGACGACGACGACGGTATACGAATGTTTTTCTTCGATTTCGCGCGTCGGAGAAAACAGTGAATCGAGAGGGGTGAAAAGTCTTTGCCTACGCGGAAAATATTTATGCAGTGGAGAGAGAGAGAGAGAACTGAAAGACAGTTTGGAACGGGACGAAGATCGAACTCCGGGATAAAACGACGAGGCTGTTCGAGGCAAATGTAGGGTTTGCGGAGAGGAGAGAGGAGATGGCCGCATAGCAATCTCATTAATTTGTCGAAGAAAGATGAAGAGAAATGACGGAAAAGGGAGTGGGAAAGAGGGTGAGAAAGAGAGAGAGAGAGAGATACGTCGATGGCGTGCAAAGGGAAAATGGGAACGAATGGAAAATAGATAGCCAAGCCTCTATATAACATCGACGAGAAATCCATCGCGAAAAGCCTCCTCCCCCCTACCTCCCCCCTAGTGAGAATCGATGCAAAAGTTTTCCGCGGCACGAGAGAAGACAGAGCTTTCACTCTTTCCGTCTCTCGGCGTTTCGATTCTTCGAGCAAGTTTCTTCTACGTGGAATTCGCGAAAGGTTATTGCCGTGGGAACTCGGATAATTTAAAATCTCGCGATAGAAAGAGAGGAAGAGATGTAGAAGAAAGAAAAGAGGCTGATTGAATTACCTATGACAGGGAATATCGTCTTGATGTACAAAAGACAAAGGGACAAAAAAATTCATCGAAAAAATTAGATCAATGTTTTCTTAGCCCGGATAAATTTATAATTTTGACATTTTGATTTTCGAGCTTCTTCAGAATTCTTTATCAACCCTTGCACGTTTCGAATTTCCGGAAGCTTCGCGCGCTTATGAAGCCTCGAAAACACCCCTACGATTTTCTCCCGGTAATCAACCCCCCGTGAGAGTAACAGAGGATCGGCAAAAACGGATTTCCCGAAAACCACCCCTAGCGTTAAATTAACGTTTGCTCGCGGCCTTGATTGGAACACGGAGAGGGAGGAGGATGGGGCGCATACACGTTTGCCAGTCAGGTGTGTATGTGCGCGAGAGGGTGGGCCGAGAGCGTAGCACCGAGATAGTGAAGCCGAGCGTGCACAGTGCCGACCGGAAATCGCGCGTTAGCGGATTTAATCGGTCGAATCGATTCCAGATCGTGCCGGCAGAGAAACGAGAGAACCCTGGCTAAAGAGAAAACGCATGGATAGGTCGAAAGGCTAACCGCGAACTCGTATTAAACCCCGCATCGAAATTTTAATTATTTCAACCCCTTATAAAAGCAAAAGCAACATCAACAACAAAACACACATAAAAAAAAAGGAAAAACAACATTCGGCGATAGATTCGTCTCGTTAAACTTTATTTCGACGGGAATACGAATCTCGTAAAAAGTTTATTTTAATTGAATATAGCCAACACTTCCAAAAAATCAACGTGAAATATTAACGACGCGATGGATAAAGAATGAAATAAAAAAAAACACACACACAACTGCGCATTCGCACGCGATATTTCAACGCCGGCTTTTCTCGCGGTTTTTTGTTTGTTTTATAAATCCCTCGAGGTACCGAGGAATCTTTCCCTTTGGCTCGCACTCGACCGCGACCACTCGCGGACCAGCCGGTAATTAATTGCTACATTGCGCACCGAGAACTCCGGCTCTCCCTCTCACGGGCGAAAACGTATCGCGATTTGTGCGCGCACACATACGCTCTACCAGGCCCCGGAAAATTGGGCCTAGGAGAGGCCGAGAGTGAGAAGCTTCGTTTTATTTGACTCGAGGCTTTTAACGGGCTTTGTTCTCTCCCGCTTCGAAGCAACAGTATGCAACAGTTAAATGTAATTTTACCGATGACACGTGAGCCAGCGTTTTTGGAAACGCGTTTGTGTCGTATGCGCGCGTCGTTTACCTCTACGCAAATACCTTTTGGACCACCGAGAGAATGATCGTGCTAGCGTGTGCCTCTCGTAATTAACGATCCTTGCTTTCCAGTATTAACGCGTATTAATGCGTCGCAACGTTTGTAATTAATGCACGAGTTGTAATTCCTGCATTAATCGCGAACGCATGTTAGTTTAACGCGAGACATTTTCGCATGTTTCTCGCTGTTTGTTATAGATATAGGATACACGTGTTACGTATGAACGCATGGTATAATCTGGCAGGTAAAAGCTTGAATGGTACGAGGATGAAATTTATTGGGAATGTAGCTGAATGTCCGAGAGAGAGAGAGAGAGAAAGTGAGTTTGATACGAGAATTAAATTCATTCTGCGGTTATCAGAAAAATCGGAGATTTTATCTATTTTTATCTGACGCTTGGGGGAAGAGGCGAATCGTTTTAGAGAGAGGGAGAGGGAGAGAGAGTTCAGTCCGAGAGTTTCATCTGGCAAAAACGTTTTGCGGCCATACGCCGCTGCTCCGCCTCGGGCACTATTTTATAATCCAACTTTAACAAGCTTCGAGCTCGATCACCCCTTCTCTCTCTCTCTCTCTCTCTCTCTCTCTCTTTCTCTTTCTCGCTCTCTCGTTACGAAAGTCGAGTTATGGGCCCAGGACCGTTATATTACAGCTGTCTATATAGCTGTATATATATATATATATATATTTGACGTTTTCCATAGCGCTGGAAAACTTTTACAACGAGACTGCGTAGCCGCTCGTTAAGTACAACTTTCGTAACTCGCGGCGTTTTGGCCCTTTACGCACCACGCAGAAACTCTTACAACCGATAGCAGTTGTAACAAAATTGAAAAAAAGCTGCGATATTTTTTTTCCATGAAATATACTGTGGTATTCGGCTATTTATAACAGGGGTGCAAGGGGGATTAATAAAAATTCTCAGCTATTTCATTTCCCGTATTTCCTCCCGTACCGAATTCTAGATCTCTCGTCGTCCACTCGCGTCTCCATATCGCGAATATTTGCGAGATTCGATCGCGAACTCGACGAAGAATTACGCAGGAAGCTTCAACCACCCCCCTAGGCCACCCCCCGACTTCGAGTTCCGAACAATTCATCGCGAGAATGGATTATATTGCCGGTGGAACACGGGACAGGAGAGAGAGATGGAGCGAACGTCTCTCGACGATTCAGGGAACAAACGAGAGAGAGAGAGGGTGAGCTTGGGGGTGGGGAGTATGAGGGGTTGAACGGGGTTCGATTGGAATTCCGGAATTGAGAAGCCGATGGTCCGATGGCGGTCGCATTCCGCATGTGGATGACGCGTTGTCCGGCGAGATCTCTCTCTCTCTCTTAAGGAGAAAGAGGGAGAGAGGAGTAGCTGCTCGTGGCGCGTCTGCACAGACGGTGGCAGAAGGGGCTCGCGAGTTTCCGAGTATCGCGCGATGATCGATGCGACTGGACGATCGTCTTCGTCGTTGGTCGTCATCGCAACCCTCGTCGTGTGTCATCCGAGAACGCCCGGAGAATAGGAAAACGGGGAACGTGCCCGTTATTGGAAAATCCACCCACTCGTTGACGCGTTGGACACCCCCTAAACTCCACGATCGATTTATTCTCAAATACCGTACCGAGCAATTCGTTTGATTCTCGCGAAACGAACGTTTCGTACCAATTATCACCCTTCGTTTATTTCATTACTTCTATATGTTTCAGGGATAAAGAAATTCTATAAAAACATTCATTTACTTTTAATAGAATTTGTCGCAAACGTTTCTAAGCGAAGCGAACCGAAGATAAATTTTCAACCGGGCTGTCATCGCTTTTTTCCCTCGGTACAGGGTGTAAAAAACGAGGAGAAAGAAAGCTTCGCTCGTAGAACGGGACGACGAAGAAGAGGGGTAGAAGAGGAGATGGCAAAGGAGTTCGAAAAATGGCGAGAGGGTTGTAAGGAGAGGGGAAGGGTAGTCTGAGAGGTGGGATGACGGGGGTGTTGAAGAGAAGGGGGATACTTTCCGCGCATTCGCTAACGAGGAAAAATGAAATAAAAAGTAATGAGAGTTCGTAATAAATTACAGGCTAGGTACCAAGAGGGAATGAAGAAACGGAGGCTGCTCGTTGGTGGTGGAGTGGGGAAGGTAGTTGCGGGCAGTAGGACGCAGTTGTGTCGGTGTCTCGAAAGAGACTTTCGTACGCCCGCCGTTCCATTGTCGTTCGCAGCGTGTAACGTTGCCGCCATACACAAAGTTCTTTCCTCGTTTGCAGCCTAGAAAACCGTTGGTACGAGAGCTCGATGCAAGAACGAAAAATGTGCTGCGCGCGTTTATCCGCTCTCACGAAGAACGAGAGGGAGTAAGAGAGAGGGAGACAGAGAGAACGAGCGACAAAATCCCTCCGACGTTTTCCACCAACTCGACATCGATCTTTCGTTGTACAACATCGTCGTGTAACTTTGATTAAACTCGTAAAACTACCCCCACCCCCTTCTTCGCAACCCTTCCGGACATTAGTTTAAACATCGTTTACATTTTTCGTTTGAAAACTTGCGAAATTTGGGATTTTGGTCAGATCGACGAGAAAACGCAGTGGGGAAGAAGAGAGAGACAGAGTCAGTCTTTGTTTTATCACGAGCAACAGGCCATTTTTTTTATCGAAAGCGAGACGAACCAATCTGGAATAAACGATCGAAGTATTGTTTTTTTTTCAACAAGAAGTATCGAGTTTTACAAGTTCCGCTCGTCACTCCCGAGCTCGATATAAATGAAAGCACGATTGGCCGATGATACAATTTTTTTCTTCCGTTTTTTTTTTATTTTTATTACTACCAACATTTTCACAGGATACCTTCCATTATACGTTCATTAATAGTCTCGCTACATTTATCCACGAGTGTCGGGATGATGGAAGAAAAAGAAAAGGGAATCAACTATCTGTCCTTTTTTTACTCCACTTCCCACCCTCGGATTTTGTTTGTGTTTTTTTTATCCGCTCTTCTTTTTTTTTAACTTCCTTCCAGCGGATGTATACCGCTACGTAGTTGATTTCGCGCAAACCCGGTGATGCCTGATTGGTCATTCAGATCGCTCTCGACGTTGCTTTTTAACGAACTCATTCATCCACGTCTGGGTGGTGCTTGCGCTGCTGGTATAGCCTGCGCGCGGTAGAACCAGCTCTCGTGCACGCGACGTATAAAGAGACGAACCGGCGTGTGCGTTGATGTGTTGCAGGGGAGGGGAGGGGAGGGGACGTTTTCTGCTGTTTTGTCGAGTCCAACGATTTTTCGAACCGTACACATTCGCAGGCAATCTCCTATCGCCACCATCATCCCTTCCCGAATCTTCCATCCCCCGTTTCAACTTTACTCTCGATCGTAACGATTCCTCGATGCTGCTTCTTTTCCGTCGATAAAATTATACCGACGTGTGCCGGATGAAAAAATAAATGGCGTGGTGATAAAGAAAAAAAAAGAAGGTGGTGTATTTGGCACAATTTGTAAGTAAAGTGACGAGCGCGGTTGAAAAAGAAAAAAAAAATTTGTAAGAAAGCACGTAAACGAGTAAAAAAAGTGGGCAAAGGAAGAGAAATGGCGTAAAGAAAACGGGCGGGGAGGAAGAGGGAGGGGATCGTTTCTCATCGACGACGATAACGGTGAGAAGCTGGAGAGGGGGTGACGACGTCGGTGGTGGTGTTTGTGCTGGTTTGAAAAGCGTGACGAGTACTAAGAGGAAGAAAACGCGATGGAAAGAGAGATTGGGTTTTCTACGTCGTTTGTCGTAAGAGAACGCGAGAAAACGTTCCAAGGTACCGTTGAGTTTTCTCCAACCCCCGTGGGGAATGGGTAGAAGAGAGGAGGGGAGAATAAACGAATAAATCGTCGTTTCTTTATGCAAACCTGCATTTAATTCGGGTGAAATAGAAAGGCATTAATTTCGGATGCAAATATTCGACCGGTGCGACGACGGGGGGAAAAGCAGCGTCGGAGAGAACGAGAGCTCGTCTCGTACTTCGGATTTAGTTTCGGGGGTTTGGGTGGCGAGGCTTTCGAAAGGAAGAAGTACCTACCAACGAGACGAAGACGCTTTTACTCCAACGACCATACCGAAAGGTACTTTGACTGGCGTGTCTGGGAGTAGGTACAGAAACGATTCGAATCAACTGGGAAAAAGAAACCATCCTCCGAAGTGTTAGCACACCCAACGTAGACGCAAAATGGTGAAATTGATTTATTCGACGATCGTCCACTTTTTTCTGTTTGCTTTTTTCTTTCTCATCTTTTTTCAACTCGTTGATATTATTTTTTCCTATCGTCTTGTTTCTCGTTCGATAAATAGAAGAAGAAAGAAAACGATGATATAAACGAGGAAATAGAGGAGTGGGAGTGAAGGGCAGGGGGTTTGTTGCAATGAAACTCGAGGGTGAGAAACTCGACGATGCATCGTCAAAAAGCGTGTATGCGCATTTCCGCCTCGTCGCGATAACGAGTTAGACCCCAGACCGTGGAAAGATGGTTCGGTGGAGTGAGATTGAATAACTGCGTCGCGTTGTAAAGTGCCAGGAAAGGTAGCACGGGGGTTAGAGGAGGGGACACAGGCCTACGAGAGCTTTTCAGGGTAGATTTTGCGTCGAGTCTCACGAAGGTTGTCGTCGACGCGCGACTTTCACGGTATAATCAAGATGTTTGTTGTGATGTCTTGAAAAGGGTGCTCGAGGGTGGGTGAGAGCGACAGAGAAAGGTAGAGGGTGGAAAAGTGAAGGAGAACTGGATTCGAGGTTGACACGTCAGTTTGGTCGGAGCGTAACGACAGTCGTGGCAAAGAAGAGAGGGCTCGAAATAAACGAGGGTTGAAGAGCGAGAAGGGGAAAGAGTCCCGAGGAACAGAGAACTTTGTGACGAGGGCCAACGTTGAGGAAGAAAGGAAAGAGAGAGAGAGAGAGACATATATAGGTGCCGAGGAAATTTTACTCAAAACAGATTTTAGAAGCGGAAAGGTGCAGAGCGAAGCAGAATGAAGAAGGAAGTAGGAAAAGGAAGGAAGGAAGGAAAGGAATGACGGTGAAGGAAGCAATACGAGAGAGCTGCGAGGGTGTGCGAGGAAGAAAGATGGAAAATTCGTCGAAAATGCAAGTCAGAGAAGGGAAAATAGGAAGTGAGGTAAGAAAGCTTGGAGAAATACGAAGAGGTACGAAGAAGCGAGCCGTGGATCAACGGGAGCCAAATACGAATAAGGAAACGGTTTCATCGGCGACCGAATCCTTAAAGCGAACTTTACCTCGCAATTAGAATTGGAGCAGTATAAATTCAAGAATATTAAATGCATCGGTTTTGCACATCGGTTCGTGGGTGAGTCGTGCGGTTATAAGATACTTGGACCAGGGGTTAGTTTTCCAGCCAAGACCCGATTCTCATTATCAAGCCTTCACAGTCGTACGATAGAATGTGTTGGAGTGCCCATTTTCCACGCTCCACTCACTTCCAAATAAAAGCTTACCTTACCTACTCCCTCTCTCTACGATTTTCGTTTTTCCACCCCTCTCACTTTCCACCCTCGACCCACGTCTCCGTTCTCATAGAATCTGCAGACTGAGAAATGAATTGCCTGCCAGGCGAAGTCTGCGCTAGGTGAGGCGAGGATGAAGGGACGTTGAGCGCCTCGACGACGTAGATTTTACGTACATCAAGATTGAAAAGAAGCGATAGAGGGTTGGGAGGAGGAAGCAAGAGGTAGAGTAGCGCGAGTCGAGCTCGGTGCTAACTCGCACGCGAGAGCGAGCGAGGAGCCTGTCCGGGACACCCACGGGGTAATGTCGACAACCTGTAGATATTTGCGAATGCGTCGAGGAAACGAGACGTCTTTGGGTACGTGTACGAGGCAATGGAATTCGTAGTGGTGGTGGACGGTTCTACGTGTGTACGTTCGTTAAACGAGGAATACTCGAGGAGGGAGCGAGCGAACGCTCCTTCCCTGGCAAACATGAAAATTTCATAGATCTCACCCTCTGCGCTCCCCACCCCCTCCCCTAATACGAGCCGGGCTTCATAAATTGGTTTTCGAAAGGCTGAGCTTTATTGAGATTTCTTTATGAGTTGGACTCGAAAGGAAATGTTAGTACGTACGTTGATTGTGCATTTGATCGAGACATGTTTAAAGTTTAAATTGACTGCTCGAAATAACAACCCTCGTTTTCTTTTTGTTACAGGTGAGATATACGTCTTCTTTGGTCGATTGCGCTTCAACTCTTCACGAGCTACGGTAATATTAACTGTCTCGAGGCGAATATTTCGTGAGTAGAAAAAAAAAAGATCGAAAATGGTTCAGAACACGCAAAGTTTTTCGTGTGGTTTTTCATGGTTTTTATCCGGTTATATATTTCTCGTTATTATCTTCATCTCGGTGCTAAGAGGGTGGCTTTAAAAAAGAATCTTCGACAATTCGAGCCACCTGGTGGTCGGGAGAAGTTGTCCTACCACCCCTTCCGAAATTCTTTATCACAAGGAAAAAAAAAGATCCTCCCCCGATCGTTAATACAAAGTTTACGAACGTGTGTGGCTTACGAGAACGCGTTGACGTTCAACTTTCGCGCATGAACGAGCGGTGAGTCGCGGGCGGGACTGAAATTTAGCGCGGGAAAGACAGATGTATATTAGGAGAGAGAGAGAGAGACGGGGGTTGAGGTGAGGGGCGCATGGGTTTACGACGTTTCTTCGTGCATCGCAGCGAAAGGAAAGCTGCCGGGAGTAAAGAAAATCACTGTTATATGGAACGTCGAGCGAGAGAGGAGAAAGAAGGGACGAAGGTGATGCGAGAAGCACCGAGAATAGTGCCAATCCCGGTCGCGCGACGTGGTAGCATTTTGTGTTCCGGAAGAGGGTTTACGAGTTCGCCAGCTGTACGAGAGTTAACTCTTTACGGTCGGTGTGCGACGCCGACGCGCGGTCTTGGATCAAGCCGAGTTTGCGTTCTTGCGTGCGCTGTGTGTGTACCAAGGACTTAAGGAGGTTGAGTTGGGTGTCGGGTAGGTAGGGGATGGAAGTGGGGGATGTAACTCTCGAGGATATACGAGAAAACCGGTGTGTGGATGCTGAAGGAGATTCGAGTAGCGAAATTTAAGGAGAGCGACGAGAAAGAGAGAGACTGCCGAGGGGTTGGTTTTGCCCAGGGGTTGAAGGGATGATTTACTACCGACTTCTGGGACTTCGATTAATTTCGCTCGATTCTGCGTTTGGGTTCAAGGTTCGCACAGGAAAAAACTACGAAAAACAAGAAAATCAAAAAAATCTGCCGGAAGGTTGTATATATAAGAGGAGAGATTTTACCCTTGGGACGACAACGACACGCATTCTCTGTTTCTCACGTTATACGACCGAGTATCGCATCGCGTTTCGTACAACATTGAGTAAAATGACGAAAAAGTCTTGACATTACTTTTTCGTTGGTCGAAAGAAGAAAATGTAGGGACACGAGAAAATCAAGATTTAATGGAGCGAATAGCGGAGACTGGAAAAAACAATTTTGATCTTGTTCGGAAGACGAGAGAGAAAAGCACCGAGATTGATATACATTAACCAATATCCCGCTTCATTCACACCGTCTCTCTTCCATTACCTTACATCGAAAATCCCTTTAGTTTCACACCCTTCCACCATCGTACGTATTCCCACAAAAATATCCCTTGCGCGGATGGCACGAGGTTTCCACTCGCTTTTCAAACACATTCGCTGGAAAGAATTGATATTGAAATTCCTCGAAGGCACTTAACAATTCAGCGTAAAATCTGTGGGGATATATACGAAGAGAAAGAGAGAGAGAGAGGGAGAAAGACAGACACAGAGAGAGGGAGAGAAAATTGTTGGAAGGATCGCCTTATCATCCCCCATTACCAAAAACGTCCGCGCCATGGCGCCTGGGATTCTCCCTCATCCTCGTTTCTTTCCTCTCCGCTCCATGGCCTTCTCCCGCTTCGCAGTAGGTAGGAAAGATAGTACCGAAAACTATCTCCCGCAGCTTGGGAAAGGATCAAGCGTATATAGGGAACGAGGGGGAGAATGCGGCTGTCGAACTATCGGTGAGCCGGAAAGCATGGACTGGATTACATCGGCGGATAATAACGTTTTATGCCGATTTTAATGCGAAAGCTCCCTGCTGGCTCGCACGAGCACCCAGTCCGGTGGGCATGCCCCTCCTTCCTTCACTCTGTCCCGTTTCAACCCCCTTCGAACAATTTCCGCGGGGTACTGGGCGCGCTCTCCAGGTCTGCTCGACAGTCCGTAGAAATCGTCGTAGTCGACTTTGCATATTCGTATCCGGCCACGTCCAGGGAGCATCGTCCCGAAAACGGGGGACGGTTGGAGATGAAAACTAGGGACGGTTGGTGATGGGAGGGTAGGGGTTTGAAATCGGTTCGCGAGAAACCTGGAAGCTTCGGAGCTTTTGGAATATCGATTCATTCGTTTTACCATGAGGTAGCAATGTAGCAGCGTGTACTTTGGGTAAACGTTGAGGAGGATTGAGAGGGGTTGAAAAATGAAGGGGGTGAGTCACCAATATGAAAATCGTGAGATTTCTCTCCGCAGATTGGCAGAAATTTCGATCAAACGATGGATCGAGGGAATGATGATGCATCAAATGGAATATCTAGGGGTGGATTATGGGGCTAATATTACACTCCGATATTCCTTTCGGCGTATCATCTTTAATAGATGGACGATTTTGGCTCAGCAAATTGATCACGGCTGGGACCTCGTTCGACCAACTGCTAATCTCACCGGCTTCTACCACTTTCCTTTCCTCTTGCTCTCTCTCTCTCTGTCCCTCCTTCCACGACGAAGAAGTACAAGAACAGTTGCGCCGACATTTAATGCCAGGTGTTTAACGTCGTTGGGATAATTAAATTAAATAATTGGACGTTAATGTCGCTCGGCGCATCGGATAACAGGATTTTCCTATCCTTCCTTCGACTTTCTCTCTCTATCTCCCGAAGCGCGTCTTACGTTCTCTCCTCCATCCCTTGTACACCGCGTCCCCATCCGTTTTAACGTCTTACCGCGTTTCCGGGCTTTACGATCTCTCGGGATATCTGTCCTTTCCTTTGCTCGCGCCTTATCTTGGCTTTCCCTCTCCTTTGCAACCCCTCCGCGCCACCAAACCTCCCTCGGTTCCAACATCTCCCTCGGCTCGCCTTTTGTGCTTTCGCTCTCCTCGGCCTCTTCGGCAGTCGCTGGGATTTTGTCGGATCTCCTCCGATAAGAGATAGAGCTATAGAAAGAGAGAGAGAGAGAGAAAGGGGTTGGAAAATAGTGAAATTAGTGCGACCCTCGTTACACATCTAGGGAACTGGGTCGTTAAACTTATCGCTAATTGATCCCCGTTTTAAGACGCAAACACGAATTTACCCTCGATTTAAACGCGACTCTCCATTTTTAAACCATCGATATAGATCGAATTTCTCCAAAAAAAAAAATCATCCCTTAGAGAGAAACGATTGAAATCCTCAAGTTCGCGATATCTTCGAGATATTCGCAAATGAGAGCCCTTCTTGGTAACGTAGCCCCGAGACAGGGTTGACTCACTCACCCCCTCATATATACGTATCTTATCCCCGGTATGTCCTCGGGCATTATCCCGAACTAAGTCTAGCGCAGTTTCAAGGTACATATATCCACGTCGAAGGGAACACGCCGGCATTTCAGCTATATGGGCAAACCCCAGCCCATGCTCCAAGTTTCGAAGTCGCCGTGCGCGATACGATGCACTTTCCTCGTATATGATGCGTATACGTATATGGATGCTTCTGTATAGGAGCGCACTGACGACGGTGTACGTTGGGAATGGCTCGAAGCTACGTAGTGTGTACATAAGCGCGTAATACGAGGAACGTGTTGGACGTCGCGAGGGGGAGTTCTCCTTGCCGATGCTGCTGGTCGACGACGTCGTCGTCGTTGTCGTCGTCGTTGTCGTCTCCGTGCGAGCTTGCAGTTCCGCAAGAGAACTGCAGGGTGAGTATGAGAGTGTGGAAGGGAGGGGCTTGGTGAGGGGTGACTGTGCTTTCAGCCTGGAGACATCAAAGCGAGATTGGCCGTGTAAACCTTCCAGCAACAAAGTCAGATTCTCCCGCTCTGTCACTCTCTCTTCGTTCTTGCACCTCCCCTCCCATCTCTCCTCTTGCCATGCCGTGCTTGCATCGCGAGCTTCCAACTGCTCCACCTCCCTTCCTTGACGTGTCTCACCTTTCTCAGTATAGCTCTGTAACTACTTCTGTGCAGTGTATGGCCATCCAGCTATGTACACACGAGGGGTGATCGTACAGTCGAGATTCTCTAACGTGCTCGATGACTGTTCCTAGAAATTAAAAGATATTATTGATATTAATATATTGATGGTAATTAATTACGAGGATATTATTCACATAAAAATCGTCAATTTTTTTCTCAATTATTGAGAATAATTTATTGTCGTTATTCATGAGGAGGGTTGATAAATTTATGGAGAATTGTACTGTACGATCTTGCACTCGCTTCCTGGATATAAAGTTAAGCTCGCGTATGAGAATACTCGACTTGGTCTTCATGCGTCGTCCAACCATCTTGCACTCGCCCTCTCCGGTCCATTTTCTTTCATCTTTCCTTTCTCGTATTTCCTTTTTCTTTGGTACTAGAACGAAAGGAAGGACGCAAGAGAGCTTCACATGCGAGTCGCTAGATGGCACACACGTCGGTGTCGGAATGTAAAATAAGCGGACGAAACAACGGCGTGGAAAGATGGAAAAAGGTTCAACGGGCGGGAACGAGCTTGCGATACGAGCGAGAGAGAGCTTTCGGGCTTGTGCTTTGTGACACGACGTTGTTCTCTCTGCACCCGTGAGGCTTTGTACTCGGCTTATACATCTGCCTATTTCAATTTTTTCTCCACACCCGTGGCATCGTAGACGAACGAATTTTCTCCGGTACGTTTCGAGAAGAGAATAAAAATAATATAAAATATATATATATATAGCAACCCCTTCCGAAAAATATGCATTATAAAAACGTCAGGAAAGGCTGTTTAGACCGACGTGAGAGAGATTGAATTTTTGTCTACCGTACTCCCAAGGGTACCAGTAAAACGCGTATAGATATGTGTATATACGAAAGAAAAGCAGCGAGAGAGAACGGGGTAGTGGGGTTGGGTCTGAGAGTGAGCTTTTCGAGGGTAGAAGGGGAAAATAGGTAAAGACAGAAAAAGTGAGAGAAGGAAAATACACACGAGAAGAAGGCGAACCGGCGTGTATACTTTCCCGCTCTTTTCCCTTTTTTTTCCCCGCGAAGGTTCTTAACGTTTTGCGAAAGGCTCTCCCGCGAAATGGGATCCTTTCGGAAATACCATGTAGAAAGAGGCAAAGAAACGTGGAATAAGAAATGAGGGAGAGAGAAAGAGAGAGAGAGAGAGAGAAAAAAAATTGGGGAAATAGCGAGAAAGTGGAAAAAGCTGTGGGTGAATCAGACACGATGTTTTTCTTTTTACCCCATTCGTTTTTTTCTCTCTCTCTCTTTCTGTCTCGCTCTGTATTTCTATTATTTTCCACCAGTTGAATAACCGGTAGCGAACCCATTATTCCCACATAAAATGGATCGAAAAACACTATAATCGATTTCTCTTTCTCTACGTTCTTTTTTTTCCTCGCGCCGATACTTTTTTTCATATTTACGACCCTCGAATTGATCACCAGATTCTCGCCAAACGTCGAAGGGGTAGGTTGATCAAAACAAAAACAAAGAGTAAAGAAAAAAAAGGGTATGAAAAAAAGGCAAACAAAAACTAAAATGTGTGCCAGTTATAAAACGAGCCTACTGGTTTCGCTCACGTTTCACCTTTTGTGACGCACACCAGAGAGTGGACCGAGCGGAGGACAAAACGGAGAGAGAGTTGAATAATGCATGCCGGGTACGAGATAGAAGAGTTCGGGTGATATAGCGCGGTGGAGAGTGAGAGAGAACAACCAAACTCTCTTTTTTTCTTTTTGCTCGACTCATCCCTACCGCCTCCCCCGTTTTTCTTTCTCGGCTCGCCGTTCTTCCAGTGTTAACGAGACGACCCTCGCCCGGGCGTGAAGGGGGCATGAACCGAGAGAGGGATGGTTTAAGAGATACAACGACAGTGATATTTATATACATATATAGACGTATGTATATACATTAAGCTTGGAAAAATAGTGAAAGCACGAGAGGAAGAGAGAGAGAGAGAGAAGAAGAAAAACAGGGCAAAACCTCCGTGGGACAATGCAACATTCACAGTTGAATTTATCGTTGAATTCTACACGGGCTTTTCCTTTTTTCATCTCTGCTGCGCTAAATAAATTACAAGCGCGAAACGTTCGTGGAAGGGGTTGCAAGGGAAGCAGTAGAACGGGTGAGCTGATATAAAAATAACCGTGGAGTATGTAGGCCGTTTTAATGGGGGGTAGTGGGCTACCCGTTTCGTTCCTCTCGTTTTGCATTCTCTTGTCGTCCACCCATACACTCATAAACACACATACACTCATAGAAATTCTATAAATGTTTGTTACTATACATAAATATAACTGTCGTTCTCTGTCAACGGATGAGAACATTTTTCCGAGTTCACAAGCCCGGTCGAGGGATGGCTCTTTTTCCTTCCCCCATTTCGCGTTTCTGCAATTGCGAACTAAATGTCCGACCGTTTGGCGCGATATTTCAGGACAAATTGTCCTCGTGGCCTGAAACAGAAAATAAAGTATAAAAAAAAAAATAATAATATTACTTTCAGGGGGGTGAAAAGAGCAAGGGTGAAGAGTTCGAGTTATTTCGAGTTAGTAACGTCTCGTTATTTTCGTACGGCCCGACAAACTTTACCGTTTGTGCTCGCTATATATCGAACGCGAGAACGATCGGGGTATTTATGAAAAGACCTTCGAGGTTAGAATTAACTTCGTCGCTTTCACCACTAGAAGGGATGAACCAAGGAATTGTACAATCGTATCGTAAAAAAGAAACGAGGGAGTGTCTGCTTCGAGGGAGAGAAGATTAAGCGAGATTAGTACCGGAATGGATCTCGAGAAAGTTTTGGACCTGGGAGACGTGGAGAGAAAGTGGGCCAACGGGTTAAGAAATAAACGTCGGGTGCTTTCGTGTTTCGGTGGTTGCTGGTAGCTCGAAACACGGTGGGACGCCAAGACGACGTCCTCCCCTTCTTCTTTTACGTAGAGAAGAAACGTCGGTGAACTAAAGGGACATTCTCGGTGTCTGTGTTACTGCCAAGGGGACGAATCTTGCACTTCTGCACGCCCTCTGGCCATGCCTGTTTAGGGGTAGAATATAGATATACACGAGGGGGTTGTACAGTCGTATTCCAAGTGGGATACAGGCTGAGACATTTTAAGTACCGCCAGTCGTTAACTAACCAACGGAAACATGTTTTTAAAAATCTTCCTACCTACCACGACCTCTGACTAAGGTCACTCAAGGTTAAAAATTCTCTAATCTGCGAATACGAATTTAACACTTTGTAGGGTTGTTCACCTAGGCTAGAATTTAAAGCGTTCAAGCCTGTACGTTCTTCCTGCGAGCTAGACGTATATATAGGGGACGAACACCGTAGGAGCGGGCGTGAGGCAGGGAGGGAGGGAGGGACTGTACGTTGTACGGCTTCGGGTCCAGGAGAACCCGAGCGACTTTGGAATTATGGCCGTAGCTTCGAACTACGCGGAGGAACCGTTTTCGCTCGAGTCGGAATCGGGATTTATGTAGCCCGCCGTCTTCGTCGTCGCTGCGTCCGCCGAGGAACGGGGGCGAGTACGACGACGACGTTCGGGGTGCAAACCCTCTCTTACCCTCTTACCTTCTCTCTCTCTCTCTCTTACTCACTCGCTGCGTTATATTGCAACGCTAGCAAGCAGCTATTGCTCTCTCGTGGTAGCCTGGCAGTAGCAAACGTTCAGAGCCAGAACGAGAGAGCGTTTCCTCCGCAAAAGCCAAAGCGTATCAGAGGGAGAAGCTTCGGTAAAGGGGTGCGACTGACGACTACGACGACGAGAACGTTGCACATGCACAAGGTAGCCCTGGATTTCCCCCCCAAACGCCCGCGAGGAGAGACTCCCATTTCATTTTGTCCTCCGGGCGTTTCTGGCTCGATCATCGATATATCTATATGTATATATTGAGACTACATATATATAACTTACATATAACGGTCTCTGCGTAATACGAAACTCTCGCTCGACTGCACGAGAGTCGCATCTATCAAGGTCCGTGCCAGAGAAATGGCCGTGGCTCTTAGCGCGCGAAATGTCGAGCTAAATAAAAATTCCGGTCTCCTCCATCTTCCAACCCCCTCCCTTCACCTACCCCCTCCTACATGTACGTGTGTATACGCCATTTTGTCCGAGTTACCTCCAGTTTTATCGTCGCTTTGAGAAACAATTATCGATCGTACGCTAAGAAGAGGGAATAAAAATATTGTAAAACTCTAAATCGACATTAAACCAGAAACAAAATAAAGTTTGAACTTAAACCTCATGAAACAAGAAGCTTGCCCAATGTTCCAATTATAAGCTTCATCGAGCAATTACTTTCAAACAAATTTTAAAAACATTGTTATCTTCATTAATCAAGGATTAAAAATTCTCTTGGTGTGACATATTCAGGGTTAAGCACGAGCACGAATGCTTGATCGACGTTAAACAGACTTTGTAGCAGGGAAGCGTCTTCATCAAACATCTGGATCGCGTATTCCAAAATACTTCGTTATATGCAGCTGGTGTAGACGATAGGATGTCACGTCACGTGAACGTGCACCAACGTTCTCTATCCTGTACCATACGAGGCAGATTTCCCATATATACCAACACACATATACATACACCCACATACATGTATATATTTATATAAGATTCCATCACATACGTATATAACAACGCATTCTATGCACAGGAGGTACTATCCTTTGCTCCTCCTCGCCAAAAGTCTTTCGCTCACTCTCAGGATCGGCCTAGCATGTCACAGAACTCCCACTTCCCGTACAACCCTCACTATGTATCACCTGCATATATATACATATATACATGAGAACAAGAGAGTATGTATAGTACGTATAGTAATATAATAGTAAGGTATATAATACATAACCGTGCGATATAGAAGCTCGTACTACGTACGTTCCCATACGATGGCTCACTCGGATTTCTCGCTCACACCCTTTACGTATGCACATTCATACATATATATGGACATATATGCACGTGTGTGCATACGCGTATATCTCGAAACGCACACTACTACTCGTTCCTCCGCTACTCGCCCATGTGACATCCATAATGTCTATCTATTCACTCGAGCGAGCACTGCCTCTGACAGCGTATGAATTCCATCTTGAATGTGTATTGTCGCTACGAAATTAATATATACACCCAGACTCTACATCTCTCTCTCTCTCTCTCTCTCTCTCTCTTTCTCTTTCCCTCTCTCTTTCTCTGTCTCTCTCACATACAGACGCACATAGTCTAGTTCACTCCCACGATTTCCACTCACCACCCTTCACGGGGATTTCCACGGGTTTCTGATTCCGCCGGTTGCCGCCGCGAAAGCTCGAAATCAACTGCCTCTAGTCCTCGATCGATAACCCCCGACTTCGGAACCAATTTCTTTTTTCTCTCTCCTTTCTCCCAGATATTCGATACAATATTTTTCAACGTCGCGAAACGACGCGAATATTAATTATTCGACGTTTCTTATGTAGAAAGCGAATACCGTCGCACAAAATTGTGACGAAACATTTCTTTTTTTTTCAATCGAAAACCAAAATATTGAATCATTTTTATTACGGGATGAAAGAACGAAATGAAACAATAAACAGAAATGATTTCACGATCGTACGAGCAAATATTTGCGCGTTGCATTGACACTCGAATAATTCGGGTCGTATTGAACGATTTCACTAGAAACGTGGGGGATGGTACGGTGTTTTTTTTCTATGTTATTTGTACTGAGAATGTATCGAGCAAAAAATAAAATGGCTTCCGGCGTTTTCAATATTGTTAATTTGCGGCATGTTTCGTGTATATATAGCGTTGTTTGGCTATCGGGAAAAATGCACTGGGGGAAAAAAAAACAAGAAAAAAAATAGAGAAGTATCGCCAGGGGATGGTCGCAGGTGGCACGGAGATGCCCACAGCTCGTTCGTTCCCGCCACCGTCACCCCCCTATCATCCCCCTGGTCATGATTTTTATTTTTCTCGCTCGGAGTGATGGTGTTCACGCACATCGTCTCTCCCCGTGCGTCAATCGACGTCACATTGTACGCTCTCTCGACTGAGGATCGAGCCGGACCGTCACTCTCGTTTCTACCCGATATATGTGCTATATAGTGGCGAATTTTTTTTTCTCGCCACACGATGGTAAAACCAACAGCATGAGCGCCAATTTCCTATACATATATGTATGTGTGTGTGTGTGTGCGTGTCTGTGCTGTATATCGCGTCAGATCCGCCTAGAAAAAAAAATTTCGCCATTTAAAAAAAGTATCGTGATTTCGTTAAAACGCTATTGACGATCGAACGAATATATGTACGAGCGCGTGTCTCTCGCTATAAGGAAAGAAAGAATTGAATAATGAATATAAAAAGTATCGGAGCAAATGGGGGGATAAAATAAGAAATTGATGTTGCGTTATTTCCATTAATTATACCGATCGTTTGCAATCGAATTCATTTTTAGCGATAGCGAAAATAGCATTCGCATATTTCATGCGCGACCGAACCGAGAACCGAGTCAGATGTTGTGTAAAAAATAAAAGATGGAGGATAAAGAGAGACGTTTTACAAATTGTTTGGTTAACGAGTTCTGTGACTTTTGCGTACGAGAAACTTCGGCTCGTCGAGATCTGACGTTGGTCGAAGAAAAGAGAGAAGAAAATTATCTAGTCGCACCGCACGAAACGTTATTTTCGCTACCGAGCGAAATTGTACGAGAGACGAGACGGTATCATGGGTAATAATAATGTTCGTGATAAAGTTAGATGTTTATTTTTCGCATGTGGGAAAGAAACTATCGTCGCTTAGAACGTAATGAGACTTATGCTTCTGATTCTCGAAAATTCTTGAGGCAATGCACACGATACGACGACGAAAATTACCGAAGGAGAGAGAGAGAGGGTCCATTCGTATTTCGCTGTTAGTCTCGTGTTCCCGAACGATCGTGAGCACGCGAGAGTATAGAAAGGGAGGATATCTAACGAGGGGAAGAGAGAGGGAGAAAGAGAGAGAGAGAGAAAGAAGAGAGCTCGAATTAGTCGTAAGTCACTCAGACCCACGGGCTTGTTAGCGTCGTTAACCCTGACCCCGGGACATGGCAACGTCGTCGTCCGCGTGGAACGATCCAACGGCTGACTTCGCTAAAGAAGAGAACGATGAGCTTGCAAAAATAATATCCATGAAAAAAAAAAATACACATTTTTTTCGTCCGGCTTCCTAGTCATTTAAAATCTTAATTTCTAGTTTTACAAGACAAATTATCATTTTAACGAAAAACGTAACAATAAAATTCTATTAAAATCTCATTCAAATAATCGCAACAAAATGTAGGAAAAAATTGATAAATCGATGTAGAACCGATCGACACAGGTTTCTCGTGCTATTAAATCGGAATCTTTTCCCCCGAGACCGGGAGAAAAACGAGAGATAAGCCGAGAATAAGAAGAATGAAAGAATGAAAAAAGAAAGAAAGAATCGAGAGAAGAAGTAGCTCTTTCGGGTCATCTGCCGGTTGGAAAATTCCGCGCTCGTACGTAAAAATCATTCCTTTTCCCTTCGCTTCCTCCTCCCTCTCCCGCCGTCCCTTTCGCCGTTGAGCGCGAAGAGCGAGATAAATTCGTGGCTTTTACGGGGCCCTTAAAGTTGCGGGAATCTCTTTAACGGTCTGGCAGAATGCCATCGCGGTCTCGCTGTCTCTGTCCACATCCTCCCTTCCCTCTGCACCCTCTAACCCCCTCCTCCCTCCCTTATGTTCCTTTCTCTACCTCTTTTCGTTCTGGCTTGCACCTTGCCCCCTCCCCCCCCCCATCTTCCTCCATTTTTACGAACGTTTTCCACGCGACTTGGAAAGGGACGAGCCCGAAGAAAATGCGACAGAGGGATGATAAAGGGAAATAAAAAATAGAAAAATATAGAAAAGGCGGAAGGAGATCGCGCATAGGCGGTTATCATTCATTTTCTCTCGAGCGAGCTCGCATCATGGAAACCACGGAAGGAGGAAGAAGAGAGAGAGAGAAGGAAGGAGAGCTAGAGGAGCGTGGGAAGAGAACGAAGGAGACGTAAGAGAGAGGCTCACTGTTAATGACAGTCGACTGAAAATTACGGTAGAACTTTTCATTCGCTCCTAGAGACATTTCTCTCCCCCTCTCTTTTTCTCTCTATACATACACATACACAGAAATATTTACGTATATATAAGAAAGTCGAGAGTTGCTATAGATGTATCGTAGGTAGCCGAGCTACGCCATGCCGTGTAAAGTAGCGCCCTCCATCCCTCATGAAGATTATCTCTTCACTCAAGTGGTTTACGTTCTTATTTTCTTTCTTTCTTTTTTTCTTCTGATTTTTTGTTTTTTTTGCGTTTTTTTCTCATCCACTTTTCTCTCTATTCTCGCTACTCCATATACACCTTCTTCTAAGAAGCCTAAGAGTGAAAGAAAAGAAGGAAAGCAAAGAAAATAGGATAACCGGGGATATACGAATGGTGGGCAAGGGAGAGCGAGAGACCACCCATGGGGTAGCTCACTTACAATTTTCCATTGCCAGCGAGCTATCTCCCTCTCTCTTTTTCTCTTTCTCTTTCACTCGACTCGTTCATCATCCGTTACACACTTCTACCAGGCGACGAAGAGAGATGGAGAGATCGGATAATCTCGTTCTCGCGTCTTTTTCTTTCTCTCTCTCTCTCTTTCATTCTCTTCTCATTCTACTACTTCGGTGTGTCACACGGTCGTACTAAAGAATGGTTTATCTTGCTGTTATCGCCAGAACTCTACTCATTGTCCTCCCTCGCTTTCACTCTCTTTCTCTCCCTCGCACTCGCGCTCTCGTTTGCTTATTTTTGGTTTTTCTTTTTTTTCCTCGTAATTTTCCGTTTTTTCTCTCTCGCTCTCCCTCTCTGTCTCTCGTGTTTTTACTACTTTTATTTCTTTCGAGCTTTTTCCATCCTATTCTCTCGTGAATAAGTATAGGTATAGTTATAGAGGTTTATACCAGAGTGCTATTGCGACGAGGTCCTTTGGGATAGTGGTGACGGTGAATAACGCGATTTTGGAGGTCGAGGAGGTCTGAGTGGTGGATGAAGAAGAGACGCTCGAGTATACGATGTTTCCTGTATATATATATCGCCACTTTCCCCACTATTTCTATGGTTACGTACGTACGCGAGGCCGGAGAAGCTTCCACGAGTGCTTTCTCTCGCCCTCCACTCCCCGGAGGTGAATATCCCCTACGTCTGTCATCCCCTCCCAAGCTTCCACCATCACCAACCAACCAGTCTTCCCCCTCTCCACTCTTCTTTCCCAGGATGAGAATAACGATAAAGCAATTTATACAGCGAGTGCGAGACGAGAGAAAAGAGTCTTTGAGGATATTTTATTTTTTTTCAACCCCCTCCTCCCACTCCCCCTACTACTCCATGAGCTTGAAATCTCGAGGATTTCTCGCGCTAATACCAAGAGAAAAGAGCACGACGTGCGGGAGGGAGAACGAAAAATTGTCGACTTTAACCGTCGGTGTTAACACATATTTTTGCCCGAAGGACTTTGGGGTGGTTTTGCGAAGGTGTCGTATTTTTCTCGACTTCTTAATGCGAAATTATTCGTCTGAAAACTCAGTGAAAATCTCGTAGGTTTAAACGTTGGAAAAAACTTGAAAGAATTCGACGTCAGTTGTTCGGAAAAATATTGTCTTAAATAAAAGAAAACTAATAAATAATCGAACGTCGTATTGCGTTATTATTTTTTGTTAGAAATACGCGAAGGAGATGCGCAACCTGCAAGAAATATGGATAAGAAATAACCGGTAGAAACAGATATTGCTGGTCGGGAGCGATTGCAACTCTCGGAACATTCCAAAGTATCGCAAGACCGATGAATCGTTTCCATCACGTGTTTCGAAGAACCTCGAGTTATCGCACGCAGTTTAGAATTTAACGGTACCAATAATTCCATGGGAGAGAGAGAAAGAGAGAGAGGGTAGGAAGAACGAGAAAAGCGTGAGACGACAAGCCAGAGAGCGGAAGCGAAATATGCAAGTGCAATCCGCGAGGCGTCGAGCTCGACGTTACATTCTACGTTTCAACCGCATTACTCTACTGCCGTTGGAACTCACCGACTCTTCTCTCGTATTCTTCCGTCAGGGAGTCGTAAAATCACGGATCGTTTAACCGAAAAGTATCTCAGTGCTGTGCATTTTTTCCACGTATTTTCCAAGTTGAGAAATCCGCGATGAAAATGCGCAGCGATTCTCATTCAATTTTCGTGATTTCAATAGATCGTTCTTCGAGCGATCTCCGATTCAAATCTCCTCGACGCTTTCCTCCAGAGCTGAAAAAAATGAAATTTTTTGTTTTAGTTTGTTTTTGTTTCTTCCCTTACAATCGTGCGAAACAACCCTCTTGCGTTACGTAAAATGATTCATGAGAAATTTGTTCAGAATGTTTTGCCGCGAATACCGCGACGAAGAGGCCGAGCTGCGGGTGAACTCCGGGCAGGGTCCTCGAAAATTCTCGTATACACCCCGAGCCCATAATTCGCGATTAGAAATTCCGGTTTGTAAACCACGAGCGTGCCCCGGGTTGCATTTGGTAGCGCCTGTGGCCAACGCGCGAGAGTGGGAAGAGCGCGGAGAGAGCAGCACGCTTCGGTCCTTCTTCTCCCATGGTCGGACGATAAAATAGCTTCAAGTTATAATAATGCCGTTGGTCTCTCGGACCTCCGGCGTACAAGGTCCTGGGCTATACGAACGATGCTTTTGCCTCGTTCCTTTCCTTTCCAACTCACCAACACTATTTCGCCCTTCTCCCTGTAAGAGGAATACACGACTCGGCCCGTGTGCAGCCGCGGGCGAAAACTTTTAACCGTGAATAATGGAAAAGGCGACGCCCACGAATGAGGGTTGAAGGGAGGTGAATCTCCTGGCCATGACCACATTATTTCTGACAAAAAAAAACCGACACCGAGAAGATCGTAGACACTGGAACCAACCTACGACGATATTATCTCTCTATCTCGTTCTCCTCGTCCTCCAACTATCTCCCCATCTTCCTCCTCTCGCGGCTCTTCCTTTCGTCTTTCCTTCTAAAGTTCAATTCACATAGAAATGAAAAAACTTGCAAAAATTAAAAATCTTCAACCAGAAATAATTCGTTGAATTTTCTTAAAAGAAAATAATTTTATCATTAACGCCTTTACCTTTTTTTCTTTCTCTCGAGTATTGAAAAAACCGAGGAGTATGGAGAAAAGGTAGAAGAGAAGGCCCGATAGTACTCAGAGGAAAGGGACTTTGTTTCTTTTTTCTTCAGCATTCGCTCCTGAGCTATTCGTCTTTCCTATGATCTTTTCCGAAACGTTCAAAGGACCGTTTGATATTCCACAAGGGGCTTCTTTCCAAGCTCGTCCACCTGGCGCACTGTAACTTCCGCATTGCGTAAGTTCTCTGCCGCTGCCTGGGCGCAGTTTGCCATGCGTCACTATCCAGCTCCTTCAACGTTTTACGTGTTTTTCAATTCTTCATTTTACTCACAATTTTACAAAAAAAAAATATCGCGCATCTCCGCGGTCTGGACCATTTTTAAAAAAATTCCAATTATGTCAATTTGCAATTATTGTCATTTTCAAGACAGAGCGAGTTTTAATCATTTGCTTGCTTCTTGTCGTTTGCAGACATGCTACGAAATGGAGAGGTACCTGAAGGACGAACCGAAGCTGCAATC
Source organism: Netelia fuscicornis (assembly GCA_946811545.1). Classification (NCBI taxonomy): domain Eukaryota; kingdom Metazoa; phylum Arthropoda; class Insecta; order Hymenoptera; family Ichneumonidae; genus Netelia; species Netelia fuscicornis. Next base: position 40,622,512 of record OX328015.1, read on the forward strand.
GTACAAAAAGTTGCCCACGGAACTGGACACGGCGCCATGGAATCTTTTCCGAGCGCCACCGATCTCCTGGACGGCAACAACATGCACAACAACCACACAGTATGAACCCCAAATCAAAATGGAGGTGAGTCGAATAATTCTTTTTATCCCGAAACAAAATCGAAATATTATTCCAGCTCCGGCTAAACGAGAATACGATGAGAAAACAGTGAAAAGATTGTAAAAATAATGAAAAAAACGTCTCGTTAAATTTGATTCAGGTCACATCGTCGTCGGACGACAGAGATCCCCTCTGCCTGGACGAGATGAAATTCAGTCCCGGCGAGCACAATCACAACGGACGAGACAGGGATCTTCTGGATCGTCACCTCGATTCCTTATCAATGTCCTCGGCGAGTTCGGCGTGTTCGGCCCTCTCTTGGGACAGTTCGCCCACCCTGTCGTGCAGAGCTCTAATCCTGAAGAAAGAGCCCAGCGAAGACCTCGAAGAGGACGAGGAACACGAGGTAAAAAAAAGAAACCTCTCGCGTTCTTCTTCCATTAACGCTAATCACGTATTGATAGGAATTTTTCTTGACGACGGTAAAAGAAAATAAGAAAAAAATACGTTCCAATGAATATTAAATTCGAATCTTCGTTATGTTCGTAGGAGATCGAAGAGGAGGATGACAGCGGTTGCGAGGGCGAGGGCCAAATCCTAACGCCACCATCGAGTCCCGAATCGGGACAAGGTCATTCCAACTCGAGTCACTCGTCGAGCGGGAGCTCGATGCTCGACGTTCACAGTCTCAATCTTCATGGGACGGGGGGTAGAAGCGCGATCGTCAGGGTCACAGCGAGTAACGGCCAGGGAGTTGCCAGGTAAGAATCAAAATTTCGATCGATCCAACCGGGTTAAATCTCCATCGGCTCATTCATCGACGAAATATCGCACGATTGGTAATTGATTACGAAAATTAATCGTTGGATTCTCAGACTGATATCGGTGCCGGCGAGTGGTTTTCCAACGGTAACCGGAACGCAACACAGTCACACGGGTACAGCAACGACGGTAGCGTCGACGATGGCGAGCAGGCATCATCCGAGGAGTCCGCACGAACACAGTCCGCAAGACACGAAACGCAGGATACACAAGTGTCAGTTTCCGGGCTGCAAAAAAGTCTACACAAAGAGTTCCCATCTGAAGGCCCATCAGAGAACGCACACGGGTGAGTTAATGCGTAACAGAAAAACATCTTCCAAAACTAAATCTTCTTGATGGACAAATTTTTGGGGCTGAAAATTGTCGACCGGTAAATTCGATAATTTTTCATCGTGGAAGAATCATCCTTGTCTCAATTAGTCTACATATGTCGTACAACCCTCGTGTTCGGAACAATGGGTAATGTACACACGGAGGCAAGATTCATGAGAACAATCGGAGCTGGATTTCGTGGGCACCTCGTGTATTCTGTCTCGCCGATCGTAATTCGTAGATTAACAACCCCCGGAGACTCTCGCACAAGGGGATATGGAATGGTGTGAGAGGGGGGGTTGGTTGTTCGGTTAGGAACTGCCGAGTCCGCGGGGGTTACGACAAACGTACAAACACTCTCGCCCGCTCGAGCGACGATTATGCGGATAATTGGGTCGGAGGGAGAGGAAGATATAGAACACACCGAGGGCGTCTGTTCCAGGCAGCATCCCCTGTTCATCCCCCTTTTCGAAGCTGTACACCGTACCACGGCGTTGGTACGCTCTCGCGCATTATCTTCGCGCGACTGTCCGTCTGTCGCGTCTGATTCGGAGCGACGGAGAGCAGCGAGCGGTGAGAGAGAGAGAGAGAGAGAGTAAGAGGTAGGATGGATGTGGAAATCGTAAGAAGAGGGAAGTCGGATCTACGGACCGAGAATCAACCGCGAAGTACATAACATTGAAAGATCGAGGCGGAAGCTTCGAGGTCGCGTGAGATATAGGATGCGATGCGACGCGTAGGGGAGTGCGAGGAATAACCCTTGACAGTCGGTCGAGGGTGGAGTACAGTCAGTTGGGGTGAAACGACAAGGACAAGTTTCCCGGAACTTGCTGGCAGCAACACCCTTATTGCGGGGAATAACAATGCATAATTAATCTGCGGCAAGTTCAATCGGGTCGTGTCTCCCAGGAACGAGGATGTTAGAGGGTGAAGTCTTTCACATCGGATAAGAGAAGCAAATAGTCCAAATTTGAGATTCGCGGAGGGAAAAGAATTTTTCTCGATTAGAGATCATTTATGCAAGACGCTCGAATAAAAATTCCTCGCTAAATTCGTGATTAGCTTTGGTATAAATATTGCGTCTGATGAGTTTTACGCAGAGATGGAAAAACAAACTATTCCCCCGACAGTTGACTGAATTGTAATTTTTTTCACCTCGAAGGTAAAGCGTCCATAGGATCTACATTTTGTCAGCGTTGTAATCGCGGTTGGCGGCTAGAAGGGCTAGTAGGATTGTAATTAACGCAGCAGTCCCTTCACGCTTCGAGATCTTCGTCTCTTTGTACCCGAGGCTTTTTGTCGCATCAAACGGGTCCCTCGAGCTTTTATGTCAGGGTTTTCCATGCCAAACTCCACTTTCCAAGTCAGAATGTGGTAGTTGGGTCGAAGCACTTTCAGGGCGATGGAGAATGAAACGAGGTGACGGATCTTTGTAAGCTGTAGCATATTTCTTTTTATGAAAGTGGCTGAAAACTTCCGAGGCTACAAATTCGACGATTATACTTCGGAAATTTCCAGGCGTCGACTCTTGCCAACCTGGCCATTGTATCAACTTTTCATATCTTCTGTACAATGTGCTTTATGGTATGAATGATTTCAGATTACATCGCTATTCTACATCGAGTCGTTGAAATGAGACGGTTTTGGAACGAAGCTCAACTACAATTAAGTATTTCGCACCGATGGAAAGGAAAATTCGACACAGCATTCGGTTGGCAAAGTCACGAATACGACTTGGAACATTGCCTGGACAATGTGGGTCATTTGGAGGTTCTGAATTTCGCGTTTCAGCTCGTTCAGCAACGTACCAGCATTTCTCTCTCCGTCTGTCTCACTTTCTCTCTCTGTCCCTCTTTCTCGTCGCGACGTGTTTGCGACGAGGAGAATGTTCCTGCGTGGCAGAGACACCGGAACGACCGAGTTCGCTCTCTCCTGTCGCCGGTAGGAAAAGCTTCCAAGAGCCAGCAAGCCCAAGCTCATGGGAAGCGGGGATTGCTTTCTCTCGGACAAGCCAGAGAAGCCGCTGCGGCCGGATCGTTAAGCAGAACTGCTAACTACGAAGGATTATGCATACGAAGCTCGTCCCGGCGATTATTACTCTGTTATGAATTCCACAACGACGACGACGACGACGACGACGACGACGAAGCACGCGATGGTGCCTGTGGTGCAGAAATGTTCAGCCATTTTTGCTATGCTATTTTACAGCTCGTGGCTGAAACTGACCAAAGCCCACAGTCGTTTCCTTCCAAAGAGTCGTTATAATGCCATTGTTGTTCCGCATCGGTGTTTTAATTAATACTGGAAAAGATAAATATGTCGTTGTAGCGTAGATGAAAAAAAAGATAGTCTACGTTTTTATCCAGAGTTAAAAAAAAAAATTCAAAATGTCTCGAACGAGCTTACTCAATTCCTGTTCGTATTTCTTTACGAGGTAAAGATCAATCGTGTTCGGAAGGAATTGGCATTAAAGTTTTTATCGCCGAGGGGTTTAACATCGTCTTAAGGGTAATCGGGTAAATATCCCCCATGTAAATGCTGGGGACCGTTATCCCTTCGTATCTCGTTCTCCTTCTCGTACACCGGTAATCGTTTCGAGAATCCTATCAAAGATATGACTCAAACGTTCTTATGTGCTTGACGCTGCGAGCAAACGATCCGGGAGTTACATCGTTCACTAATCGGTGTACACGGCACGTTTGCCGTTAAGCAGATTAGAAACGAGGATTCAGACAAACACGGACTCTTATGAATAATCCGTTTGGCAAAGAACGTTTCTTGCTTTTGCGCAAATATCAGGTTTTTCATCCGTGATATATCTCGTAGAAATGCGGAATTACGTTTATCTCCATTGTACGCGAGAAACTTATTGCGATATTATAATATCTATTTAAATATTCTTGAAATAAAACAATGACAAATTAACGAACGTGAAATCCATGGAAAATTCACTTCTCGATTTGACTCGGCCTCCTCTTTTCTCTCCTTTCTATTATATTTTTTTTCATAGATAGTCTGTCAAATCGGTATCGTTGAGAGGGAAGATCGTGGAAAAGTTTTCAATTACCAAGTGCAAATTACGAATGCGGCCGGAGTCGATGAGTCCTATCGAGGTCCGGGGCGCAGGAGTTCCGGACGAGGGGATAAGTCGAGGAGCGAAGAGAGAGAGAGATTGAGGGAAAGAGAGAACGAGGGACGTTTCCCAACGAGCGACGAACAATGGCTATTCCTTTGGTGGTGTTCACTCGATGGAGTGGGAACGACGCGGAAGAACGGACGAGGTCGTCGACGTCGTCGGGGCACCAGGACACGCGGAAGCCTGAAGCGGAGGAATCGAGACAGGATCGAGCGTTCTATCGTTCGGGAAGTTGTGCCTTCGGTAACGTCGGGGGTTTTCTATACGACAGCCAGTTGGAGCAGCTCAGTGAGGCAGAGAGATGGAAAGAGAGAACCTGGAAGAGGAAGGGAGAAAGAGGAAGAATACGGGAAAGAGAGAGAGAGAGAGATAGGACAGGCCTTGCACACAAGCAAAGCATCGAGAGAGATTTCCAATTACAGGGACTTTCCGTTCTGGAATTCCATTCCCGAAGCCATTGTTCTCGCTTACTGCGATGGCAGGGACTTTGATCCGTTTAGAAGCGCATCGCGCGAACGGTTTCTTGGCTCCTTCTCTCTCTCTCTCTCTTTCTGTCTCTCTCATCTCCCTGTAGTACTTATAGCTGGTACTGATGGCACTATCATCGTGATGGTCCCTGTCTTGACTCCGTTTGGTACGCGGTGCGTCTGCGGTGCACCAAGATCGAGAGGACGTTTTTGTTAAACCGTCCTGTGGACGTTCTTTCGAGTTTCTCTCCTCTTTCCTTTTTCTCCTTCCGTACACGAGGAGGTTCATCCTTGTGGTAATGCCATTCGTAAATAATCCTCTGGGACGATGGGACGAGGAGCAGAAGAAAATCAAGACGGATAGAGAAAGAGAGAGAGACGGCAGAAACCAAGTTGGGGGAAAAAGGAAAATGTGGATATAAAGAGAGCGGAGAATAGGCTGGAGGGTGAACCAAGCTGAAAGGAAAAATATCAGAGAAGCGTGCAAGAGGCAGAAGTAGCTATGGTACGTAGTAAGAGAGAAAAGAATAAAGTTGGCTATGTAACGGCGATAGCAGGGAACGGACAGTAGTTGTTCAGAACGCGGTCGAGCGTCCGAAGACGACGAGAAGTGCATCCGTGCGATTGAACGCGTCTCGCATTACGGACGACCGCAAAATGTACAGATACAACCGAGTATGCTACAATAATAACAGTAATAATAATGCTCCACGGACAATAACGGCCGAGGGTATGTTTCTCGATATGCGACGTCGAAGAAGGAGTCTGTGCGGTTTACATCCACAAAGGCCAAGGAATACAGCGGCAAGCTCCGATTACGAGAATTTCAAGTGTCTAATGAAAATTAATGCCCGACGCGATATCTAACATAACGTGGACGATGGACCGACATAATTGAACCGTTGACTCACGATTATGAATTTCCGTTCCTGAAATGGAAATTGTGTGCCTAAATTTATCAATATAATGAATTTTTGTTCTGAAAGCTTTTCGAGAGACGTTACTTTATCTACAATTTTCTATCTTCAGTTTTTTTAATCTTTTGGGAAATTGAATGGTAACTTTTGAAAATTTGACGGTATTAAAAAACAAATTGAGAAGAATTATAATTTTATAAGTTATCGCTCGATCCACGCGTTGAATTTACGACACGGTCGTTCGAATGTCTGAATAATTAGGCTTTGCTCGTGTTAATAACGGATAAAACACAATCCTACGAGAATCAGAACGAGCTATTTTAATGAAACGAGAGAAAGCGAGAGAGAGAGAGAGAGAGTCGGAGATAGAGGTCGAGAGGTTTATCCAGTGGAAATCCCTTGGAGAATGTAGAACATGCAAAGTGGCTAAACTCCTGGTGAATCGTTTCGGGGACGACCACACCAGGCAGTGTCCGAAAGCTCTTTCGCCTCGAGTTGAGCCGAATATATCTTTCACACATACGAGTCCGTTCGCCAAAATGCCATATCGCGGTTTCTATCCTTTTACCAACCAAGCTATTCTCTCTCGCTCTCTCTCGTTCTTTCGAGTCAAAGCTCTTTTCACTCGCAATAAATCCAACGGTGTCTTTTTTCTCACGAGTCGCGAGAAGGCACGTCAATCTATATACGTATCCGCTACGTACAGACGGCAAACTTAATAAAATGCAAAGACGACAGAAGAAAACGAGAAAGAGAGGACGAAGAAAAAAGAAGCGAGAGAGAGAGGAGGGTTGCACGTGCGTTGCCACGACGGACTGACATATCGACGCAATACCAACCCTTCTCGCCTTGCTGTCGCTTCCTTCAGCACGAACGTGCCGGATGTCGACGGGTGGCGCGAAGAAGAAGACGAAGACGAGAAGAAGACGGAGGGAAAGGATACGCGAGAGAGTTTCGAGAGAAGCTACGTAAAAGCTGAGGAAAAATCACCCTAACTCCAACGCGACGTACGACAGGCCAGGGAATGTTCTTAAAACTCACCGAGGAACGATAGTAGTCCTTTCTTTTCTTTATTTTACAATTACTTCCTACTCGAAAATTCATAGCCCGGAAATATTGACGCTTAACTTTCTTCACTTGATGATATAAAATTGCATGAAAATCAAAGGGGACGCTCTTAAAAATAAGGAAGAGGGAAGACTTCTTTCTTTTTTTTTTTCTCGTACTTTAGGTAAACACATTTTTTTCTCCTATCCCGAGGAAAATAATAATTTTTTCATCACCGGGTATATAACGTTGCGTAAACATCGCGTCGCAATATCGCTTAAAAAGCTGCAGTGCACACAGTCATAATGCACGATAATTTTTCATCACGTCGCGAAGAAGGTAGACGAGGAGAGAAGCAGAGATCCGAGGTCAGAACCTCGTCAAAGAGAAGGAGGAGCAACCCCGTCGTAATATTTTGTTACCTCCTTTTTCTCTATTTCTTTTACATCGCCTTTCATTACGGGAGAAATGAATATTAATATAAAAGAAAAATAAAACGAGGAATTAGCGAGGGATTTAGGTGTCGAGTATTAAAAGAGAAAATTGACGGTAAGCAGGAGGCTCGCTTCGAAACGATGATTTCGAGTCGAGGAGGTTGTCTTTTTTTTATTTGGAGGAAACGAGTTTTGGACGTTGTGTTATACGCGAGTCGTTGGCCACGAAACGTTTCAATGGAACACGTAAAGACGAGAGACGTCTTGTTCCATACAGCTTTATTACAACCACTTGGCTTCATTTAAAAAGAAAGAGTGGAGCCCGGTGCCCAGGAGAGAACGTGTTATGAGAACACTTAGGGAGTTAGTTTTTTGTTTCCAGGGAATGAGAGAAAAAGGTAGGAGTTAGTGTTAAATAAATGTCGCTGATTGTCGATCGTTATCGTAAGTTGATTATTAACAATATTTTCGTTTCGTCGCTCATGTCAATATTTGATTGTCCAATCAATTTTAATATGTATTCGTCAAAGAAGCGAGGATAAAATAATTATTCAAATTCCATCCAACATTTATCTCCACTTTTAGGAAACTTTCTAAGAGAGATACGTATAAAACTCGGTCCAGGGATACACATTGTGCAAGAGGGGTAAAATAAATCTTGTCGCACTCTTTCGTGTCGCTCTCTCTCTTCGTCTTTTCGCGATGTAATCTCACCCCGTCGCGAAAAAAGAGGAGGAAGAGAAGAGAGTTTGCCACGAAGAGAAAGAAAGAGAACACGTTTTCTACTCTCGACTTTAACGTTGCGTTGTAAGTCGTTCTCATTTCTCTCTTTCCAGCCGAAGGGTATAAAAGGAAGATCGAGAGGTCTGGCAGTGTCGTGTTTTCCTACTCTGCGTAGCGTCCCTTCTTCTTCCCTCACCCTGTCTTCGAGCCTTCCCCATTTGAAAAAGCGTGTAGTATTAGTAGCAAAAAGAGGGAGTGTGACTAGAGCGAAAGAGAGAAAGAGTAGAAAATTCTACGAGGTCGCACATGCGGAGGGAAGCTCGCGTCGAGAGGAATTTTCTCGTTGTTCGAAAAAGGGGTAACTCGGGTTAGGGTAGTACAAAAATCCTTCGGAGGGGTTGCGAGGCGGTTTTTCGCATCTTTTTCTTCTCGTCGTACCGGGACGAGGGGAAAAGGATGGAGTACATGGAAAAGTATACCGCGTGATAGGAAGGAGTAAGGACGAACCCGGGAAGTGAATGAGGTGGAATTTGGTTATGCCGCGCCACGTCCTTCTTGGATTTGTCGACGTCGACCTCCGTACGTCCTTTCTCACCTCGCATCGGGCGTTTCGCTTTTCAACCCAAACCCCCTTCACGAAGAGATGCATCTTTCCCACCCAACGCGTCCAACGCCATTCCGTCACGGGAAAAGAGTTTGCCCGTCAACCGTGAGAAAGAGCGGAGACGAGGAAGGATCGCGTTCGTCTGTGCGCGATATACTCTCTTAATACTCGTCGGGGTTGCTTCTTCCTCCTCTTTTCTTTCTTTCCTCTTCTCGTCCTCCTGGAGAGGCTTTTCCAACGATACGCCATCAATTTCCCTTCTTTCATTACTTTCTTTCATCCTGGACTCTCATGGCATATCGACATTTGCGAGACGTAAATATGAATAAAATATTTTTTATCGTCGTTGCCCATCCCTTAATATTTGACTTGGCAATTGTAAAAATGCCGTTCCACCATCCGTACGTATTCGACGATCGAATGAATTTCGAAACGAAGAGAGAGAGAGAGAACCCCAACCGTGAATCGTAACGTCAATGTCTTCCGCGTTCGAGTAACGTATGAATTATTATCCTCCCTTTTGTATTCCGGGAACGATCTCAAAGTCGATCGCTCACCGCGCATCATTGTTCCATATATTTTATTCCTCGACCTCGCTCCTCCTCTTCTACTTTCGTCGTGGCTATATTCGCGACGACCGACGCGACTCCCTTTTCATGGAAGGAGAGAACGAAGCCACCAGCCACGAAGCTACGTCGAAGCGAACATCCCCTATCCACCCACGAGCAACCCTCCCCCTCCTCCTGTCCCCTTCGTACCAAACCTACCCTCCGGTTGGCTTGTTAAGCGACTTGAGTGGTAACATCGCGCCACAGGTGGTGACCCCGCATTGTCTCTCGTTTTCCTCGTTTTCCCACCCCCCGATTTTCTACCATATACACACGCCGTATACATCGAAACAACGAAGGGTAGTCGTGCCATCGTGGCTCATCAACGTCAGCCTTGGTCTTCGTCTTCTTCTTATTCTTCTTCTTCTTCTTTACAACCGTGGACCGGCCCGCGAAAACGATTATTTATGGAGGGTCGTTGTTGCTTTACTCGTCTCGTTTTATTCTCTTCTCTACAGCCGGCAATTTCATCTCCCTCTTTCGACGCCTTTCCGCCGCCATTCGACTTTTCTTCTTCCGCGGATTCCTCTCATTTTTCTCTCAATATTCGTTGGCGATGATTTTTCTCGTCTCGAAATAACGATGAGCGACGAGCCTGAAGGAAAAGCCGTATTTCATCGGAAGATGAACGTTTTCTCCTGTCGAAATAATTTGTTCATGGTATATTAATCTCGTTTGGGATAACAATTAATTGACAAAATATTGACAAATGTTGTTTTTTAATGAAATTTTTACTAATGCGTGTTTTGATTTTTCTTGATCGTTTTACAGGGGAAAAACCGTACAAATGCAGCTGGGAGGGTTGCGAATGGCGATTCGCACGCTCGGACGAGCTTACGCGCCATTATCGCAAGCACACAGGAGCAAAACCGTTCAAATGCCGGCATTGCGATCGATGCTTCTCCCGCAGCGATCATCTCGCTCTCCACATGAAGAGACACGTCTAATCCCACATTTACACCGAAGGATTTTTCATGATATTTCATTCAGCTACTGCATCTCAAGCCAAGGCGTCCAAGACGTACGGGGAAGAATTACTCTCGACTCGTGAAGATGTGTATAAAGCGATACATTAAATACATACAAACGTCACTCGTTCTCGCACGGGTTGCGAAAACTTTTTGATTTTATTTTTTCATTTTTTTGTTTTTTTTTGCGAAACGCGAAAACGAAAAAAGTAAACATCGACGTGTGTGCCCGCCCTCGAGGAAAAAGTCAAGTGTCTTTTCTCGACGCTGGATTTTCGCGCGTTGGCCCACGACTTACCCAAATGTGATAAGTTCTGAAGAAGGACGAGATGGTAAACGACGAATCTGAATGAGGAAAAAACGAATCGTGCAAACGCGAAAGAAAAATACAAAACGGATCTAGGAACGTTCGTCCGATCGATGTCTTTCTCCTATTTGTGTCAGAGACAAATTTCATCGACGACGAACTCGTATTAAGGAGGAATAAAGAGGGGGAAGAGGAAGAGAGAGAGAAAGAAATGGAAAAGTATATTTACTCTTGGCGAGTTCGTACGAGCGTTTATTCGACAACACGTAAATCACTGCCAATTAATTACGTTGAAAACTGCGTCTTCGTCTTGGGGGTTTAGCCTCGTGCGAATCGATACGAATCGATCGACGACGAGTTCAATGAGGAGGAAACAAAATGAGTGAGAATATAAATGCGTACGAGACAAACAGTTGGATAGAAGGCTAAGGATGAATTTATAGGGATATAAAAAGTGATCGGGATTAGGAAAATTTTGTTGAAACTTTCACGATTTGTTGATTATGCGAATATACGTCGTGCGCGATTACGAGCAAAGTTTCGAACCAAGCACGAGACTCGATACGGTAATCGTCTTAGACGTTGCGAAGATTTAACCGACGGAAACATTTGCGCATTCGTAGCGCGACGTGAATTCGCGTTCGTTGGGATCGAAAATTTAATTAGAAAAAAAAGAGAAGAAAAAAAAAGAAGAAAGGTTTTAGTAGAGAAATTTTTGGTGGGATAAGCGTTGAAGCATTGAATTAGGGATAATTGTGTTGGGAAAGGCGGTTGGAGAGTTTAAGGCTTTAGATATGAAAGGGACGCGGGGTGGAGGAAAGGAGGAAGAGAGAAAAATCCTAATGGGACGAAACGCTTGCGGGGCCAGTCAACGTAAAATATCCTCGACGGTCTAACGCCGCCTTTGCTATCTAATCGATCAAAGTTTATATACTCTCACGCGGAACAACTCCGTAAGAGACTTTGGGAGAGCCTCGAAAACAGAACAAACAAACAAACAAATAAACAAACAAACAAACAAAAAAGGCAACACAAGAGTCAACGAAGAAACAAAAATATTACTATGCACGAGCGACGCCGTATAACAAAAGTTGCACAAGTGCAAAACCCCACAAAAAGATAAACCGAGAGTGTGCAGCAAAAGAACAACGCGCAACAGCGCCAGCAACAAAGAAAACAGAAACCTTGAAGCGTCTCTTCGCATCTCGTCATCATCGAAAGAGACATTTTTCCCCCAAAAAAAAAAATAAAAAACAAAAAGATAAAACCTACAAATCGAAACGAAACGAAAAAAAGAAAAAACTCGCGAGACTAATAAACAATTTATAGCAGTGAATAAAACACAGTAAAAAGAGGAAGAAAAAACGATGAAGAAGGAAGTAAAAAGAAGTAAAAAGAAGTAAACGAGAACGATAGAGGACTAAATTTTAAATGTTCAGTGGCCAAATAAATTAATTGATACACTCGTAGAGCGTAAACGTCGTATTTAGGATTAAATAAAAATGAAAATGAAAAAAAGAAAAAATACAAAAAAAAAAAGGAATAAGGAGAGAATTGAGCATGAATGAGAAAGCAGATATAGTTGAGAGAAGAATAAAAAAAAAAGTGAATAATGAACTAGGATGTCGAAAGAGAGAGAGAGAGAGAGAGAGAGAGAGAGATTGAGCGAATGAGTGATAAAACGTGCCGGATCTAATGTAGTGACGTCACGCGAGTCACTAGTTATATATATATATATACATATAATATATATATATGTATAACATATATATATGTATTATATTTATATATATATATTTATATAAATAAATATATTAATTAATTAAGTATATACATACATATACATTGAAAGAAGAGAAAAGAACGAAACTTAATATATGTGTATGTGTGTAAGTACGTATAAAGTATGTGAGCGAATGAAGAAAGAAAAAACAAAAATACAAGAAAATAAACAACAACAACACACAAAATAAAAAGTATAATGCGAAGAATTTGTAGCCGCGGGGCGAGAAGTGCTTTTCGTCGTATCTTGTTCCGGAAAAAGAAAATTTAAACGAATATTCGGCCGGAAGCGAGCGAGAAAACAAACGAACAAAAATATTAAAAAAGAAAAAAAACACAAAAAAAATGCAAAAAAAAAGAAATAAACAACTGTGAGATGCGCGCGGCGTTCTGAGTAACGAAAGAATGATTATTGATAACGAGAGAGAGAGAGAGAGAGAGAGCGCAACCACTGAGTTTGTATAACGTGCAATTTTTTCAAGCGTTTCATTATTTGTTACCACGTTTCACACGTATATACATATATATATGTATATATATATATATTTGTGTGTATGTATATATATACATATACATATATATATATTATAATAGTATTTACAATTCTTAGAATTAATAAAAAAGAGAGAGAGAGAGAGAGAGAAAGAGAGAGAGAGTAAGAATGAGTGAGAAGATTAATTGTGCGAAAGATGAGTATTCACGAAATTCACACGTAGAAAAAGAAAAGCAAAATGATAAAAAAAGGAAAAAAGAAAAGTCTTGAAAAAGAAAAAAAAGCGAAAAAGAATAATGAAAAACATTGGAACGAGGCCCGACACGCACACACGAGATTAGGCCGTGAACGGAAACACGGATAATGAGCAAAAGCGTCTTTTGATAGTAATATATATGTATATATATATATGAACAATATATATATATGTATTGCGAGTTACGTGTTTCAATGAGCGGAGACGACGGTGTTGTGCGCATTGCGACATTCAAAACTAACGTTTCTCCTCGCGTCTCACACAAGCTCTCCGGTGTGTACACTTCGATGTATATGAAATTTTTGTCATTTCTTCTTCTTCATTTTTTTTTTTTTTTTTTTTTTTTTTCATTTTTTATCCTCAATTCTTTTCTCAACGAAATCAACGTTTCCCCGTATCGTCGAAACTGCGATCGTTATTGGATCGAGAGACGCGCGTGTTCGACACTCGCCGCTTGTACACATGAAATTTATGTGCCGTTTTTTGCTTTTTCTATGAATCGAGAAAGGGAAAGGAAAGAGAAAATATGATAAAAAAAATAAATAAATAAAATCGATGTATCTTTAACGAAAGAGAGATTGCATGTTTTATGGGGACATCGGCGTATGAAAATTGTCACGAATCGATCGCGAGGTTTTTCGCAGTTAGTTGCGAAATACTGCATTTGTTTTGTGCGATCACAACAGGGACTCTCGCGACTCACCTCGCATCGTGTTTTCAACTCTCGAAAGACGAAGACTCTTTTATTCGATGCGATTTGCCATGTGTTCGTTCTTTGTTTTTGTTTATTATTTCCTTTTTCTTCTTCTTCTTTTTTTTTTTTTTTTACGAACGCGCCTGTGTAACGTTTTACCGCAAATTAGTGTTAAAATTACTGAAGAAAAAAAAAACAAAAAGAAATGTTATCCTTATATTTATCAAAATAAATGTAAAATTTATCGCAAAAAAAACAACAACTACCAAACGAAACGATGCTCATCTGCGTTTTTCCTCTGGGAAAATCCTCTTTTTTCGCACCCCGAGACTCTTTTGTATTCGTCGGATTGGCGAGGGATATCGGCGTTTTTTTTTGTGGGTGGAGTTCCGAACGATAGGTGTGTTAATTTAAGACTGGTCGCAGCTCGAATTTATCAGAATATGCGTAACGGACCGATAAATTCAATAGCGGGGTGGAGAGGCATGCTCGAAAAATCGGCCCATTTTCACTTGGCGGCTGAAAACAATAACGGATTCTATTGACGGGGGGATCAAATCCTGGAATGAGTGATCAGTGCCGTGTCGAAGCCACAGCAATGTTTATTCGTGTGTTTTTTTATGTGCGTACACGATAACCAAAAAAAGGGGATACATACTATTGGGTGAAACATTTCCTGAATGCCAACGAGCTCGATTCTCTCACTGGCTACACAATCGTCATAAATCGTTTTGGAGCTTCACCGGTTCATCGAACGATTGTTTGTACCGTTGGATCGATCCACGGGTTGCATCAATCTCGGCCTCCGCTCGTGAAAAACATTTTTTTATCGTTGCTGATAAATTGCTTTTTCTTTTCATTAATTCACTCCATGCGAATATACGAGAATTTTAAATCAGGACGAGCATCGAACAGTTCCCTCACCTATATTAAAAAAGAAATGGTTAATGAAAATAATTTTATTGTAGAAAATACAATTGGCCAATCGCTATCGATAACTCATAATATCAATTTGTAGATTGTGTTTTATATTTCATCACTGTGGAATCGACGTTTTTAATGGTTCACTGCACGTGGGAACATTTGTGGTTATCGTATGAATTTTTATGTAGATAGGAAGATAAATGCACTTTACCTTTTTCGATGTCTTCGTTCGTTGGGTATTTTTACTTCTAAATGGGCAATTGGTCGTCCTTGGCAATATTTATTCTCGATAACAAACTTCTCGATGCGCACTTCGAACATTTACTCTCGATTTATTTTATATTAATGACCGATGAAAAGCCCTGAAACGATGGGACATGAAACGCTGCGAGGTTATTGAGACTTGCAATCGCACTGAGGATATAACTCGAGACAATGGATAAACGATTACTAATTACTTACGTGGACTTGGAGATATAAGTTCGATGACTTTTTCGGCCCGTAAATAATTGTAGACGTGATAACACTTAACATTCCTCCTGTCCGTGTACAATAATGCGAGGTGGAGAAACTAACGAAACGATTTTTTAGAGAAAAACAATTGACAACGAGAATCGATCGGGACGCCGCCTCGTCCTCGCGGTGAAACCGTGCAACTTTACTTCACTTTTTTACTCGGCCGAGATCGAAGGGCTAATTTGCATATGTACCATCGCGTATTTATCGATATCGTTTTTACATATTTCTCATTTCGTACAAGAATTCGTCACGAGATGTCGGGTTTTGTCCACTGAGCGAGACTTCTAAATCGTTTCCGTCCTTCTTTTATACTCTCGAACCGCCGGGACGGGTGCGCGCGCAGCATCTTTCCGGGGCCTCATTGCCACCATTTTTCCCTCGCGCGACGGCGCGGCAGCCATCTTGGAAAGTGAAGAACACGTCGCTCCGTAAACAATCACCGTAAAATCAATCTTATTTCGTTCAATAAGATGTCGTGAACAAGTAAGTAGCGAAGCCAATGAGATTATAATTGATCGATATTCGTTGTCTCTCCGATCGACCAAAACTGTCAATGTACCGCGTCTCTTCCTCGCGTGACGCCACAGTCCCCTACATGATGAGAGTAAGTGCTGTGCAGTGGCATCGAGAAGCTCGTCCGAGCGAAGCAAAAATCTCGACGAAAAATCTACGGATCCTGTCTGCAATCGACGGAGAAACGATCATCGTGGTTATGGGAAGGCATCGAAAAGAGTGAGTCGATATATTTTTTGCATGTTGAATATTTTTCTCGCCTCGAATTTTCCGACGAACGATAACGTTCCGTAAGCGATCGGTCGTATTTTATCTCCGGCACGGTATTTCGTCTCCTTTTGACACAAGTGTATCGTTCTTTTACCGTGTGAATAAATTCTCGTTGCAGTAACGTCGGAGCCCTCGTTCCCTCGAATAAAGAAAGAGTGACTACAGTGGGCGAAGGCCGAAACAAGCACGCTCCACACGTTCTTTGTAAACCCCAAGAACGTCGAGGCACTCACGAGTACAAATCTCGTATGAAAACATTGGCGAGAAAGAAAATTCGCAGAATTGGCGTGTCCACCGAGTCGAACATAAAGCGATGATTGCGTATGTGAAAATCCATAATAGAATATAGCGTGGCAAGTATATTGGTCAGAAATTTAAAGAGATAGCACGATAGAGTCAAGAAGAAAGACAGGAACACTTACAATATACAGCGTGAATCGCATAAGTTGTCGCACAGCGAATTCTGAGGTAGATGAGGCCATTACAAACAAAAGTTGCAAATAAACATTAGGGATATTGTTAATAATTTACGAGATATAAATATTTAAAGTTGGTCCAATCAGAGCGTGCCGAGAAGCGTTGAAGCCGCCCACCACCATCTAGCCGTAGATATAGCATAGATCGGGGAGTTACATTTGGATTTGCCACATTCAGTGCAGTCAATTTTATTGATTGTATTTTTCCACAGTCATTTTTTTCACGGGCATTGGCTGCTCTGAATTTAGGCGGAGGGTGGGTGACTTCAATGCCCGAGAAAAAAAAATGACTACGAAAAAATACAAGCAATCTAATTGACTGCTCTGAATTTTGCAAACCCAAATGTAACGCCCTAATCTATGCTATATCTACGGCTAGGATGGGCGTGGGTGGCTTCGACGCTTCTCGGCGCGCTCTGGTTGGTCCGATTAAAAAAATTTATATCTCGTAAATTATTAATAATATCCCTAATGTTTATTTGCAACTTTTGTTCGTAATGAGCCCATCTACCTTGAAATACCGCCTGGCACCCCTTACGCAATTCACCCTGTATAGTAGAGCGATAAATGCTTTCTGCTCTCTATAAAAAAAACGACAAGTCCAAGATATTCTTCAAAGACTTCAATTTTGTATTTTATTATTTCTTTTTTTTCAATTTTCTTTCTCATGTAGTTGAGATCAATTTTTCCTTTTTTTTCGTTGCCTCTTTTTGACACTTTTTGCCACGTTAGGATCTATTCTATCGCTTCTTTTCATCACACCTTGCCGTTCACTCGGCTTCGCTCTCGCGAGATATTCGGTGGGGTGCGTTCTCGTCGTCTTCACTCGAGTTACCGCAAACCCGATTTTCCTTTCCTTACCGTGTTCACGACGACGACGATGGACTCGTCGTCTTCGTCGTCGCGGTGCGACAAAGGAACCGCCAGGAAATTGTCGCTCTGGACTTCCGGCCGGGCGTGTCACGCTGGCCTCGAGCACAAACCCACCCCTTTATATATATATATAGATATTTTTTTTTTCTAAAAGAGTATGTGTGTATATATATTCTACACACAGAGTGAACGAGAATTACACGGAAAGTTACGAGAAAAGCATAAGCGTATATAGCTTTTCCTTGAACGTTCGTTCTGCCATTTTCTTTCGTTCCCTCAACTCCGCCCCCATAGACGTTTTTTCCCATTTCATCGACGCATTTTCACGCGAGTCAAAAGACTACTTTTCCACGACAGTCACGAGAAGCCCCCTGACCACACTTCAAATCCAGAAATCGTGCTCGACGAAAAGAAAAATATAGAAATAAGAGACGGAAATGCGGTGAGCAAAACTCCGTGAAAATGTTTTTCGCCCGATGGATAAAACTTTATCCTCGAAACGTTTACCGACATTTCATTCGTGTATTTTTCTATAAATTTTCTATGCTCTTTTTTAGTTATGAACACATTTGATTGCTGGACTGTATTTATTTTTTTTTTCAGGAGAATAATTGTTGATCGATATAATTTCAGATAAAGATAGGAAGCTGCGAGTGTCAAGCACGATTCGAGAGTCGAACGGAAAGCCGCTCTTTATCTTTAATTTATTTTTTATTTGGTGAGATTGATATTGGAACCGGCGAATGAACTTTGTAATTACGAGAGTAGCGAGATTATTTGTAATATTAATTATATTAATGTAATGGTGTAAAAAATAATATTAATTATTATTATGATAATTAATTAAGAATGATAAATGATAATTAAGTAGATAGACATTAATTAGCGAGCATTGGTCGAAATGCAGTTTAGATAGGTGGTCGTATTGGCTGAGACCAGAAAAAAATGTAGCGAAGATTGTGAAACGACGAGATACGAAGAATAAAGGTGCAAGAAAATATCTCGGGACAACGAGAATATTGAACATTTTAGATAGATCGTCTATTAGATAGATAGGAATATAAGTAACGTAAGAATCGTATTAAGAAATTAAACGACAGAAAGAAAACCAAGAATGAATGTATGTCAGTGAAAATGAGAAAAATTGTAACGAGTGAAGAGAGCGAGATTTTCACGAATATATATATATATAAATAGATATACATGTTTAGTGGAATGTGATGATAAAAATAACGACGATTTTGATCGAAGGAATTTACAAATCTTGTCTTTCGACGAGGATCGGGGAAAAAAACGTGACGAGAGCTTAAAGCTACCAGACGTAGAGATTAAAAGAAAAAATGAAATATATACCGAAGGTTCATTACAGATTTTTTATAAAGAAAGGATCCGAGATTAGACAGAATGATTTTTTTCTTTAATTTGATTGAAAGAAGCGCGATTAAACAACGGGATAATATTATAATATTTGGTATTACACAAATGAAAGAAATAATTGCAATTCGGTCGAAGGTATACGATTCATAAAAACCATCCAAACAGGATTGCGCTCAAAGTGCGTCTTGTAAAAAAAATGTTCTTTTTTATTATGTCTGACCTGGAGTGCCTCGTATCACTGAAGCTCAGTCTGGCACGATATGGCATCGATATTGAAACATGCGCGATCGAATCAACGTACTTAGGAGTCTCACAATTTTGCCCACAGCTGAAGTATCCCTCGATAGAAAAAAATTCGTGTAAATAATATACAAAGGGTGTTTAAGAGAAGGAGAAACAGAAAAGTATTAACAGACGATTCGATAATTTTTGTGAATTATTAATTGAACTCCCCTCGCCCTCCACAAGAGTGAAAGATTAATTTGAAGAAAATAAAACGAACGAGGAGAAACCAATGAGATATACCTATATTTTTAAAAAGTGACCTTTGGCATTTAAAGACTTCTATGAGAAACGTGCAACGAGTTAAGTGAAGTAACAAACCAACAACAAAAGAAAAATATGAAAAAAAAAAACGAAAAACAAAATATGGGCGCGGTTTACTAAAGTGGCGTCCGTCCCTCCCGTCTCTATATTGAAACACAGACGAACGAGAAATAAATTTAAAAAAATATATATACATGCCCAAATCGCTCAACAAAATTAAAATAAATCGCAAACCTAATCGTTTTCAAATCCGAAAATAGCGTAGCTTTTTATTACAGAAATAATACAAATTTGCTAGACTTCCAGTTTACGGTAAACAAAAAGAAAATACGAGAATCATTAACACGAAGTAATAAAAAAAGAAGAATTTCCACCGGAAAACAATTTTTTACGCACACTTTGGTGAGTGACGAACGAAGAACGATAAGGAAAAAAGCGAAGATCTCGTACGAAAAATGATAATGGGACGCGACTAACGGGATTCGAGATAAAATCAGTCGAAAAAAAAATCTCAATGTAATTTAAATAAAACAAAAAAAAAACATTAGAAAATCAAACCTTTCCTCTGGATATATGAGACTAGATTATACATAGAGATTTACCTAAGAACGAAAAAAAAGAACATACATACATAGTCACTAAA
This sequence comes from Netelia fuscicornis, assembly GCA_946811545.1. Classification (NCBI taxonomy): domain Eukaryota; kingdom Metazoa; phylum Arthropoda; class Insecta; order Hymenoptera; family Ichneumonidae; genus Netelia; species Netelia fuscicornis. Next base: position 40,642,323 of record OX328015.1, read on the forward strand.
AATGTCATTCTATACGATCCATGGTAGGTTTAGGATTTTTAGGGATTTTATACGGGCAAACGAGACCGAGAGAAAGTGCGAAAGGAACGCGTCCCGGAGAATATTCCTCCGCGGACGCTTTTTTCACGATTAATTATTGAATCTGAACGGTGTTTAATATTGCTTATTTCTTGTCGTGAAAGAATGTACTAAAAAAAAAATACCAATTCTTTACCGAAAATTCCGTACCTCGTTGTGCATAACTATATTTGTATAATTGTGAATATTAACGTCTAATCGATAATGTGATTGTTACCCGTGATTTATTGCGCCTGGTTAATCGTGAATAATGAATTAAACAAAATAGTTAACGAATTAAAATTTAAACCAAAAAAAAAACTCAAGCGTATTTAAACGTATTTTGTACAATACAGATGATAATGAGAAAGCTAAATAGTTCGAGTGGCAGTGTAGAGAGTGCGAGAGATATGTGAAAGACAAAAGAAACAAGAGATCAAGACATAAGTAGAAGAAAAATTAATGGGAGAACGTAATAACGGCTTATTTGCTTGGGAAAATAAAAGATGAACGGGAGAATGGCAAATCGTCGAAACTCTTTCGCTTCTCGTTCGATTTTTCTATCCGTTATTACGACGCTAATGACGAAGGAACAAAAAGATACATATTTTCCAAGATCAGAGGAAAGAGCCAGAAAAAAAATCCTACTTAAGTGAAAAAAAAAATCAATTTCTTCCTCGTCTTCCGGTCATCGAATATTCTTTTCCAATGGCTTTCTCCTTCCCTTATCCCTCTGTCCACAGAGGGCACAAAGTTTCATCGATCCAAGCTCAAGCTCATCTCGCGCGATACCGAAAGAAACAAAGAAAGAAAGAAAAACATTTCACCCCTCGCAAAGGAGCCTAAAATATCTCGAACTAAAAAGAAAATAATTATACGATTGCACGGGGCCTAAAAAACAAAAAGAAGAATGTTTGGCCGGTCGAACAGTCGAAGTGATGGAAAATAGTATTACAAAAATTAAAATATAAAATAATTAAACGAGAGATGAGAATCGCGAGTGTGTATGCGTGCGCGTCTAAACAAATTTCCATGAACGAGGTTGCAGCGTGGGAGAGAAGTAGATCCTTGAAAAAAACAAAAAAAAACGACAAAAATCGAAAAATAAATAATTCAGAAAAAAACGGCAAAGGAACGGAAAAAATAGCTCGAGCTTTACCCCGGGGTTTACAGATTTTTGTTTTCTATAGAAGAACGTGAAACCCCCGTTCTATAGATACCGATAATCATAACAATAGTGATCGAGCAAAGTCGCGACCGAGAAAGAAAGTAGAAAGAAGCAAAAGGAAAAAAATAAAGAGAGACCCACCCCTGTCTTGGTCGCGGACCTCGTGTCCTATCTTCATCCCTCTTCAACCATGGAGAAAGATAGAGAAAACACACCCAGAGCCCTTGGTATATAGGAACAGTGAGTTAGAATAAAAATGCATTATGGAACGCTCGCGTGAGCTGTCTTCGCCAATCTTGGGCGAGGCAACAAGTTTTGGCTCGCACGATTTGTTTCTTATCTTTTCTTTCGTCCGCTTCGCCGTTATTGACTCTTAAAAAGAAAAAAAAATATGCGACTCGATCCGAGAAAAGAGATCTACGAGGTTGAAAATCAATTTTTGTATTATGCGTTATGCTATAAGTTTTCGAACTGATCTTTCATGTGGTGCAATCAGAAATTTGTTATCTACATAATTTTACAAGATATGAATTATTGAAAATTGTATCACTGGAGAGCAAGCATTGGTTTTCATTTCTTTAATCGCTCGTCTTGAAAAATTCCTATTTTGCCACGTAGGTCCCTTTTCTCGGAGATCGTCGCATATGCGACAGGATAGTTGCGTACGTATCTTTTTTTCGAAGGATCGAAAGAAAAATCAAACTTACATGTAGGGGAAATATCGATAGTTCGTGATTTAGTTGAATATTGTTCTTTTCGCTATTATCATCGTTATCGTTGTAAATTATTATTGTAATATTTTGTTCGTTTATAAAGCAACGTGAGAGAGAGACAGAAAGAGGGAGAAAGAGAGCGTATATACCTAGGGTATATATAGGATGTAAAAGGAATACACTATAAGCACGTATGTTTATTAAATTACTATTGATGGTGCAAATGCGCCATATATATTCGTCGATTCAAATATATATATCTCGGTCTGGGTCAAAATACGTTATTCAATCAATGCATACGCGAGTATTTTTCTCGTCGATATATTTCCACCCTCGTTCTTCCGCGTTCGTTTTTTCTTCACCACCACAAGCCCATCCTTCCCTCACCCTCGCGCTCCCATTAAAATTCTTGATTTTCGCATTTCGCTCGGTTCGGTGAATCCACCGACAAGGCAACCGGAAACTCGATAATACAAAATGCCAGTGACAAATCTGCATACAAAATCTTTTAATAATAACCGTTCGTGAGGGAGAAAAACACACACACACACACAGAAATTGTAACAGTAGTTGAAAAAGTGAATAATAATTTTGGAAATAAATGAAAACTTTCGGATGTCCTAATTTTGCTATTTGTTTTAAAAAAAAGCTAAGATTCTGACCTTGAAACTGATCCTTAATTAAATTATCATGTAGGTAATATATGTGTGTGTGTGTGTAGGTTTATTTATATGCGTCACATTATGTATCGTTGAGCGCTTTTTAAAAGCTAGAAACGTGCGAATGAGCGATATGCGAGTTTGAAAAACAAATTATCCCCAATCCCTCTGCCGAGCGTCTGCAATTAAAGAATAAAGAAAATCCAAGACTCAGACGTGATTTTGCGCTATAACGTATTTTCCACGCGTGATTATTTTTTAACAGGAAAATTAACACGAACGAATCCGAGTAATGATATTAAAATAAATATATATATGCATATATATATTTATTTTCTAACATACAATATATATGTATATCGTCTGTGTATATTATTAAACTTATGAAATAATTACTGCACAAATGTAATTATATGTAAATGTATTAATTATCGTTATTCATTATTATTATTATTATTAGCGATTAATATTATCCATTGATCGATGAAATTATTGTCACTGTCATTATATTGTCTTACTGCTACGATTCGTAAATGCGTGACTTGCGAAGAGGGGGATGAGGGATTTGGAAAAAAAAAGAAATTATTTGAAAGAGAGAAGAACGAGAGTTATATATTACGACGGTCGGAGACGACGAAGATTTTTCTTAGGATTTTGCGATTCTTTCAGAGGTGAACGCGGATGTGAATGAGAATGAGAAATGACGAGGGGTATGATAGAGATAGACGTGTGTCGAGACGTAGGGGTGTGGAAGAAAGAGGGTAAGACGGTCAGGCTTGCGGCCGCTGTAACCTCATCTTTCATGAATAGCTTGTATTTCTGCTCAGTGCAAAATAAACGTACGTTCCTGTTGAAAAGAAAAAAATGTGTGTAAAAATCTAAATCCTAACTTTTTTTTCGCAATCCCAGGTCGGATTTACATCTCCGATAGTTGATTTATTTCTTTCTTCGAAGATTCAACGAATTGTGAGTAAACAATGAATTTTTCATTTTTTAATTTTGTTTTGCCAAAATTTTAATTTTTCGTGAGGAAACCAACTTCTTTATTCGTATCGATAAATTTCTGTTCAAAATTGGAGTTGACACTGCAGGATCTTGAATGACGCGTGATCTTTCATGAATAGCTTGTATTTCTGCTCGCTGCAAAATAAACGTAAATTCCTGTTGAGAAAAAAAATGTGTCAAAAAATCCAAAACCCAATTTTTTTTTGCAATCCCAGTTCGGATTAACGTCTCCGACGTTTGATTTATTCTCTTCTTCGAAGATTCAACGAATTGTGAGTAAACAATGAATTTTTCATTTTTTAAATTCTCATTTTTTAATTTTGTTTTGGCAAATTATCAATTTTTCGTGAGAAAACCAACTTCTTTATTCGTATCGATAAATTTGTGTTCAAAATTGGTGTTGGCAGTGTAGGATCTTGAATTACGCGTGAATTATTTTATTCATTCGCTCTCGCGGAAACGAAATTTCCTTGAGCTTTCTCGACGCGCACCACGCAAGTGTGCACTTTGGATTGAACCCGATACTACAGGGGTGGGTTTGCCGTAAGAAGTGCACGGAAGCGCGAGTGACTCGCGGGAAAAGGATTGGGAAAAGCCTTTCGCACCGGATTTCACTCACTGTCTCGCGTGTGCGTTATATATTTGCGAACCACGAAATACCCAAGACGGGAGTTATATTCCTCGAATTTATACTACGAAATACATCTTACGAAATTATTTCACGAAAATTCAGAAATTCCCGATAGAATCTAAAATTTCAAATATTTTACATTATATACTTTTAAAAAAGCCAGAAAAATAGATGCTTCGGTTTTCAAAATTTGTGAAAATTCATTAAACAATCAATTCCCAGACTTGTATGAATTTTTCTAAATAAAAAAAAAAGAAAGAAACCAAAAAACCTAAAAAGGAATTTACAACATTTTTGCGCTACGAGTCAAGATAGAAAAACAATCTTTATTCCCCGATAGTTGCAGGCGAGGGTAGTTCGCTCGACGATTTAACGTTTCGTGGAAGAAAATCCAATGCTACGATGCATTGTCATCGTAAAATCGTTTTATGGAAAATTATAACGTATATTCAGCACTCCTGTCCCATTTGTCCCTTACCGTGTAAGATTTCTCGAGATCGTTTTCCATTCTTACATATACATACATACACCCCCATATATATATATATTTATATATCGTAGACAATTTGATCTGGTCGATTCTTTTCTTCAACCCTCCTTTTTTCTCTCCTCTGCCTCTCGTATCTCTTTTCGCTGCAACGACATTCAGATATGAATTCCCATTTACAGATCTATAAAAGGACATTTTCTTCTCATTGGATATATCCCGGCTAGCTGTGTAAACGGACGCTTTTACTGCCTCGTCCGATACTCGTTTTTACATTTTTATGGCATATTTCATCCCTGGAAACTACCTACGGTACTTCTTCGTTTTTTCTTTCCTCCTCGTGCGTTTTTTTTTTCCTACGAAGGTGAAGATCCTTCCGATATCTTGAGCCGGAGATGCATTTTATCATGCACTTTTATCGCATATTTTCAGTACGAAATGATACGTCGGATATATGTCGTAAGTGTGCTGTATAAGAATTTACGTATTTCCCTTAAAGTCTCGTGTGTACATTCTCTATTCGATATTGAGATTTTATCGTATCGAAATAAAGTCGTAAAACGATTATTTTTAGAAAAATATTATCGAAAAAAGGAGGAAAATACGTCGCCGCAATTAGAAACGGAAATCCTTCGAATTTCGTTGATTTTTCATGAAATATCTAGAGCGGATGGAAAAATTATTAGTTCTAAAAAACGTCGAGAGATGGCGCCACCGACTGGTTTTCAGCTATTTTCCGTAAGTCACAGAGACTGATACGACGAGGCCGCACAGCAAACTCCCAACGGATAAGCACTTTGCCTACTTTTTCGTCGAGTCAATTTTGCCCCCCCCCCCCCCCCCCCCAGCTTTTTCTCCATCGATGGATTCACCGAAACAACGAATGACACTTGACAAGACACGGGAATGCAATAAATCTACATCCTCCCTCGCGTATCGATACACGTAAAATACAAATATTTCTCATTTATTTAAAAGAAACTGGAATTTAAAAAAAAATTAAGAAATTATGGGAATAAATAATCGAGTCTGGATTAAAAAAGATTAGAGACGATAAAATAGAAAAAAAAAAACTTGGATGAACGGATGGTCGAGGAACGAATCGTGCGGGATAGAAGACGAAGAAGTAGGAGAAGAGGAAGAGGAGGAAGAAGAAAAAGTTAAAGAGTGGAAGAAGCGGCAGAGTGGCTATCTCTCAGGGCGTTCAGCGAGCCGTGAAAAAAATATGGCCGCGAGACTGGCAAAGAGCTGAAGCCTCCCTAAACGGCTTCCTTCCTGCGGTGCTTTAAGGCACATCGAAGAGAAAGTGGTGTATCCTAGCGTCCAGGTTTCTCTTCGAGAGAGCTTCAACCCCTTACTCCTCTCTCTCTCTCTCTCTCTCGTTTTCTTGCACTCGCGCATGCGCGACCAAGCTTAATCGTCTAACCAGAAACGTCTCACGATTTTCTCAAAGTTTCAACGAAACCCGAAAACGAAATACGAAAAGTGCACGGAAACCGGATACACGGATGGACGGAAAAGTTAAAGGGAGACAACGTTATAGGCGGATACTGCGATAAATTTTGAATACACGTAAGGGAGAAAGTAAAAAAAGGAATGCTGGCCATGGAGGGAACGAGCCAAGTTTTTTGTATAAGGAAAAACAGGAATGAGAGCGCTCTCGATTAACGGAATTGTCATCCGGATTCTCGCCAAGCACTTTGTTTCTGATTTTGGGAGAGGATTTTTATAGGGTTGGCAACTGTTTTTTTTTTTTGCAATTTACAAGTTTCTTCGACGTGAAAAAATTGAAAATTATCATTCGCTTATATTTGTAAGACGATCGAGTATATTGTATATTTTACAAGTTCTAGTTTCTAGTAAATACTGTCCTCATAATGTCTTTGTACGTCGCTATCACCGCGGATAAGCAACGAGGTCAGGGACTCGTCATCAATTTATCGGACGTTCTTTCAACCAGACTATTATCCCAGCCTAGGAAAGAACTTGCGTATTAATTATCTCGCTCGTTTATAGTTTTCATCGTCGACACTTGAATTTTCATCGGAGAAATATCAAACCTTTTTTTTTTTTCATTCATTTTTATCGTCTCAAATCGAAGCAACGATTTTTCGCTCGAGTCTCCTCTGTTTTCGGGTTCGATACCAAACTTCCAAAGTCCAAGAGATGATCGTGACGTAGGTCAAAGTATTCAGACAGTGTAGAGTGATCGTGTAACTTCCGGTGTTGTCTCTGATCCAACCGACGAAAGGTCCCGTCGCGAGATAAAAAAGTCCGCTCGTCACCAGTTGCAAACCACTCGCCGCTGGCAGTCTCTCGAGTGGCACGTGTGTCGGTATGACGAGAGCCATGAAAATCGTCCTGAGTGCTTTTCCAGCACCGATCAAAACTGCAATTCCTATTACGATCTCGTACGAGCCAACATGAGCCAATACTAAAAATTCAAATACGAATTTCATCGTTTATCTTTAGGAAAACAGAAATTTGAGCAAGATGTTTTTCTTTGTAATTGTTTAAAAAAAAAACTGAACTCACAAGCTCGACCCAGCGCCATACTTCCAACTCCAATGAGAAAAAACGTTCTATTCTCCAAGCTGATTCGCGTAACGATCAAAGGTATAGTGAGCCTCGTGAAAACATCGACTCCCGCTAGCACTGACATCACCGTGGCAATTTGAATTTTTCTAAATCCGTATTCCGCGAGTATGAATGGCGTCAAAAGAGCGAAATTCAATTCCGAAAAATTGGCGAATGTAATTCCCAGTAGAAGATTCACGTAAACAGGATCGCGCAGTAGATCGAGATCGAGGAAAACAACAACGGCATGAATCGCTCGCGCGTACCAACTCCGTGCGGGTGCAATTTTCTCCTAGAAACAAAAAGAAAAAGAAAATTCGGCTTTTCAAGAACAAAGCCGAAATTCCCATGTAAAAAAGGATTTCGCAACATCGAAGTGTTTCCCCTTACCGAATAGTTCTTTCTTTGCGATTCTCCAGCCTGGTTCCACTCACCTCCGGGATCGTCTCTTCAGGAGCCGGTGATTCCCCGTTCACCAATAGATGGCGTTGCGCCTCGTCATCGCCATTTTGTAGACACTCTGTCGATTCCTTGAAAGTCGTTACTTCGGGAACGGCGTTCATCTGATTAGAGATTTTCCTTTTACATCCATCCTTCTCGTTCATCGGTCTATATAAAATTATTTATTTAGTAAATTCCTTAAAAAAACAAAAAAATATCGGGAAATTTGAAAAACTCGCCTGCTCAAATTTCTCGTTGAATGTCCCCTGTTCAAACTCGATTGTCTGCTCAGACTCATCGAGGGTCTTCGACTCGTAGATTGGGAATCCTTCTTCAGCGTCTTGTTCGACGCTAATGACGCGTAAGATGCATTTTTCTTCGAAAACCTGTAAGTTAAGGATAATTTTGTTCTAAAAAAAACAATCAATACCTTCCGGAAATTAGAGAATCTCTCCGATCCTTAATTTTTACCAGCCATCGTTGGCACGGGACATCATCGGCGTTGCCAAAGCTATAACGTCGATCCCAGTTGCACCTTCCTCCTCGTCGTCGTAATAAAGATATTGACTTCCGAAGCGTTGGCTCCCACGATTATCGACTAGACTCGCAAGCCTGTCAAGCCGTAAAATATTCTCTATCGACGGAGTCTTGCCATTGTCATTTTGTAACGAAAAATTAGCCTCTTTGACTTTTTCCTAAAAAGAAGGAATAAACAAAAATGACATTTTCACTCGAACGAGTGAATAAAGAATTCTGTTTTAACGATCACCTTGATATTTTCAGCGGGTTGCGCGGCTTTGACGACCTCGTAATCGGATTCCTTCTTCGCGTGTTTAGAGACCGGTTGCAGTAAAAGCGAGCAGGCGATCGCGTTAAAGGCGAATGCACCGTAGATCAAAACCGTACCGGACATTCCATAAATGGGCATCAGCACCGTTATTATCTGAATAAAAAATAGGTCGAACGAATGTTAATCTAGGTCAGCCGAGAATTCGAATGAAAAGAAAAGAAGGATCGATCGGATACAATCGCGATACCTGTGGCATGATTATCGGCCCGAGACCGGTGCAGGTCCACGACAAAGCTGTAGCGATTCTTCTCCTTTTCTTAAAATACGTATTCAGTGCCAGCGCAACAGCTGACATAGATATTCCCATCCCGGTCGCTGAATCATATTAATATTCGATTTATTACTCTTATCGATTCGCCTCCAATTCTCGCTAAAAGATCAGCTGTTTATCAGTGCGGAGAGAAAATATGTGCAACGAGATGCATTTGCATTTAGCGAGTCGTTCGTTCATTTTAGCGGATTACATTATCGCCGCATATTTTCTTTGTAAGATTCTCCGGTGCAAAGCCCCCGCGAGCTGTTTTATCGTCCCGGCCGTATTTTCTTAAGAATTTAAGTGGCGAGTCATCTTTTTGTTATTTTTTTCAATTGAACCGCGGGTCGTTTCAATTAGCTCGTCGAGAAGCAAGCACTCGGTCGAATCTTCGCAGACTTTGATGCAAAAATAATTTCTTTGAAAAAATTCTTTTTGTATCGAATGTTTTTTTTTCTTTTTTTTCAATCTTTCGTCGAGTAGTTAGTTAGTTATTGCTCACCGTACAGAATTGCGAAAAAGACGAGTACACCGTAAAAAGTATCGGTGAACGACAGGGCGCATATGGAAACGGCGGACAAAACTGCACCGACGAAAGCGACTTGCCTATAGCTGTATTTTCGAAAAAGAGGTCCATTTGTCAGTCCTGAAAAAAAATAATCATCGCTTTGTTCCATGTACAATGTCGGATGGCAAAATACGTCTAGGTAACAAAAAAAATGTTGAAGATTCGAAATCGATAAATTTATATTACGGTTAAAAAAGAAACGAGCCGATCAGTATTTCCTAATTTCTCAGCTCGCTGAACGTGACCCGTGCTAGATTGCTTTATCGCTCGTCGTAGCAAAACCTCGACCGCGCACATAGCGCGTGATCCGAGCTATCGAAGATCTCGTATTTATACACGCAACAATAACTCGATGATCTCGCGCGAGTTATGCTCAGGGCGCTGATAACATATCACAATTTCATCATCGTACCCAGACAAAGAAAATTCATCGGAAATCTCGATATCGAACAAAGCGAAATAAATGATTTTGTTTTTTTTTTTAATTTACGAATGCGATTAAATAATGCGAAGATCAATGGATTTTGATATAAACGAGTATTCGAACGATCGCATAAATATTACGATCGATGCGATAAACGTAGTCTTTGCCAATAGCGATAATGATAATAACGATTCGATTGATGAGTCGGTCGATTTATGGATGTCGAAGAATAACGAAAAGTCTCTCGAATATTTGCTCACTCACCTATGCATGATGTAACCGCGCAGTTGACATTAATAATCGTCGTTATTTGCGACGCGGTTAATCCTAGTTGCGCGAATTGGTCGCGAAAGAGGAGGCCGAAGGACTGTATAATCGGCAAAATGCAAAACTGTCGAGAACAAATGTTTTTTTTTTTTTTTTTAGTAGAACGAGGAAAGAAAAATAAAAACAATTAATACAACAATTTCAAATCACTCGAGTATAAAAATATCACGGAGGAATTCTCACGTTGGAGAAACCCGCTGCGACGACGATCATCCAACCCCATCCCCCGTCCGGGGGGATGAATTTCGCATCCGGCACGTTCGGCAACATCGGCTTTTTATTTTCGACTTTGTCGTTATCGTCGGAATTTAACGGTTTGATAGCCATGCTGAAATTTTCCTCGGTTGAAATAAAAAGATATTAACGTGGGTGATTTTTTTAATTGTTCTTTTTTTTTTTACAGAACTGCAGCGCCGATTAGCGCGCTGTTCGGTCGAACGATCAACGAAGAACTGGATATGAAAATCCGCTACGACTTTACGCGCTTGGACGTTGATAATCTTTTCTCTCCTTAAGTCTCGTGATCTTGTCTCCCGCCTCGCTCGTTTACTTCAACGAAACGCTTGTGCGCGTTCGAGAATTCTCGTTCACTTCGCACAAAAGCCGAGATTGCTAGTTGTTCTTGGGAATTGCGGATCATCGCACCAATTACTCAAAATAATATTGATAAGAATAACGAAGGAATAACATTTCTTTTATCACCTGAATTAAATTTGTTCCGTCATAATTTTTCACTCGTAAAAAAACGCTCGACGTATCACTCGTTTTTTTTTTTCTGACACCGTGTCAAAGTGACGAGACACGTTGCGACCGTATTCATTCAAATATTTAATTGCTACACGTTGATAATATTCCTTGTCACTCTTCATGAACGTTATCTCTCCTCGTTTTTTAATACAATGTTTAATACAGCTCGAAAGTAGTATTGGTTAGAAAAAAAAATGCCAGTTACTTCCAATTTGTGATTTTCTTTTTTACGATTCGACGACATTTTTCCAATTCGTAGAAATTAATCGATCGTCGATCAATCGTCGATTCGAATTCACTATTTTTCACTGTTTCTTGTTTTTCCTCACTGATTTATTCCACACGAGCGAACTGTTCACCGTCGACACTACCGAGATATTAAAATAGATATGTGCCGATTCTTCGTTCTCGGTCTCGATGCAAACGAGTTCGACATTATAGCGTCGGAATTAGAAAGGAATTTAGGAATGTGCGAAAGGCACACACGCGCCTCGTCTATTCCAGAATTCGCGTGCTCTTTTCCGTTACAGGTACGTAGACACAGAGACACGCATGACGTTGCACAAATGCAACTCGGTCGACGGTAAGAATCGAGGTCTTGCATTATTAGCGAACGCTTATCCTGTGCGATTATCGGCTAAGCCGAATGACGGGGTAAGGGTCAGTCTCTTATCCAAAAGTCTGACGATGGTTGTTAAAAATAAATTTACAAACGAAAGTCGTATTGCGTCAAAGTGAAATATTATTTGTTTTCCTTTCTTTCGGATAAACGCAATATTTTGATAAAAGCGAACATCGTAGCTTCGATAATTGACGGGGGGAAAATTTTTCACTCGTCGTAATACGTCGAGCAGCTGATTGTGAGTTTCGTATAAAACGAAGATAACATTCCTTCCAGCTATTTTATTTAATTTTTTTCATTCATCTTCCCCCCAACTGCATTCAACCCTCTGGTCTACCGCAGGATGAGCTCGCACTCGGACCTCTTTTTCCACCCTCTCAACATATACGTAACGCACACATACTTCTCACCCCCTGGAAAAGCATCAACTAGAGAGCCAACACCGCACGCTCAAGTGTCTTCCAGGAATTTAATTCTGAACCCTCTTGGCTTCGATGTGCCAGTCTCGCCTACCTTTCGCTATGCGGACACGCGATAACCAAGCATTCGACGATTGCTTCGAACCATACGCATTTCACCGAGCCTTTTTTTTTCATTATTTAAACCGGAAGTCTTATACTTTTTCCTTCCCTCCGTGTTTATTTTCCATCCTTGACTTCTAGACATTTCGCCCAGAGGGTGAAATTTTGGGGCAAAGAAAAATTTGTTTTTCTATTTTTTCAATTTTTTTCTTTGTTTATTTTGTTGATACAGGTGGCCAGAAATAAAATAATAACAAGCTTTCGATTCGTTCCATCCTTCTCTACTGTTCGGTCCTCATTTAATGGACGTCGTTCTTCCATTTCTCCAATCTTACCTATAGAACTCTTGTAGTCGTATAACCATTGTACATAGGACAATGTATGTGTGTATGTTTGTATATATATAAATAAGATATATAGCTAGTATATGAACCGAAAGTCCGGAAGAATGCGACGGAGCTAGAATAGCGCAGGGCATCTCTGCAATCTTGTTGTTCGTCCGCGGCCTGTAATCTAATACCGTCTGGGTGGCCTAGAGAGAGGGCAGAGATCCTGCGACCTTATCCCCTCGACCCACGTGTCATCCCTTTCATTCCTGGGACCCTTTTCTTCCACGAACTCGATTTGTCTCTCGTTTTACCAGCCTCGAGACGTATCATATTCCCTTCTGTATCAAAACGTATACACGCTTGACGAAATAATAATAAAGTTGTACCTTCTTATTTCGCGATTAATAAAAAATTCGTACCAAACAAACATAACGATAATAATATCCTTTTTATATCGTGGACAAAAAAATGTTTTCTCACTGGTTTTTGTCGTATGGTAATAAAAGCTTTTAATCCTTGTACCTTTTGATGGGCTAGAATTTCACCTCGGGCCAAGTTTCATCAACTGTTTTCCCTCTCGACCACGATAGTGCGGTCGCTTGATCGAAGCAAAAGCGGTCGGACACTTGGCTGGTGCACTCGGCCGTGAGTATAGACTATCCGGCGCCGGAAACTACGGCAACTCGGTCGAAGAGCGAGAATAGCGTGTGGATCTACCTAAAGGCGCTTGTTTCCTTCGCTGAGCGAAACGCCACGTAGATACGACCAGTACTTCGACTATGCTCGTTCCCATCGCACCATCGAACCCTCGTGGCTCGTTCGCCAATTATTGTTTCACACGTGCATTCTAGTTTTGGAGGAAACGATTTGCATACCGATCTCTCGCCACTCTATTTTCAAAAATTACCAAAAAAAAACGTCAAAGAAGACAAAACGTTCGATTTAAAAAACATTATATTTTCCAACAATTTTGTTCGATATCGATTTATCATTTTCCATCCCCTTGCGGCTGATGCATGTTCGCACCCCTCCTCCCTTAATTCAACAGACGTCGATGCAACGCGAGGATAGCAAGAGACATCGTGACAGGGAGAGAAGTAAAGCGTAACCGCGACATTCGCTACCGAGGCGCGAATAGGGTAGGAGCGATATTCGACCCGTACAACCCCCTCGCGGGCGCGCATGTGTACCGGGTAGGATAGACAGCGAGTCGAAGGAAACGTGGAAAGCAAAGAGACACGGCAGACACGGCGTGGAAATGGAGGAAGCGTCGTTGGCGCTGTCCGAGAGTCGAGCCTGGACCACAATAGGGGTTGATCAGTTGGGTCTGACAGAGTTTGCGGGACGGGGAGAGAAAGGGGGAGAGTGTTACCACCGTTCGACTACAGCCAGTGAACGCGAGACGAATCGAACGGTCGTAGAAGGATGATGTAGGAAGGAGTAAAGCCTCGTAGTTTCGTGGAACGAGAAGCGAGAAGTTGGAGCTTCGATGTATCAAGTCGAAAGTTTGATATCACCAAGGAGGTTTCCAACCACCCACGACTCCCTTTCCCTCGCATCTCTCTGCTTGTTCAATCCCTCGGGAAACAAACTCACCATTTTTATTATGCAAAAATCGGGCCAAAACGACAATGGGGTTGAAAAAAGAATTGGAATTATCGATTTTCTCGATAATTGCTAATGACCTTTGGAATATTTCCAAGAGTATAGCAACCCCTACTTACCACACTTTTTCATGGATGGTTCTAGTTGTTGGTCGTATAGGTAAGAGGGATGGAAAGGAGGGTGGTGAGTTAGCTCGCGCGTGTAAAGCGCCAGGTCGTATGCCACGGCATGGTCCACTTCCTTAACATAATTCCTCGGATATGGAGGTTGCCGTCCTCCATAATGCAATGGGCACGCGCGGTTGGACCGCATAAAAAATCCAGCTTACCAGGCCACCCGAGGCGCGTGAAATGCTCGCGGGAGGGCGCTCGGCCTTTCCCGTATGCCGTTCTTGTCGCGGGTTCCTATGGGGGTTGATGTTGCTCTCCCCTTTTCCGCCACGGAGCTCTTCCTACGCGAGTTGTCTCGGTGCACGAAAAGCCGGCAAATGTATATCCTGATATCCGGCCGTCCTCTGGGATAACGAAAAATATAAAAAAGCATATATACGGGTATATATAAATGTCCTGGAACGGAAAACTGGACGACCACATGGCTGGGTTATTAAAGGTTTCTACGACTTGCGAAGAGAATGCGCTTTCCAACCCCCGCAGGTCCCTTTTGTGCACGCGCGTTTTTATCCCCGCGTTCTTTTGTCCAGCTTCTTTCTCTCTCTTTCTTTCTTTCTCTACAAGCATCGTTACAATCCTCTCTGCGAAACATTTTTCATCCCTAAATCATCCCTCGTGCTTCTCGCAGACTCTTACGTCTCCTCCTCCGACGATTCTATGATGCGAAATACGCGAGCATTAAGGCTGGATATAATTGCATCGGACTGAGGGAATTTTTTATGCGAATGTAAAAAATGGAACACGGAGAGGAGAGATGTCTTGACTACATGTTCGATGCAATCCGTGAAGTACAGGAAGGACAGTACACGATAACATCCACTCCCCCCCTTCGCTCGAAGATTTTCTTCACATCGATTTTCTTTTTCCGACTACCCTTCCTACCTACCCTACCTTGTCGCCGAGTCTCTCGAGGACTTTTCTCGCGGCTCTTGGAATAGCAAGCCGGGAGAGCCGCTATCTCTGTTCGAGATATATCGTCATCGTAGCTGTGGCGGAGCACTCACGATAAAGTGATTCTCCGGGAGTCTTGTTTGTTCGCACGAATTCCTTTCTATTTCCTGTGTATCGTTTCCTATTTCTCGCTCTCTGTTTTTCACCCTCTCTCTCCGATCGCTCCATCTCTCCGCTACGAATATGTACTCTCATATATTACATCCTACGTGAATACAAAGTAAAAAAAAAGTTGTATTTGTCACACGTACAGACAACGATTATCCGCAGAGTGGATTTTTTTTTCACAAATCGTCTCAGACTCTCGCCGACAGTTATTGAATCAACCGGCGCATGGCAGTATGCTCGACGCTCGTATATCTCGAACGAACGTGTCGAAATATATATATTTGTTGTTCTCGAGGAACAGGGGAGGGAAGAGGGTGATGCGATAACTCGAAACTTTTCAGTTCCGTGCGAATCTTCGTCTCGCAGTGGACGCAAGAAACGACGATCGTAAAACCCTCGCGGACGATTTCCGCGACTTTTACTCTCGTCGCGGGTAAAGAGAGAGTGAGCGAAAGGGTGAGATTTGGGGAGGGGGTAGGTAGAAAAGAGAAAAATAAAAGAAAGGGAACCGATGGAGTCGAGAATAAATATCAGAGAGAAAGAGAGAAATGACGTTGAGCCGAGAAATCTCGAGAATAAGAGGGATGGAAAAAGTACTGGAGAAGAAAAGAAAGTAAAGAAGAAAGAAGATGGCGGAAGGGGGAGGGTGCGAGTGAAGAACCGTTTTACCCGTCGCGTCGACCCTATCTATCGGTTTTTATTCTCCTCTCCCTACCCTCTTTCTCACACCCTCGAATCGTCACGGTAGTTGCAAATTTATGTACCCCAGGAATGCCCGTAGAACTGTAAAATGCAATTTTGCTAATCTAAAATTCGCCGCGTGGAGAAGGATATATATAACGTCGTGAGAAAAGTCTCTCGTTTTATTCTCACCGAGGACAGTAGAATACCCCGAGTCACAAATTCGGGGTTTAATGTATCGGAAGTATCGGACAAACGAACTTTGCCTACCCAAGAGGATTCCGACGATCCTATTTCACGTCGTTACCATTTCTCTCTCTCGTTCGCACTTATACTTTGCTCTTTTCTTTCTCTCCTTTCTCTCTTTTTTTCCTCATTTTACCAACAGTTCGATTCTTATTCGACTTCACTTTCGTTACTCGTTCTTTATTCGCGATATTAACCTCATGGACCACTTTCTGTCATCGACTCCTCGCTCATACATCCCGATATATCGTTGTTTTTTTCTTTTCCTCTTTTTGTGATACGTTACGTTTATCGAAGTTTCAACGAAATTTCTAATTACGTTACACGTACCTATAGTCGGCCGAGTTTCTCTCATGGACATACACACAATGTCCAACAACGAGGACAAGACGCCTCGCGGTATCTCCTACCTCAAGGTGCAAACTTTATAAGTGAATTATCGGTGGACATTGCTCTTCAGTTACGCCAACGTTGTAACTCGTCTCTACACCGTATGTCTCTATAAATATATTATACGACCATATTGTTGTCGATGTATATATATGTATACTCGTATATATAACGTTAGAAGAGAGTGCAATGTCTCTTGCAATCTGTACACGCTTTATGTGGTAGTAGTGTTACCCGCTTAGCTTTCGCCCACAATGAACGAGGATTGATCGGCGCGAGACCCCGATCCATCCTCCGACATCGGAGAATTCTATCTATACACACATACACATATATACAACCACGCGGTTGAAGTAAGGGATGATCGAAGTCTAACACTTCGCGTTTCAGTTACCGGCAAGATTGGCGCGGAAACTTAAGGGATATTGTACATAGAAATAATATACAGGGTGTAGGAAAGTTTATACGTAAAAAAATATTCTTGTACATTTGAGAAAAATCTAAAGAATCCTTTCAACCCCCTAAAATTATTCATAACGCGATCGAACTCGAGATAAGCAACGCGATAAATTATTGTCCCGTATTTAACTCTCGTTTATCGTTATACCTGACTCACCCTGTATAAAATACTTTGAAACGGAACAGGAGGGAGGGTGAGGGGTTAGTTGCGCGTTGGTTACTGCAGGAAGTAAGACGAGAGAGAGACGAAGGAATCGCTCGAGTAGACGAGAAGGACAGAATCGTCAAGGGCTTTCTCACTCGTAGCTGGGAGAGCTTAGATTGGCTTTGCATAGTTTCGCGTGTCGCAGGGGGGTTGCTGCGGCTGGGCAAACGACGGGGAGGGAGAGAGGGAGGTCGAGGCTCGAGGGGTAGAAGGTGCAGAGTTGTGTTATAATTACCTTAGCGCTTGTAACGGGAGTCTCGCTGTGCTATACGTGTATAACGATATAGGAATATCGTAAGACGTGTACATAGTAATACAGCAACCCTCTCTCACCCTCACCCTCTTACGGGCAAGTCATCCCTTAACCACTTTCGTCCGTATCCTCGTGTCTCACGGACTTCTCCCACTCGTGTATTACGCGCACATACTGCGAGATGAACAATGCACATCCCTTCCCTATCCTCCAACCCCCCTCTCGCCCTCGCCGCCCCTCTCAAGCGACGGTGATAATAAATTAATGCGGCACGTCGCGTGAATGTAATACGAGCCTAACTATACAGTACCGGGGTCTAAGAGCGCGCTCGAGCCTTCGCGCACGACGTCCCTTAGTAAAATCATCCCCCTCCCCTTCCCCATTCTCACTATACCGTTTTTCATTTTCTCTTCCACTCTTTCGCTCTCTCTCTCTCTCTCTCTCTCTCTCTCTCTCTCTCTCTCTCTCTCTCTTTCTCTCTCTCTCGTTCGTTTCCCTCGTTTCTCAGCATTTTTTTTCGAAGTGAACGATGATCCTGATACACGTGGAAGAAAAGAAGGGTAATCGTCCCTCCCGCGTATCGCGTTCGGCCCCATGATAACAGAACGTGCGCGAGAGAGACGATAATGAGTGCAAAAGAACACGGAAGCAGAGAGCGTAGCGACCCTTCGAGGCTCGACGTCCCAAGTACCTATATGTTCCAGTGTTCTTATACATGTAGAGAGAGAAAGAGAGAGGGAGAGAGAGAGAGAAAGAGAGAGGGAGGGAGAGAGAGAGAGAGGGATATGTACAGATATATACTAATATAGTAACATCGTAACAACGATGATCACGATGAGAGGCCGGTTCTTCAACCCCTTTTCATCCCTCTCGATATATTATCATTATTATTTATTATAAAGAGATAAATACCGTAAAATCTCTGACGTCGTTGCGCACTTCTTGTTACAGCGTGTTGTTCCTCTTTTTTCTCTCTATCTTTTGACTCGCATTTACGCTCCAATAACGTCCTAGGTACCGTTATTTTTACATCAAAGTGGGTAGGCTACGGGGAGGGGGGGGGGGGGGGGTGGCCGCGTTCGTTAGGTCGTGCGAGAGGGTGCGCCACAGATGTGGGGCCATTGAACGATATTACCCTCATTTTATGCCGGCATAAGTATGTGGGAATATAGGCATAGGATATTTTATACGTGCCATCGGGTGGCGAACCACGTTTGTGGATAAGGGTGATAAGGGTTGTTTGTATTTATATCTGTTAATATTGATGTTACAATTTTACAACGTGCGTAAAACGTCTAACTACCGCGCGTCGATAACATCCCGTTAAAAATCTTTATTATTTTTATTTTCTCATTATCAGTTCATCATCGTTATGAAGAGAAAGTTCCACGTTGTACGACGATAAGGGATGAAATTATGCGCAAATTGTTGTTCTTTTTCCAGGATAAACGACGACCTGGTGCTTTCGCTTTCTTTTTTATGTGTGCAGACGAAGCAGGAAGAACACGTGACGAGTTGTGGGAGTGATGCGATGCGGGGGGTTGAGGGGAAGAGTGGCGAGATGAGAGACGTCCGGTGGGAGGGATGAGAACGAGAGAAAAAAGTAGTTGGAACACGTCTGTCGTGTCAGTGACAGCGCGTGTTGCCCGACGTGTACGGGTAAGAGACGGAGAAGGGGGTTGAAAAAGATGGAAACCCTACGGGCTGAGATGCGAGAAAAGGGGCGAGAGGGGGTGCATGCTACCCTCTCGCATACCCGATAGGTGGTCCATTTATATATATAGATATATAATTGTGCATCAATACTATAATATTGGCTATAGACCGACGTGTATTGATCACAACACAAAGTTAAGATATATAGTTTTCTCACGGATCTTCGAGACGTCGCGATGCGGTTTATAAGTAAGAAAATAACATTTTTCTTCCCGTATCGTAAATTGTTCATGGTCGCGTTTAAAATTCGACTGTCCTAAGTACAAACATTTCACAACCGAGATAATTAAAACGTAGATATGTATTTATCCGCTTATAAAATTCGCTTTATTCTTCGCGAGGATAAATATGATATTAAAAAGAAAAATGATTCGAGACGCCACGTATAATATCTCTTCAGTTTGTATACATTGCGCCGAAACTACATCTTCAAAGACACGTCGCTACCTCTTTTTCGTCTTGTGTTCTCGTGTTTTTCCCTCTCGCAGCCTCCTTTTGTCGTCGCTTAGAGCTCCGAAGAGGCTGGAGAGACTCTCCTTGGTGTTCTCCAACAGGATCCTTTCGACGTTGCTCTTCTGTCTTTCTCTCTCCATCCCTCTCGCTTCTTGCGTCTCGCTTTTATTGCCTCAAAATTACCAATTTTGCAAGACCGGTCTCCACTCTCGTCCGCTTTTCTAGAGACCGCAAAGACCCGTCGGGTCCTCTGAAATCCACCACCTACCCTTACCTCCCTCCCTCTCTCTCCCTCCCTCTCCCTCCCTCTCTCTCTCTCTCTCTCTCTCTCTCTCTCTCTCTCTCCCTCGTTCTTTCTCTTTCTCTTTCCCTCTCCTTTATCTATATATTATACGCTACATATATCTAATATACTGCATACAGTATGTACGCGACTCACACACACACACACACATACATCTATATCATTGCATATTCTTGGCATACCGTCGGGGATTACTCCGGTCCTGCTAACGACACGCGAGTCGCACCTCGTCATCTCGAGCCACTGCCGAGCCAACGTCGACCCTCGTCGTCGACGTCGTCCTACTCGTCGGAAAAGCTGCTGCTCCTCCGCGAGTTTCATAACCACAAGCGAGGATACTCTCGCTCACGGCTCACGCTACCCGGAACGTTACGAAATTGTGAAATTGTCTCGCGGGGACTTCCTCACGGCTATAAGTTCTAATTGTTCAACTCCCGAATGTCCTCCAGCTTATCGTATAAATATCTACGTACGTACTAATGTTCGTCCACCACTACCACCGCCTCATTAATATACAAGTATCGTACTTAAAGTATGCGACCAATTAAATAATTCACGAGTTAAATAATCAAGAAAATTAAATCAATGATTTTAATTATTTACGTTTTCGTAATATTTATTGTTGTTTTCCTTTTTTTGTTCTTCTAAATTTCCAATAACCGTCGATTCTCCAACGATAGCTCGGATTTGTACAATTTTCTTTTCCCTCGACCTCCTACCACCCACCCTCTTTTCTCTCTCTCTCTTTCTCGGTCTCTCCTCTGTTTATATTTCTTTTTCTCCGCATCGAGTATTTTTGCCCCTTGCGAGAGGAATTCACTGCGCGAAAAAGAAAAGAAAGAAAAAATAAAGGAAGAAAGAAAGTAGCTACCGTTTCCAACCCCCTGCCCTTGCCCGTCCAACCCCTCGATCCACGTTATATGCGCTATATCCTTCGAAGCATTGTACGTGAGGCAGTTACTGCCACGTGCGTCCTCTCTCTCTTGTGTATATAACAATTCGCGTTTCCCTCTTCCCTCTCTCAGCCTCCTCTTTGCGCTGCTCTCTCCCATCTTCTTTCTTTTCTCCGAAGAAAAATAATTTTCTCTGGCGTGCTACGCGCTCGCCTGCTTTACACGTATATATATTTTCTCTCTTTCTGTCTCTCTCTCTCTCTCTCTCTCTATCTCTCTCTCTCTCTCTCTCCCTCTCCCTCTCTCTCTCTCTCTCTCTCTCTCTCTCTCTCTCTCACCCTCGCTTTCTTCCTATGGCAGTTATACACATTGCCAAGATATTACATATATATATCCAACATTACCACACTGCGTATACTCGTTTACTTCGCTGATCCTCTATATACGTTCTACGAAAACTCCCAACTGCGGGCTATAGGCTGCATGGTCGGCCGGGAAACGTCGACCGCAATAATAATGAGCGAGGGGTGAGTTTTCTTAATTAAGAAATCTGCACCAGACTCTCTGTCTCCCTCGCTCTCTGTCCAACTTACATGTATAAAAGTTTGCGCGTTGGTGCGCTGCGTTTCACTCACCCCTGTGATGAAATATTACTTTTTGGGGTACGTCGCAAACCCATAGAATCTGCCGAAAAACTTTTCTGCATCGTTGCTTACGAACTTCCGCCCGATTACTTCCTTTGCCAATTAATTCGAAGAATTTTGACGATTTTTTTCAAGTATTTAAGTAGTAATGGTCAACGTGTGGTCGGACGAGAGTGAAAATTCTCCCCGGAGATCATCTTCGTATTTCATCCCCGAGTCGAGGGTAGTTTATGCTTAGAATAACCCGAAATTCATTTGTTCTTGTTTGCCAGTAAGACCCAAGAGTAAAAGCACGAAATTCGACGCGCGGTTCAGATATTTCGTCGTGTACGGAGAAATTTATAAATGAACGGAAAATACATCCGTCATCGTGAGCTCCCACTGGCACGAATGCCTCGACGCTGCCACTCCGCGGTAATATCGTCAAACCCCTCCTTCTCCTTCGACCCCTTTTGCTTCAAATCCATTTTACAGATTTGACTTGCAAAAGCCGGATTACCGCGAGTCCCTTCCGGCAAGACGGTGGTTTCCTGTCGTCGACGTCGTCGAGGTCGTCTTCGAGCCCCCGTCGACAACGTAGCAGAGGCTAAGCTGGCTCGACCATCGAGGTCTCGAGTTTATTTAGACGAGACACCCCGCACGCTTCTTCCACCATCCCTCTACAACTTCGTATGTATTCTAAGTGTTTCGGGCGGAGTCGAAGTAACGCCAGAAAACGAGAGACTCTCCCCCCCCCCCCCCCCCGTGCTTCGTAAACTCGTGCGAATTCCAAATGAGGATCAAAACTCGTAGTTGCATTTGTTTTTCATTTCACGGTAAAGCGTCGAAAATCCTCGACGTCGCGATATTACCGAAGCGCTTGTATTAAACGTACATTAAATATAAGTATCGGGGGGGGGGGGGGGGGATGAGAGAATCGCGCGCGTGCTTATTAATATCGTTTGTCGGTCTGTCACGCCGGTCCTCTCGCGACCTTCCGAAATCCCCGGTCATAACGACGTTTTATAAATTATTATCGTCATTGTTATTGTTATTATTATTATTATTACTATGATTATTATTATCCCGGTATTATTAGACTCGTAATATTCGAAAATGTTCCCGAATTATAATTGCGTCAGCCTGCCTTGGGTGACACGCGGTATTAACATTTGGTCGCTGGTCTCTGCCCTCTCTGTGTTACATATACGTATCTATATACAGGGACATACATATTTTACGTCGTACTAATTGCTCGATTGAAAATTTCATTATATCCCATTCGCGATCTCACTTCCGTTGTGCGTTACGGACTTCGCGTGATTTATTTCCTCGTTGATTAAAAAAAGGGGCTTTTTTATATCGGTTTTACTGTAGCGATCTACGAAGGCGTATCAGTTCGTAGATTGTTTACGATTCTTTCGTAATAAATATATAAAAATGATTTCGATTATAAAACGTATCGTCGTATATTCTCGTTATTTGGAAGACTCGTATGAGACGCAAGTCTCGAAATTCTCTCGTCGACTTGACAGTTGTTTTTCGCGGGGATCACGTTGACGTTTTCCTCCCCGCAAGTAGGAAGAGGTGGGACGCTAGACGGGAAATTGAATTTCTACCGTTTTCGTTCTGGAGTCTCGTATGCGCTATTCGTTGCCTTTTTTCTTTGGTTCGCGAAGACCCCGTGCGAGGTCCGACATTTTGGCACGCCTGTGCTACTACTACGTTGTACCGGGGCAAACCGTCAGTATCGAGAACGGGGTAGGAATGTAACCGTGGCAAAAAATTCTCGAAGATAGGGAAAAAGGGCGATGGGCCGAGGAACGGAGAGAAAAAAAATCGAAATGTCGAAATTGTCTAGAAAAATATATCCGCGACGGTGGACGACGAACGTTAATGAAAAAGAAAATCGTGCGGGCAATTTTCCGGTGTACTCTGGACAGAGAGGGAAAAGTCCACCCTATGTCGAAGCGGCCGGTACTTATTAGCGAAAGATTATTGTCGGATAGGATAGAAGACTTTGAGGGAGAGAGGAAAAAAAAATAAACGATGAAAAACACGATGAGGCAGCTGGGTAAGAAAAAAGAAAGCGAAAGAGCGCGCCCTGGAAGTATAGAACATGAAAAAGAAGATGAAGAAGGAGAAGAACCTTGTCCAGAAAACTTCTGACCAGTCTTCGTCGCCCTCCTCTTTCTCTCCTTTTCTTTCAGTACCGAGAGAGAAAGAGAGATAGATTTTCCATCAGAAAACGAGCGCTTTCTTTATTAACGTCCGCTTCTGACGCTGCTGCCACCCCTCATAATCTACCCTTCGGCGAGGCGCTAAGGAGATAAGTTTTCCATCCCCTCTTTCTCTCACTATCCCCCTTCGCAGCCCTCTCGTAAACTTCGATCGTTTCGTATCGCTCGAGAAAAAGCGCGAGAGGTTCTTCCGACGAGCAACTGTTGATGTCCGTTCGACGAAGGGCTAAACTCAAGGTTAACCACCGATCAATGATCAACGATTATTCAATAAAGAATCGTGTCCGTATTTTTGTTAATCTTTTTTCAGACTGAGCAAATCGCAAAATCTCGAGTGGAATCAAATCCGCTCGCGTTTTTGTCCTTCATTCGTGAACCGCCCTTTTTTCACGTCCTTCGCAACTTGAACCGTTTGCATCTCAAGTTTCCTCGAAGCAACTAGTAGAGGGTTGGTTGATGGCCGAAGGGTGTTCGATGAAAGTGCGAGAGGATATAGTTGCTCGAAATTTTGCAAACTTCCCTCGTCCTCGTGGATTTCTGCACTCACTGTCCTTTGGTCACTACCCTTCGCACATATACGTACGTACTACCCTTCGTTTCTCCCTCCTCCCTCAGCTTCACGTTACCTGTTGACTCGCACTCAAAATCTTTCATCCCCTAAGTAAAAAAATAAAAAAAGTTAGTTACACGTTAATTTACAAATACAAAATATTTTTCTGTTTTTCAGAGACGCCAGATTTATCTGGTCGTTTTTGTTTTTTTTTACGTCTTACCGTCTTTTCCGTGAATTTCGTATACGGAAACGCATATATTCGAATTACGTGCCCCATGGCACTTTGCCTAGTCGATGCGGTGTCTGAGACTTTGGAGTTTTCCGAGACTATGTCCCGTCTCGTACTCGGGCCACGGGTAGATAGTCGCGGTCGTGAAGTACTACTCTCTCTCGTCGGTTGAGGAATTTTCTCCATCTCTGTCTCTGTTGTACCGCGAAAAGCGGAAGAGCTTGCCTCAGGGCGGAAGTTACGGTGTACCAGAGAGCCTCAGACATCGGACGTCACTCGAGGCACACTGTGCTTTTCCATGCGTGAGAGGGAGAGACAGAGAGACCGAGAGAGGGTAAGAGGGTGAGGACGACACACCAGCCACTGGCAGAGGAAAATCACCCAGGCCCTTAGGAGTTCAGATTTCAAACCGCGACGTTCCTCAACGTTTCGTTTCGTTTCACTCACCTCTCATTCCCATCTCTTACTCCCTTCCTCCTTTCTATCTTTCTCGTACCGTTCATCGTAGACGTGTCTTTTCCGACGATCGAGCTTTCCACATCGTCTCTCCTACTTTAACTTCACTTCCATCGACGAGGCAGCGATCGAGCAGGGTAATAAGAGTCGACGAATATCGAAGCTTTATTTTTCAAATCACACCGTATCGAAATCTTATTTACGTCTCGTTACTTATACGTCTCGTCGATATAAAGTCGTTCCACGTTACTGAGCATTCGCGAGACGTTTCCGATGCTGCGACCACACACTCGACGAGTTGCGAAGGAAGTAGTGAGGGAAGTAGGCAGAGACGTAGTGTGGCCACGTTACTCGTCATGCTCACCGCTCTCTTTTTCGTCGGCTTATCGTACGCCAATCAAAAAAATCGGCAAAAACCGCATTCTACATCGAACCCTCGTGGTGAATAAGCATGTGTCAGATTTTGGGCTAGCAATCATACAGCCAGCTGATGAATGAAATGTAAGGAAAAAACATTAAAATTTATTGAATTGTCACAAACCATGCCATCTCATCTTTGTCCAACTTGCGGTATAATCCACAAAATGTAGCTTATCTACAAGAATCGTCATCAAATCCAACAACACTTTAAATACACGATCTCGTATTAATTTTAGTTATTTCTAAATTATTGTTTTTATAGTGAAATTCTGTAAATTTGAATTAAATTAAATAAATGGTGAGTAATTGAAATTATTTTTGAGACCTTTGTTCAAATTTTGTTGTCCACTTTGTCCAACTTGCGGTATAATCCACAAAATGTAGCTTATCTACAAGAATCGTCATCAAATCCAACAAGACTTTAAATACACGATCTCGAATTAATTTTAGTTATTTCTAAATTATTGTTTTTATAGTGAAATTCTGTAAATTTGAATTAAATTAAATAAATGGTGAGTAATTGAAATTATGAGACCTTTGTTCAAATTTTGTTGTTCACTTCGATGACAGACGTTGCAAATACCGAGCTATATTTTATTACCGCAATGTTGACATCCATTATCGAAAGGCGTAAGGCGAATGTGGAGTATAGCGAAGACAAGATACGACAAGACCGTCACAGCGCGAGGAACATAGTGTGGATGTAGCATGAGGATCATGCGCAGTACGTGAGTAATACAACGTTTGAACGAAATTATTGTTTTTGCAATCGAAGATACGAAACGGGAGATAAGAAAAATGTTTCGCGATTAATATCGCGCGCTCGGTTAGCGAAGATCGTTGATTAGAACAGCGACGATACAATGATAAAATCGAATAATCAAATTTTCCGTTCAATTTTTGTATAACTTTCGTTTCGTTGAGCAAATTGGGTGGGATAAAAAATAGAAAAGCTCGGGCGTGCTATTATATAGTTTTTCGTTTCTCTTTTTTTAAGCTCGAAATCTTTTTCGGGACGTTTCGTCGCTCCGCAAGGTGCAACGGAGTGTAGAAAATTGGAATGAAAAGGATTTCGCGAGACTACCTCCGGCGCAACGATATAAAGCACCCTCGTCCCGTGAGAAGAGGAGACGACATAGTTTTAATTGGTACAGAAGCGTTCGGTGTGTCCTGGACGAGAGTCGAGACGGAGAGAGAGAGAGAGAGAGAGAGAGAGAGAGAGGAAGGAAGATGGACTCGTGTTCCCGACGACGTCGACGACGACACTGACGATGACAAATTGTTCGCTCGGGTCCTTCGGCACTTCCGGTGACTTTATTCCTTTTCTCCTTCTTGCTGATCGCTCGATAACACATTACACACACACACACACACAGACACACACACGTGGCTATGAAAAATCGCGATCATTCGTGACCGAAATGTAAATTCTTCATGAAAACGATCAAAATCATCGAATAAAAGCTAAAAAGAATAAGAATTTCTTGGTTAAGAATCTCAAAAATATTTTTTTCTCCTCGTAAATTCTTTCCATCGATATTTTTAGCTTGATTTTTTAAAAATTATATAAATATTATTTTCTTCGTTGAATAATCAGGTCGAAGTGTTCTTTTACTTCTGCGACTATTTCATGTACGAATCATCCTTCCTTCTTCCTTTTTCTTTCGATGCGATATAATGTACCGTCGCTAGTCGTACGGAGAAACATAATAACGTTCTCATGAACGAGGTAACCGTCCATGGGCAATGTATTTTCCGCGAAGTTCGTGGAGAAGGGCAAAAATTCAATTGCCAGTGGTTGGGAAGGGAGAAACAGCGGATACAGAAAATAAGTGGATAGGAATGGGGAGGGGGAGGGGTGAAAGGTAAGATACGTTTAGAGGGTGCGCGTGCACAATGTGGAATCTTTCTACCTCCTCTCTCTCTCTCTCTCTCTCACTCTCGCCGGTTTCCATTCCCAACTCGTGAGCTGGCTCTATCCAACATAACGACGACGAATACGACAACGAGAAACGACAAAATTAAATAAGTCGTACACGACAATAGAGAAAACGTTTCCAAAGTTCGTTAGGAGCGTCTAGCCGTGGAACGAAGATGGGGAAGAAACGATTCTCGTGAATACCGGTTGAAAATCGAATCATCCACTCGGTTGTGGATAACGTAAAAAAAACGCAAGAGAGAGAGAGAGAGAGAGAGAGAGAGAACAAAACAACTAAAAAAGTAAAAAGACAGAAATATCATAAGAAATTATTCGCTCGCAAATAATTTTCTCGACGAGCGGATAATACAAATTGAATTTGTCGACGTTATTTCGCTATCGGATTAAAATTTTTGACGTACCGACGTAAGTAGCGAGTTAAAAAAATTATCTCGATGGAAAAAAGAGTCGAGACTCGAAAATAAGCGAGCGCGTAATGAAATTTTTTACGCTTCAAGAAAGTTTTGTGCTGTACGACATCGACGATATTATCAGGCGCGACACTTAATGTGTTTATCTCGCATTAAAAGAGAAATAAAATCTCGTCGCGGTAAATATGTCGATCGTCTAGAATAAAAAATAAAGTCGAGCCCTGTATTTTGAAGTGGCTCATGCGACACTTTTAATCGAAGAATACAATATATCACACCCAATCGCACGATCGATTATCGATCGTAACAATCATCGACTTGATACGTGCGATTTTATTACTTTATTTTTCAATTACTTCATCTTACATCGATACGAACCTTAAACACGCGTCGAATAAAGTACGTGTAAAAACAGGGAGAAACCAAAATCTATTCGCGCCGAAAATAAATTCGAGCAGATCAGAATTTTGTGATAAAGTTGCAAACGCGATAAAACATCGAGGCTAGATTTTTAACGGATTAAAAACGGTTGGATATTTAACGTCGAGAATGAACCTCGAAACGAGATCCAAATATGAGGCAAATAAAATTTCTACGGACGAAAAAGAAAGATGTGAAAAAATGAAAACATAAAAATAAATATAAAATGTGTAGGTGCGGTATTCTTTCAACGTCGACGCCGGTAGCTTTTTTACTCGGCCGATCTTTTCAAGCGCTTCTCTTACTTCCACCCTCTCGTCCCTTCTGCTTATTGCGAATTCTTCTGTGTCTCATTACCCGACAAGATTTCCGCGTCGAGGAGCAAAACGCCCGAGCACAAAGTACCCCGCGAGCTCCGTTTCTCGAGACGTCGAGCGTGTCTCTCGTTCCTTCGTTCTTTATCTGTTATTCTTTCTTCTCTTCTTCTTCTTTTTTCCTCTATCTCTCCATTCGGGCTACGCGTTTGTCATAAGGCGTATCGATCGAGCGTGAGCTCTCGGAAGCTGACTTCTCTCACGAGGGGTGCGAATAACTCGGGGGTATCTTTTCCTTAACTCCTCACCCTCGTTCGAGCTCGAGAATTTCTTTGGACCTCGAACTCTCCCACTTTCCACCTTAGCGCCAAGAAGCGCAGGCGGCGACGTATTATAAAATGGAGCGAGCGAAAAGAAAAAAGCGATGAATGCGAACTCCGAGACTCCCGCTTCGTTAAGTCTATCGTTCCTATAAATTCGTTCGAGGCAACGCATTTTTTAACTCTTTCGTGTCCAATCGAGCTCGAAAGAATTTTTTTTTTTCACATTTTTTCAACTGCTTGTAACATAATTTTTGTTCGCGACATATTTTATTATTTATCGTTTTATTATTGGGGATTAATTAAAAAAATTTGTTTATCTCGGAGAAAGGAACAATTTTGGCGTGGCAAGTGTGCGAGATTAAATTATATGCAAAGAAAACTGACGCAAACTTGCAATTTTTAGATCTTTACGTATGCGCGCGTGTCTGTGTGTATATATGTTCTTACTCCCGAGTCCCGATAGACCTGATTGCCCTAGCGCTTCTTCCTCCATTCCGGAGATCGAACGAAAAGTTTCGCGCGATCTCCTGCGGGACTCTCGTCGAAAGAGAGGAGGTAGGAGCAAGGGGAGACAGCCGAGGGAAAAAAAATCGACCCAAAGTCTTCCCGACGACTTTTTCTACTTCGTGCGGGCGTCGCTGTGTGCTCTCTCCTTGCATCGAGAATCTTCGCGTTCTCCGCTGGGATACGGAGAAAAAAGAAGAAGAAGAAGAAGAAGAAGAAAAAAACAAAAGAAGCGAACGTACAGCAAGAAAAAGTACAAGAAACGTGGAACAAGAAGGCAAGAGAAGCAAAAGCCCGCGAGACGGTGAGTCGGAGAGAGAAAATGTCCGACGGGGCTTGCTTTTTTCTCAACCCTTTCCTCTTTCGCTCGAACATTCCTAAATCGAGTCTTCGCATCCTAATCGGATGTTTCAACTTGCCCTACCCCCAAAGTTTTTCTCCCTTGTAAGCTTGAAAAATAAAAATCAACGCGTTTTATTTTCTCTCCAAGGAACGTGGACGAAAAAAAACCACCCTTCTCGTCCCTCGAAATGTTGCAACTTGAAAAAAAATAGTTACCGCATCATGGCATAGAAAAAAAAATTATTTTGTATAAACGAAGGGTTGCAAGGTTGTGACACGTTTTCCCATATCAATTTTGTCCATGAATATTTCTTATTTCTCGTTATTTCTTTTTGCTCTCTCGTCCTCTTGTTATTACGTCTTTGCGTCACGTGTTTGCAACGTCTATTTGCATTTCGCGTCTTCTGCACTTCTTTGCCTTGCACGAACGTATAAATATATATAAATCCTCGCAACGGGACAAAATAAATACAAGTAAGATTCTTCGCATCGATAGATTTTTATTCTCTCATTTCTCTGACAGGTTTTCATTGTATTCGTCCTTTTTATTAAATCCAATTGTTTCAACGACGTAAATCCTTTGGTACGTAAGAGAGAAAAAAAATATAAGAATTGTAACTATCGCTTATTACGAGCAGAGATATTTTTCTTACGTAGGTATATATATTTTCTATTTAATATTCCGTGAGAAGCTTCGTGTATTACGATGCGAAGAACGCCGGACGAGGATTGAGAAACACGTCGAGTATGGTTTGGCGTGGTTTTGAATTATTTTTCCATAAGTAATTTTGTCCCGTCACAAATGTTCCGCTCCAACCTCCTCACCAACCCCTTCTCCCTCTCCCCCTCGCCTCTCCATTATTTATTCAATCGAAAATTCTCGAGAAAAAGCGTGCAACGCATAGCGAGGAGTTGCAAGACGGGCAACGTTGCAACACGTTGCTCCTCCTCCCTTTCAAACCCGCGCGCTTTCTCCGTTCCCGCTTCGCGAAGCTGTATCTTCGAATTGCAACGAGGAAAAAATAAAAGAAAAATTCTTGTTTCCGAGTGCGGGAGGGGGGTGGGGGGGTGAATAAAATAAGATGCGGACGTTTTGAATTAAAATCTTATTTCCTCGCGTCTTTTACATTCGCGTTCGCCACATCCCCCTCGGCTCCTCCTGTGTTTATTTTCCGCGTTTCTCAGTTATCCCTTTCCGGTATTCGTTTGCCAGAAGCGAGAGAGAAATCGGGTATGCATTGCGTAGTATATTCTTTTTCCCTTATTCCGGGCTAGGAATTATTCAGACTACGTAAGAACTGTCGAGTGTACACGAGCACGAAGAACTTGAGCGGCGAGACGATAGGGGATGTAGAAAGAATTACAAAAAAACAACACGTTACGCTATTTTTTTCTCCCTTTCTCGCGATGCCTCGGCCCTAAAAAGGGATGACATATTTCGGGATCGTTCGTACATTTCCTCACAGGCGAGGGAAAGGAAACGAGAAAAGGTAGGAGAGGGGGATGAGGAGCACACGATAAATCCATCGGGGGTCGTAAATTCGCGTCCTTCGTTTCTCTACATACTTCCCATCTGTTCCTCTCCTCTCTCTCTCTCTCTCTCTCTCTCTCTCTCTCTTATTCAGTCCTACCTTATATGCAGGCAATTCTCTTCGATCTCGAAGATGGAATACGAAATGAGATCCAACGTTTGATTTACAATTGTAAAAAAATTGTTCCAGAAGAGAAAAGCTATGCAACGCGGAGAATTTTGGAAAATAGCGATAATCTTAACATTATTTCGCGTTTCGAATCGGCTTATTTCCCCAGTTCGCGTCTCGTCGAACACCCGATTAAACTATTCCTCGCGTTTATTGCTCCTGTTCTCCCCTATTATCGTTATATCGCAAGGGTGCGAAGAGAAAAGACGTCGACGAGACGCGTCGAGAATTGGCGTCCAGGCTCGTGCTTCAGCCGAAATATACGAAACAATAATAACAGACTGTAATACAATACGCGCCAAGCGAAAAGCGAAGAGACCGAGAGAGATCGAAAGGGATAACGCGAGATGAACGAAGGAGGGCGTGAACGAGATGCTTTATCCCAACGTTAAAGTGATTAATCGTTCCTGAATTACGTCACGATGAATTTATACGTTTCGTAATTAAGTGGTGTGGCACGTCGAGACGATAAATAATTATTTATAAAATAAATTATTTATAATATACGAATGATTAATCATTCTTTATTTAATCGAGCTATATTTTATAATTAAAATTCGAATAATCTCGTCGTCCTTGTATCATTACACCGAGTTTTGCGCAAGCTCGTTTATACGAGACTGATCGAGTCCATCGCGTATACAGAAACATCGTCGGAGTAAAGTTTAACGCATGCGAGAGACCACGCGCAAACTCACGAAACGTTTGCTCTCCCGAGGAAATTGAGGACCGTGGTATCGCGAGTACAGGGAGGAAGCTAGTGCCAAGGGTAGTTGCGACGAAGAGTGACTCATGGCGGTTGTCCGAATGAAACAGTGCGTAGAAACGGCGACTGGTAAGAGTGTGAGTACAGCAGGATGGGAGGGACGAAGGGAGGGGATGAAAGAGGATGAGGTAGAAGGGATTGGGAGAGGTCGAAAGAGACTTCGAGAGTCTATCGAGGCAAAATGTGATTTCCCCCGTGCGGTCGCGAGGGAATACGCGGCACGGTGTGCGTTCTTCCGGTCGAGCTTCGTGCTTCCACTCGATCCTACCAAATTCTATCTTCAAAGCGGACAATACACAACCCTTCGTTGTACATCGAGATTCCCTTCGTTTTTTTCAACGATTCCTCGTTCTCTCTTTCACGTACATTTTCTCTTCCGACGTACCTACGTCCCCTCTAATCATCTCGTTCGTTTGACCAACGCGAGACGATCTTTACGAATATACGATAAAAACAAAATAAAATAAATACTGGAAAAAACAAAGACAGCGTCTATTCGGCCCTCTTGAAAATTCTTTTCTCTCAGTCCGATCAACCCCTGCGCTTGTTTCTTCCCTCCTTCTCTCTCCCCCCGTTATATACACCGAGCATGTCTCTACTCTTTCATACGAGAACGTACTATAATATCGTATACGTATTGCGGCTCTTTATCTCCTTCCCTTTGCCAACGTCAGCCATCGTTAATTAATGTAACTCGACGAGTAATACGAGGATAATTACTTTACTCGAGTGGCCCGGGACGGTCCAAAAGTTTGCTCGTTATCGGAAGCTTCTCTCTCTCGTCGGGTTACGCGCCTTCTCCCATACGCTCGTGGCGCCCTCATCCTCGTGTATACCGTACGTTGCGAATACGCACGCGTTTCCTTGCATAAGGGAGAGAGAACGAACGTACCAAGCGTAAGAGGGATTATCGACGAGATGAACGATGGGATGAGAAAGAAAACGAGTAACAATGTGCCTGATTATGCCGAAACGAACAGAAAATCGAGGTTTGATATCGATTCTTATAATCGAAATGATTATATTCCTTGTCGTTTCTTGAATGTCGAAAGCTCGAACTAGAAAACACATTGGACAACATTTTTATTCGGTCGAAGTTTTATATTTTTATTTAGATTGTTAGTCGTTAGAATTTTGTTGTTATTTATTTATTTTTTTTAATTAAAAATTTGAGATTAGTAGATGAATTTTGCGTCGCCCTGTAGGATTTTGGACAGCAAGGGGTCTGTGTGTATGAGTGTGTGGGACGAGGAACGACCTCCGGACGCACGGAGGGTCGAACGACCACATCACTCGTCAGCCGACCGGATAGACCGACATTGAAATATAAGAGTAAATTCGTAGTATATATATATATGTAGGATTCAGAGCTTGCGGGGATTCCTCGGACTGTGTGGACCATCTCTCGCGTGTCGTGACCGCGCGAGAACAGACGAAACTCGGCAGGACACGTGGTAGTGGAGAGACAACCCTTCGGGACTTGTTTCTCGCTCGTGCATATCCTCTTCCTCTGAGTTATAATACAACTGTATAGCCGGAAGCTGGTTACTTCGTGTATTCGCGCGTATGCTTTATCTTTTTTTTTTCGATTACGAAGACGATTTTTAAAATCCCGGAGATTCAAAAATTATTTTACAAACGTTAGCGATCATCGAATGTTCTCAAAAGGATTAAATAAGCATTTTCTTTTGTTCATTACGAATATTCTAATGAAATAGTTTTTTAATTTTTGGCTTAATAAGGATAAAATAAAATTCAACTTTTTTCATCGATCTTGCGATTCGTTCGGTATCGTCGAAATTGCGCTTGTTCAGGGAAAGCTCGATTAGTTTTCTTCTAGGATATTCGTGCATTTCGAAACTTTATATGGGTTTGATAGTGTTTCTTTTTTTTGTACTTTTGCGATCGGAGAAGTTCGCTTTGGGATTTAAGAGGATTGAATGCGTAGTAAAAGCTTGCCGGAGTCTTCGGTAGGCTGTAAAAGCAGTTGGTAGGCGTGTTCTACGTGCCGAATACGAAACCTCGGTTATAAACCGTTAGCGAATTGCGCGATATAATTCATCATTTGTTTCACTCGAGGAAAGTTACAGTTTTACGGTTTACGAGAAGCCATTGGGTGAACTCACTCGGGCAACGTCGTTCTCGGCACAAAGCTATGCCGTTATACGCGCCAACCGAACGAACGGTCTTATTTCAGAGATATAGCCGATGCAACGTTCCTTCAGAATGGAGAGGGAGAGATAAATGAACGAGTAAAGACCGACAATGCGTGAACGTGTAAATGGCGTCTTGGGTTTAAGGCTACGCTCACAATCAAGGGAATCGAATAGAAAACGAACTTCCGGTCTCTACGTTATTCGGAATTCTTGATTTTCCCGTCTGCAATATGAAAATAATTATTTTATGCTGCTTTTTTTTCAACTTTAAATATGGATAGTCGTTTTTCATTCGAATCGAAAGAACGCGATTCGGTTGGTTACGCCCCGATCGCACGAAGTAGAAACGTGGTGTTTGAATGAACAGTTTTTAAAAATTTCTTTGTCCAATGTAAATAAACCTCGATAATAATCAGTTTTTTAAATTATTGCGATTGGAATGTACGAGAATTTTCTTTGTTGTGAATAAAGCTTAAAAATTGCCAACGCTACAGGGAAGGTTTTAGTGCGAGAAGCAAGAACGCGTTTCGACTATATACGAGGCGGAAGCTCGATCCTATATGGAACTCGGAAACGAGCTATAGCCAGAGAGAGAGGGAATCCAATCGCAATAGAGTATAAGTGTTCGGGTGTAAAACCTTGCGATGGCACGACCTCGATTACTAGTGCAGGATTTGTCACAGCCTCGAGCGCTGTTCCACATCCCCTCGCCTCTCTGTCTCTCCCTCCCTCTCTCTCTCTCTCTCTTTTTACCTCATATATATCGAGCAAGAGACGCACCGACAAGAAACATCGAAACGGCGTTGCACAACCACGTGCCACCATTCGGACTCCAACCCTCAATCTCTGTCCCGACGAACTACCCTTATCGCGACGATACGACGAAAAAAAAAAATCCCCGGTTACTCTCCGTCTTTTTAACACCCCGGATACGAGTAGCTTTCGATTGACCGCAAAGCATCATTGGCTCTCTCTCCTCTTCACGATTCCGTAATTTTTTTCATCGTTCTCTCTTAAAATCCTCGTTTCTCTCTCGCTCTTTCGTACGGTCGATCATTTCATTAAACCTCGTTTCAAAGAAATTCATTGATAACTTGTTTTTTCGACTGAACAATTTTACTCGAAACGATGAAAAATTAAATTTTCGTTATTTCGAAATTAATTAATTTAGAAAAATAATTTTCAATCTTGTGCGGAACATGAAACTGTCTAGGAGGTTTGTTCATGGAGAGGTAGAAAGGGTGAGTGAGCGCACACGGTGAATTGAGCAGTTAGAACCTCGCAACTAGTTCGGAGAATTCGGTGGTGCCGAAACACAGGACGTAAAAAGTTCCCACGCGTCTCCCGTTTTGCGAACTGCCGCGCATTACGGTTGTCGTTATTTTTTTCTCTACCTCTTTTCTTTTTTCCATGAAAAGTCTCTCGGAAAAGGCAGTTACCGGGCACTAACGATCCCAGCAACACCGTATAGCTCCGAGCAGTTACCACCACGTGCTGCTATAATATCCCGATGGTTCTCTGCTGCTGCAAAACTCCCTCCGTATTCCTATCTCTGTCTCGTTCTCTCGATCTCTCCCTTTTTCTCACTATGTGCGCAAGCGACGAAAGTTCGTCCGTACACCACCGGCTCGCGAATGGTAGAAAATAATTCGATACGATTGGACTCTCGTGCTGGCGCACCGAATAGCTTCGCAAAGGGTTGAGGGGTAGTTGGTGTAGGGGATGGAGAATATAGCGTACATGCATTTTGTCCTAGAGAGAGAGAGAGAGAGAGAGGCAGGAAAACTGCAAAGAGCAATATCCTGTCGGAAGATAATTGCGGCCGCGGATAGTACGAACGTGGGACAAATCGTCTGTTCGGACCCGGGACATAAACTTTACGATCGTTTCATGTCTACCCTCTTTCTACATGTATATACATATATATACACGCTTATATCGCTAATTCACCGTGGGTATGCCCCGTTGGGACAGTTGGAACATCGAAAGAAACGACGATAGTGCCCATTCCAGGAGGAAGGAGAGCTTGACAAAAAAATCGAACGATTTATCGAACATGGTTCACTATATTCCACAATATTCCACGGTGAATTCTGTCCGCTTTCTATAAAAAATATCACTCCGTTCTTTTTTATTTCATCCACGTCACGAATTGGAAATAAAATAATATAAAAACAATTCGCGAGAATCGGGAGAAAATTAAAAAACACATTTGCGCGATTGAGCGATTTCTCGGTGATAACGTCGTCGTTTATTGTTATCTTTGCTGTATCACGATAAAAATTTATGTTTACTTCCTGGCTGGCAATAATGAATTTTGTTAGCGAGGGGGCAGAGGGTGGGCGATGACCGAACAAAAATCGAATTTACATTCACTTCCTTTCCCTCTCTCTCTTTCTCTCTCTCTCTCTATCTCTCACGCTTCTCGGAAAAGATACCCGTCCATATTTTTCGTGTTAATACCGTCGGATCGTGACTGTATTCCTCGACTAAAAATTGTCCCGAGAAAAGATACGTATCTGAATTTTACGCGAGGCAATTTCGTTTAGAATTCTTATTACGCGAAAAAGCTCGCGTCTTCCACTCGATTCCGGCGAGCACCGGCAGGCATGTATGCGTATAAAAAGGATACAGCGATATTGCCGACGGGACGAGTAAAAGACGAAGGAAAGACGAAGAAAAAAAAAGAACAAATAGGTAGAACGGACGAACACACCGGAAGAAGAGAGAGGGAGAGAGCAAAGTAGATGGTTGCAATTTCGTTAAACCTTTACCGAGACATTTCCCTATGGGAACGAGTGTGCGTGCGATATTGAGTGGAAAAGTTAAAAGTGAGAAGAGGAGGCCCGTGAGAAAATAAAAGTGTGGAAAGTGAAGAGATTTTGAGAGAATTGCACGACTTACCAAGCCCTAGTATCGTCCTACGTGTACCTATATATGTTTTACGCCATCGCAAAGTCAATTGCTCGTAGTTTTTCGCGTTGCCGTTTTTTTTTTCGCGCAAAGCACGAAGCTATATAATATTTCGCGAAGTCTGATGAAAATGTCTCGTCGGACTTTTCCATTAAAACGGCAAAGACGTACTTTGAATGTCGAGGCTTGTCAAATTGTAACAATTTTAATTAGAAACCATCTCGACGACTCTCCGTCTTTCTCTCTTTCCCTCTTCGCCTTTGTTCTCTTGTCGCTTCTTACCTCGCAACTTTCACTTATTTCCTACCCAGCTCCGAGTTATACCGTGTGATCAGGCCCCTCGAATAATGCCAACGTCATTTTTAAGAAACGAGAAAACGACGTGTATGAAATTTCTTTTTTTATTCCAGAGAATTGAAGAAAACGAACGTGAGATGATAGAAAATTTGATTAGCCGATTGTTTACACTCGGACGTTCCCGGTCGATGAAACAGTTTTTTGTTTGAAATGTTGTGTTTGTTACAGCTATCGCACGTTTGCTAAATCATCCAACTGAAGAGCTGTTGTTTCGATATTTTAGGATAAAACGTCGATGATAATAACATCTATCAATATACCTGTTACTGATAAGATCGCGACAAATATGTTTCCCATTCTCAAGAATATAACATTTATAAGTTTTTCTCGAGAGGCTTTCTGTCAATACGCGCAAACGTTCATATCATTGACGAGACATACAGATCTAAACACAAATCACGTAACTCCCCCTCGTTGTCTCAAAGTCTACGCTGAATTCTACAAACGATTGGAGTAGATGTGAGTCATATTTCCTGCTTGCTAATAATCTAAAGATAAACTTAATTAGGCCATGAAAAAAGAAGCTTTCAACAAGATGATCTTTAACCTCGTTATTGACTCGATTGTACAAAACGATCCGGAATTCTAGACCGCTTGGACACTCCACAACCCTCCAATCGGCGCAATTGACTTTTGCGAATGTCTCGAAGACTCCTTCAACCGCTTCGCAAATGATTCATCGCCCTTTCAGAGTATTCTATCTTATCAGCAATTCATCGGTTATCAGATTTCATAATCTTGGTATGACTGCTTTGCTCACAATGCTGACACGATGTTGCATATATAAAGTACGACGGAAGTCTGGACTACAACAGTAGCTTTTCGTTGCTGAAATGGTAAGTAACGTCAACTTGAGAATATCCAGTCGAGAATATCATTTGAAATTTGCAAGTCTGTAAAAATAAAAAGAAAATCGAGTTCTGTTTATAAACAATGTTGTTTTCTTTTCTGCATAGATGAAGTTCTCTTTGGCATTCGTAGCGGTTCTCGCCCTAACCGGTGCTGTTTGCGCTGGACCAGTGGTCAAGTCTTCCAGCGAGCTTCACGATGTCTTTCAAGAATTTGTCGAACTCGTCCCAGTTGAACCAATAAAGAGCATTGTTGAGGACTATCTGGAAAATGATCGCGAAGTACAGCAGGTGATCACTTACATCGGCAGCGAGGACTTCAAAAACCTCGTGAAAAAGGTCGAGAGCATCGAGGACGTACTAAAGTTCTACAACTATCTTCAAGAATCGGGCCTGGACGTTTACAGTGCGGTCAACTATTTGCATCAACTGATCGATCTGCCACCTCTAGTACCCGGAAAATCGGCGCACCTCAGGGCAGCTCGCGGAGGAATCGCCGGTCTCGTTGCTGACATCAAGGCCGTCCTTCCCCTTGAAGACATCAAGGCTCTGTATCACAAGAAATTGGAAACCTCACCGGCATTCGCTCATCTCGTCGACCGTCTTCATTCCCGAAGATTCCAGGAGTTGATCAACGCCCTTCGTGCCAACGAGGAATTCCGCAAGATCGTTGGATTCGCCTACGCCGCCGGTCTTGACATCGGTGCGATCACCGATCTTCTCAACACTCTCTTCGGTCTCGAGTTTCCCGAAGTATCGGTTCTTAATAGCAGCCAGATAGAAGCATTGGAAAGGGATTTTCTTGATTTTCTTGCAATCCTTCCCTTCGAGAAGATCCAACCAATTCAAGAGAATTACTTCACTAACGATCCCGAATTCCAAGACGCAGCAAAATACATACAGAGCGCTGAATTCGCCGAGAAGCTACAGCAACTCGAGTCGATCAAGGAAGTGAAGGTATTCCTCAATTTTATTCAAGAAACTGGCATCAACGTCCACGGATTATTGGATCAGCTGCATCAAGCGCTCGATATCCCGTCCTTCAAGCCAACTTCTCTGTCGAGAAAAACCGGCGGAGTACTTGGTTTCGTCGCCGAAGTCAAGGCCGTTCTACCATTGGACGAACTCAGATCTCTCAATGAAGCAAAACTACGAACCTCAGACGCGTTCCGTCATCTATACAAGCGTGTGACCTCCCCCGAATTCCACCATAAACTTGCCGCCGTTCGTGAACACGCACAAGCCAGCGCTATCATCGCCGTCTTCAAGTCTCACGGAATTAATTTCGTTGCTTCCGCCGACCTCTCCGCCAGCATTTTTGGATTCGATTAATAAAAACATTAGAAATATTGGAGAATCCAATCAGGTCAACATAATTCCGATATTGTAACGAGCACTGTCCAGGATATGTTATAGAAATAAATAAAAATACCTATTCAACATTTTAAATAATTATCACTGATTACTTTACTTATTTCGATTGGCGTAATTACTCCTCCACAAGACATCGATGGTTGTTAATCAATTTAATTGATTTTTTATACGGTATCACGCCTAAAATTTCTGCAATACCTAAGCCCTGACAAATAGAATTGTTCAAAAGTCTCGTATCGATCGATTGTAGAATCACGATAATCATTGCGATAAGGAAATAATTTTATAACACATGCTTGATTGTCGATTGACAAATATCCTCAAAGATGATAAAATCCATACCATCATTTTTCGCGAACCTATTTTTATCCTCATATTTTCATTCTGGCGTTGAAGATTAGTCTTATCAACATTCTCGTTGCTGTTAATTTATTTTGGAGTAGAATCGTCTATCGAAGTACATGTGTAGACTTCGATCTCAGAATGCATATATACAGCCCTAGGTTTATCACAAATTGTTTTTCGGTTCTCGTTTTTTTTTACTTCTCAATAATTGGTCCAATATTTCAACAACGGTGTTATATACATGACGATAACAAGGGATCGCCCGTTGCGAGCTGATAACGAATTCTTCACTGAAATATGTAACTTACAATTAGAGCGTTGGTGATAAGATTACGCCCTAATTTTAATTCGGAATTTTTAATATTGCAATTTGACAAAATCTACAATTTTCCTAATTTTTGCAAACGCCTCGTAACATAACGATCCCTCGATCGATGTGCAATCTATTTGTTAATCCAGATTCGTTATATTATGTCCTATGTCTGGGTCGTTCCTTCAAGCTTGTTATGTAATTGCACATTGATCGATGATGTCGCAGTTGCGAATACCGATAACGATAAGATCTGTTGATCAATAATCAAAAGAGGACTTTACTTACGTTAGAGACAGAAATAAACATACGGATGTTTGACTTTTGCACCGTCCGCGAATTCCTCCGTGGACTTGCGTGCATCGGTCAAGATTCATCTGCCGCAATAACCGGTTGCAGGCCTTAGTCAATGTCTGATAAGATCGTTCGAATTTTTCCATGAAAAGTTCGGTCGGAACGTCGCACCTCGTGACACATATCTCAGATAGAAAATGAACGAACCAATATTCTCCAAGAATGTCAAATATTAATAGAAAATCGAAAAATGCGTCGATGCATCGAGTCTCGATCGAACGATCGATCTTTATCGGCGACAATCTCGAGTGTCAACGACATCTAGCGACAGGTGCACGAGTATGATTTCGGATCGCCAATTTTTACAGCCGATTCGCGATGTTTCGATCCCTAATCTTATCACCTGTTCAATAGGCCGACATGCAATCTAAAAATTGATTCGCACGAGCTGATAATGAGCCATGCTAAGTGCTTAGGCCGAGGTATCTATAGTGTGGATTTGGTGGGGTGATTCATATATAAACGGTGCCAACGTTGTCAAACTTCATCAGCCACGATCTCTCGTAGCAACGGTAAGTAACGAATTTTTTAAAAGAAAGAAAATACCACGATGAAACGTTCGTAAAAGTCGAGTACTTTCACTTCGTCGAATGGATTTCGACACTTCAAATGAAAAACAAAGTCATTAATTTAAAATTCGTTGCAGATGAAGTTCTCCTTGGCGTTTTTGATCGCCTTGGCCCTTTCCGGGGCCGTCAATGTTAAAGCCAGCCCGATGAGAAGCGATAGCGAGCTTCAACAAGTTTTCGAAGAATTCCTCGCTCTCGTGCCTGTCGATAAGGTTACTGAAATTTTTGGCGAATATGTCGAGAAAGACGATGAAGTTAAAGCCGCCATAGCGTACATCAGCAGCGATGGATTCAAACAACTCGTTACTGCGGTCGAGGCAATCGAGGACGTCATCAACTTCTACGATTTCTTGAACGAGTCGGGTCTCGACATTTACAGTGTGGTAAACCAGTTGCACGATTCAATCGGTCTGCCGCCGTTGGTCTCTGGCAAGTCATTTAGAAGCGCAAAGATAACCGGGGGAGTGGCTGGTCTCATCGCCGACATCAAGGCCGTTCTTCCCCTCGAAGACATCAAGATTTTGTTCCACGTGAAATTGGAAACGTCCCCGGCCTTTGCCAACCTCGTCAAGCGTCTTCAGTCCCCAAGATTCCAGGAGCTGATCAATGCACTTCGTGCCAACGCAGAATTCCGTAAGATCGTCGCTTTCGCCAAAGAAGCCGGTGTCGACATCAAAGCAATCATGAATCTTCTCTCCACTGTATTGGGTCTTGAATTCTCAAAAGCTCAGCTCCTAGCTGCCAACGCCCAGCTCGTCCAAGATTTCAAAGATTTTTTAGATCTCATCCCAGTGGATGAAATGGCCGCCGTCGCCATGGACTACGTCTTCCACGACCCTCAGGTTCAGGAAGCCGCCTTATACATCAAATCCGATGAGTTCAAGGTTCTCACAACGAACGCTCAACAGAACGTTCCATTCCGTCGTTTCCTCGGATACGTCGACGCATCCGGCGCTCCGGCTACCGAATACGTGAACAAGGTCAACGAAATCCTCGGAACACCGTTCGTCGAGCCACTGCAAAGATCGTCTCGCGTAGGCGCTCCAGGAGTTCGTGGAATGCTCGATTCGCTCAAGAAACTTCTCCCTGAATCCCAGATCCAGAAGTTTTACGACCTCAAGATAAAGGAGTCCAAGCCCTTCGCCTACTTTGTCGAGCGTCTTCAGACTAAAGAGTTCCAATCTATCGTTGACGATGTGGTAAATAACGAGGATTTCCAAAAATACGGCTATCGTGTGGCCGATTTCGGCATCGACCTCAACGCAATCGCTTCCTTCATGTGGAAGTTCTTCGGTATTGAAATTTCCCCGGAACTCCTACCCCTCAGTATAGCAAGAAGCATAGACACCGACGTCCAGGAATTCATCAATCTCGTACCGGCAAAGAAAATCCGCAAGATCGCCGTCAAGCACTACATGTTCGACAAGGAATTCAGACGCACCTACGCCTACGTTCAATCGCCCGAGTTCCACGGTCTCGTCCGTTACCTTCGCACCGTACCGGAGTACCAGGCGATGTTGGCTTCCCTCCAAGAGGTCGGCGTCGATGTCGAAGGTTTACTCAGCCAGATTCACAAAGCGATCGGTTTTCCCGACGCGAAGTCTATGCAATCGTTGGGAGAGGTGCGCGGTGTTGCCAGCTTCATCAGCGAGGTCAAGGCCGTACTTCCCATCAGCGACATCAAGGCTCTCTATCATAAGAAACTCGAGACTTCGCCAGCCTTCACTAAGGTTGTCGAGCTCATCAAATCGTCCAAATTCCAGGCTGTCACTGACGCCCTCTTCGCCAATACCACCTTCCAGCACATCGTTCGCACGCTTCAATCTTACGGCGTACACCTCGACGCCGTCGCCGATTTCTTCTTTACCGTCTTCGGCATCACCACACCACCTGGTGTCATCGACACTCGCATGTAAATTGTAGCAACGTTATTTTTTGATTCGAGCGACCTATCGATGCAAACTACGCAACGAATACGAGTATATTAAATTTTCTTCTTGCGTATCGTGTATATACAGCGTTATTTAATTATTGTTAATATAACAAAACTAATAAACACTGTTATGATTTAAGATCTGTTTCTTTTTCTAAAATTGACGCGTTTCCAATTTTCCACAAAAAATTTAAAAAATTGCGGATTTTTCTTTCCTCTTCGTTTCCTCAAGATTTTTCTTTTCTTCGCTCAATTCATTTTTCTAGCTAAATCCGTTCTATCGTATCCGTTTAAGGTCTTATCGTCCTTATCCTCTTCTTTTATTTATCATCCACTTCCGGTTATGACGATTTCGCCCTCGTCCGCCTTTGTCTTTTACCGCAAAGATTTCAACGATTTTCCTTCCCCCGTACGAAAACAGAAGTTTCTCCCTCGACGGTGCTTATGCTCGTTGAATTTGATAACGAGCGACGTTCAACCGTGCATTGTCGTTAGCGAGACACAAGAAACAGGGAGGATAAGCCGGAATAGCGGACGGTTAAACGGCTCTACGGTAGAGCGAAGAAATAATTTTCGTCAAATTGCTACAACTACGATGTTTGTCTCTCTCTCTCTCTCTCTCTCTCTCTCTGTTCGTGGGTGTGTATGTGCACTTATCCAAAGAGACAAAGAAATAAAACAAAGGAATTTTCTTTATTCAATAATTTCAACTCAAATATTACAAATTATTTATTCAACCACACATTTAATTCTTATATTCGTTAAATATTATTTGTACAAACTCGGAAAACGAAAGATATAAAATTGTTACGATCTTCACCTCGCATCTGTTTTTTTTCTTCTCTTTGATTGTAAGAACGAGCAAGAGTCTCCGGAGTTTTGATCGGGTGATGGGGAGAAGTCGTCGGGTATTTGGTCGAGATCGAAGTCAATGAGAATGGCGTTGACTCGGTGGCTAAGGAACTGGGAGGATAGGAGGGTTGCGATGTAGTCCTATAACGGGCTACGAAGAAAAGACGGAAGGAAGGAATGGTTTGAATGGAAGAAGGGTGAGAGAACGACCGACGACGAGTGCAAGAGCTCTTCCTACGGTCTCGGTGTCTGTGCCAAACAATTCCAATTACCTTGCTGGAATTGAAATAGAACTCTCGTGGTGGCGTCCCGACGATGCTCGCAAGCCTGCATCGGGAATGCATTGCACCCCCCCCCCTTCTCTCTCTCTCTTTCTCTCTCGTAGTCGAGAAAACAGGTTCGCTGGTACGGTCCTCTGACTTTTCAACTCTTTTCTCTATTACTTATCTATATATATATACCATACACTCAACGACCAAAGCTTCTGTTCATTAAAAAAAGAGAATATATTATCTTTCAATGAAGCGAAAATATTATTTTATAAAATTCATTTCCATTACGTACAATCGAAACGAATGGATGGAAAATATTAATATTGAAAAATTTGAGCAAAA
This sequence comes from Netelia fuscicornis, assembly GCA_946811545.1. Lineage (NCBI taxonomy): Eukaryota > Metazoa > Arthropoda > Insecta > Hymenoptera > Ichneumonidae > Netelia > Netelia fuscicornis. The sequence goes on from OX328015.1 coordinate 40,687,000, forward strand.
AAATATATGCATTGATTGAAATTTTAATAAGAATGACGAGTACTCGTGGTCGACCTCGGATTTAACGCCAGGATAGTCTTGCTTACTTCGTGCCTATGTACATGGTGGAGACAATGCTGTACACGACGAGGTAAGTACGCCAGGGAGGATCCTCGTAGCGAACTATGAAAATTCGTGCCGCGTTGCTACTGCTCGGATATTGAATACGCCCGAAAGCCGTGTGTACCAATCTCTATGTGTACCCAACGTCTAGCCCGACTCTCTCCATTATTAAATCCCTCCTTCCTTAGTGCGACGTTCCTAAGGAAGCAGGAGGAGAACGTGAGGCTACTTTGTGGCGTTATAACGTTCACCAGAGACCACGTTCCGTTACAAATCGTCGTTTTGCTCAAAATTCATATCGACGTGGCTTGTCCTTGTTGAAACCGATAACGAATTCGAGTTTGGTCGATTATTTTAATTGAATTTTATCAATGTGCTCTCGTCGTTATCGCATAAAAATCCTTCGGGTCAAGTAAATTTCCGTTGCTCATGGGGGGGGGGGGGGGGGGGGGATATTGTATATAGAACGTGGAGTTAGATCGGAATGGAAGGAGAGAAAAAATATATACGCACAAAAAAAAAGATAACAGCGTTGGGTTCTCGACTATCCTTAATAAGCGACACATTCGACTATCGATCACGCCCCCTTTCGAACGCTAATGGTACTGTCGTCGGCGTTGTCGCGTGAGAAGATGAAGAAAAAAAAACGTTTCGTGCCCACGATATTCTCTCTCGTAATGCCCTGCGGGTGTCTGCCATAAGGGTGCTCGTAATGACACCCTCGAAGCTTCTTTCTCTCATCGTTCCGTGATCGTCAAAACGACTACATTCACCGGTGAAGCGAGGAAGGGTGAGAAACTGCGAACATTTTCTTCGACATTCTTTTTTTCTGCATTGTCGATTTTCGTTGTGTAACGTGTGAGAAAAAAACTTTATACTTATGAACAAAATTACGAAATAAAAAAGATCAATTTTCATCTCGTTAACGTACTTGAGGCAAATATTATAATTTTTGGGGGGGTGTTGTTATTAGTCGTTTACGAGCGAGCAGTAGGAAAAGAGAGGAAAAAGAAAATTTTAACAGGACGAAAGGAAGAACTTAATAGTCAACGTTCGCACCCTAATAAAGGCTCTCTTGGGCTCGAAGGCGAGACTTCTGCGTCGAGGGTTGCGTTGCCAGGGCGCAAGTCCTGAAAGCGACACCCTCGTGATCTTCCGTCGACGTCTCCCATAACAGCATTCCAATACTTATATCGCGAGAGTCACGCGCGAAATTCATTCATTCATTCACGAGCAAGAAGGTACTGTGCAAAGGGGATGTACCTATAGGGGTTGGGGAGGGTGTGAGGGAGATGGAAGGGGATGCGAGACGTGTTGTCGATGGCTTCATTAGAAGTTCCCATTGCCATTCCATATATACCCAATAGAAAAAAGCGTGATCCGCCAGAGGCCCTTCTTTTTTTTCCTACGCCCTTTCAACATCCCTCTACCATCGTCCTTATTATTATTCTCGTATCTCTCTTACATCTTCGTTCTTTTTTTTCCCTTCTCGTTTCGCACGTTCCAACATCGTTCCCCGTCCTGTCACTCCATTCTTCATTTCATTTCTACTTTTACGAACGCAATTTTTTCTCACCATCCTCCTCCCGCCTCATTTTTATTCCGATTTTTTAAACTCTTCGTCTTATTTTACACGCTTCATCATTTTTCTTCCAGGCGCGTCTTTCGTTCGATTTTTTTTATTCGTCAAAGTCGATCGATTTCCTAGAATCGATACGATACGATTCTCTTCGTCATAGCTGGCGGAGTAAGCTTAAAGCTGGATTAGCCACGATAATGCACAGCTCGTGAAAATCGGGACCGGAAGTCTACATTTTCACGTTTCTCGGGATATCAGTCTCTCGTATAAAATGTAAAAAAGAAATATATATATATATACCAATCGATTACAGAAATATCATATTGCTGTTCCCTGCATTTCGGTCTTGAGCTTTTCCTCTGTTTCCGGTGGATTTTTCTACTGCCAGACGTATAATACCCACTTTCGGACGATACGTATCAGCAAGTGAGAGAAGAGAGAGAGACAGGATTTCGTGGCTGATCCTTCGGGTCACGTCTCTCGCTGCAGTGTAGAGTAACACACACACACACACACGATCCTAACGATATCTCCAACTCGCCTCACGGAGTTCTCAAGAGTGGAACTGTAACCCCTCGCTGTACTTACCCCTGGTCCAATGTGCAATATAACAACGAAGTAGTTGAAAGAAACTGTCCGAAATTCTCTCGTTTCAAATTTCCACCCCTATATCCATTTCGTTTTCTTTCCTTCCTTTCTTCTTTTTCTAACCGTAGAAAAATTTGTTCAAATCCACGAGTATCGATGAAATAAGAATTCAATGAGAATTATCTCAGTCATTCTCACGTGAGAAAATGATCGTCGGTTTTTTCTTTTTTTCTCTGTAATAAATCATTGAAGAAATTGGTCGGAAAAATTACCGTATCCTTGATATTACCTTCGAGAATGCTCGCGTCTATCGCCAACACGGAAGAGCCCTTCTATACCCGAGAAGTGCCATCTGCCGTTGCGATTTTACAAATGCAAAGTGTTGGACGAGAGAGAACGAAGTCTGTCAACGTCAACAACGTACCGTTTTATTCTGCATATATATATATATACATATGTATATATACTGCCCCAAGCCAGGACTTTGTCTGCAGACTTGCCTCTCCTTCTCTCTGTACACCCGCCAACCACGAAACTGGCACTCGACTCGAGTATCTCGCGCCCTTTGCCACTCGGAAAAATCTCGACGATATCGCACGCCCCTCCTTCGCCTTCGTTTCATCTTCCCTCACCTTCATCCTTGGTATTTTCTCACGCTACACTTTTCGAGCACCTCTTGGCACGTTCCTTCTCGCTCCTCCAACGTTTCTCACTTGAAACGATATTGGAACAAAAAAAAGGAAAATTTCTTTTTAAAAACAAAAAATCAGTTTTCGCGAGAAAAAGAAAATCGAGAATTAATCCAAGATCAATGGTAAGAGAATGAAAACGAGAATTTCTCGCTTCGAAGGTTACAGCGAGATTTTTTGTAGCAAAATATATATGTAAATAGTACAGGATATGCTGCGAATAAACGAGAAGGCCTGTTTTTGCTTCGTGGCAAAAGGAAAGCGTTTTCGTCGTATCTTTTCAAATAAATTTTTATTTGTTTTTATTTGAAACGCTATCGCTGATGCAAATGCTCGCAAAAGCTTCTAGAAACGTCTGCATGACAAAACGGGAAGCGAGTAAATTTTTTTTTCTACCGCCCGTCTTTTTGCACGTCTCAGATATTGCCTGCCACTGCAAACTTGAATATCCTTGAGAAAAATTTGAAACGATTTTTCCGATAGCGATAATAGCGTCAATGCGATCGAATCGTTGAAATACAGTTGAATATTTTACCAACCAGTTATTCAAAGAATCGGGAGATGGGGAGGGGAGGGAGCCTCGAAAACCTTATACATAAATGCCAGTATGAGCGATAAATGCGACGATCGGTCGAAGGGGATGAAAGTGATGAAACAGAAGGGGAGGAAGTTTTGAGGATGGAAAAGTACGCACGTGTGTTAGTTCCGTGGTTCCCGGCGGAAAGTCCCGATAGAAAGAGAACGAGAGAGAGAGAACGAAGAATCGAGTAGAAGAGCTTGGATAACAAAAAAAGGGAAAAATAGGATGGAAGAAAGAATAAAAGTTCGACGTTTCTCGAAAAGCGAGATATGAGATTGCGAGGCCGGCCTGTGTCTGCGCGAATGATGTATCGGCTCGCGGGCGCATTCGTGGCATTGCGATTCACTGAGCTCTATACCCCTCTCTCCACCTTCCTCCCCATACATTCTTTTTTCTTTTTCCAACTCGGAAAATCCGTGAACCAAACGGCAAAAAGCCTCATATCGTACGAAGATTACTGGTATGTGTATATGTAATGCCCACAATGATATTGCTCTCTGTTCCTCTTCACGGTGGACTCTTGTGATCCCCTTTGATAGAGCCGAGGCATCCGCGTGAAAATATTGCTCCCCGCGGCCTTCCGGTCGGCCCACCCTCGTCGATCTCGATACACACGGGGAGTACCGGAGCAATTCTCATTTCACGAACGCAATGAACAAAGGAAGTGTAGAAAAAGTGGCGTGGCCCGGGAGGGGGAGAGATATTTCGCCTCCGGGTTCAGTAAAAATCTGCGTTCGTGCGTTTCGATAATATTTTCCTTCTTTTTTTTAACATCGTTCGCATAATTCGCTTTTAATTGAACGAAAAATAAAAAATATTTCTATATCGGAATTTGCATAAAGATAGTACCTAACACGTCTATGTTTTTTTTCGACGCGATTCAATGTCATAGTTAAAGGAAACCGTTGAATTTTATTACTCACGGCGCGATGATAGAAAAACTTTAACGATATGTTTTTTTTCCAACGAAGGATAATGCTCGAGCGATGTCTCGGTGAAGAAATTGAGCATCGATGATTCATTTTTAATACTCGTACGCGTAAGAATATTATTTTTCGTTTTTGGTCGTCTCTTATTGGTTTATTTTTCTTTATCTACCGCCGTTGACTCATCCCACCTGCGATTTCGAACGACTTATCCGCACCCGGTAGTCGTCAAAAGAGCGATATTTCTCGAGAAAATTGCAAAAATGAACTACAGCGAAAAATTTTAAAACACTCAGTCGAAGTAACGAAAAACATCCGTACGGTCTAGTTTCGTCGCAACCTTCGAACCAACTTATTCACGCAGTAACTTGTCTCTACCTTGTGATTTTTCGTTTTTTCAAATTTGTCGTCTAACGAAGTTATTATTTGCGAGCGCGTATAACCGGCGTTGAATTCAACATGAAACTGATGATCATTTTTCTGCTTGGTTGTCTCGTTCTATTGGCGGCTGTGGAAGCAGGGCCAATATGGGAATGGAATCGTTTCTCGTGGTTTAACAGCCGTGCACCAATTGTAAATATGTTTATCCTTGCAAACCTTACGCTCGAGTCTATTAACGTTATTTAATAATAATAAACAAAAAAATATCTTTCTCGTTTTAATTAGAGGAAGGTTACTTACTCCACTTGGTCATCGGCGCAACAATGTATTCAGAAGGGGCATAAAGGAGTTTGCAAGGTGAGATGCATATTTTTCTTAGCACTCGGACTCTTACACTGTAATTAATTTTACAACCATAAAACTGTGAAAAATCTTCCTCAGGGCCAGAACGATCCTAATATATGCCATACGCTGCGATGCAAGACCAAAACAGGTGGCGTTAAGAAGGAGGGCAGACCAAACGATGGCACGATATGCGGCTTGGCCAGCGTACGTATTTAAAAAAAATTTTTTTTTATATGTATGAGGTATTCCACGTCAAATCGACCATTTTGAACGCAACTCTTTTCAATTTTGCTTAACTTTGTTTCGGTTTGATAAACAAATTTGAAAAAATTTACAAAAATGTTTTTGGTTGAATAATGTGACAAAAATTTTAGCAAAATTAAAAGCGCTCGGGTTTAAAAGTGGTTGATTTGACGTGGAATGCCTCATATATATGTAAATCATTATCATTTTAGATAAATTATTTTTTTTATAATTTAACCATGGACATTTTTCGAATTGATACAAAAACTTGAAAAAAATCACAAAAATGATTTTAGTGAAGTAGTGTGACAAGAATTTCAGCAAAATTAAAAGGGGTCGGGTTTAAAAGTGGTTGATTTTACGTGGAATGCCTCATATATTAATCATTATCATTTTTGGAAATTAATTTTTTTATAATTTAACAATGGACATTTTCCGCTTTCTTTTTCACAGATCTGTCAGGGTGGTACGTGTAAAACCGTGACATGGTCTCCGGCAAATTGGGGCTCAATCGACGCTATCTACCCGTGTTAAATCAGTTATTACAAACAAACAAAACGATGAGACACTTATCGCGACATTATTTGTACACGATACGTAACGAGATTTGTCTTTTGGCCGATTATAGCGTTTATAATACGAAGTGCTGAGAGAGAGAGAGAGAGAGAAAAATGAATAAAATATTCGTAACAGGATGAGCGAATGTGTGTTCTTATTTTCGACGGTGAAAAACAAAATAACAAAAATAAAATACATTGAAATAAGTTAAATTTACATTCGAACTCCCTATACCATTCTGCGATGTAAGAAAATTTGCGGCAAACGTACGGCGTACGAAGGGATAGCGGTACGAAAGCTTTCGATTGTCCACTCCCCGTACCTCTTCGGCTCTTCTCCTGTAACAGAGTCAAAGCGTACGACCAAAAGTTCCAGTTGTAAGGGTAAGTGTCTCTCAATGTTCGAGGGGGTTTTCGCGTTTACATCCCTCGTAGCGATTCGTGATTTTCCCTACGTCCCCAGGACCGTTCCTCCCTTCGCCCCTCACTCCACCCCCTTTAACCGTCTCACTTTCTCTCCATTCACCGAGCTCCACGAGACAATCGAGCGATTGTTCCACCGGCGTACAATCGCGGGACTATCGCGCGAAATCGACCTTCCAAAACCTAAATATACGAAGAGTTTGCCCCTCGGTAATAACCGGCGTGCGCGGAAGGAGCAGCTTGAAAGGAGCTTTCTCAACGTCGACGTCGAATTAATACGATCGCCGATCGCTTCACTTTATTCGTTTTATTTTCTATTTTATAATAATTCTCGTTCGACCAATTATCGAAGATATTTTGAATAAACAATCTTTGAATAGTTTGTCGCCGTTTTTTTTCTTCTTCTTTTTCTAAAGATTAAAAGTGCGTTGAATCTCGAGGCACAAGCTGAAAAGAGGGAACGTGACGTGGCGTCGGCGAGCTGTGCACACAAGTTCTGTGCCGAGAAGAAAGAAAGGAGAACAAAAAAAGGACGGTGTCGAAGTAAAGGGTGGTCGAGCAGGTTCCTTTTATGCAAAGAGTAATTAACCGATCCCGTCCAGCGTTGACAAACACACCTCGTACCGTTCTCTCGTGTTTCTAGCGAGCAACAACGAGAGAGAAGGTCGCGCACGAATTTTTTCCAACCCCAATTTTGCGCGATCTCATCCCCTTTACGCTTTTAACCACAACCTTTTCCCGGAGATTTTACTTTCCATCTTCGTCTCTATTTCCCTTCAACGTATTTTTCGCCCCTTCTCTCACCAGTCCCGCCTCTTTTCCTCACAGAATCACGACACGGGTTAATTTTGTATTTTTTAATCACCGCCGTCTCGTTTAACTTTCCTGTCTCCTCGCTGTTTTCCTTGTTTATACTTTTAGTCGAAAATAAAAAATGTTAAATCCCGAGCCTGCTTCAAGGGCTGACCTACCCCCGACGACCCTTTTTTCTCGCTAGTTCGAGCCTCACTCGACCGTACGATCACTACCACGACCCGTACCCAACCTTCGACTCTGTATGGACGTGAAAAAAACTTTTCCCGTTAGGGGAATAACGCGTTTAGCAAATAATTAAAAACTTGGAAACGAGCAAGCCGCCGTCGTCGTCGTCGTCGTCGTCGTCGTTTGCCAGTGCGGAGTAGATCCTCCACTAGTATTACGGCTACTGAAAGCCAAACTGCCCTGACGTAACATCTGTGACTACTATTTCCTAGTCGTCCGGACGTCGTTTTCGTCGTTCCGAAACGCCCTCAGCTACCGACATTATGCCGAATGGAAAATTATGAATAATTTATTTTCTCAACTCGCGGACGATTCTTTTCATCGTTACCACGCACTATCGACGTGATTAATGAACGAATATCTCGAAATTCTTATTCACGACGCCCGGAATTCATCGTCACGTTGAATCGGTCATTTGCATGTACGTCACAATCTTTTTTTTTTTTGTTTTCGTTAAATATCGAAAGATCTATGTTTGCATGTATATATACATACATATATACGTATATTTAGTGCAAATTTATAAACATGTACAAAATGAGAAGACAACTACTAAAATATCGTTGCTCGATGAGAATTTGGCTTCAGGATTGTCGCGAAAGAGTTTTTCGAACGTGATAATAAACGTAATTCTATTATAGCGCGATAATGTGTAGCAAATGTTACGAAGCGATCCAAGTCCGTTCGTCATTGGTTGAAACTATTTCTTATGAGAAACTTGACAGCGAGTGACAGCAGCATCATGAAGATGACGAAGAAGAGAGCTACTATTATCCCACCGTACCCTAGAAAAAAAAAACAGAAATAATAATTATCGAGACGACAATGAGCCTGTAATAAATTAATAATTATCGTAGCTTACTATACGAAAAGTCATTGGGAGTTTTTGCTCCAACAGCTGCCTCGTTCTCGAACGATCTTGCGAACGATGGTCTCATTGGTGTCCTCACGACATGTATCGCCCTCTGTTGATGCGTATAAGCAGGTCTGTATCGATCCGGACTCGGACTCGCTGAAAATTTAATCGAAATTCATGAATTTTAATAGATAAGATGGATCGAACTTTAATCGATACCGATCGAAGTATTAATTTCTTACACGATGGCGATATGCTCAATTCTGGTGACCTGGAGTTTGGTGAATGGACGGAGAGATAAGATTTGGCCAAAGGTGAGAGCTCTATCGGTGGATAGGGCGTTGAAGGATAAGTGAAGGTCAATCTATTGTCATTGTAAACAGCCGGATGTGGCATCGGAAACGGCGCAGTTGACGTTACTTCCGACGCCCAACCGATGTGATGCGGTGGTATCGACGATTCGTAAGACGGTGGCGCGTCATCGTTTTCAGGCAGACCGTGGTAGCGATTGTTGATGACATTCACGGTGGAAATCGTCGTCGCGTTTCTCGCTGATCCATCGGTCGCGTCGCTCGATAAATTCCACCCTGGACCATTACTCGTCCTATTGACTTCCGACATCGTTCGCGGCGGTTCTGTTAATCTAGGGACACGTCCTCTCGTCTCGGAACTCTTAGGACTCTCTTGCGTAAAAGTCTCTTGATAATTTTGTCTTCGTCCTCTCATCACCGGACTCCCCGGAATATTTTCCACCACGAAACGCTCCTCCTCGGAATTTTGTCTCCTTCCTCTTATCACCGGACTACCCGACAAACATTCCACCACGAAACGTTCCTCCTCGTCATGTTGACGACGTCCTCTCATCACCGGACTTCCGGATATCTCCTCGACCAAAAACGGCTCCTCCTCGCCATTTTGCCTCCGCCCGGTAGTTTCTATAACGAGACGAACATTTTCAATTTTCCTGTTTAATCAGATTTAAATATCTTACAATTATCGTCAAATATTGCATCGATCCCTCATCGTTAAATTTAAAACGTTTCCAAAATACATATGTTTTCCTCGTACGATTATCCAAATTCGAAACAGCTTATTGGCTCAAGTGCGAGGACTCGCTCACTCCCAGAATTTACGATTACTTTTATCGCGTAAATTCCAATTACAAAGATTGCGTCTCAAAATTAATTTAAAAAATTGAACATTAAACAGGTTCAGGAAAAAAAAATTCATCGCAATGAAACGTCTTTCCTTATCTCAATCCTCGACTCGAGCGACATGTTCGAATCCCGTGGCTAGATCTTATCGTTGTAAACAATAACACGTTCGAAAATAAAACAAATATCGGATCGTCGAGCGAATCGGCATTGAACTTTGCGTCGATTTTGCATCGTCGATCTTTTTTTTATTATCAATGCTCTTCCCTCTCGAATTCACAATCTTCGTTTACAAAAATACTTAGTGTGCATCTACGACGTTTAAGGCTAGTCACGTTAATAATGTCGAGGCCTCGAGCGTCGTCGATTTCAATTCCATTCGAGGCATAACGGTTCATTTTTATCAAACAGTCTAGCCAAGCGCGATCCTCGTGTGTGTGTAAAACGAAGCCCAAGCTACGACGCTTATGTGCATATGGCAAGAGCCGATGGTCTTCAGCATCGAGTTTCAGGCCGCTCTCTCGCGCGCCCGAGCAGTTTCGTCGTCTGCTTCGTGCTACGTTCCATTTTCACCGGCGCTACAGGCAACGGAGCTCGTTTCTTTCAACTTCCATACATACATATTCCCTCGGTTTCGTATGCACGCGCGTACGCACGAAAGAACACACACACACATACACACACAGCAGCCTCGACACTTTTTTCAAAGCGAACTCGAACCTCGATGGAACGTAGCACGAATCGATTCAAGGACTCGAGACGTCTCTCGCACGCGCGCGATTTAGAATATTAAATAAATATTCCTTCTCTTACTTCATTCCTCTCTTTTGAAAATTTTTTTTCCCCGTTTCACCTTCTCAAATTAATTCGCGACACTACCGATCGATCCACGACGAAAACAATTTTTTATTATCTTTATCGCTATTTCAACGAATTTTTGTATACGATTACAGAGATACGCCATCGATATTTATATTGCAACGACGAGAAAGAAAATGGAAATTAAAATACGAACGTCTGTCTTTAGCCGAACGAGTCGACATTTCTCCATGCCGCATCGGGCCGTGACGACTCGTGAGAGCAAACTGTCTTGCCTTCCCGCGTTCCTATTAATCGTGACCCAGACCCACAAGCGGGACGACCGCTCACTTCTCGCGCAGTAATAGCAATAGCCTCGTGAGTAAACGTAAGTAGGAGATACGCGATTCGGTAAACGAGAGACGAAGAAAAAGAAACGATAGCTGTTAACAGTATCACTGGTGAACTCTGCGCACTCGCGTCTCTCTCGCTCGCTCGTACGAGCAATTCGTACCGTTTTTTTTTTTCAATTCCGCGAGTACCGAATGAAAGATACGACGAGGGAGGGGAGATAAAAACAAGCAACAATAAAAAATACGGTAGCGAATATCACCGCGAAAATACGTCGTAACTTTGGGCGAAATTAAATATTGTTCGAGAAACGTGAGATTTCGTTAAACAACGAAAAAGCGCGATTATTATCGAGGAGGTTCTACGCTAGTACGCGCAACTGTGTGCCCGAGCGTGTACTAACTCTCGCGATCTCCGGCATGGTTTGCACGCACAGAGACCACCTTTGTGACACGAGAACGTCCGAGAGACGGGGAATGGTGGTGGGGTTTTAAAACTAAAATTACTCAACGATTCGTAGTGCGAGCCTCGTCGAGACTCCTCGTACATCGATCAGACATTCACGATTTGTCGCGATAATTCGCGGTGCGAAACGTGAACGCTTTATTTGCCAAACTCTCGCCTCGCCTGCTTGCATATTCATTCACGACTGTCGATTCTCAAGCGTTTCGAAAAAAATTTGTGTTTTTTTTTCTTTTTGTTTGTTTGTTTGAAAACTTAGAATTGCTATCTTCGCGCATTCTTATTTTTATTGATAGTCGGCGAAAACGTTCGAATAAATTTGCGGCGAATATCGCGAATGATTCGACTCACGATCTGACGAGATAAATATTACGCGGTTTGTTATTTGCAGCGTGGAACGATGAAAATCGTTCGTCTGCTGTTCGTCGTCGCGGTAAACTCAGCTATCGTTTGAAGAATCGAATAATATTTTCTTTTCTTTCGTCATTTTACGTACAAACTTTTTGAGCACGTATTCGAGACGTGACGGGTGGGAACTTGTTTTTCGAATATTTTTGTTGTTTTGTTTATTCTGCCGGTTTCTTCTCTTTCTTCCTGTTTAATTATCATTTTTGAGATAAATTTGAATACGCTATGGGAATATCGACGTCTAGACGATCTCTGGTATTTCGTCCGATCGAAGGGCACGGAGCTTATCGCTTCCAGCGATAATAGCGTAAACTTAAAAAAAAATATTTGATTACATTTTGTTTCTATTTTTATATCTCAATCGGTCGTCGAGAAATAAAAATAGACGAATTGAGAAAATTGAAATAGTTTTAAAAAACCGGAAAAATCCCACCATCGACCCTCAACCCTCCCCAAAAAGAAAAAAAGACGATTTTCATGATTCTCCTCTGTTTTCTGTTTGTTTTATTCCCAAGATAAAATAAACGGCAACAACCGAGAGTAATTGTCGGGGCATTAAAGTACGGGGCGGCGTAATTACCGGAGAGGGAACAGAGAGCACCCCAAGAGTCTCGAGTACGAGAGACTGCCGAGAAGATAGAATGCACTCGGAGTTATCAGTGGAACATGCGGCAGCGTGTGTACCAACTCGTGGTGAGTCGCGGCGAAAAGGTGGCGAACCGATTTCGAGACGAGCCTTGGTACACCCCGACGTAAATACGGGTAGAAATTTTGGCAAGTGGCGAGAGTATTACTCGCCTTCTATGGCTCCCCATGCACTTCCGGTTCATAAAGGAAATGTAGATTTGAACTTTATTCGCACACGCAAACAATATTTACATTTCGACCAACGAGAAAAATAATTATACTTTATTAACGTCCGTGTTATCGATAATTTGATTATCAATATGAAAAATGATTATCTTCTGTACGTCGGAAATAGAGAAACGTTGGTAAATTGGTTAAAGGTTCGACCGACGAGGTATAACGCAGTGGTCGACGAACCGACAGGACGAAGGGTCGAACATATAACCGCATGGAGCCTGCAGTGTAAAGTTAAGTTGTAACAGCCATACGTCTACTTCATCGTGAGAGTGGAGGGTAAGCGCTAACGCAAGTACACGAGTTCATCTTTGTGTCTATATATATATATATAAGGACACGTGGCAAGAGAAGGATGATAGAGGACCGAGTACTGTATCTCACGAGCGCAAAACGACCAAACTAAACTTAACTGTAAGTGCAGTTTCAAATTGCATTATGATCAACTGGAAAGTTCATAAATTTTCGCCCCCTGCCATGTTGGACTCTATTTTCTCTCGGGAAAAACGTCTTCTACAAATATCACATCGTCTCTGTAAGACAAATCTCAAAAAAAATAAAAAAATCAATCGTTTTTTGACGATAATATATTTTCTAGCTTTTTATTTGAAACATTTTCCCCAATTTGTGACGAAATCGATAATTTGTATTTGTTTTCGGAAGGTAATTGCATCGTGATCAACTGAAAAGTTAATAAATTTTCGCCTCCTGCCATGATGAATTGTATTTTCTCTCGGGAAAAACGTCTTTTACAAATGTCACGTCGTCTCTGTAAGACAAATCTCAAAAAAATAAAAAAAACAATCGTTTTTTAACAATAATATAATTTCTAGCTTTTTATTTGAAACATTTTCCCCAAGTTGTGACGAAATCGATAATTTTGATTTGTTTTCGGAAGGCAATTGCATTGTGATCAACTGGAAAGTTAATAAATTTTCGCCCCCTGCCATGATGGACTCTATTTTCTCTCGGGAAAAACGTCTTTTACAAATATCACATCGTCTCTGCAAGGACAATCTCAAAAAATTAAAAAAATCAATCGTATTTTAACAATAATATAATTCCTAGCTTTTTATTTGAAATATTTTCAACAATTTGTAATGAAATCAATAATTTTGATTTGTTTTCGGGGGGGTAATTAAGTAGTAGTGACCTCGCGGCGACAACGTGGATGCTGATTTATATCTACAAACGTATGCACGACTTGTTGTAAAATACAATCCCGCGGTACAACTCTCGTATAACTCGAGGATGCAACGTCGAAGTAACTTTTCAACCGTTACATCATCGGAATTTCCCTCTCTCTCATCTGGCAATGAAACAGCCATGTGTGTGTGTCAGTAAAACTCTCGTAGACACGCACAAAAGAAGAGCAATCTCGTATTTCATGACAGATTCAGCGGAGAGATAGACAAACGAAGGGGCGAGGGGTTCGCTAGAGGTCGATGGAGAAATGTGAATGAGAGATTCCACGTGCTGGTGCGCACATTAGCGCACATACCGACCGCCGTACCTTCCAACTTTTGTTACAAATAACGCGATAACTAGTTTATACACACGTGTACCGTTGTACTTTATTTATATAAATTGTCTAACCACCGGGCGAGGCTCGTATTACGCTCGCGCGTAGGTACGCGTTATCTCTTGATGGAAACACAAAACGTCATAACGAAAAGTTTTGGAAACGCGCGCGAAGGGGTTGACGGGTACCGCGAGAGGAAAATTTATGCAAAATAATGAATTTATATTCCGTTTCTACCTTGCGCCGTCTCGGGACATTTTTTTCTCCCTCGCCTTCGTCCCTCTCATTCTTCTCCTTCATTATTATATCTCGTTTCGTCTCTTTCATTCCGTTCGCGTTTACGTGAAATTTGTATTTTTTTTTTTATTATAACGTTTTGTTTTTTGTTTTGTTTTTTCATTTGTAAATACGTACCTCGCGTTTACGACGAGGACACAAATCGCGATGCACGTATGAGAAAAATGCAATTTATTCTTACGAGTTACAGGCCGAATTTATTTTCGTCCTGGATGATATTTTGCAGTTTTAAACGCAAAAGCAAATTTGGAAGGAAAATGTTTCTGTTGTTTTTTAATGATGTTTTTAAATTACTCTTTCGTTCGTAAGTCAATTGATGATTATGGAAGAATCGAGCCAGGATGTGCGAGAATAGACGAACTAGTCGAGTGTGCGTGGGCTTGGCTCGGCCTCGAAATATTCCGAGCGCAGAGTGGGGAAACCGCGATTAAGTGACGTAAGCCTTTTAGTTTACTTCAGCTTCTTCGCTCTTGCTTGTCTCGATGAACTCACACGCTTGCGCTCTTCCCGAAGAGAACGCATTTTTTTTATGGTATATCCGCGAGACCCACGAACGCAAATTTTTCTTTTTTGTTTAAAAAAAAAATGAATTTTATACGAATTTTATAAAAGTATGAATTTTTTTAAATTTTATAACGTATATCACGATTTGTGGAATAAATTACTCACGTTTTGTTCGTTATTTCCTGCGTTTATTGTGCCTCGTCGTAGACGAGTTAGCAATAATGTTAGAGAAACCGAAGACAGGACGCACAGGCGCCCATCCGTTAGAGGCGAGAGCTTTTATTGCATTTTGTGCGCGAACCCGATACCGAAACGAGCGTTACTAAAAACGTTTTGGTGAGATAACAAAACGAAGAGCCGAGCCGTGCCGGGCGCTCCCACTATATCGTTCTCGTTGAGTCGATGACGCAGTTTCCTTTTTTCTTTTGTTGCTCTTCTTTCTTTTCCGATGAGCGAGCAATAGGGCCGGCTCGTATGGACACACCTTTGTTGCAACGCGAGAATTCGAATGGATCCATTGAAACACCGATTACTCCCTCGAACGCGATATTTACGCTTAAATATTTATTTAGAAAGGCTCGACGCGTCGATAACCAGTTGAAGAATTGTAAAAACTTTTCCACTTTAAAGAAAAATATTCAATTTTTAGTCATCCTTGGAAAGAAAACGAACCCACTTTTTTATCTCTGTTATTTCCGTCTGATGCGTCGATCGATAGTCCAAAAGTAGTTCAAGGTTGAACAATCCAGTCGGTTCTGACCAAAGGTCTTTGAATAATTACGGATTTTCAAACAATCAGCAAAAAACCACCGACCCTTGAACCAAAAATACGGAAAAATCGAAATAAAATTCGATTTAATCGTCGAGGAATACAAATTTTCTATTATATCGACCCGCATTGTTTCAACGACGCGTTTGAAATCACCGCGGGTTATATCCGTCTAGTGATTAGTTGGTAGTCGTGTAACCAAAGTACGATAAGAAACGTTGGCTGCTTGCGACGTGTCGTTTCTCGCTGAGAGCGATAGCTCGGCTACGAGTGTTTCCAGAGTATGAGTGAACGTCTGTATATAAATTTTTGAGTATGTATACGATACGTGGCCATGAGATCAACATGTTGCTCGCCGATTCCTCGCACATTGTGTGAGTGTTTGCTTCGCGGAGCAAGATAGATATACCGGAGACGCGGTACGACCAACACCGCGCAGCACCACGAGCAACATTGTTTTATCAAGTGCGAACGAGAACGAAATACGAAAAAAGTGCAAATAAATAATATAATAAAATCGGTAAGTCGCGTTTGAGACAATTTTATAATAGTTTATATCGAAATTTTGGGAAAAATCGTTCTAGAAAAAAGTGTCGAAATCAGAGTGATAACGTAAATATTATTAATGACGCGTCGCACGTGCCTGTGACGAGTTACTCCCATTCTGGGAAAGATACGTCATCGACGCTCTTATCGGTCGTACAAATACGACAAATTTTCGTACTATTTATTTCGCTACGATTTAACATAAAACGTGACGAAATTTGTAATAATTTTGTTAATTAATTAGAACTGTTGTATATTGTTTTTACGAATGAATATTTATCGTATCTAGTTCACGCTCGACGTAGCGTTTTATTAATCGTTCATTATCGCGATTTGCTAAGCGTTGATTAGATATCGAACGATATTTTGTAATTGAACTTACGCACTAGAGATTTTTTGTTGTTTTTATCGCGGCAAAAGCATATGGCATTGTTCGTTACGCGCTGTGCAACGAGATAGGATGACGCGACTCGTCGAACGATCGAACCATCCGGTTTCTCGATATAGGAGGAAAGTGCACGGAGAACGACCAGCAAAATATTAGTCGTGCGAATACTTCGTCAGAACGAGCGTCTATACTCCGGATTTCCTGGTGCACGCGGTGCTTTGCACCTGTTGCACCACGGTGCGCCACTAGTCGGTGCACGATACCGCATTGGCACAGGAAACTGTAGCTACGTTCCGTGCAAACGTACATACACTCGCGTATTACACAAACCGATGACGCATGGGAAATACGTATGCAATTACGAACAACGCGAAACGAATCTCTCGTTATCCAAGCGCCCGTTTTTCAAAAATTTCATAAAAAAGTATAAAGTAAAATTTGATTGTACGATAAAGAAAAAGTATTTTTATCAAAACGAGAACGGATTTTTTTATCACAAAGAGACGAATGTGTAGCAGGAAACGATGACGACGATTAAAAATTGATAAAAATGGAGCGATAATAATGTCTCGATTATTTTCAGATCGGTAAATATACGAGGATTAATTTCGATCGAGGGAATATTTATTCTTGACCGAATAAAATGCAGCAAAATCCGCAAGTCGGTGGGGCCCAAGGCCACCAACCGCCACTTCCATCGTACGCCGAGGCGATAAGAACCGCACCACCACCGTCGAATCTGTATTACTCGCAGAATGTCAATGTCGAGGATTCGTATCACCCGAGCGCGCCTGTTTACAACACGCCGGTGCAATCGCTGCAACCCCCGTATACCGGACAATCGAGTTGGAATCCGGTGACTGCTACACCGGCGACGATACCATATCCGCCTACGTACTCGAACAATGCTTATCCGTCGTATGGACCAAATTCGGGAGATCCTGGAATCCCTCCTACCACAATCCACATCATCAGGCCGGTTCCGCAACAACGTCGCACATCCATGTGCAACGGTCAGTACGAACTTAACTCAAACTCAATAATCGAAAAACAAAACTCAAATTTTATCCAATCATCAAATTTTCTCACAATATAATTGTCCAAAAATTATTTTCAGGCACGAGAGGCGTAGTCCTGGCAGTCATACTAGTCATAATAATTCTCGCAGCGATATTACGAGTAACGATGAGCGCTTACTCGTGAATACAACGCGACGAACCAAAAAAAAAATCGAACGTAAGATATTTCTCCACCAAAAAAAAAAAGTCGAGGTGCACTTTTTCCATTCTTCTAAGCCTCGTTTTCAAATACCGATCGCTCCTAAAATAAACTCGTAATAGAAACATAACGATTTGTAATTCGGAACGATACTTTACAGAACGGCAGTATTCTTCTGGGTTATTTCGAATACGCAATCGGTCGATGTTATTACGAATCCACGTTGTTTCAAAACTATTTAGTAATAAAATAGGGGAACACAGCGTTGCTTGTAACGTTGTTATTTTTATCGCGGGAGTAAATATAAAAAACGTCCGAGCGTATGTTGCCGGGCATAATTTTTCGGAATAATTTCCTATAAAAATTGTTCGAGTGCGTGTATGTTATGCACGTTAGTATTAAATACATATGAAAAGCTGAGAGACGAGGGGCACGGGGTTGAGCTTATCGTTACGCCGTGCCGGTCGTGTATTTCCTCAACTACGAGAAAACGGCATGGGTTCCTCGAATTGTCGTTTTATTTGCCATTGTCGTTGCCCCCGAGAGTGTGTACAGAGCCGCGAAGTGATAAGGGTTGCATATAGGGGTTGGGGAGTTTGTCGTATCGCGAGTTCGCAAGCTCCGCGGAGCCGACGACGATGGCGACGGTGTGTATAGTAAGTACTATAGGCCCTTGGTACTCGGAGGGTCCTTATGCCGGACGGGCATTAAGAACCCTTTTCGCTAACGTATATAGGGCCGATCATAACGTTCGTATCACCGGCACATTTCCTGTAACAGGGCATGTTCCTCGAGTGGAAATGGACGAGATACAACGATACCGGAGAATACTTACGAAGAAAAATATAATTTACGCGGCAATGATTTTTCTTTATTTTATATACAAAAAAAAAGAAAATATTATTTTTCGTAATATGTTATTTATGTCGCAGTCGCATGTGTATGTAATAAGTGGCATACGATGTTTTAAAAAATCGTGGAATAAAGATTATATTTTTTTTATTGTTATTCGTTCTTGTTTATTACGATTTTCATGATATTTTTAAACGGTGGAAGGTTGGTGCAAATTTATCGTTCGATCGAAGTCGACGAGACACAAGGGCGAGACTTTTCACTTCGTCGCAATGACGAAGAACGTTGATCGTTGCACGTGTGCAAAATTGGCAGCGTTGCGTCATTTTGTCGATAGTCTTCTCGAACGCACCAGCGCAAGATTTATCAACCCAGTTGATCCTCTCCTGTGGCAAAAGAAGTATGAGAGAGTTGAGTTCGTTATAAAATGATAAGCGATATACGTTAACTTTATTTTTTTTTTGCAATAATTATTTGTTTTTGATAAAAACAATGGGGGATCGGGAAACGATTGTTGCAAACTTTGTCAGCGAGGCTTCAATTTCGGAAGAACGTGTCTTGAAAAATGAAAAAGATGATAATCTACTATCCCAAGATAGTGTTGAGTCGATCAAAAAATTATCTTTGTCGGGAGATCACATTTTGCCTGAAGGTAGGAGTAAAAAAGTCAGTGAAATAATTTTACATTCGAGGAAAAATCGATTTCTACAATATCGAAAAAATCATACGATTCGCGTGAAAGTGACTGGATTTGCGTTTATTCGTGTCTAGAAATTTGTCATGTGGCAGAAATTACTCAACGGGTTTCCGAAAATGAAAATGTTCGTATTTCTCGCGATAACTCCGACGCGAATTATGACGAGTCCGATATGGGAGAAGATCCACTTGTGAATCATATAGATTACCATCGAGCGTACAAACGTGAAATAAGCTTATTCGACGAATTAAACGAGATGAACGACGACGACAATCCTTCAAGTGAATGTTAAATAAAAATTTCTTCCCTTTGGTCGATAATTACTTTCGTAACTCGACGACTTACACATTGTTTTCTATTACAGATAAAAATCAAGTAAAGTGTTTCCAGATTATGATATTGCTCGTAACTGGCCTAATTCTAATCGCCGTCGTCATTTATTTCGGTTACGATAATGACCGAGAATCCGAGATGTGGATGAAATACTAAGAATAGCGAGAGATTGTAACACATTGAACGACCCCCGGCTTATCAACTGAAAAGATATGAAATCAATTCTACAACAATCCATATTAGTTCAAAAGCAAGAAAGCAGATAAGAAAAATCAATCGCATATACCCAATCTGAACAACCCAAAAAACAATGACTCATATCCAGAAACGCAAGATTAAAAATATACAATTCGATAATTCACAATTTTTTATTATAAACAAAATTGCGATACATTGTGTAACACGATCTTTTCTTTTCAGCATTAAATAAGTTAATTCCATAATAAATAAACAGTTCGACGCATAAGTCCGGTCGTGTGCAAGCGCGTAAGCAAACGCACGGCTGCGGGGTACAGTTCATTCTTGGCAAACGAGCCGGCAGGACGTCTTGGCAAACGAGTGGTAAGTTAAGTCATATTTTATTTCGATCAAGAGGCGAGAGTTCAAGTTCAACCAAGTAGTAATTCGTAGTTGTTGTTGCCGCAAGTATCGAGAATATAATTTTCGATTCGTATCGTGTATATGTTTGATAGATGCAAATGTTTACACAATAAATAAAGACTCGATAAGTATCCGTGTACAGAGAACAAAAACGCAAAGTTTCATTGTTAATTAAGATAAACATTTACAAAATTCTATATTGTCAATAATTTGACCGAGTATTAAATACTTCTTTTCTCAAAATTGTATTCATTAGCCCGAATAGTATCGAAATATTTGACCCCAAATTCGGAGAATTCGCGCTATCCTTAACAATGTCATATAGCCATGGCCGCCATCGTGTCAACCGTGCCGCGCGCGCATCGTCTGCATCAATGTATTGGTACTAACACCTTCGAGTACGAGAGGAACGGATGATAAAAAAATAATAGCTGCCTCAACGGATTTACCCCGTATCTCCCATATCGATAGCAAGCAGTTCCGCGTATTTTGCGTTGAGCGATAAACACGAGCCGCAGGAAATTTTTCAGCTATTTAACTTGTGTACGATAGTGTAGTTCACCTCTCGATCGAGCAACAATCATCGACAAGATTGTCGTTTGAGTGCAAAGTTTGTAGACAAGAGTGCCATCCCGAGTTTAAGTTAAAACGTAATCAAGCACGTTGCTCGAAAAACAGGATATTAACGAAAGTTAAAAGTTACTTAACAATTTAGTGTCGATCGCTGACTTGCTACAGGAATTATGGATCATAATGCTATCAGTGCACCTAATGCACCTCCACCTTACTCAATTGCGACGCATGAATGTCCAAAACAGTCAACGATCGGGGATCCACATATAATTGGTATTATTAATTCGCCATTTCATTTCTGTGCTCGTTATCTTCATGAACTCGAACATATTCATACTTCAAGGTCATACACAACACCACAGGCTCTAAAAATCATTCGGGTTAATTTTTGTCCAGGAACATTCTATTACATTGATAACAGAAAACATTGTCAGCACGTACGTAATTATAATTTCATAACAAAAAGTGCTTACCGTCACTGAGTAACAGGACACACGTCTTCAATGTGTATAGAGAAAGCTTTTTAACTGCGTCATCGTGTCCAAAGTATTAACAGTGTTTCAACATCAAGATCTTGGGAATAGAGTACAAGATAAATTACAACTAACCCAGTGCAATATGAAACTTTATTTCTGGATTATAAAACTGTTTTAATCAAAGTGACTTCTAAGCCATCAATGATTTCAAGAAATGGACAGGGTTCTGGGTCTGCTTGGTACAGTGCAGTGTTCCTTGCTTTGTATTCCTCGATACTTTGTTGTAGGCGCGTGCAAGAAGTCTTCGCCAATCCCAAACCACCGCTAAGTGTGATTTTATCTTTTTACATCTCATTATTTGTTTGTTATATAATTGCACAAAGGGAGTGCTTTGTCGTTCTATAATTAATTATTGATAAAGTTTGTACCTATGCATGGTACAATTTCTTTGAATTTGATATGACACATATACATCACTCTCCTAGAAATGCTTCGTACGCAAGAAATCGACGAACCTACGCACTTCGCTCCACAGCCAGCTGACAATTCTCCAGTGGTACCAGTTGGCAAGAAAGGACAATACGTAGCCTTCTGGGGGACGGATGGAAAACTGTACTACGCTCGTAAACGTGAGTCAATATAAATGGAAAATGGATTGTATACACAAATTTCATTAGTCGTTCGATTATTTAATGCATTTTACAATTACAGCACCAAAGTGGGGTATATGTCTGGTGCTCCTGATACCGCTACTCATCTTCTTGCTGGTCGTCGGACTGATAGTTGGTCTGACGCAATAATTAATTGAAATCTAATTAACTAACTAACTGAATAATATCAGAGTTCTCGTTGACATAGCGTTACTGCTTTAATCCAGCGACTATTAAACTAAACACTGCGACTAAATTCAACACAATCAATTTTTTTTTTCAAAATTTGACGATGGACATAGTAACCCACGAAAATTCTCTCAAATTTTCAATTTTGTACCAGTTTGCATATCTTTAATTAACCCAAAAATACATTTGTTAACATCCTTCAAGACT
Source organism: Netelia fuscicornis (assembly GCA_946811545.1). Classification (NCBI taxonomy): domain Eukaryota; kingdom Metazoa; phylum Arthropoda; class Insecta; order Hymenoptera; family Ichneumonidae; genus Netelia; species Netelia fuscicornis. The sequence goes on from OX328015.1 coordinate 40,709,165, forward strand.
CCATCCGATGGAAACGTTGACTATTAATTTTATCGAACGTGTTCCCATGAAATTTATCAGCTGTTAGAGAATATGTCGTCATACCATCGACATTACTGCAACGACGTATAACGGGAATGACTCCGGGGGTGTAATAATGGTAGGACACAGAGTGGACGAAGCTTTTTTTTACAGCCGCGGGTATCGGACGCTTAAGGGGATGGGAGGGTGAAAGAACGTGGCGAGAAACGTCGCTCCGGGCTCTCGCTCTTTCGGATCGGCAGGTTTAACGTTTTTTTTTCCTCTCTCTCGTCGATAATTAATGTTCTCGTCGGCGCGTTTCGATGGGGGTCGGATTGATGATCGTTTTATCTCCTCTTCTTTCTCTCTCGTAGCGAGGGAATAAACGTGTATGTCCTGGAAATGTCAGAGAAAAAAGTGTTGATAAACCACCTGAAAAATCTCGATGTGCATAATCGTTTAATCATTTCGTAACATTAACACCGCGCAAGAATTGTGCTGTAATTGAAATTTATTAGATTGGCAAGCTTAAGTAATAATTAAAAATATCAAAAAAAAATTTTGTTTTATATCTGGAACATTTTATCATTCTTTTTCCGTATTTTCTTTGATCACTCCTGCTTTTCTTTTCCTAGCTTACGGATAAACGAGAAAGAGAGAGAGAGGGACAGAGAGGAAGAGAGACTCGTTAACAAACTACACGAGCAGCTTTAATTTCTCGGTCGAGTCGAGTGTCCAAAGATACGCGAGAGAGCAGGAGGTGTAATTACTCTCGGAGCGTACCATGGCGTATATTAATTGTCCGATAGTGAAGCGAAAGCTCGTGTTACACGATGCGAAAAGCCCTGTGAGATTCCTCGTGCGAACAATATTTCTCCATTTTTGTTACCAAGTAAAAATTAATAACTCCGCAAAGTTGAACGTAACTAAAATAATCCACCAACATACGATAATCGTTGTTTGCCAAATTTTGTGTCTCGTTCCGTCATACGCAAATTCCCATAGGATTTATCATCTTTTTTTTCGATGGCCCATTCTCTTAAATATTAATTGCCAACAGAAATGTCGGCATAATAATAATTCTGGGATTTCGAGCGTGAATTATTATAACGGAAAGACGATATATCATATTCCCAAACAATGGACCAGAGAATATTACTTAAGAGGATATACTAACGGAATAATACAATTGCGAGCGCACTCGAGCTACGTTTTCGAAATATTGCACACTGGAAATTGCTCAGTCGAAATAGGTTTACGTTACAGCTTCCGGTACACTGTATTTCGTTTGTATACGTATTTATATATATATATATATATATATGCGTGTCTGTGTGATGTATATGTATATAGTGGTACATCCTAGTTCGGTGTTATCTGTTGAAATTATAATCTCGATGTTCGTGCGAGAGCGTTTCTCGGGAATCGTCGGGTCGTTCTACATAACGCATAGATACAACCGTTTCGCTATTTCTATCGGTACATAGACATGCACACATGCACACATTTATTTGTATCTATAGCGGTCTAACGCCGTATACGATAACGAAGAACCGAATAGACAGAACGAGAGACAATAATTCAGATTGTAAACGGTACGATGCGTTTGAAATCCGCGTAGTTTGCATTATCCATCCCTCCGCTCTCAATTAAGTACGAGAGGATTGTACGTGATACGAGAAGTCGTACGTCATCGATCTGGCGATATTCCATATCCGTTTTCTCGCGGTCTACGGATCGATCGTCGAAAATCACTCGTAGTCACGATTTGTCTCGTTAAGGAGGATAATTGTCGATATTTAAACTCCCAGCTTTGCATCTAATAATACCAAACACGAGATTGATCGATGATGAAGAATAAAAGAAGGAACGAAATAAATAAACACGGTAAGTGATTAAAAACCAGACGAGAAAGTTGAAAACAAAAAGGTAACGGAAGTAAGCTGGAGAAAGAACGTGAACGACATCGATGCCTCGATTATTCAATCGTCGCATTGCGGTAAGAACTAGCGAAAGGGTCGATTAACCCTCATAACGCTTAAACTTATTATTAATCTCGATACTTTTATTATTCCTATTATTTCTTCGCTGATCAATTTTTATCATTTAAAATCCATACTTTTTCTTCTTTCATTCTCCTCCCATTAACCGGATGTTAAATTGATATTTTCTCTTTTTTCAGGCGGATTATGCCTTAGGATATTTCGTTCTCGACGACCACCTGTTTCGCGAATTCGAGCACGTTGCGTTTCTCGAGGATGTGTGCACTCGATTTATGCGCGACGTTTCGCCAATCCCCGCGCGCACACACATACGATATGTATCTGTGAAAGCACACACACACACACACACACACACCCACACACCCACACATACAGTCCGTGGGTTAGTTAAGTATAAGCGCATTATCGTAAGACGCTTATCGAATTGCTGACCGCCGCAATTACATATACTGTATATTACGATTAATCGTTGGTAATTCTAGGAATAGCGTGTATAGTCCGCGACAAAGGAGCAAGTTTTGAAAGCATAGTTTTACCATAAGGGCATTGATAATCATTACAATGGGCAGTGAGACGTGATTTGTCGAACGATTATCGGAAAAATGAAATCGGTATTCGAATTTTCTCAAAGCCGATGGGCGAAGCTTATTGTAACGATCATGTTTGAATAATAAGTTTTAACACTAATAATATCGCGATTATTCAGAATTATAATTTCATTTGGTAGGAAAGGAAAATTTTTGTAAACATCCTGATCGTTGATAGAAAAATCTTGACATTTTACTGGACGTATAAATTTTCTTGTTGACACAATCGACAGTCCCGATAGATTACTCGGACGCTGTCACTCGTGAATAGTACGAGATTCGTCGCGTTACGACTAAAGATTTTTCTCTCCGAGATCGCGAGTTCCTCGATTTTCCTGTTCGAATCGCATTCGTTCTCGAGTCCGTTTCATCCTCGCGTCTTCTTCTATTTTTTTTCTTTCTTTACGTTTCGGGAGAATTGGGATAGCGAGAGTGAGATCGAGATAGAGTGAGAGACTTGGGAGAAGCATTAGGTCCTTGGTCGGGCCTCGCAAGACCACCGCAAGCTTAGCGGTTTAATTAATTTCCTTTCCGCGGCGGCGAGCGTAAATACCATCCGGCCAGGGAGAAAACCCGCCAAGTTTACACTGCAATCCTCCTATCTTTATATATATACATACATACATACATACATATATATATATATATGTTTCTCTCGTTCGCCGGAAATCGAAAATCGTTCACTTTACCCAAGGCTCCCGCATTGAGCGTTGGACAGCTCTTAAACCTCTATATGTATGTGTGTTTGTGTATATATGTATATATATATATATATGGAAAGAGAGAGAGAGAGAGAGGGAGACGTATATTCCACTTTTAGTACGGTTTCCTTCAATCTCTATATTTTCATTTTCCTGTTTTTTTATTTTCACCCCCGAGCCCTCGTTCTCTAGATTCCGTACGTCAGCTGCAACGCGAATCGAACGTTCATTCGCGCACGTTTTTGCAGCGACTCTCGCTGCAAAATATTTGTTATCGATAAATAACCACGCATCGATGGTTCATCGTAATCTTTCGAAATTGACGATTTTTAATAATTTCAACGATCGCATTGGAAAAATTCAGTGTAGGAAAGATAGAGAAAAAAAATTGCCGATACATCACCGATCAAATAAACTAGGTAAAACACGTCTTTCTCCGATCTCCGCATCGAGTGGCTCCTACAGAAAAAAAAACCGAGTGAAAGAAATCCGAGGAAAAGGAGAGACAGAGGAGATCGTATATGGGCGATGCATCGAAGCGCGATAGAGGAAGCTGAGAGTAAAGGATAAGGAAAAAAAGATAAAGAGAAAATCGAAGATCGTCGTGTGAACAACGAGAGACAGAGAGAGAGAGCGAGAGATTTTGTCGTCGATCATCGTGCTTTACGGGATTCCGGTTAGTTTCGCGTGCCAAGGCGGAAGTGTATCGGCTCAGCGTTAACGAAGAGGGGCCCTGCGTTGTAGAAGAGGAAAAGGATTGGCGAGAGCCAGCAAAGAGGCGACGAGCACGTGAAACGCGGAGGGGTAAAAGAAACCGATAGATAAAAAGATCCGAGAATCGTGAAGAAAGAAGAGCAAGAAGGAAAAGAGATAGACCTATCGCTATAGCGAGTTCAATCAAGTGACTCGACGATCGGCTAGGAGGTTGAGGAAGTAACAGATCACCGGAAGTACCGCGACAAAACCGTTAATTGGATCGTACCGTGAAGCCTTCGCGTTTACGGCGCAATCTAGTCGAATTATTCGATCGGCATTTCCGTTTCGACTCGAGATTCGGTCGTTGCACCGCGAACCAACGAGCCCACTAGGCTTTATCGACTTTCTCGATACAGCTGTTTACCACGAAGAGGTGAGAAAAAGGTCGTCGTACCCTCGCGAAATGTTTCGCGATAAGCTATCGCGTACTCTCGCAACTATGCGGCTCGACAAACGAGACTCGTTCGAGACTTCCCGATAATTGGCCGTGTTACATACGACGCATTCTTCGGATTTTTCTCAAGGTTAGTTAGGCCTTTTCCTTTGTCCCGTTTCCCATTGTTTTCCACTAGAAACTAGGTCGGAGGAACTTTAAAGAAACAATACTTGATTGGAAATATCGTCTTGAAATTTAGACTATTCGCTAGGGAGACGTACGGTTTAACTACACGAGTAAAACGCAACTCTGCCTTCAACTATTGCATGTATGTCTATATAAGCAAACAATCCTCCACTATGGGTCTATATCTCTCTCTCTATATATATAGGTATAAGGGGTGGGGAAGAACCGTAGTAACATAGCGGAGAGTATTGGCTCCAGGAACCCTCCCTTCTTCCCTCGCCATTGTTACCTGTTCATTCATGCATGCTAATAGTTCAAGGCTAGGTTCGTTCGTGCACGAAATAGCAAATTAGTAATCGGCTAAACACCCCCCTTGAGAAATCATTCGATGTGTTTAGCACCGGAAACGAGGAGATTACGAACGAGAATTGGAAAAAAATTCGACCGGATATCATGGCGTAAGTACACACACGTGTCTCGGGGTATCGTCCTTCGTGCCTCTCCCATTCCTGCTCGTATCATCGCTGGAGAGTGCGTAAAAGGGAAAGTATGTTAACGCAACGACGAGTCTCGTATTCCGTCTCGCACACGCACACGCACGAATACGTCGTATCAAAAATACACGACACGATTCCGTCATGGTAGACGTTCCTTTTTTTTTGGTATCTCGCACTTGGCATATTTTTTGCCCGATCGACGTCCATCCGGCTGTTCCTGGTTGAGGACAAAGTGCGAGGATGTGTAGGAATTCACTCGTCGCGTTGGTTGAGTTTCGTGCTTCAACGATATGTGTATAATCGCATTGGTGTGTGTGTGACCCGGGTCGTTTTTAGCGTTTTCATCGGCCGTGTCCGTGCTTTCGCGTCGTTTTTCGACGCCAGCCAGTCGTGAGAGCCAAACGGCCGATTCGTTTGCGTGGGCTAACCGAGGAATTAAAAGAAAGAAAAAAAAAGAATCGGTGGGGTAAAACTACCCTTCGGATTTTGTAATTGAAAAGTACTGTTATCACAGGTCTGCGAGTTGAGCGGGAAGGTGGAGAGGGAAAGGACGAAGGGTAGAAAACTGTCGATGACAAACCTGTGAAATCCTCCAGTCCCATATATACAAGCCCGTTAATAGAGTTTCGATCGGCTTACGCGATCGTCCATACACCGAAAACGTGTACCGATGAATTAAAACGTACAGCGCGCCTCCACACGAGCGAGACTGACATCAGTTTTGCTCGACTAACTCGTATACACGTGCCAAATCGTCGAAACGTAAACCAAAAAAAAAATCGGAAAAAAACGTACGAGTCTCTTTAACTGACCGATCGTCGATCGAAGAGAAAGATCGATAACGAAATTAAAAACGTAAAGTAATCAAAGTAACCGACAAAACGAGGCAAGAGCAAATCCAAACCCAACTGAATTTCCGTTTTAGTGAACCTAACCATCGCGTTCCAAGAGAGATATCAGAAGACAGAACCATCGGGACGAAGAAACGAGCGCGTAATAGCAAGAATGAAAGTGGTAAGAGAGGGAGGAGGAGGGGGAGGGGGAGGCGCGAGGAGCACCGCAGAAGCAGGGTGACAAATCAATGGCGGATGGCAGGATAGGTAACGGCATATGAGCGAACCGGATCTCGCCTCCCCCCTCCCACCAGCACTCCCCCCTCCTCCCTGCCTTATCAACGCATTATTCAACGGGACGGGAGCTGCTTGGGACTCTAACTGCCTGAATTTGCATAAATCCATAGATCGCCGCGTGAAACGGACGAGAGAGAGAGAGAGAGACTTCGCGCGAGTGGTTGGTCGGGGAATGGTGGGGTGGTGGTAGGAAATAGTTGGGAAGGGTAGTTTGCATATGCGACGCGCAGTACGCAGTAACGGGTACTCCATATACGGCACTGTCTATCCATCTCTCGATCGTACGATATATGCGTACAGCAAATTACAGCGACGCGACCCTATCCGCGTATACATAGTTGGCAAACTCGATGTAACGTACAACCTCCTAATTAAGAAGCGGAATCAAAAAAGCAATTTTTTTCTCCAATCAACAATGTTTCCTGATATGATAACGCTGAATCGTTATTTTTCTGCAACGACGAAAGTACCGACGGTCCATCGTACAGAAATATTGCTCATCGCCAAAGTTTCAAGAGCTTTGTAACTTAACTAACTTCGATATTCTCGATGCGACGCGACGTTGACTCGTCGTCGCGCGATTTCTCTCGCCTTAGCATTTCGATGAACGTGGTGTACGATCGTCGGCGCACACACGTATACAAAGATCGTTGGGAGTAAACTAACTCTAGCGTTGTGTGTCTTTAATTGCCAAGAGAAACAAAGCTGCGAGTGGGAGCGAGAGAGAGAGGGAGAGAGAATAAGAGCAAGCGGCGAGGATATAGAGTATCGGGGGAATTTGGGACAAACGGAAGAGGAAGTTTGCGCCGTACTATACTAGGACGTAGTTGGATTAGGAAAAGGTGGAGAGATACGTGACCGTCCCTCTCGGCACATTTGTTCATGGGTGTTCTGGTAGGAACGAGGAAGCAGAGGGAGGTGGACGGGCGTATCGTTTGTGCACTGTGCAACGAGTATGAGATGCACCGAGTTAACGGAGAGCATGTCTCTCTCTCTCTCTCTTTCTCTCTGTGCTGGTTCGCACGTGCATCGTGCCGCTGTAACCTCTCCGGGTTCGTTAGCGGTTGTCTGTTCTCGAGCGTACCTGGGCGATAAGTCGTCCCGCAAATACCAGCCGGTACGTGTGGCTTTGAACAATTTCACACTCTTCGGGTTACCCCTCCTTGCATCTGCGTTACGTGCCCTTACACATTGCTCGAGTCAGAGACTTCATTCGTCAACTTTTATCTCAAGGTTATAGATATATATTGCTTGTCATGTTCGCTGCTTTGTTCTTAATTATTATTTCAAAAGATCGAATCTAAAAAAAATTAATTAGGCAAGTCGGTGGACATAAAAGCAAGAAAGAAACTCGTAAGAGAAAGTGAAAGAGGTCGATATACATATAGATCGTAACTCGTGACGTCGATGGTGCAGTAGAGGCGAAATGATGAAGGGTGGTAGATGCTTAACCCGTGGTGCGAAGAGGATTTCGAGTCGAATAGCCAACAGTCATGTGAGCGAAATGTACATTTGCTCGTCCGCGCTCTTTATAGCTTTGCGCGCTTTCCCTCCCACGAGTAAGTGAAAACAAAATGGCGAAATAGATGCAAACAAGGGAGAAAGTGGGAATGAGACTGGTGCGACATTGAACGAGCAGCGGCAACGGCAGCTCGAATGTCGTCGCATGTGGCTCTGCCACAGAGGGACGGGCAGTTAATTAACACCATCCGCGTTACCCTCGTACACCTCCAACATCGTCGTTCTCCTTCTCGTCGTTCACGACGATGCCAACCCGAGAGGTTGGATGAAGGGAGAGGGAGGAGGACTCTTTGGTACTCGACGTATCCCCCGCCCTGTAGAACTCTCCCTTCTCGACACTCTCTCTCTCGCGAGTTTTCAGCCAACGATGCGCGCATTCGCGCCCATTCATGCTCCCTCGAGTCTGCAACCCCGCTCGAAGGGAGAGAGAGAGCGAGAGAGAAAGAGAGACGGAGTGAGAGAGAGGGAGAAAGAATCTTGAGGACGTCCCTTTTGCGCTTTTCCCTACTACTCGTCTCTCGCTCCGAGTTACCCTCGTTTTCTTTTCCGTCTTCCTTTTTCAAAACTTATTCTCCGCTGAATCTCCCGCAACGAGGAAATAATCTCGGCCCGCCGAGCGCACTTCATTCTCCCCCAAGAGTTCGCGCTCGCTAAAGATTCCCCTTTTCACCGAACGTACGTAATTAAGACGCTCCTCCTTGATAACGAAAACAAAGTGATAAAAAAAAGCTAGAAATAGTTGTGTTTATATACACGCACACGCATATACATCAGCGTGTACATAAATAAAGAGGATAAAAGATGTTTCGCGAAGAACCTGTAGTAATATTTTTAATTAATTTATTTAACAATAATGGACAAACGAGAAAATATTTCTACAAATTAGCGTTCCGTACTTTCACAAAATTAAGAAATTCCATATTTCAAATTGTCTACATCGCCGATTTATGAAAATATTGCTATTTCGAAATCGTTAACTGCGACAAAACCTTATTTACACGCGAATGAATTTTCATTTCGTTGTTATCATTTTATTTCCTTCTTCGTCGTATCGCGAAGAATTAGAGCCGTTTCTTGTAGTTCCGCACACGTACATACATTTAAACACACAAACACACACGACACGAGAAAAATATACCGATAATGTCGGGCGAGGTTGGCGAGGCGGAAGAATGAAATAGTCGATAGATAGTCGAAGGAAGACATCGTCGAATCTCGTCGGACTAAATCCTCGTAGCGTCACTGGCAAGGCAACGTCCCTAAGCGTTACGGCGCTACTCACAAAATAATGTACAGTAGCTTCTCCAACCATTGCCCTCTTAGCTCACCATCTCGCTTCTCCTTTCGCGAACAGACGGGAAAATGAGAGATAGAGTAGCGTTCTATCCTTGGGTGAGGATGGGGGGGGGGGGGGGGGGGGGGGGGGGGGGGGGGGGGGGGGGGGGGCATGCAACCACTTATCGATTTTCGATCTGAGCGCCGAAGCGCGAGAAACGCCTCTCGCGATAATGCCACTACGCCTAATATCATGAACGATAACTTCACCTCGCTCGATTCACTTTGCCATTCCACTATACTCCTTTTCCTCAAGCTCTCCCACCCCCTCCTTCCTCCCCCGATACTCGCTCGTCACTCTCGTCTCTCGTTCGTTCGTATCGTAATGCGAATATCCGCAATCTTTTTTTTTCCCAAGATGCAAATTTTTACAACGAATTATTGAAACTAACGCTAATTGGCGATATTTTTATCGAAGATGTTATCGCAATTGTTCGATTCGAATCGATCGATTAAAAATAATTCGTATCCGTAAATTTTCAACGACGTTTGAACAAATTTATCATTTTTGCGCAAGGACGAATGGAAAATGATTTCGAGACAGGAAAATAATGGATCGAAGGAAATCTTCATTATCGTGGAATATTTTGGGCAAAGCCTGGGACCAGCGAGGGTTATTACGTATTACGTGGCTCGTATACGTTGCCGGAAGAGCAATATATACGATGAAATCCTCGTATTCGCGTGCGTTTATATATCTATGTGCGTATACGAACTCACGCGTGTATCGAGAGAAGTGACGAGGGGATGAAAGGGTAGAGATGGGGGTGAAAGTGGGGGAGTACAGCGTGGAGAGTGGGCGAGCGAGCGGGAACGGTTAATTGATCAAATTACAAGGCAGAATCGTGGCCAACGCCGTGGAATTGAAATTGCCGGGTTGCTGGCCGGCGAGGCTCAAGGTTCGACGCAGCAACGTGTGGGCAAGGGCACTATGAATTTTGGGGATGCCTGGCGTCCGCTTTAGCTTCAACTATGGTTACATGACTTGGGGGGGGATAAAGGGGGTTTGGAAACTGTAGGTGAGCGAAATCACCGGTTAGAAAGGGACAGGAATAATCCGATAATTATATATAGATAGACATACCGCGAAGCTCGAAGATCTAGCGAGATTTTGTAATCGAACGTGAGTCACTACCAACAATATTGGATTTAATCGATTTTCGAATTTCTTTTATATCAATAATGTAATCCATCAATTTTACCACGAGGTAACGTTACGAGAGAGTTATTATTATTACGAACGATAAATTATCGTTCGTGCTTCGTTCTACGCTTGGTCTATTTCACGCACTTTACTTTCCGCCAGTGGCAACATTCTGCTCGATGTTATTGGTCGATTACGTTATTGCAACGCGCGAGGCTCGTTCGGCCCGCGGTCAAGTACGCATTTCGTTGCATGTTGCATCGATTGGCCGAATGCCGCTTTTAATTAACGATTCGATTGTTCTCTCGACGATTTCGCGATTTCGTAGGCTCGAGGCTCGACCATGGAAAGGGCCGTTACGCGCACATATCCGTTGTGCATCGACTATCCGCTATTCGGTTATTTAGTCAACTACGTAAATTCGCTGGATATTGATAGGCGTCGATGGATTTTCATCCAACGCTTTGGATTATTCTACACTACGTTTCATCACCGTTTAGATTCGAGATGAGGCCCTTTGAAAGGTTTTATTGATAAATCTTCATATTCCTGCGTACGATCAATTTTTATCGCTTTATTTTACGATCTAACTTCTCGACACTTTTTTCCTTATCACAGATTTATTTTTGTCCCTTTTTTTCATGTTGTACATATTTGGAAAGATAATATTAAACGAAACTACGTTGATTAGGCCGTGGTAATATAGAATCGTCGACGCGGTACGTACTCTCGTATTAATCACCCATTTTGCCCGTGGCTTTTACATCCATTTGTTTCGATATTTTACGAGTATTGCCCCGACGTATACAACACTCGAGGGCATATACGCACCCGCATCGTATAAATAATATATAAACGTACAACCACTATGTACATAGTAAATGATACTTCACGTGATGCGAAATACTTTTCATGTTTCTACACGTATAAAAAAAGCTTGTGTATATATATATGTATTTATGTAACTTGGATTCGTTATCGTCAACAATTTCGTGTCTCGCATCTCGCGATTTTATTTTGCCTGTCATATCGCTTTGCAGCGTGCACGAACAGCTGTAATGTTGAAATATTTCAGTGAAAATTCGTTTCATTCTTTCGACTTGTATTTCGTGGTTTAACGCCGGTCGACGAGAATGTTCGGAGTTTGTATTTGTTTTTTTTTTTTGGTTTTTTTCGTCTCTCCGTACGCGAATGATCCACCGACAATTTCGGCTGGAACATATCCGCGGGGCGAATGGCAAACTCCCGAATGTCCCGTCGGGTTTGATAATTTGTGCCACGATGAGCTCGCTGTCGGACGATTAGCTATTTCTGATTTTCTCGATTTATGAGCGTAGAAACGTATTCCGTCATTCTCGTTGATCACACGTCAAAGTCTGATTTTTCGAGGAACGAGGCTTCCGTTCCGACAGGCGAACGCGATGGATTTCCATACATTTAGCTTCGGTCGAATTAAATTTATTTCAAACGCGATTCGGTCAATGATATCGTTTTCTCGTACGGGAAAATCGGTAAACGAGAAATTCTCGTGAATTCGATATGGAGAAAAAGAAAATTTTAACGCGGGACAAGAGAGATAAAGAGAGAATAAGAGAAACGAGCACAGAACGGCCGCACTGCTGCGCGTAGCTAAAATCTTGCAGAGAAATCATCGAAATTGCGGGTTTTCGGTGGAAAACGCTGGACCGGTAGAACGTGATAGGATTCCGTAAAGTTTTCGGAGTTAACGCAGACGCGGGCGTCATTCCGGGTACTCTCTCTCTCTCTCTCATGAGAGAGTGAGAGAGACGGAGAAAACTCGAGCAACGCCAAGATAAATAGGATATTCCGCGGGGATGAACGCTTACGTACGTGCTTTCGTAGAGTATCTTGCGGTTCGTTCATATATACATACACGCGCTGGTATATACGTATCGAGCCAGGAACTCGCGACACGATCGGAATTTACCTAGAATTTGTGGAGAGCTTCGCTTCACCGGGATACCACACTTTTACATAGCCGAAAATCTTTTTATAATCCAAAAATCCTCGGGATTTTCGCAATTTCGGTGAAAGAACATCATCGTCGAGTCCTCCCTAATTTCTATGATGCGGCAACTCGAGTTTCGACATAGGAAACTGGGTTCGACGATGGAATTTCAACAGAAAAAAAAACCGCGCAAAAAGGATAAGAATTTTCGATACGGGGGATCGAGGTTGGGGTAGTGAACAGTTGGAAATAGTGAGAAGGGGGTTGTTTTGATCGGTGGTATAGCGAAGAAGCGAGGTACAAGTTAGGGGCGCTCGCAGGGTAGACAAGACTTTGCGCGAAGGACAAGGGGGGGGGGGGCGATCCAAGGCGTTATAAGCTATCCAGGGACACTGATGGATTAGCGGAGTCAGGTGGTGTGCTCGTGGCATAAAACGCTATAGCGAACTCTTCTCGTCGAAAGGTCGCTTCGTAAACTACATATATACTCACACAAAAACATACACACACATCCCCGTACTTATAAACGAGAGCGCCAGCAAGCAAAGTAAGTAAGATTGAGTCACGTCTCTCTCGTCTCAACGGTGGAACGTTCTTCTCGGTGACGTTGTGGAGCGAACACGTTTTAGAAAAGACGACGATGCGATGGGATGCAGCAGGAGAAGAAAGGAGGAGGGAGGAGGGAGGGAGTTTAAGTGAGTTTGATGGCCTTGCGACGCAACGACACCGTAAACCGCAATTCTCGCATTTTCTTTTTTTACAAATGAAAAATAGACAAAGGATATATCGCTTTGATAAATAAGATACGATATACTTATTGGAAGAAAAAAATCGGATCGATATATTAAATTTTGTCGAGGGGACGAAGAGGGCGACGGAACGGCCGGTCGACAGTGCGTCGTAGAACGTGCTGGACAGCTCGATTGATCGACGAAACTACTCGAAATTTTCTTCCGAGTTCACCGACCAGCTGTATATATAAAGGGAGGCTGAGAGGGAGAGGGTGAAGGGAGGGGGTCGTATCGCGCACCACGATTTTTCTCCCTTGCGAGATACTTGACAAAGGTCGGGACGACATTAATCAAACGGTTCCAATCTCCGTGAGCCCGCGGCGAGGCCCTGTATGACATATATACATTCGTGTCGTAGTCTACGTACGTGTGTATGTGTGTGTTAGACGGCAAGAGTCCCCTGGTGGAAAAAGAAATAAAAAAAAAAAAACCTCGTCCGGGTCTTATATTCGTCTCTCGTCCATCATTCGGCAATTGCGCGACGGGGGTGGACTGCTTATTCGTCAGGCACACTCACGATGTAGTTGTCACTTTACCGGCTGTCACGAGGAGAAGATAGACAGGACCACGTATTCGTGATATCATCAGTCACGTGACGATATTTTTATTTCTATATAGCTAATAAAAAAGAAATCTTTCTCAAATTTTTCAATTTTTTGTCTTTCGTTTATATTTATTAATCGATTGTCGATAGGGATTTCAATGTTTGAATGTGTATGTGTGGGTGTTGAGAACGACGAGGTGACTAGAACGTTTGAGAGCGCCTAATTGGTCGATCGAAAGAAAGGCCGACGTGGACCGACGTAAAAGTGCCTCTTCGATCCTTCAACGTCGTCGTCAAATTACCGTCAACGACATTCCATTACCCGGGCACTGGGTGCACCGACGAACCGTGTTTCGACGGATCGATCGTTTCACACGAAAGAGAAACCGATGGGAACGAGGTTGAACCAAAAAAAAACGGGAGCACCATTGTTCTATTATTTTCCCCCTCGATTAAATGAAATCGAGCCATTTAGAGAAACAAAAAATAATCGAAAAACTAAATTAATATCCTTGTATCGAGAAGGGAAACGGTGGTAGAAGCGACCTCTGCACGTATTTTTTTTATCGCAATCTTTATATATCCAATAGGCACGATGCTCGTATCTTCGCAGACCTCTCTCTACACCCCGTGAAAAAAGTTCGACGCTCAAACAACGCGGTGTAACTTACTTCACCACATCGCGGCAAACCATTCAAGATATGTCTCTCTTTCTCGCACTCTCCATCTCCGACTCGCATTTTTCTCGTGTCTCGCCTTATTTTCAACTCCCATCTCGACTTCTCTCTGTTATACGACGTCAAAAACCAACTCAACGAATAATTGGAAAACGTGATCTCTCGCTGAGTGTTTCTCCTTAAAACTCGAGCGTAGTAAACAAAAACAAAAGTTTCAGCTTTTTATATAAACGAGACGATAGAAAAATGCATCGAATACCTCGTCCGATCGTCAATATTTTATTTAAACAGGAAAATCGTCGATTGAGGGAAATTTGTTATCATTTTCTTCAACTTTATTCGAGTAAATTACTTCCAACTGTGGGAATAAGCTCCGGCACGAAGTTGCCGTATATCGGAAGATTGAGAAATCCATACGGCGCGTATATATACGCGTATGGTAAAGTTTCTGTGGTAAAAGGAGAATGTATCCCGATATAGTCGAGAATCACAGAGTAGAGAGACGGAGAGATAGAAAGCTTTTTCTCTCTCTCTCTCTCTCCCTCTTCTTCGTATCTTTGAAATATTTACAAACATGAAATACCGCCTACATCCGGGGGTTACGCCGGGAGCGAGAAATGCTATCGTTCGAGACCACTCGAATATTTAGGAACGATGGAGGAGAGATCTTGCACAGCGAGCTCTTGCAACGATGCCTCCAGCCTTCCTACATACGTATATATATGAAAAAGCTCCCTTCACGAGGAAGCAATATACATATATATATATAGATTGCTCCCGAGCTTTTCTCTGTCAGGTTCGTTGCATTTCGGGATTTCCCGAGAAACTGGAAGTTACTGAAAAATCCATTCGGCACGACTATATTAACTATACACATCGGCTGTATCGCATTGAATCCTGCAAAGGAAAAAAAATACGATATTGGTAACGCGTTCCATTATGATATTGAAAACCGAGGATTATTATTATTTTTCATAAAAATACTTCTCTATAACTCTCGAGGCGAAAGTCCTTTTGAAGTCTGACGATTCGTAGAGTTATCGTGTAAAAATGTTATTATCCTTGGATGAAATTTTTCCTTTTCCTTCGATTTCCGGTTTCATCAGTATACAATGGTCGGCGGCTAGATGTAAGACTCGTGGATGAGCGAGAGGAAAATTGTCTTGTGTGAAACGTGAAAACAGGCGGTAAAGAGAAAGGCGAGGACGAGAGAGAGAGAGAGAGATAGATAGAGGAAGGACTAGAGAACGACGACGTTTGCACGGACTATTTGGCTCCTCGTTCTCTTCTTCCCTCAAAGCTACAACGTCTCTCCTGACTCCCTTTCACCGGGAGTCGTCTGTGTGCTCCCGCGTGTAGATTCTCCTCTCCTTCTCTCTCTCTCTCTCTCGCTCTCTCTATCCCGTTCTCTCGTTCAAGCTCCAAAAGTTTCGCGCAGCCATTCCCCGGAACGAAACTAATCGAAGACCGCGACGCGCGGAAGCCCTCTCTCGCATCCGAAGCTTCCTATTGACTTGGCAAAGTTTAGATTGCCGTGAGGATAAGACGAGGACGACTGGGACGGCAGAGGCCCGCAGGACGAAGCAGACGAGGCGAAAGGGAGCCAGAGCTTGCCGATGGCCCAGCACGCGTCGCTTGCTTTATATCTATACGCATATATACATATATCTATCGGTATTAGGCTAGCGGTAGTTGCAAACGCGAGGAGGCAAGGCCACGGTAAACGAGAAAGACCACGAGAGCTTCTGGATACATTCACTATGGTGTGACGTTACTTCCGGCGTAACTATATCGCGACCGTTCGCCTTCATTACCGTCGAAAACGACAGTTTCAGATTCTCCTCCTACACACTTTCGCAACTATATGCAACATATACGTACACTAGTCTGTGTTTAATCCTCAAAAGTTTCCCGAGAAATTATTAATAACCCCGTGAAGATGAAAATATAGAAAAAAAAATAAGTAGTAAAAGTCAATGAATGGTCGGACACTAACCGTTTTACGATTTTGAGACGGGTACGATCAGCGATCGGTTGATTATTCCACTTTCAAAACGTCCTTAAATTGATTAGATTAATGATAAATTCTGCGTATCGTTCGTATTCGTAATCAAATGATTATAAGATGATCATTATTTACTGAAACGACGAGGCGTTTGCGGTGTTCGTTAATGATCCGTCGAAACGAGTTAATTATTCCTTAGCTCCGTAGCTGGAACGTATACACTCGATAATGTCTCCCGTTAATTCGGAAATGAGCTCGACGATCGTACGGTAAGTAGGAGAAAGGAGAGCGAAGAACCTCGTGGATTAAAAAAAAGGGGGGATAGGTTGTACCGTGGTTTCCATACGCGATAAAACTCTCTTTTTATTATAAAAGATATACGACTATCATCATAGATTCGAGTTATACGACCGTGGTAGGGGTTTGTCATTGTCGTTGTCGTTCAAGACGCGTCTAGACGCCGTTTGCGAGGCGAGGACACGCTAATAAAGTAGATAAAGTCGGTATTCGTCAGACCCGCTCTTCCGTCACTCCTGAGAAAATCGTCGTCGAACGATCGACCGCTTTTCATCGAGACGAAACATATATCTCGATAAATTGACATTCTCAATGATTAGGATTAATGTCGTGCCATGTTGTTTTCTCATTCCAAAATTGATCTCGTACCAATAAAAACAAATTTAATTCAATATTAATATCGAATGTTTCTACTGATTTGTTCATTGTTTTCCTGTTATCTCCTCATTGTGGTTTCGTCTCATTTTCAAACTATAGCGCTGAAACAAATCAAGGAAGGGAACATAATGGAGAATAGAGTAGAGAACTATGGGAAATACAGTGACTACGTTAAACACGCCTATATATATATATCTAGTGGATCGTATCGAGTGCTCGCATCGCAGAGCGCAATGGCTCTCGCATCGAGACAATAATTATATTATCGCAGTAGCCGCAGCACGAGAGAGCGAGGGAGAGAGAGAGAGAGAGAGAGTTTCGAAATGGACCCAGAGAACAAGAGATAGAGCGAGGGAGAAACGAGATAGAGAAAAGCGGAGGGTGAAAGCAGAGACCATTACCAACATTTTAGGGGCTCGTAACGATGCGCCCAACGACGAGACAAGTGCCACTCGCCGTCGTTACAGAGCTCTCGTCGTGCACGAACTATAGAGAGAGGGAAAACTCTTCTCGTGATATTGTGCGAAGCTCGCGGTTACTCATTCACTTGCTATTTCAGCGTGGCACGGTCGACGACGAGATTCTTCCTCTCTGCCCAACCGCCAACCAAAAATATACACCGTGACATATCCGCGGAAAAAATATTGTACCGCGAACTTTTTGAAACAAATTTACGAACTAACGTGTTCAAAAATACTTCGATTCGATTTTTCATGTTTATAAAACACAAAAAACGTTCAATCGTCGAGCTTGTTCGATCGAGGAAAAAAAAATCTTCATAAATCTACATCGTGACATATACGCGAAAAAAAAATTGTACCGCGAACTTTTTGAAACAAATTTACAAACTAACGTGTTCAAAAATACTTCGCTTCGATTTTTCATGTTTATAAAACACAATAAAAACGTTCAATCGTCGAGGTTGCTCGATCGAGGGAAAAAAAAACTCCAAAAAAAATTTCCATCGTTCACAATGGAACAATCGTTCCGATTGATATCGAGCGTACAATCGAAACGAGATAATGAACGCAGCATTAAAAATCAACTTCTAGGAATGAATTTGACGAGCGATCGGTGGCGTAAGAGAGAGTGACGTTGGGATATTTCCAATAAAGTTCCAAGTCACTCGAATATTCATCTCGACTCGAACGCGCCAATATATAAAGTTATATATACCTAGGCCGCATCTAAATGATCATAACTCCGTTGATTGGGCACGTTGGTATTTGACGATCGATATATTTCGTATATCCGTGGTATATATTGAGACACACAGAGAACGGGATCTCGTTAAACTATATGCAAGAATCGCTAGGTCTCGCGTATAATAAATTGGCCCACAATGGCTCTCTCGCCATGCCACCGGTTATATATCTATATCTAAAAACCATACGTATATGGTTGCTACCCTACATACATATATGTAGGGTAGCAATCAGGTTCGAATTTCATTGTTTGCAAACGTACAATCGACGGTGGTTGTACGCCGAGTACGCCAATAATTAATGTCGTTGAGCGGGTGCCTCTCGCTCTTCGACACCGGTGTGCGCGCGGCTTCTCTTGGCAATAGCCTCCCCGCTTTCGTACTATCTATATATATACAACGTACATACATATATATATGATTATAGGCTAGATGCGATTAGCATTATTAATGTCCGGCCTGCAGCTCGCACGAGTCCAACTTACGGGCAATCGAGCGCTAATAACCGATCGTCCTGGCTCGTGCTGATTCTGATTTTAATCATCGATAGGGTTAGATCTTACCCCCTGTCGGTCTATAGACAGTTGAGACAAAAACTATACACAAGAAATTGTTCAATTAACGAACCCGATGTTATGCCCAATTGGTTGGTATCCTGATGAAACATCATACCTTGGAAATTACGGTTGCCTAAAGATCCCATGTCGAGATGAATGTGAATAACGTCAGAGAGAGAGAGGGGGTGAACGAGCGCGCGAGAGAGACGTCAGTCAGTTTCATGTCCGGTTAGTCGAGCGAAAGGTCCACGGCTACATATGTATATATATGTATATATATATATGTATTCCAACATGGTAGCTCGCAAAGAGGGTTGTGGTGGATCATGTTGATAGGACAAGCGGTTGTAATATCCTGAATGAGAAGATCCTCGAGCAGGTATGCCAATGCAGTGGCTAACGTGCCCGCTTCACGTTATATTGTACTACACACCATTCGCCTACCAGGGCACTATGTATACATATAGTTTATTTACTATACATCTATATATACGGTATACCTGCTTGCATTATGTACCGTAGCTTGTTCTAATAGACACTCGGCCGCGCATGTGTTCGAGGCTTCCCGACTCGAGCGGAGCAAGAGGGAACCAGAGACGAAAATTGTTATCGATCTATAGCACGAGGACTATTATACGTGTGTGCGAGTACGCGCGAGCGGAGGTATAGGTGGCTCGGCGACGACCGTAATTAATTGAGACACACTCCCTTCGGGTAGTCCGCAGGTACCACAGGCACTTTGGCCTCCTGAGTCGATCGATCGGTCCTGCCAACGACCGCAACGGAATATCACCTTCCTCGTATCAATGTAATGCTCGCACATGTACGCATAACGCAAAGCACAGGCAAACGTACGATTCGTGTTCTTGAAACAATAGAGAAAAAAAACCTTCAACGTATCCAAAATTATGCAATATATTCTCTCCCGAGTAACATTCGCAAACTATTTCCGCGATGCAATGTTTTATTACTTTATTTCTCAAGCATTAATTCGCAACAGAGACGATATAACTCTATCGTCGAACTCCTCGAACAATTTCGCAATTCAATTCCCTTTCTCTCTCTCGATCTCGTCGCTCTCGGACATTATTTCTATCGTCATAAAGAACGGCAACCGAAAGCCGTCCGTTCGCCAGCCGCGTAGATACGCAGCTTGCATATATACGCGCGGCAATCAGAAATACATTTTTTCGTTTTTTCCCCATTCTATATAGAGCGTTTTTTTTTTCTTCTTTTTTTTGTCGTTTTTTTTTATCGTCGCTCTTTTTTCAGCCAGCGCGCTTCTCTCGCTATGCGCTGTATAGTCGAGCTTGGAAAGAGAGAGAGAGAGAGAGAGCGGGAGAGCACGCGGTCCTCGCAAAGTGACGTGGCGGGCCATTAATTTCACTCATCCGCAGTATCACCGCCCAGAACCGCGGTAACTCCGCGAGTAATAACGAACGGGCAACGATATGAGAAAAGTTGAAATACGTATATTCCCGAGCCCCGGCATCTCCTCCGGGCGTATATATATACACTGTTCACGTATATATAGAACCTTCCATTGGGCTGCATCGCACACACGGCGCTCGACTATACATTGCATAAAAAGCTTTTTACGAGAATACACTTATTATTATCATTCTCGTTCTTTTAATCAACGCGAGGCTCATTTGATAATAACGCCGTATATTTTTATCCGGGTTTATTCCGAAGTCTCGATAATTGTCTGCTGAAATTAATAATCGTTCTCCTTCATTCCGTCGATAACTGGACCAACCGATCAACGTTATCGAGCTCGTAAAATGTGCGGATCGAAAAAGCACGCGTGTATCGCAATATTTTTGCGGTTAACGCGAGATCCTTGGAATCATCGAATGCCTTTGCTGGAACTCGGTTGGTATAGATATCTTGAGATTGCTGGCAAAGAGAAGCTTGCGGTTCGATTGACGACCCGAAATTGACGTCGTACCAAGGACGCTCGCGTACCCGCATCGAGAGCGATAGATTTTCGTCCTCTTAGACGTTAGAAGCCGGCGCACTTACTCCCGGTCAATTTGCGTAATGAAGCGAGCATCTCGCTGGTATCAAATGTAGTAGCGACCCGCGCTCCGTATCACTGTAAGGACAGAGATTCGAACTTGCCAAGTGAACCAATTACTACGCCCAAAGGGTACGATGGCAAAAGCACTATAGCTCTCGCACGGCAAAGAGCAATTGCTCACTCTCTCTTCCTCCCTCTCTCCCACCCGAGGTCAAAGTCATCTCTAAATTACAGAAAGGTCGAGATTTGAAACACCCTATCGTTAAAGTGTAGACCGATCGCGTTACATTCGTTATATTTAGTCGAAAATTCGCCTTGAAAATTGTCTCCTTTTTTCACCTCCGTTGGTCTAGTTAGTGTAGAGTACAAGGGGGTGCAAAGGGTCACTCGAGCACGTTGTTATATCCGATTCGAGACGAAAAATTGAGGGTGCCAGGAAGAAAAAAAAGATTACACGGACATCATAGAGCTTCGAATTCAATGGAGAAGACTAGGGAATGGGAAAAATGTCCTTTCTCGAATGTACAAGTTCACTGTAGAAAATTTGTGAGGGGACTCGAAGAAGCTCCAGGCCATTTGTCCAATTTTTTTTTTAAATAAGAAACAATATTCAGACTGAATTCTGCATATTTTTCACCCTTTAGAAAAATCAATGTTTCTATGGACTTGATTATTTTCATTAATCGAGAGACTCGACATCAACTCTCGACAAGATCTTTCTTATTCTCCATGGACGCAAATTTTCCTACTTTTCCTTCGGTCCTTCGATATGCAAACCTCAATTCTGTCCTTTCAGGTGAGAATATCGAGAGGCGAATTCTTCGCCTTTTCGTTTCGCGAGTCTCTCCTTCCTGCCATCGTGCTTTTTTCCCCATCTTTTGCCTAGCACAGACACTCCGGAAGCACACGAGAACTATTCACGTATTCATGGTGTCATACTTTATGCATAAGATTAAGGCCTCCCGGAAAGGTTGGATGTATATACAACCCTCGACTTTTTAGCCTCGTCTCTCCCCTCTTTTTTCACCCAAGAACCACAACGTCTTCGAAGCAAAAAAGAAAAAAGAAGAAAAACAGTGCGACAGTCTGGAAGAGATACAGCGCAAACCCCGATGTACATCAAAGGCTAAAACGTAAAAGTAGATGCCATTGGTTCGACAGAAAAAAATGAAAGAAACCTCCCGATATCTACAATTTTTTCCTCACTATTTTTACGTGAAAAAAAAAGAAAAATATATAGATTTCTTTTTTTACGACGTTGAAATTACATTCGTTCGTCGACAATTTCGAATTCAAATCACGCGGGACGACAAGCGTGCGAGCTCGAGGACATACCGCGAGAATGGTTCGACGATTTTTCGTCGCGATAGGAAAACTGCGGAGCGCACGTCGACGAACGATAAAGTCTCCTGACGAGCGAAAGAGGAGAGAGAGGAAGGAGAGAGGCTTTCGGGAATTTCGAAGGGTAGCACATCGCAGTCATCCCGAAGTCTCGGGGCGCTGGTGGAACATCCGACAAACGCTCGTCGATGTTTGCACGCGCAAATACTTACTCGTCGTCGTCGTCGTCGTCGTCGTCATGCTCGTCGTTCGCATCGTTCCTATATATATATATTATATGTGTGTATGGGTTCACATTGTAGACGACGAGAAACACGCCGATAGAGCCCCGGGACTCTTTGAACCGGTTTGACGCCGCTAATGCCGTGACAAGCAGCCCGTGAACGGCTTCAAAGTCGCGAATAGAGCTGTTCCGGAACAACTCTGAGTACACGCTGCACTATAGAACGTATCGTGTACGTACAACGGCGAAGTAAAATTCTATATATATATATATATATATATATATATATGTGTGTGTTTGAAATCCATGTGCACATTTACGTAGACAGTCGAGAGACCAAGAGTTCGTAGAAAGAACTCGCTCCGTCGACGTAAGGCCAAGGTGCATCGTACCACCTGCAAACCCTCGCGACGCACTGAACCACGTTCAATGCACTTTTCATAAATTTTTCAAACTTTACGTTTTACCTTCCCTCGTGTTTACCCCTCGTTCGCAAAATTTCTACTTAGGTACGCAGAAATAAAATTGTATTTGACGTTGCTCGAAGAACATGTAGGGATATTTTTTTAAAAATTATTCACACGAGAATAAGCAAATAGGTCGTGTTTGATTTGTTTAACAATAAGTCGAACGATTAATCAAACGTTTTGTAAATATGGGATTGGATTGTCTGTTTATTTTTGTTTTTATTTATTGATTCGATTGCACGAACGACAATTCGCTCATTGTGTTTTTTTTTCTTCTTGGGGATTTTATTAATCTCCGAGACGGTGAGAGAATTGACGGAATCGAGTGTAAAAAAAAAACTGGCTTTGGAAATGAACGTGAATAACGCGGAGATATATAAGCACGTGCTTTAAGGCTGACCGCGCGTGAGCAGAAACGAGAGTCGTAAACACTTTAATAATACCAGTTGACGTCGTATCATCGACAGCGACGCACATCATCAGTTCGTGAACGATTTTTGAAGATAAACTACATTTACCTCGTCTAATTTTATTCATCCAAAAACTCGCAGAGCGTAGATAAACCAGGTCGAAAGATAACGATAATTTTTACACACTTTCGACGAGAAGTGAAAGATTTACGTCATTTTTTTTATCTCGTCACCTTTTAAACGATATATCGAAGTAGCCTCGGCTCATTTCGATAAACCATCGACATTCTCCGATCGTAAAGAGAATCGGAAATCTAATATTTATTCTCGATTGTCGTCCCTTGTATTTAACTCAATTGCTCGGACGCTCCTCGTTCGCAACGTTACGGTTTTCATTCGTTTCGAATATATATCGCGCGATCGAATTTCCTATACGATAAAAAAAGAAAAACCTCGTTGATCGACATGGAGATGAAACGTTGGAGAGGAAAAACTGCAGTGGTGACAGGCGCGGGATCCGGTATAGGTGCTGCTATAACTAGAGCACTCCTCTCCAGTGGCATAAACGTGGCCGGTCTCGATGTTCAAGAAGAGTCTATTACGAGGATCGTCAATCAGACACCGAGTGAATCGAGCTTCGGACGTTTTTTTCCGATTCGATGTGACGTCTCCGTCGAGAGCGAAATCGCCGTTGCGTTCGACAGAGTGGAAACGGAATTCGATGGAGTTGATATTATGATCAACAATGCGGGAGTCATCGATTATGGGAGAATAATCGGTACACGAAACGCGATATAAAAACAAAATATTTTTTATCGAAAATAATTTTAGATTTATAAAATTCAAACCGTTGAATTTTAGAGAGCGACAGAACGAGTTTCGAAAAACTGGTGAATATTAATATACTCGCAGTGGCGACTTGTACGAGGGAGGCCGTACGCTCGATGCGCTCAAGAAACGTGGAGGGCCATATATTTAATATCAACAGGTACACACGCAAAATCCATTTATAATCGATCGTAGCCCGAAATTAATTTTCTTCTGTTAAACATCATTCACAATTTCACGATTAATTCATAACGCGCGACAATATCTGGCTTAATTATTTGTAACGTACGGGTCGTTGGAGTTTTCTTTGAAATGAGATTTAATTGAAAATTCCTACCTGCGTAATCGTCGATTCTACGTTTTCATTGATATTTGTTTAATATCCTGCGATTATCGATATCCGGATTTCTCCGTTCATCCAACCGCGGGTGTAAACAAGATCCAGTGATTCGTTGAAAATTTCCAACGCGTGCGTTATCGTATTCCCACATTTTCCCGTAATATTTCACGCTCGAATACTTTGACGTTACATAAACTTTCATCGATTTATCTGAACGTTCGTTTAGCGTGTTGGGACACGAGATTCCAGAAATGGCATTGTCCGATTCCGCTGGCTACAACGGTTACAATCTGTATCCGACTTGCAAACACGCTACAGTTGCGATGACACATTCGATTCGACGTGAGATCGCCGCTGCAAAACTACCGATCAGGATCACTGTAATTCTTATGAAAAAAATGATGAAAATCTTATTTCTCAAAACGACAAAAAAAAAATTCTCTTCAATCGTAACATTCGTATTTTTGTTTTAGAGCATAAGTCCCGGACTCGTGAATACCAACATAGCCAAATCCGCGGGACTGAAAGATCTTTTCAACAGAATTCAATCCCTCGTACCCGAAGATATCGCTGACGGTGTGATGTACGCTCTGGGTACTCGACCGGAAGTGCAGGTATTGTTACATTGTTTCAAAATAAAAAAAAAAATATTTCTCGACCTTGCGACAGTGTAAAAAAATCGAGCGGATTTTCTCCAGATTACAGAAATGACGATACGTCGTACCGGGGAACCATGAGATTTAGGTTTGCGATAAAAAAATTGTCCGGCTCGTTGTCTATGAAAAAATATTCGACGGGTTTAAATTTCTGCGAAATTAACCAGGCACGTGTGCGATTTTGAAATGAAAATGCGCGATAAGGTATGGCGTTTCTACCGTTATGTAAAACACTATACGCTCTCCGAGGTATAATTCCCTTCTTCACCCTCTTGTGTACATTCCATTATCGCCTCGCCTCGTTCTCTCGCTTCGTTTGGATCAAAGTTGCGATATAATATATTCCTGTTTGCTTTTCGTACGTTTTACATAAATTATACAATGCGGCGTAAACTACATAATACAGTTGTATACGTACCCCACGCGGTACGAGCCCAACTTAACGTACTATATCATAAATATGTATCGAAAGTTGTTTTATTTTGTGTCCACCTACGTGAATTAAAATTTTATTATTTTATTTTATTCCATTGTTCGAATTATCGCATTATTCTTATTGTGATATCGCGGTCCATTATATCATAATTACATTGTATATTATATTGTTTATTTGTCACATTTGTTTGATTATCGTATTATATCATTTTAGAATTAATTTGGATTAATTGGAATTTTAAAGCGATTTTGGATCAATTATTTAATCACTAGTTTTCCATTAATCTTATCGAAATTAAATTCAATGTTGGATGAATATTCGTCAATTCGCTCGAGAATTAAAATTTGATTATTTCATTTTATTCCATTGTTCGAATTATCGCATTATTCTTATTGTCATATCGCGGTCCATTATATCATAATTACATTGTATATTATATTGTTTATTTGTCATATTTGTTTGATTATCGTCTTATATCATTTTAGAATTAATTTGGATTAATTGGAATTTTGGATAAATTATTTAATCATTAGTTTTCCATTAATCTTATCGAAATTGAATTCAACGTTGGATGAATATTCGTCAATTCGCTCGAGAATTAAAATTTGATTATTTCTTTTTATTCCATTGTTCGAATTATCGCGTTATTCTTATAATACCGTAATTCGTTATATTTTAATAAAATTGTATATTATATTGTTCATTTATCATATTTGTTTAATTATCAGCTTATATAATATTTTTATTAATTTGGATTATTTGGAGCTTTGGAGCCATTTTGGATTAATTATTTAATCATTATTTTTCCTTTAATCTTATAAAAATTAAATTCAACGTTGGATAAAGTCTCGTTAATTCGCCCGAGAATTAATACAGCAAGGAGGATATCGAGCACGAGATACGGTATCACTGATCGTGTTGCTCGTGAAACTAAACCTCTGTCTTATTCCTGAGATGCAATATCCTCTCTCGCTGCACTCGTGAGTGTGCATACAGTCATGCACTATACACATGTTTAGTATATCGTCGAGAATCCTGAAACTGAGATTCGTGAGAGACGTTATCGGAGCGTGTCACTGACAGACGCGTGGAAAATCGTCGAAATTCGAGACGACGAGAGATAGAACGTTCTTCTATCGCCAAGGGCCAAGGATAGTGGGCGAAGATACGAGGAGCGTTTGGTGTCAAATGCGAATTTACCAACGTATTCTCCTTCGAATTGTTCAAGCTACGAAGAAGCATCGCGGGATACTCGAACACACACCGGAAGCCTGCGAAGACCATTTCCCTCTGTCGTATTCTCCGCTTTATATCCCTGAAATTCCAACGTGTGTCTGTCTCGCGACATATTGTGCGGATCTCTAAGCGCTCTCTCTCTCTCTCTCTCTATCTTTTCCGCGATACATATAATCCAATCGTTTCGCAGAAACATTCGACGTGAAATTTATCGTCACGTCAAATTAATTTTATTTCACGAACAAATTCAGACAAATTGGCATAGCAATTATAATATTCGTATTACCCGAGAAATTTCCCAATTCCATAATCCCTCCCGACAAATTCTTTTTGATAACGTAAAAATGTTGCGTTCGACGAGAGATTCATAGGAAATGGAAGATAGAACGCTAGCGAACTTCCTGTAAATAACCGTATAATTTATTATCGTTGGACAATGAGCGTAATAAATATTCCCCGTTGGAAGCTGTCGCTGTGCTCCATCGCTATATTCTCATAAACACACTATTATGCGTATAGTGCGTACGGTACATGGCGGATTTACGTTTCTCTATATACACGAGAAAATTGTTGTCCATCCGTGTGTGTGTGCGTGCTTTCGCGCATGTATAAAAGCCGTGCTTTTATATATTCGAGCTTGAAGGTTGCCTCTGGCTTCGGCGATGCGTGAGAGCGTACCATTCTCTCGTGGCTGGCATATTTTATCCCTTCGCCCATAGATACATACCCGATGGGCAACCCGCGAAATAACGCATGCGAAATAGAAAAGTTGAAAAGGGAAATGCTCCCTTGAGGGGATAAACAACGAAAAAGCAAATTTTACGAAACTCATCGTGTCGTGAGGGGAACTATAAGTCGTACCTATACAATTTATACATCGTTTTGAATATGCAAATTAACTATTACAGAGTCGTTTGTATATTTTTGGTATATATTTTGTAATATATCGATATGGAAAAAATTATTGCCTTCACGCAGATAGGAAAAATGCAAATGGCTCGCACGAAAATCGTGCAGATAATTCGAAATCTCTCTCTCACTTAAATGAGCAATCTTTCGAGTATCACCATTCGGAAAATTAGAAAGAACAAAGAAAACGTGTGACATATCTGCTACTTGGTAATATAACCGCGTGCTCAAGCAGGGTGAGAGAGACAGAGAGAGAGGAAGGGTGCAGACGAAAGGGGGTGAAAATTGAAGACGAACCTCGTGGAAGTATAAGCCGAGGACAAAATATGAGAGAGAGAGAGAGAGATGGAAGATTAAAACGCGACGAGAGACACGAAAGTCCTCGGTCTGAGCGAAGAAACCAGGGAAGAGAGAAAAGTTGTTTAATTCGTAACTCGTTCGGGGAGGCGAACGAGCATGAACCTTTGAAATTCCGAACGGGAACGAGGCGACGGAATCTGGTGAAGAGTGAGAGAGAAAGAGGAAGAGTCTGTTTATATGTATAGAAAGCTAAAGGTCGGGGTCTATTCGCTGGGCGATGAGAGGGTGGACGAGGAAAGGGTGCGAGGGGGTTGAGAAAACCTAGAGATCACGTACTGTCGAAAATACTCGCGGCAACTCTATCACGAGGGAAGCAAAAGCAACCAGGAGAAAAGCAAGCAAGCAACTCTTCGAGTCCATCCGTCGAGTTCGCCAAACCAACCCTCCCCCCTCTCTCTCTCTCACCCACCAACGTTCTTCATCCTATCTAATGTTGGGTGTGAGATCCCTGGGAATTGGATTAACGCGATACGTTTTCTTGGCCGACGGATCTCTCTCACCCCTTTCAGTTTCTCAACGAAGCAGCTCAGCCTTCTCTCTCACTCTCTCACTCTTTATCCCTCTCCTTTTTCCGGGCGCGACCGTCTCGAAGTATTCGAAGCGAGCATAGCGGAGAGGGTGCATCGAGGAGTGCCAGAAGGGGGATGCGCAAGCACAGAATCCCGGATCTCTGCGGCAGGAGAAACAGGCGGAGGGAGAGGGAAGGAGAGGAGAGAACTCCCAGCTTTACTTCTTGGCTCAAAACTCAAACCAGGTCTCATCCCCCACACCCTCTGTGTACTACCTACATCCCCTTGCAGCTGCACCCTTCGACTACCACCCATCGGAGTTAAATCCACACAGCCTTTAACCAACCCATTTACCTCGAACACTTCGCATTTCGGGCTATAAAAATTCCATTCGCCAATCATACGACGCAACCACCATTTCTGGCCGGCTAATAAATAGGTACTCCGTTTAATTACCTCGAAAGATAGGGGCTAAAGGACAAATAGGACGAACAACACGAGAGTTATCCTTGCCTAGGAAAATAAATTTAGGAAATTATTCTCGTCGCATCGCTCCTAATCGAGTCGTAGAAACTTTATGTTATTGGCAAACCTTTGAAAAATGATGTCAGGACATTCTTTGGATTCGTGACAGTACCGTTATTTTACCGTGTACCTACATGAAGTATCGATAGGGCGCGTTATATTAGAAGCGGGAAAAATTGTCGACGAGCAAGACGCATTGGATAACAGTGCCTCGAGAATTTCTCGAGGTTCGTAGACGAATACTACTTTCCTTGAATTATAACGTTGGCGTGTTTACACACCAAGAGAGAAAACCTTCGAGGAGAGCGATGACGGTAACACGTTATACGGAAGCCGAGCTGCTTCGAAGAACTATGCTCGAGGCGTTTTTTCCCCTGGAAAACGT
Source organism: Netelia fuscicornis (assembly GCA_946811545.1). Taxonomy (NCBI): domain Eukaryota; kingdom Metazoa; phylum Arthropoda; class Insecta; order Hymenoptera; family Ichneumonidae; genus Netelia; species Netelia fuscicornis. The sequence goes on from OX328015.1 coordinate 40,738,471, forward strand.
TTATCCCGCGTGGCATTTATCAGCCGTCTTTTCCCACTTTCTCAACTCGCAGGCGCATTTATTTGACAGTTTTCTACTTCTGTTCTCAACGACGCTTTCCTAACTCTCATCTTCGAAGCGTCTACCACCTTCGACGACGTCAGCGATCGAATTTCTTACACCTATCCCTTTTTCTCGACAGCCTAGATCTCTCTCCGTCAAAATCTACAAGCCCCTATGGTTATCCTTAAAGCTCGCTAAAGAAACGCTATTTTCCCAAGCTTCGATACTTGGAAAAAGTTCTTAATCAATTCGATAAATCCGAGTTTTATCAAGAATTCAAAAAATTGTCAAAATTATAACGATAAGAAAATAGAGAAATATTTTCAAGCTTATTCTCTTAACGCTCATCGAGGTACTAAAAGTCTCGTATTTCACGTCGTATTTTTTTCATCAACCCCTGTAGACACTTTTATATATCATAAAACTACATTCAGCAATGTCGTCGACTCGAGAGCCACGCTTTCACTCATCCTCTCTCTCCCCCGCCCTCTGGATACCGAGTGTCTGTTGGCTCTTCGCTCTTCCGGCTTTTGGCATCGGTCCATATAATACGCGCGAGAACTCGGGCGAGAAGACCTTGTCTCAAAGAGTTATCAGTTTATCACGAATTTTCACTTCCCAACACCAAGAGAAAGAGAGAGAGAGAGAGAGCAATGTTCCCTTGCCTACTTTGCCCCGGCTATTCTCCCTCGTCCCTGATTTTCTTGCTGCATGGTCCACGTGGAGACCCACGAAACGTCACGCCGAGTATTATGACCCTCCGCGGTAATGGGATTATCGGATGATCCCCTAAGCCGTTTGGATGCAACTCTCGCTCCGGCCGTCTGGAATACGTATATCTTACCATTTCTATATATATATATATATTTATTCTCGCATACGTATACACCTACATACCTTGTATCTATATCGTACTTCGGAACTCAAGTTTGCAATGCTTTCCCTGTGCCCTGCGAGAGAGAGAGAGAGAGAGAGAGAGAGAGCGTGGCTCGAGAGTCCTCAGCTGCCAAGTATAACGCAGAGGCGACGAAGGGACACAGTTTCGCGGAAAGGGATTTGTCACGGTAAGATTAATCGCTCTCGTTCATTCTTATCAAACCTCGATATATCTATACTCGAGATAGTTAATATTTTCCCATCGGAACACATCTTATTCTTTATCATTATTGCATTTTTATCGAAACAAGCTTATCAACGTTTCGAACGCATGATAAAGGGCTGAAAAAATAAGGGATAAAAAGGAGTTATATTTTCATCGTCCTTGATTTTTTTCCTCTTCCTGAAGTAACGTTCTCCATACGACAAAGCAAAAATATTCCAGCAGAAATATATTTTAACAGCCAGTGCCCGTGTTACATAATACACGAATAGCTCAAACAAACAAAAAAACGCGATGTCGAAAACCATCTAAATTCGCAACGAGCGTTCTCCTGCCGCGAGAATATCGTATAACGCGTGTAACAATCCGCGGGGCAAAGAAGAGATCGCTCTCGCGTACACGTATCCCGCAGTATACGCATCGCAGAGACGAGTGAATTATTTGATATGAAACCGTTTCGCCGGAGGGACGAGACAGGATGGTGGACGGAAGGTAGGGGAGGTCGACGTGGGAGAGGGTGAAGAGGCGCGAAAGAGGGTTTGATCCGGAATATCACGTTTCCGGGATGCTGGGTCGCTTCTATCGCCGGATCGAGAGGAGAAAGGGGTGAGAATAAATCCGTGGATTCATACAGGACGAGTTTGTACGCATTTTACCGTGTTGTACGAGCGCCTATACGCATGTTCGTTACCGATGGCGTGGTGACCGCCTTTCGCGCTTAGCCACACCGTATCTCTCTTTATCTATCCAACCTCGTGCTCCTTCTCTATCGCTCGCTCTGCCCGGTAGTACGCAGCATCCCGCATTCGCGCCATAGCGCCAACGAAACACGCACCCGAGAGCAACAAAACCGGCATCGATAACAACGACCGAGACTCGGTCTATGTGACCCGCGTATTTACAAGCTGCATAAATAAATGGAAATTGCCGAACGGTGTAACCGATTCGATGTGCCGAGTACGCAACGCCTATCGTCCCGTACGCACGCCTACACACTTACAAAGTTATATTTGTAACCGTATTTTTACTATATACACAATATATTCGTGTTATACGGGCGACGCTCGCAACGATCCTTCCGACGCGTAATTATAGCCCGTAGGGGTGTACACGTGTACCCCCGAAACTCCTCGTACGCGTGTGATGACCAGGAAAAAAGGGGGAACGATTGGGGCACCGACCGAAACACTCGGAAAAGCGAGATATCGCACCGGTTACGAGTGAGCTCCGACCGAAACGAGATCGCCGACAAACAATCGGCAAAATCGTTTTCGATTTCCCGACGCTTGGTCGAATCCAACGATAAATGTGGGATCGATATATAGATGAACGAACGCGCATACACAAGTTCTACGAAGCACCGAGTATAACGTCATGTTCGAAAGAGGATTTATTTCGAGTAATCCATAACATTCGCGTGAGGTTTTTTGTTGTTGTTCCAATGCAGGTGGGTAATAACGAAATAATACAGACGGTTCTTCCTCGGGCGATTTTTCAGGATTGAGCGAGCATCGCCTGGTGTCCTCGGACTCTTTGCTATACTGAGATAGTCGTGGGCAATCGGTAAGCGGTAAACGTAGGAAACGAACAAATCCAATCGAGACATATCGCCATATCGATCATTCTTTTTCATCGTTTAATTCTCATTTTGCAGATTTTAGGAAATATGACGATCTTGATGATTTTAGGGAAGTCGCGTTTAAAGTCGGGTCGTAAAGAACGCGAGATGTCCCGTGAAAGAAATTAGGAGGGCAGCCATAAAAAAATTCGGGGCCCATGAGGGTTTCAATAAGGATTCCCTACTAAGGATTTCCACAACACAATCGGACTAGGCCCCGAAAGGAAAATAACAGGGTTGGATTATTTATGCAAAACAGGTCGTAGCGAGGTAAATGATAAAGGGCCCAAACAGGATTCATCAGAGCAGTGGTTATTACAGAGCATACAATATTTGCAAAGTTATTTAAAAAAATTTCTAGTTTTCGACTTATTTTCCATAGATGTGATATACACATATAAAGTTTAAAGTATCGGTTAAACACTAGGTTAGATCACTAGAAATAAACATACGCATGGAATTTTACTACAAATAATTTATACAAATCTATAAACATTTAGAATGTTTGGAAAATAAATTTCGCAATACAAAAAATTAAAAAATCTATTCGTCTCGTTAAAGCTTCACATCGTTAAGCTATTTTATTAAATCTAAGCTACTTCAAAAAATGTATATTCCTTTATAACGGACAGTATTCTCTGTAAACTGAACTTGTTTTTATTTTTTTATTTCAAGGAATAATAAATAATCCTTTACTTGAATAGAGGATAAGAAGAAAAAGGAAAATAAAAAAATTATTTTCTTTATTGAAAAACATCCCGCTTGATATGTATCCACTAATAAAGCTGGTAATTCTAGGACACTAATAGGGTTGCTTCACGGCTTCGATTCTATTCTGGCAGGGTTCTGTTGAGGCAGCCAGCCGGGCCCTGATTCATAGGCCCCTTTAGGCCCTTATCGTCAAAGTATGACCGGTCCCCTAGGGACCTAGTCGGGTGTCAGAGAAAAATAATCGGGACCTAGTCTAAGCTCTGGCTGAATTCTTTCACGGGAAGGCGAACTTCTCGCCCGCCTTATCATCGTTGGCACACGCAGCTTCCAAGCTCTCTCTCTCTCTCTCTCTTTTCTCCATCAGCTATTTATATCGTACCAAGTACTTACTACGTGTAATAACGCATTCGCCAAGACTCGTTCGTCGTCTGGTCCGTAGGAAACGCGGGACAATTATACATTTTCGCACCGACGTAGCGATACACACAATCTTGCATTCGAGATGTAAATTACGACCGGAGTATTTTGTAGTCGATGTTTATTTAAAAATAAAAATAAAAACAAAGACTACGGTAGAATTTCAATTAATTGTAATTTCATCAATCCCTCGCTCCCCGCTCGTCGGATAATCGGATATCCTCGAGCTCGCCATGTTCCTTCCTTCGCTACTACGCTCTCGCACATTTCCTCATCTCGATCGTGAAATCCCGGAGCAAGATTAAGTCGCACGGTCGTGAGAACGCTTTTGCGGTCTCGAATATACGTATACGTAGTACGAAGGCAAGTACCTATAGTGCCAAGCCATGGGAATATACATTCACCTTGGCGGGCAGAGCTACGAAAGGAGAGGAGATCTTCTCATTTCCATAGCGACAATCCGGAAAGCACGTTTTCCAAATTAACCCCCTTACCCCTTGCGAGGAGTATAATTAACCCGCTTATGGACCGTACTCGCGGGTCTATAGTTCGCTTGGTATACTTTCGCGTCTTATTATCCATTTTCTCCACACTTTTATCCTCCACAGGTATTCTCCTTTTTCCCTCGCTCTCTTCTTCTCATCGCTATGTCAGCAGTCACTTCCTCCTTCTATTTTCTCGTTTATAATCAATTCGCGATGATCATTTCTTCATTTTCCTTAAATATCCGTTTTCTTTTTTTTCACCCCTGTGACATTTTCTTTGTTTTCTTTGCGCGGAGTATAATTAACCCGCTTACGGATCGTACTCGCGGGTCTATAAGTCGCTTGGTATACTTTCGCGTCTTATTATCCATTTTCTCCACACTTTTATCCTCCATAGGTATTCTCCTTTTTCCCTCGCTCTCTTCTTCTCATCGCTATGTCAGCAGTCACTTCCTCTTTCTATTTTCTCGTTTATAATCAATTCGCGATGATCATTTCTTCATTTTCCTTAAATATCCATTTCCTTGTTTTCATCGCTGTGACATTTTCTTTGTTTTCTATTTCGGTGGTAAAATACTTCAACCGTAAGTAGCGACAAAAGATCCAACGTGCAGAGAGAGGGAGAGAGAGAGAGAGAGCCGTAGAAACTGGATAGCAAAGAGGTGCGGAGGATTCGCAAACACCGGACGTTTTCTATCTTCTCCTCTGTTCCATGGAGTGGATATATAACCGTGCTGCTACGGTCTCTTGTCGCGTCTGACCAAAAGCTTGGAGCGTGAACGAAGCGCAGAGCACCACGGTAAGAGTTTCAATTGATTATTTAAGCCTTCGCTTCTACTTCCTCGATTTTCCTTCACTTCGACTCTTATATACACAGACCTTAGGAGAGCGTGCAGGAGTCGTTCTTTCCTCCGCGGACGATTTGTGCTATTCCTTTCTAGACGAAGTGGAGGTAAAAGGAAGCGAGGGAGAGAGAAAGAGAATGGAGTGAAGAAGACCGAACGAGGATCTCCGAGCGTAAAGCTTACTAAGGTGCTTTCCGTCTTGCTTCATCGATCTATTTTCTCTCTCTTTCTTGAAGTCCTCTCTCTCTCGCTCTCTCTCTCTCTCTCTCTCTCTCTCTCTCTCTCTCTCTCGCTATATTTATGTACATTAATAAGAGACTTTCACACACCATCTTCTCTCTGTCTCTCGTATATATTTGTAAATGCAATGTAACCAAACCCTTTCTCGGTTCTTACCATCGTATTCAAGAGGATCGTTCATTCCATAGAAGTGAAGAAAAAGCCGGGAGAGAAAACCCATATCGTTGAACGCACGTTTCGACCTATGCGCACTGTATTGGCTCCAACAGGAAGTCCGAAGAACGAACGAACGAGTCGACAATTGAAAAATACTCTCGCCACGCCTGTTGTGAGAAGAAAAAAAAATTGCTACGCTTACGTACACCAATAAGCGCTTTTTTGCAGTGTTTCAACGATCTCGTTGGTGGTGCGATCTAAAAAAAAGCGCTTTTGGCACGGTCGCGGCAGATGGTAACGATTTTTGTTAGCAGAACCTTCATATATGTCGTAACGGGAATTGGAAAAGCCACGGTGCGCCGCACACGTGTGTGAGCTGAAAATTAATTCAGTTCTCTCTCTCTCTCTCTCCATTTCACTTTCCCTCGGTCTCTCTCACCCTGCGTCTCGTTGACAAAATGCCGGGAATCGCCAAAATCGACGAGGTCGCACGCGAATATATCTGAAACAGAACACGAAACAAATGCCTCGAATAAAAGCAGCAAAATGGCTTTTTCAAACCGGGCTTTCGAGCTAAACTGGAGAATAAATGTTCAATTTCGCAAATTTATTATTTCCAAATTATTGTAATCCATGAATTGTCCATAAACTAATTAATATCATATGTATCGAGCTGAAAATATTTTAAGAAAATCTCGTCCCACGGTTTCCAAAAGCTATAAATAATTATTTAAACGTCTCGTTCCAGGATGAAAAGACTTCCTACCCATGCAGGGTATTGAGATATGGCTCTTGAATATGGCACCAGTAGATATTACAGTCTCTATATATTCAGCTTAAGAAATGGAGACCAGAACGTCGCCGAACGGTCATTGTTCCCGAAGGGAGTCGGGGCGAGATATTGGCCCTTTATTCCGCAAATCTCGCGGTGTTTGCAAGTAAGAGCAATCTATACGTATACATAATATATAATAAGATTTCATGAGGCTCGAGAGCTAAGCGCTCCCGCCACTAACAGAAATTCTCCTTGATTATAGCTGCTTGGTGACTACAGGCGCCAGAATGTCGCAGACACTCGCAACAATAGAGACAACAAATGGCAACGGAAACAAAACGTTCCCGTTTTCTTCATTTGATCAGCAGCACCCGTACGCCATTCCCGCCGGTACTCGGACACTTGCGTTATAAGACTATAGACGATAAAACGTTGATATACGATCCATTCATCGGCCATAGGGCACAAGATCTTAAATTGCTAAAGACAGAAACGAGAGGAAGAACTGACGACGTAATGTCGCAGGAGGCTCTGGCTATAAAAAGTAAACGGTTCAAAATCAGAGTTTACAGTCCGTTGAATGCAACGTCATGAAACGATAGAGCTCCTGCAATAGCGCACTGTCAAACGATGATATGCGCACGTTGCGTGTAAAAAACAAAGAAAAAACGAGCAATATATTAGTTTTACGAGACACACATCTCATAAGCAACTGTGCCCAACATCGAATAATGCAGCGCAGCGAAAGATTTAGGAGTCTGGAAAATAAAAAAATTGGAAATTGAATATGTTGTAATAAAAATGTTCTATTCGTGACATTGTCACACTCTGCAAATACTTACGTTTAGTCTATAGCCCAACTCTCAATTCTCAATCCTACTTCTCAGGTATCAATTGCATATCAATAGAATCTTCTTCCATCACTCAATGTGCTTAGTATTTGGTTAAAAAAGTTATTTTAATTATCTTACTTTTAAAGGCGTGGACCAAAAGTGAATTCATTTCCACAGAAATAAGGCATTTGTAGACTGGACTGCATGAAACACAGGATGACTTTTGCATTCTCTTTGTCTCTTTCTCACCCTGTTCCTTCTGTTCAACAACATGGGACGAAATCCCACTTGGCGAAAATTTGTGCGAGAGATTTTTGTACGTAGCAGATGCCGTCGGACTGTATCCGCTCGAATATTGGATAAAAGTTTGTCGTAAGGCTCGGGCCTGGAAAATAATTTTGTTAGAGAAATATCAGCCGGTACAACTGCTACAGATATATATATATATACACACACCATCCAGCGCACCGTTGTCCGGCTGTTCTTGGGCTCTCTCGACAGTCTCGACAACGTAAAACTTTTAGATCGTACAACGAAATTTTTCCCTTCCGGCAAGTCTACTTCACATGGTTTTTTCCCAGTCTTCGTTCCTCTGCAAAAGATAAGAAAGAGAAAAGAATATTATGTGTATTGTACGTCTGCTTCGCGTTACGTATGCGTTGCCTGTGTCTCAGTGGTCGTCTTTCGACCAACCAGCATTCCCTCGCATTTCAGAAATTATTCCACACAATTTATGGCTGATCCGCATTACCTCGTATCTGTATAAACTTTTTCCGGACACTGCTTGACTGACCACGTTATACAAAGTTCTGCGAGGTATATCGCCTGAAACTTCCTTCTTTGAATAAAATAAAATATTTGCGGCTAACTTCAGCGATATTTCATTGCTATAGAGATAATTTCTGTTACTAAGTTGTCGATCTTTACATTCGAGTAGTGTCGGTGCATTATGTGATGTTGGCAACATTGATCAGCAGCCACGTTCTCCATAAAGCCTGTGGAGCAGAGTGTGGAGTGCATGGACGATGTGCTTTTCGTTTTTGTGGTTTTTGCTGTCGGCTACATGTGAGAGGTGAAGGGTCCGTGGACGTAAAGAAAAAGCGGAAAAAGCTAGTGTGAATGAGAGAGAAACATTGCGTGTACGTAATTGAATACAGAAAAGGTGTGATTACTAACGAGAATAACCATACACAGGTAATGTGCGTTCAAGAACTATATTTAATAATAAGTAATGAGACTAATGAGAATGACACTTGACATATTGTGAACGTGGAGGCTTCGAGAAGCCGCCACGCATTATTGTACTGTTAGACTGTGTAATAATAATAAATTAATTATTTAATTAATGTACAATCATTAGACATCGATTTTTCAATATCTCTATCTTTTTGTTATTTAGCAAATATGACTGTGAAAATTACGGTTAAAGATAAATTGGAGGACAACACATTGGATCTGAGTTGTTGCGATTTGGAAGATGTGCCTGTAAAGGATATAGTAAGTTTTAGGTTTTACTATAATGAAATTGAAAAAATTGTACCCATACATGGTATGCATGTATAGCGGAGCTTAATGTATCTTTTGTAGTATTGGATGAGGCAGGCACTCGTCAAGATTAGGTGTTGTTAAATAAGACCAGAGTAGGCGAGTCTTATATGTAAAAAAGCTAATAGTTTAATATGTGTTATACTGTATGTGCGTTAGTGCATTAGAAACCATATGTATAATACCCGTATTCAGGATTGTAAATGTGTAGATCGTATTCAAATCCTATTGGCAAATTGGCACTATTGAATACAACTATTAAATGGTAAATATTTTTGATACATATGTTCTAGGCGGCAATTAAAAAGGGAACCCACCTGGATCTCTCGAACAATCAATTAGTTAGATTGCCTGTGAGTCTCTCAAATGTATTATGGTAATGTTCCTTCCAATAATCGTACAATGGTAACAAGAACAAATTATACCATTTTTAGGAAACATTTGCAAGCCTTTCTCACCTTATAAAGTTAGATCTCAGTAAGAATTTGTTAGAAGAACTTCCTGAAAATATTGGTGAACTTAAACAGCTGAAACATCTGGATCTCTACAGCAATAAGGTATCAATATGATTTAGCCATTTTGGGTAAAATATCGACACAAATATTGTGAGACCATTTCTTGCAGATCAGTAGATTACCATTGAGTTTCGCTGAATTGAAAAATCTAAAATGGTTAGACTTGAAAGATAATCCCCTTACCGATGTACTGGCTCTTCTTGCGGGTCCGTGCAGTGACAATGAGCAATGTCAAAACTGTGCCTTGCTTGTTGTGTCGTATTACAACTCTGTGAAAAAATCCATTGTTCAGCAGAAGGAACAAGCAATGAAAGCAGCTGGTAATATAATTTTTGCTAATACAAGAGAAATATAACCACTAGAAGCGTATCAAATATATCACATTATCTTTAGCTGTCGAGGCACGTAAGAAAGAGGCCAAAAGATTAAAGAAAAAGAAAAAGACAGCAGCAGCAAAACAAAATGCCAATAATAGCAATGACAAAGAAAAAGTAACTGTTGCCAAATCAGACGTGTTGGTCGTCGATAGCAATGCGAAAAACGAAATTCCGAATGAAAACTCGTATCAGGAATTAGCCAGCGATAGTGGTCCAGAAGGTACGTAAAAATAATTCTTATATTTTGCCCATGGGATAATGAGAATGAAATCAAAATAAGCAATTGAAATAACAAGAAAAATATGTAATCTAAGATGTTCCAGATGGACTTTGTAGCACGTTCTGTCGTACATTGATTTACCGCACGGTGGACTTGTTTTTTTGGCTGTCGACGTGCCTAATCATTGCTATATTGTTCTTTACGATATTACCGAAAATTGATCGTGATCGTTCTGACCAGCTAATGAAATTCATGGAAGCGCAGACAGGCTTGCCGGTTGAGGCGTATCAACGCGAGGGTGTACAAAAGTTGGATGCGTTCATCTACTATACCAGTTACTTGATGAATCACACGAGGATACTGATCAAAGACACATATCAGCGGCATTTCGGTGAAGAACTCGTCGAGACTGATGATGCTGATCTGTAAAAATATTTCGAATCCGTAAATTGTATTCTCGACAATTTTTTCCATCAATTTATCAATTGCATCACCGTGGCAAGTGTAATCATTTTTTATTCCGTTTCGGTACAATGAGTAAATGTTTCAGATACACGTATAATCTCAGTAGCGACTGTAGCAGCGGAATACTTTGTTTTTATATTATGCTATAACCATTTTGAAACTTATTATTAGTCGATTATCATTATCACGACTATCTCGAGATATTATTCCATTTATATACTCAACCGAATCGAACTTTAATATTATTTATGAAGCTCGTTCCTTCCGTCAGGACATAAAATAACATTTCCACACGAAGGCATTGTTATTCGATGTTATTCGTTTTATTAAAAAATGTGCCGGTAGACTTTGTCGACGGCGGTTTTCCCAATGTACTTTCCATTTTATTTATAAGTTTTTGCAACTTGTTGAGCTTGCCGGCCTCGTGTTTTTCAGGAGAAGGAAGAATGTCATGCTCTGTACCAAACTCATCGAAGTCGATCGACGATTTGTCTTGAGATACTGGGTTGTCGCGTGACGCGAATTTTTTCCCACTACCAAATCGATTCCAGGCCTTCTTCGTAGAAATCGTAAGCTTCTCCGTTCCATTGGTAATAGAAAAAGAGGTCGATTTCTTAGGACTACTAGAAGTCGATGCAGACTCCCGCTGTTTAGCTCGAAAATCTGCGAGTATCGCGATATCGTCGTACAATTCTTCATGAGACGAGCCAATGGCAGATCGATTAACTTGAATGGAATTTGCCCGGGGTGTCTGATAATGTTCCGACTCTAGTGATACTTTTCTCTCATGGCTTAGAACGACGGTCGATGAGGGTGAAATATTATCAACCTCACCATTTTTGTCACATTTCGTATCTTCCAGATTCACAGAAATCCTAACTTTTGCCTCTGAAATGCTATGTGTAAATTCTATTTCATCAGAATTTGAAGGAACTAATTCTCTTCGACTGTCTCGCCAGTTACCAATGTCATCGTACACCTCCTCGATTAATGTTTTTTCATCATTCTTAATAGTGGAAACAGCAATGTTACTTGGTGGTTTGGCATAAATCGGTCTTGGCGGTGGAGGGCTATTATAATTAGAAATTTCGTCGGACTGATTCGAGGTCATTGATTCGGAATTTTCGCTCCGACAATGGTGCGGATCGCCAGCGAGTTCGGACACATCGTCATACGTGGGCAAATCAAGCTCCGTCCCGAGTAAGACTGATGGTTTAACGTATTCTGGCGGTTCTAGTGAAATAATTGTTTTCTCTTTCTTCTCAGACTTTTTTTTCTCATTGCTACTCGTCTTACCACACTTTTTGTCTTTTTTTGGGGAATCTTTTCTGTGCCTGACTCGATCAAGGAACGACCTCTTTTGTGGCGATTTCGTTGGACTGTTCGCAGAGCTCCCCGAAATCAATTGTTTGGTAGTCTCTTTGGATTCGTAGTTTTTCGTTTTCCCACTCGAATGGGTAGTAACATTCGAAGAGGTTTGAAAGACGTCATCGTAGTTTACGAAAGATTCGTCCTTCGGTTGCGAAATTTCATCCAAGGTTTTGAGGACATCTCCTTGCGAAGGCGATAGATTTTTAGAATTGGCAAGATTATTGTCTTGATTATCGAGAGAGATCGTTCGCACGTCGTCGTACGTTTCGGCTATTTCCTCCCTTATCAGACCTTTATTCTCAACATCGTCGTATGTTTCTATTCCTACATCCTCTTTTCGCTTCCTCTTCTTGTTCTTCGTTACCTTCTTTGCTCTCAAGGGTTCATGTGTTTTCTTCACGTTTTCATAGCTTCTTCCGTTTTCGCGAAAATCTTCGATCTTGTGATAAATATCGTCTTCCCCGTAGCCATCGTCGAGTGGTTCATACGAAGCCATTGTAGCTGTTTCTTCGCTAGGAAGGGATGGAAGACGGCGGGGTATGCGAACCGGTAGTGCTGGCGGTGAAACTGTCAAATCCCTCCTGATACAATCGCGATCGTTTCCCGTTCTATCATCGCTGCTAGCTTCAAGAGTAGAACTCGAAATTTTGAGAATTGAGGAATCTTTAAGTTTCAAACTAGGGAGAATTTCTCCAACATCCTGATACTTTTCTTCCATCGACCGACCATCCTCAGATCGCCTCTTCTCAATATTTTCCTTTCCCGAAAGTTCAACTTTGTCATGCCGATTGCTAATACTTGTTCGGCTGATGACGGCTATCCATTCTTCCATTTCCCTCGGAGTTCTAGCTATGAACTGTAGAAATAGAACTTTAAAATATGGTCTGTACAAAAATTGATAGGTAAAACTATGCTTGGTATACGTAACTAGCTATTCCTTACTTGCAATGTTTTGTTCCCGGGGCAGAATATCTCAAAGGCAGACTTGGCACGTTCGGGATCTCTGGGCAGAGCATTTGGAGCTGGTCTCGCAGAATATCCCCGGATCGAACAAATTTCTGGCGGTTGCTTGTCATCTTCGCTTCCATACATGAGTAGATGTGATCCCACAAGCCCTAAATTACAATATAGTATCAATGATATAGAAGATGTTGAATGAAGATTATTAGTCGCCCAACTCACCGATCCAACAGAGGCGAACATTGCCCCGTACAAAACCAAAAGGTTTCCTCTCAACTTTGTGGTAAACTGGACCAAACTTCTGAGCTGTGGTCATCATCTTGGCCGCAGTGAAGGTTCTGTAGATTTCTCGTAATTTGTTGTCAACTTGCTCATCGCAGAGAACAAGCTTCCGCCGGCATTCGCTTCTTCTTCGACTCGTCTCATTGGGACTCGTTTCAACGTTGTTGGCAGTGTCTACTTGCTGAAAACTCTCGTAATAATCCTGATGAGACGAGGTTGAAGAGACAGCTACTGGTTGTTCATCCACACCGACATATTCTTCGATCTCCGTGTCTTTGGTATTTGTCTTGTTGGAGAAGAGTAGGAGACCCTTACCGGCATTCATGTCGAGGTAAGGCTCCGGTGAGGTAGAACCTCGGTTGGCAGTAAACGTCGCCAACTTCGTCTTTGATCTTTGCAAAAGATTATTCCGTACATTCTCAATTTTGGATGGAAGATCGACGTCGCACAGAGATTCGAGGAATTGAACGATCTCTGTAACAAGAATAAGATATATTTATATTGACCTACTACAAGAATAATAAATATATTTACTTTTCGTATTCATATTTACATCTTTTTCTCAAATCAACTCGTTATATAATAAAACTAGTTCGACCACACATTCTGAATATGGTTGTGCTATTGAGCGAATGCAAGGCTATTCTCGGTCAACTTCAATCATTTAAAGAAATACACCAAGATTCTCAAAAATATTTTATAGAGAACAAGCTTTTTATCAAGCAAGCGTGCAAGGAACTGGTAACGTTCAACGTATCGTTGTAACACATTACCGCATATTACAGCAAATTGCATATTACTGATAGTCTCTCTTAGAAAAATCGAATGCTCTCGAATGACCTCGATAATCCTAGTTAGCAAAGGCGTGTGTGTCACCGCCTTGTCGACGATCTCTTCATGCACGCGACGTATAAGTCGTTAAAGGTGAACTCTGTCTCTACAGACTCCATATATTTACCACACGCCTACCCGTACTTTTATTCCATTCGATCAATTTACTTTAATTAGTACACCATTACACGTCGTATTCGTTGCTCTCCGAGCTTGCCTCTTACCACGAAAAATGCTGACCAAGTCCGCATCGACTCCCATTTCTTCAGCTCCAAGATTACTTCTCACTCGTTATTGTTACCGTCGTATCTTTATCAATGCACAGACAACGTTTGTATTATTTTATTTCTATCTCTCTGTCTCTAAGTCTCGCCTCATTGGTCATAATGCATTGATACTCGATGTATCTCTTGTACCGAGGTATTGTTGTACTCCTGCTGGATGCGATTCAGGCAGTTTACATTTGATCGAGGTCGTCATATCTTCTTCCTCGTTGCCTTATGCTCCACAACCGTTAAACGTTTCACATGAGTAATGGCAATCGGTCTGTAACAAAAAAATGTAAATCGATTAGTCTACAAGTTCGCCATGACACTGCATATTCTTCCGGTCTAAACAAATCGTGACAAAATTCAACAGGATGTGTATGGTACGACGATAAGGTTTTATCTCTCGGATATTCTCGCCTGGACTAGATACCGATTAGAAATTCCTGTACTTTAACTCGACACGATTCTTCTCATTGTCATTAAAATACAAGAGCGAATAATAAATAACCGCCCTCGCAATTCTCGAAAATGGTAAGAAGTTTTTTTAGTTTTTAATTCATTCGTTATTTGTAAGAAATGGCGTCAAATGTGGGGGCTTTCTTCACGGATATTCGTCTAATTGAGACAATGAAACGAGAGTCAAGTGCCGGAGAGAGAATTCATTTGGTGATGCGATGCGGTGACCCCGTGGGGTGAATTCTCTTACTCTTCCTTTCCTTAACTCTCTCTCTGCACTCTCTCTCTCTCTCTCTCTCTCTCTCTCTCTCTCTCTCTCTTTCTGTGAATACATGAGTTTTAAGCAAAACGAATATATGTCTATAATTTCTGTTTAACCATTCAATGTTGAAGCAAATGTATAAATATTGCAAGATCAATCAGTATCAAGAACTAATGTTATTATTATGAAGGATGAGCTAGTTCGTGTGGATGAAAATACGTAAACACGTATTAGTCACATCAATCACACTAAGGAATTCGGTATTAAAATATCAGCGGGAAGATTATGCGAATAGCTAGTAAGATTTGTATTGCGGAATTGTCACCTACGCGCCGATGTTGATGAACCATTCTGTATCAATATTATAAACCGAGGACATTTAAAACACAAATAATAAATCAATTATAAATAATTTAATATTTTGTTGTACAAAGTTATGTAATCAACAAAAACCTATCATTGTGATTTACCAAGATTGTTTACATTTGTTGCATATTTTAATTGTTATAAAATATTTACTTACGCGATAAATAAATTGATCCATTCGCTCTGAATCGTTCACTTTAACAAGGCGTAAAACAATTATTCTTCATCGAAAATATCCGATTAGTTTGATTAGAGCGGTTTTGAATTTTTATAGCGAAGATATGAACTGTCAAGCGATCCACGCTGCGCACGATTTTGATGACCGGTGGATGTGAACTCGTCGCCGCAGACTTTTAAATTCCATGGAGCAACGACGTACAACACATGACGATGAGTTGCGTACGACTCCCGCAGAGTTCTCCAAGTATAAATTCTCATACCGCGGCGACTCGAACTGTTCCTCGCTCTTCTCCTCTAACGCCTCACCGCTGTGCGACATTCCTCCTTCTCCTCGATTCTCGGTCGAGCTGAGATCCTCAGGGTCTTGGCGCTTCTCTCCTGCACGATTACCAATCCTTCATCTTTTTATTCGGTATACTTAAGTACAACTATCCGGCTGACTCATAGTTTGTTCGTGTCCGTCGAGACTTTCTCGTGTCTCGCAATTTGCTTATCTTCCATTCGCACTTTTGATTAGCTGGGCGGCACGCATTGAATACTTTTTTTTTATATTTTAATATTCAAACGTGATGGTGAAGAGAGAATGATTACATCATTGCTGGCACGTTGCTATGACTGGCGTTGGTTTTGTTTTTCGATAAAGAATTTTATATTTAGACTGTGAGGGATTGTTTTAATATAATTTACTTTCTTAGGAATTGAACTCTTAATTTTTTTTGGGCCATGGTAAGTAAGATAAAAGAAACGAAAGGGTCGATGGCATAGAACTTTGAGAGTATTGAAGATGAGCAATGATATAAAGTTGATATCGCATTAAATCGACATTTATCAATGCAAGAAGCTCCGCACCCGTCGATTCGGCAGCCCAGATGTGACTGACGGACCAACACGCGAAGAACCGTCGCTGGGATGGATCGATATTTTGTCGATTTCGATACGAACGACACCTGCAAACTATCTTATGCAATTTCTCATCCACTTGTCCATATATGTAACAACCGTGGGCTCGTAAATTTCATGCAATTTTCCACGATAAGGGAAAATCGTTCGGGCTCCACTTTGGGTAGAGCGGGCAAGGAAAACTTCGTCCCTCCCTCGTTGGTCTCGACTTATCGTTCGAATTATAATTTCGTGGCGTTTTGTATCAAATCATATCCGGAAATGTACGATCAATTGTCGAGTTATCGAAATTACGTTAAGGGCATACGAACTTTGCTACTATTCGCTGGTCTATGGCCAAGCAGAAAATGGGACGTTTTCGCGTATCGTTGTGTGCCATACGTAAATGTAGTAACGTGCTTCACCATGGGCTGCGTAGTTCTCAATTTTTGTCGCGACCATTCGACCAATCTCGATGTACTTACGAGGAGCATTGGGATAATGACGAGTTATCTGTCCTCGGTCCTCAAGGTATGAAAGACGGATTACGTTAGAGCTACGTGGATTAGAGAAAATCACAAAAAGTGGCCTATTTTAACCGTACTTGAGCCGAGCGATAGAAACTTTCGCCCATTGCTGGCCAATTCGTCCAATTTTACGGAAAAAAATCGTCCCGTTTATATATGAAAAAAAAAGAACCCGGCACATTGTACGATTTGTGTTCAAGGTGATCTGCTTTCTCGTGAATCGCAAAGAGCTCGTGGATTTGCATCGTACGCTAGACAAGCACTTTGACGAGGTTCTCGAATATGTGGATCTCAAAATCAAAATTTTCGATTCGTTGACGGTCTTCGTCAAGCCCTCGTTCGCCATAACGATACTCGTCTTTATCGGTACTCTCGTCTTCTTTCTAACGCCGATAATCATCCTGATAGTACAATACACCAACGACGTGCATCCCTTAAAATTCATACTGCCGTATCCTGGAAAGTATCCTTGGTCGATCGTGGGCGGCGGATTCGTTTATTACGTTCATTATACGTGGGAGATATTGGCCGGCTTGTATCTCTTCTGCGTGACATCGGGCGTCGATTCGCTCTTCGGCTATTACGTATTTCAAATGCAAGCTGTCTTTCGTCTCATGAGCTTTCGCATGAGAAATCTCAGCAGCACGGATACCGATTATCTCGGTGTCATAAAGGATTGTGTCAGGAAACATCGTACGCTCACCAAGTGTCGCGATCAACTTCAACTGATTTACGGACCCATTGTACTCTGGATGTTTCTCACGAGTGCGATCATCATGTGCACACTGATTTTTCAGGCATCCGAGGTAAAGAGATTTTATCCTTGTCGCTCTAATCCATTGTCACGACTGAAAAAGAATAATAATTCATCGTTGTGAGAAATATTCAAGTGCGTTGCTTTCTTCAGATTCACGAAATGACTGTTGGCTTCGCAATACTCTTCACGGTTTATATCTCGATGAAACTGCTACAAGCTCTTATGTACGCTTGGTACGGAAGCATCGTTTACACCGAGGTTTGACAATTTATGTTGCTGTGCAAAATTTTTAAAAACAACGTTTCGTGTCCAATATAAAGATGACAATTTTCTGCAATTATTGTTGCACATTCGCTGGATTTAAACATACGACATCAGAGCGAGGATTTTCGCGATGCCGTGTACTCCTGTGGTTGGTGTGGATCCGGAGACATATCGCTCATGAATAACGTTCTAATTGTCATGTCCCAGAAGCCATTGATACTGACTGCGTGTAAATTTCTTATAGTTTCTACCGACATGTTTACCGCGGTAAGGACAATGTTGTGTACGAATGAAATTGTCGATAGGTAAAGTAAAAATGAAATGTTTGTCGTTTTTCAGATCGTTAACGCGACGATGTCCTATTTCTTTTTACTGCAGACCTTGGATGAGGGCAACTGAGAATTTTTTATTCTTTATACGTTCTTGTTACTAAATTATTTTTTTTTTAAATTAAATGTCATTCCACCCTCTTCCTTTTTTAGGGCACTTCACATCCTCTCTTTATTAATCGCTCCAAGGCCAATTATATTCCCATTATTGGTAACATTGATTGTACGATTGTGAAATGAGATTGAATAAAAGAGTTGTTCTGTTTGTGAAAATGTTTCAACTATAAATTTTAAGGACTGCTGCAGAAATGAGGTGAGTTTCTGTTTGTTCAATTCCATCGGGGTCAATGCGACAAGTCAAGGATTGAAAGAGTTGGAACCGGAAGTGAAGACGAAGGAATGAAAACTTCTCTGGCAATGGCGATAAACGACACGAATGAATCGATAACCGAGGTTTGCTAGTGTTTCAAGATTACGTATCGGTGGATTAGCACTTCATATAGGTCAGTGATTCCCAATTTTAGTCGTGTATGAGTACCACTTTAAGAAAAACCCAAACTTTCGTGCCCCTTATACTATATAGCAAAATGATAAATAAAAAATAAAATCATTTTTTCGGAATTTATTAACTTACAATCTTAATATTTATTAATGACATAATAATTTTATAATGACAATGAAAATGACACACGGTTATATGAATTTAATGAGACAAATCTGCACGTGCTTTGCACAACTTTGAGAAATCAAGTTGCTTTTTAGTGAGCTTGAGTTTTAAGTCATCGTCGCGTTAAAGGCTGTACCGATCAGCTCAAAAATTAACCAGCGTTTGCTCGAACTCGGAGAGAATCATTAGGAATTCGATCCAGTTTGTTCGAAGGTCGGCAATCTACAGGATAAGGCGAGCGAAAAATTGGCAATATTCGATCGCGTGATGAACCATCGATTCATTTTTCTGGAAGACACTAACTTTGATCGGTTACCATTTCCTTTTCATTTTTCTCTTGTCTACCTTAGCCTCTTATCGTCTTCCCTTTTTCCAGGAAAGATCTTTATGCCTGGGAGCCACGGTTCTTGCTCAAGTGATTCGTCGTGGTCGTCTCCGTGGCCCGGTAATCCTGATTCACTCGATAGCTTCTCGCCACGCGGTTTATCTAGCAGATTTCATCGCCAGTATCGAAAACACTGGCAGACTCTTGGCTTTCAGTACCTGTGACCAGCAGTCGCACCCGTCGATTCTGTGTCTCAAATGTGACTGACGGACCAACACGCGAAGAACCGAAGCCGGGACGGATCGATATTTTGTCGATTTCCCTACGAACGACACCTGCAAACCGTCTTATACAATTTCTCATCCACTTGTCCATATAGGTAACAACCGTGGGTTCATAAATTTCATGCAATTTTCCACGATAAGGGAAAATCGCTCGAGCTCCACTTTGGGAAGAGCGCGCAAGAAAACTTTGTATCTCCCTCGTTGGTCTCGATTTATCGTTCGAGTTATATTATCGTGGTCTTTTGTATCAAATCATATCTGGCAATGGACGATGAATTGTCGAGTTATCGAAATTACGCTAAGGGCATCCGCCGTTTGCTATTATTCGCTGGTTTATGGCCAAGCAAAAGATGGGACGTTTTCGCGTATCGTTGTGTGCCATACGTAAATGCAGTAACGTGCTTCACCATGGGATGCGTCGTTCTCAATTTTTGTCGCGACCATTTGACCAATCTCGATCTACTTACGAAGGGCATTGGCATAATGACGAGCTATCTGTCCTCGGTCCTCAAGGTATGAAAGACGGATTACGTTAGAGCAACGTGGATTACAGAAAATCACAAAAAGTGGCCTATTTTATCCGTACTTGAGCCGAGCGATAGAAACTTTCGCCCATTGTTGGCCAATTCATCCAATAATACAGAAAAAAATGTTCCATAGTTCAAAAAAAAAAAAAAATAGAAACAAGAAAAACGATGCAATGTAAGGTTTATGTTCAAGGTGGTCTGCTTTCTCGTGAATCGCGCAGAGCTCGTGGATTTACACCGTACGCTAGACATGCACTTTGACGAGGTTCTGGAACATGCGGATCTCGATATAAAAATTTTCGAATCGTTGACGATCTTCGTCAAGCCCTCGTTCGCCATAACGATACTCCTCTTCGTCGGTACGCTAGTCTTCGTTCTAACGCCGATAATCATCCTGATAGTACAATACACCAACGACGTGCATCCCTTAAAATTCATACTGCCGTATCCTGGAAAGTATCCTTGGTCGATCGTGGGTGGTGGATTCGTTTATTACGTTCATTATTCGTTTGAGATATTGGCCGGCTTGTATCTCTTCTGCGTGACATCGGGCGTCGATTCGCTCTTCGGCTATTACGTATTTCAAATGCGAGCTGTCTTTCGTCTCATGAGCTTTCGCATGAGAAATCTCAGCAGCAACGATACCGATTATCCCGGTGTCATAAAGGATTGTGTCACGAAACATCGTACGCTCACCAAGTGTCGCGATCAACTTCAACTGATTTACGGACCCATTGTACTCTGGATGTTTCTCACGAGTGCGATCATCATGTGCACATTGATTTTTCAAGCGTCCGAGGTAAAGAGATTTTATCCTTGTCACTCTAATCCTTTGTCGCGACTGAAAAAGAATAATAATTCATCGTTGTGAGAAATGTTAAAGTGCGTTACTTTCTTCAGACTCCCGAAATGACTGTTGGCTTCGCAATTCTCTTCACGGTTTATGTTTCGATGAAACTGATCCAAGCTCTTATGTACGCTTGGTACGGAACCATCATTTACACCGAGGTTTGACAATTTTTTTGTTGTTTCGCATGATTGAAAAAAACGACATTTCTTGTCAAACAAAAATATGACCTTTTGCCGTGTTATTCATTGACTGCATTTAAACGTACGAAATCAGAGCGAGGAGTTTCGCGATGCCGTGTATTCCTGTGGCTGGTGCGGATCCGGCGACAAATCGCTCATGAATAATGTTCTAATTATAATGAGCCACAAACCATTGATACTAACTGCGAGTAAATTTCTGATAGTTTCTACCGACATGTTTACCGCGGTAAGGACAACATTGGGTACAATTCTAAATATCAATTGACAAAGAAGAAATGAAATTTTTCTTTTTTTTTAGATTGTTAACACGACGATGTCCTATTTTTTTTTGCTGCAGACGTTGGACGAGGGCAACTGAGAATTTTGTATTTTTTTATATATTCGTGTTACTAGATTTTTTGTTATTAAATATCATTCCATCCTCTCCCTTTTGCATAACACTTCACATTCTCTTTCTCCATTAATCGGCCCTAGGCCAATTATACTCTCGCGACCCGTATAGTTGAATGTAAAATGAGATTGAATAAAAGAGCTCTTCTGTTTATGACAACGGTAAGAAAATTTAGGGCTGTTGCACAGCGAAGGTGAAATTCCGTTTGCTCCCTTCTGTCTATTGTTTCGCGAGACGAAAAGACAAAAAAACCCTTGCCCCGTATCCTCGCTCCGAGTTTATCGACGTCAAATCGATAAAGACTTAACTTATAAATGGCAAAAATATAAAAATAGGAAATAGGATAAAGATTCTGAAAATGGATGCTCGACGGATTCGTCCGAACGGAGGGCGAACGCGATGCGATATTTATGATAAAAATGCGAAACGTGGATGGGAATATCTATGTGAGGTGGGTATATATCGGAAGAATAGTGGAAGCGAGGAGATGATATTTCCGAAGCACGCGACCGACCTCGCTCTCGTGCCTCTGCCTCGAACGACGCCTCGAATCGGCCGGGTCTTACCTTAAAAACGGTGGTAGTATTCACTCGGCGCTCGACATGACGAACACGCTCAACTTGAAATATCGTCAGTCTCACGCAAAATGTCATAAAATTCACGGTTAAATGATCCTAGACTCAAATTTTCCATCCGTGAGGAGTTTCTTTTTTGGTGATCGTCAATACCGTTCGAGTTTGTTTCAATTGCGTTGAAAAATCGGAAAATGACTCGGTTCGTTCCAATCGTCGATAGCGCGGAGGCTCTCACGGCCGATCGTTCACCAACGGACGAGCTCAGCGAGCAAGAAGAAATCTCTTCAACCAAATTCCAGAACGAGGAGGAATCTTCGTTCGATGACGACGAGGACTCCGAGCTCTGGAGAACGAATCTGTTCACTCTCTATGCTCGAGTATTTCGCATAATGCTCGCCAAGTGGAAAGAAACTCTGAAAGAAGCTCACGAGGAAGATAAATCTCGGGAACTCGATGAACTCATTTTACCGAGCAACGAACAATGGAGATTTCAAGTTTATTATCGACTCGTCGATTTGCAACGCGAGATTGATCTTGGGGTTACCGCGAACACGATCGAGTAAGTGAAGACACGAACGAGTAATCGAGTAAAGTGAATAAACGTGTCAATTGTCATTGGATTAATCAAATTGTTGTACTATGTAGATATCTTCACTTTGAAGAACTCTTGTTTCGTTTCCTCGTCAATTTCAATATGTTCAACCTAAATTGGTTAAATGAGACTCTGCACAATTGTCAATGCTGGCGAGTCGAGAGAGAAATTTTTTTTTATGAAATTGTAAAATAATCCACCGAGTTTATTTTATCGCCATATTTATGTACCTCGACGAGTCAAGGATGAAAGAACTGGAGCCGGAAGTGGAGGCGAAGCGACGAAAGAGTTGGGACTGGGAGCCGGCGAAACGAGAATATCCAATCAGGCCAAAGAGCGGTAACGTCGATGCGTCGATAGCTTCTTTGGCATTGGCGATAAACGACACGAATGGATCGATGACCGAGGCTTGCATCGAGCCAGGCTGGCGAGTCGGAGATATTATTCTCGCCGCCCAAGTTCTTCAGGGAGTTTCGCCAGCTCCTCGTTACAAAGACGAGGCGGAAATGCGAAGAGTATTTGGGCTTGTGTACGACGTTTTACGGTGTAAGATTAATTAACTCCAATTAATCGTCGATGACGACAATCTTATCGAATACAAATCTTACAAAAGAACAAACTATTGAATGATTTTAGACAAGGAAATTCTGAATCAAGCGCTTCGGGATGTTGGCTTTTGGTATCGTTATAGCGAACACAAAAGTCGTGAGAAGATTGTATGGCTTCTACTTTACGATATGCAAGGCAGAAAGTTCTCACGTCGTGGCGACACGTCGGTCGTAGAATCACGCGAGCGAGCTTTCCAAGAAGCATCGATCAAGGATATCGAGGATGCTCTTATCGATACAAAGACACATCTAGCTGCAAGTGTCTCCAGATTGCGGATCGGTGGATCTGCCCTTGCTCTAGGTAATAGTATAAAAATCCGTTAGTCTGTCCACCTTAAAACAGAAAGTATTGAATAATAATTATTCACAGTGATGTCAATTTGTATACAAAATAGACGAGTTACTACCAGCTCATCTTCGCACTGCCGAGGGAGTGATTTGGGGCGAAGATAGTGCCTCCATGGCCTCCGGATGGGTAAACACGATCAAGATATCGAGTAAAGCCGAATTCGTTGGTGAAATGGCGAAGCTCGAGTTGCGTTTATGTCTAAATTGCAACGAGATCGAGCTCGACGAGAATCACTACGTATTCGATCCGGTTTGCCCGAAGGTCGTCAATCTACACGATAAGGCGAGAGAAAAGTTGGCAATGTCCGATCTCGTGATGAGTCATCGATTCATCTTTCTGGTAGACACGTACTTTAATCGGTTGACAATTTCTTTTTAATTTATCTCTCGTCTTACTTTTGCCTCTTCTTGTCTTTCATTTTCTCCAGGAAAGATCTTTGTGTCTGGGAGCTGCGGCTCTTGCTCAAGCGATTCGTTGCGGTCGTCTTTGTGGTCCAGTCGTACTGACTCACTCGATAGCTCCTCGCCATACGGCTTATCTAGCGGGTTTGATCGCCGATATCGAGGACGCTGGCAAACTCTTGGCTTTTGGTACCGGTAACCAGCGGTCGCAGTACGAGGAGTATCTCGCTAAACTCGGTGTTACGACCCAGCAATGTCGAGTCTTCTCCGAAAGGTTCGTACGACGTAGAAGATTCGATTATTGGTTTAATCCTCAATTACGAATTGAATCGCAGAAGACAATTGATTTCCATTTTCTATCCGCCAGATATGTGAATCCTCCACCAATCGCGGAACTGGAGCGTGCCACGATAGTTCTTGCGTCGCCACCATCGAGTTACACCGGTATTAGGGACGTCGTGGATCTTGCGGTGGCTCGTGGAGGAGACACTGCACTCCTCGAGACACTGACGAATGTAGACATCGAGTTGGACAAGCCGAAAGCCCTTCTGACCGAACAATTAACAACTCTCAAGTACGCCTTGTCGAGGCCAAATGTTCAAATGCTCATCTACGAAGCTCACAGTATTCTTCCATCAGAAACCGTTGAAATGGTTAAGCAAGTAGTTCAACACGTTAATCAAATGGCCACTGACAAATACTGTCGAGAGCATCCGGTGAATAAAATGTAGCTTCTTCTGTAAATCGAAAATCAACATTTTCGTCACAATTTTCATAAGATGGTTTTCCTTGAAAATTCTAGCCCAAAAGAATTAAACCGGCGAATCGAGAGCCCTCTACCAAACTCTCGAGAGCGAGCAAGAGTTCAAAACGTGGACAGCCGCAGGATCCCAAAACGGATTCGTTCGATGAGAAAAGGGTCGAGGAAGAAGACGAGACGAGCCGAGTCTTCGCGGAATTGGAGGCAAGTACAGATGTTTCTACAGACGTTGAATTATTTAAAAACTATGTTTTATGTTTTCAGGCGCCGGAGAGCGATCTCTTCGTGATTGGTTCAGCAACGGATATATACGGCAGAGAATCAGCGAAATTCTTGACCGACGGTTGTTATCTCGCCGTGATAAAACGCAAGGAGATGATGCAATTCAATTCTCTCTTCATGATCAAAGTGGCAGAGTCCAAAGGACTCTTTGGCGATCCGACGAAACAACAGCAACAACAAACGCCTAAAGAAGAGCAAAATCTTCTTACATCGATCAGACAAGGCTCCGAACTATCAAATCGTAAAAGTTCCAAACGTCCAAAGGTCCGCCCACTCTCTTGTACGATTAATTATTCTCGATACTCCGGAGTATTTGAATCCTCTGTTTTTCCTGCACAGATTCAGATCGATCGAATCGCAGCTTCGACACACTCATCGATCGTACGTTCGAGACGAGCAAGAAAGGATCCGAGCAATGGATCGTGCCCGAGGCATAAGCAGCGCGTGGCACAGTCCGAAAGATTGTCGAACGATCAGGTACGTGAGGCTAAACGTCGCGACGCTCGTCGATGGTGGGACGAATCGGCGCAATTCTTGGTCCACGCTGCGGTCTGTGATTCTTGCAAATTTCGTCTCTTTCACACGGATCCTCGAACGAGAAAGATCCTATATTCTCCACGCGTCCAGGATATCGTGTTTGCCAACAAAGTGGAGAATATCACGAATGATGGAATTCACGATCGTTCGCAGTCCGATACCGAACCAAGGAGTTCCTCGCCCAGTCTCTTCTTTCCTCATAAGATCGTATCGTCGAATCTTTTTCATGAGAATCTGCGGACACTTACATGGAAACATTTTAAAAATAACTCGCTTATTCACAGAGTCTAGTTCAAGTCTGATGATTACCAGATCCCTCGCAATTCCACATACGCCAATGGGAATTTTTCAGCAGATAAATTCGAACCTTTCCAGACAGCGGAAAAGTAGAACGCGTTTAAACGATATATCTGTGGGTACGATTTGATGTCGCGTGTTCCCGGAATGTGAGAGAAGAGAATCCTTCCTTCGCGTTTCGTTACTTCATCGTTTTCAACGAATAGTACATTGCACTATACGGTAGGAATTTATATCGCGTGATACCGAAGCAATGTAGAAGAAAAGCAGTCGCTTTACTCTTGGCTCGCAATCCCATTTTCGGTACTCGGACCGTGCGCACGAAGAATACCAATCTCAATGTACCTGAAAAAAAAAAAAAGCATTGAATCGCGTTGAAGGTGAGAGAGGTCCAACAGTCGTGATTCAAGGTGCTTCTTTATCGCGAAATATTTGAACGTTGGATATTAAACCGTGAAATATTTAAATGTTGGACGTTACATCCGCGAGGAAAACCGTACAAATGGGGAGTTGCGGTGCATGAACTCTCATTCGCGTGCCCGGTAACAGTCGCGGAAATCATAATAATCGAGCCAATTCATTTGGACCCGCTTCCGGAGGGCATATAAATCGTCTGTCCGCTCGTCCAGACGCGGGGGAGTTCGCATAGCGATAGTCGCGAAGGATTTTTTTTCCTCGTCGATCATGTCGCTGGAGATTTTGTGGAGAAATCTGAAACTAGGAAAATGTTTAACAGAGATTGTTGCGACATTGATGAAATAGTGAATAATGAAAATTTGGTGATATTCACGCTTTTGTTTTCGATTAATTGAAAGATATTCGAGGATTTAAACGATGATATAGATGACGGTCATTTGGGATAGTTCGATGGACAATAAATTGGGTAATTGTAATTTGTGCGCAGTTTCATTTTCAAAATGCTTTTCCTTTACCCGTTCCTCGTTAGATATCCCATCTCTCTGAGAACAAATCATCTCAAGCATTCGATATTCGTTCTGCGAGTCTTGTGGGAGGATTAAAGGTACAACGGGAAAAGAATAGACCGAGTATTGACAAGTCGATTCGTGAGATTCTTAATGAAATTGTTCTTACGAAGGTGAGTTTAAATATTAAAAAAGGTAATGAAAATTTGAGGATGATTGTGGGTCAGGTAGATTCTAATAGTGGAATGTTGTTATTTAGGATTTGAATGTTATTCATTTGAGCAACGAAAAGCAATTGAAATCACTTTCCACTGAGAGCGTTATTTGGGAGCAATCAACATGGCCAAAACAGTAAGAAATAATCCAATAACGTTACAAGAATTGTTATCAAGAAACTGTGAATAATTTGTCTCTCAATTTCCAGATCTTCCTTCGATCAGGAGATTGCGACATTGGGAAACAAAGAATACAGAAACTCGAGCACTTTTTGTTTCGAACATGGAGCCAGGGCCTTGGCACATGCTACACGAAAAATTTCTCTGGATAATATTACAGAGGAGCGTGACAAGGAAAATTTGTCAAAATTTCCAGAAACGACTCCAAGGATTTCTTCTACCGCTCAGAAGAATACTAATTCTCGAGTATACCATCCAGGGGGATTTCTTAAATTTAGCAGAATGAAAACATCGAATATTTCTCTGTCGAAAAATGCTGAATACTTTTAAAGTGTTCCACATGTTTTTCGTGAAACTAGTAAGGCGATCAACCAATAACTTTTGTTTAATCGAATCCGACGTTCTTTAGTATAAACTATATGGCAGGCTTTGCTGTATTTTCATACCACATCGATTAATACAATATTAGATTCAAATAGAATAAGATTGTTTTAAATAATTACCGTAGATTGCTGTAGCTAGCAAAAAACATGATATTAACAACATAATTTATAATCTGGTATCGAGTAGACTCATATCGAAATGAGACAGTTGCATTTTAATTGGGACTTACTGCTTGAATGGATTACACCTGTCGAACCTGCCGGAATGCCTGATGGGGTTATGGCGATACCATTTATTGTCAACTGTGGAAAGATCAGGCCACGAAATCGTCGCTTTTGTCATCGTGATCACATTAATTGTCTGCACAAACCGAATGTGTCTAAAGTGTCACAAAAAGTTTGAGGTTATAGCAATACCACTGACGCTGGTCGCACAAAAATATTGACTCGCTTTCTGCCGTGATTATTTATCAAACGTTACCGCACTGTATACACTGTCCACGATCATTAATAACACTTGAGAGCAATAACTGTTCGTATAATTATAACAAAATACGTATTCACATGCACAACAATTGTATTACACCAACAAACGCCACAGACTTAAGTGTGTGTCAGTTTGCAATGATTGAACGCCTCTACTATGGTTGCGTTCTTTTATACCGACTCGACGTTGATTCCTATTGGACATAGTTCCATAAACATTTGCTGAGAGGACAGTACTATACGAGGCATTTTCGCGGGTAGATAAAAAGGATTCTGTCGAATTTTTGTTCTCTTTGTTATTCACATGTCTTCATCTATCAACGAATCGAGTATCAAAATATCGAGAATACGTAGCTACCTTGAATTTGAAAACAATTGAGCTACTGACGTAAATATAAAGCAGCAATAATACTGTGTTTACACATGCTGGTATCTGTTGCATTGTAATATTTTGGTTATTACATTATCCCTTCGCAGATGTCGAAAGAATACGTTCCAGCTGACAGGGACCTTCACAACACTGCATCTATCAGCAGTGAACATGATGCAGTCTGCACTTCTCCTATTCTAGATACTGAGAGAGTTAGAACGAAAGGAATCCTGCGACTCTCCAAAAAATCAGTCAGGTATGCAACAGGTCTCTTTTCTTATGATATATACAAACACATATATTGTAATGCATTTTAAAGTAATCCTGAAAATGAACACTTTATGCCTTATTTCCTTAAAATCAGAAAATCTAAAAAAGGTTGCTTTCCAGATACTAAAATACTGTTGAATATGGGAGATTTTGAACACATACTCATAAAATCCTATTTAAACTATTGCAATTTTCATAGAAACACGATGGAAATCCTACCTGAGGAATTCTGAGTAGCAAATGTTTTGTTTTTTTTACCAGTGACAAAAACGATTCAAAAAACAAGGATTTGCTTGAGCGTTTTAGAATAGCAAAACAAATAAAGTCCAACAGGAATTCAGAAACCGCAACAGCCTTAGAGGATGCACAAATTTCTATTGACCAATTTGCAGAAAGTGCCAGAGCACTGGACAAAGTTTGTTACTTCGTTCGGCCTATTAAGAACAAACACGATCCACCCAGCCCCTTGGGTCTAGTGCCATTCATGGCGCTACAGGATTCAAGTTTACAAGCCCAAAATATACAAAATGATCGTCTGTCTCCGCACCTATCGTTCGACGAGGATGTTGAAGAAGATATGTTTTCTGATGGCAAGGAAGAGGACACGGACATGGAATTCAGTTCGTGGAATTACAAATCCAGTGAATCGCCAACTTCGTTTAGTGGTTTCTCGATAAAAGAAAGCAAGTATAGTACAAATGTTGCAACTCAGTACAGGAAACGAAGAGAACAAGAAGAAGAACCTTTTTTCCATGGATTTACATCCATAGATATACAGGAAAGTGCTAGTATTGCGAAAAAGAATTTTTTGAAAAATTATTCTTTAAATTCAGATTTTGGAAATCGGCCAGCTATGAAAGTACTTGAAAAAAGTGCGACGGTATCCACAGATGAAACAAAGATGAAGAAAGATGAAAATCGAAATGATTACAAAGTAGGAAATCTCCCAAAGGTGGAGAGTCACTTAAAATGTTCAAAACCTGAAGATACTTCTGGTTTTGCAACGGCAGGTGGTCGTCCTATAAGCATTTCAGAAAAAGCGCTTGAGAAAGCTAATGCGATGTTTACTGATGAAATTGTATCATTGGACCAAGGAGCGAGTAATCAGAAAGTAGATAATATTCCTATGCTCGAGAGTCCATCAAAGTCTTCCAATCTTCTCGCCAGTTGTAGTTTTGCAACTGCCGGTGGACGTCCTATAAAGATTTCAGAGACAGCACTCGAGAGAGCAAAAAATATATTTTCTGATGAAATAGAATCGATGGACCAAGATAGTGGCGATTGGGAAATAGATACTATTCCCGAGTTCAAAAGTCAATCAAAGTCTTCCAATCCTCCAGGAGGAGGCGGTTTTGCAACTGCTGGAGGACGTCCTATAAAGATTTCTGAAGCAGCGCTCGAGAGGGCAAAAAACATTTTTTCTGATGAAGTAGAATCGATAGACCAGGAAAGCGATGATTGGAAACTAGATAACATTTCCGAGCTTGAAAGTGGATCGAAATCTTCCAATCCTCCAGGTAGTTGCGGTTTTGCCACTGCTGGTGGACGTCCTATAAAAATTTCGGAGACAGCACTTGAAAGAGCCAAAAAGATTTTTTCCGACGAAATTGAATCGATAGATAAAGACCAAGAAGATGGGCAAGCGGATGACTTCTGCGAGTCTGAGATCTTACCAAAATTTGCCCCAAACGAAGTGCGTAGTTTTTCAACTGCTGGAGGAAGAACCATAGAAGTTTCTGTAACGACGATGGCGAAAGCACAGCGATTGTGCAAAGAGATTGAATTTGCCGAGAAGAATGAAATTATTGAAAAAGCTCACGAGACTAAAAGTAAGTCTTACGTTAGCTCGGCTTTCTCGACAGCTGGAGGTCGAGAATTAAAAATCTCACAAGAAGCATTGTCAAAGGCAAATACTGAATTCGAAGAGATGCAAGATTTGTGTATCGAGAACTCCTCCGAGACGGATTCAAAGGTTGGTTTACAAAACTCAGAAGGTTCGTCTCTGTCAAAACAAATTGCCACAAACTTGGTACACAAAAATTGCACCGCTGACTTGGAAGATATGGAGCCTCTCGATATCGCTGACTTTGCAGATCCGATTGAAGAAAGCGAGCCACCAAAGAAAAGAAAATTCGAGGATATCGACGATGATACGCCACAAAGGAAAGATCCCTATTGGAAACGCAAAAAGGGCCGCTACGTGAGCGAATTGCCAGGGAGAAAACTATTTGATTCTAATAACGAAGATAAGCCTGTAAAAGAGTTCAAGATCATTGGTTCAAGTGATGATGACACAACCATTCCGGCCTTTGGGCTACGAAAAATTCTCATTTCGGATGAAATAGATGCGAGTGCTGCAGCATTTCTCGAGGACGAAGCGCTATCGCAGAAAGTCGAAGTTGTAAATAAACAAGATAATCTCTCAAAGCAGTCTCATATAAACTCGACGATTAATCAAATAAAGATTAGGGATTCTGGTGAACGAACGTGTATGGAGAAAGAAAAGGACATTTCGAAAACGGATATTCAACAAGAGTCCATACCGGACGATCTAACGTTCGATTCTCAATTCTCTCAAGATTTCCATCACTCTCAAGTGTTAAATAAATTTATCATGGAAACAATGAAGATAATGGAAGCGCGTTTGGCTATGTCGTCGAAACAGGACGAGGCGATTCGAGCAAAAAGAAGAACAAAGCCACAAGCCCTCGATGGTTCTCTCTATAAATTAAGAACATCGCATCGAGACTTGCGCATTTCCTGGAAAGATTTAACCGATGGAATTGCACCGACGCCTCGCGAAATTTCAAGAGAATCCATGGCATCTGACGTACTATCGGTCACAGCATCCTCCGCCGAATCTTACAGTTTTTGCTGTACTGATTTTTATGGGTGAGATAAGTTTCACTATTTAAAATTTGTGTATAGATACAACTTTAATGGAAGAATTGTCTCTTATTGTTGTTATTGTTGATTAAAAACAGGGGAAAAAATGTTCGAATAAACGTCGAGGGAATCGAGGTCGGTGATGGTGCTTTTTTAATTCTGAACGAGAAGAATTGCGCCGGTGTACGAGAATTTGAACGTGCTTTCCTAGCAAGTCCAGGCGTTGATCCGAATTTGGTACCGACAGGGTGGGTCAGAAACCACTATCGTTGGATCGTTTGGAAATTAGCGTCAATGGACAGAGTAAAATTTGAACACAAATGTTTACCCAGGTACATACATATATTTGGCATAATATAAAATAAAATATATTCAAATGTTACGATGATTAGAGACCATTCTCAATTCTATTCTTACCACAGGATGCTAACACCTAATCGTGTCATGCTAGAACTGAAATATCGTTACGATCGAGAGATTTATAGATCGCAATGGCCGCCTCTCAGGCGAATTCTTGAAAAGAACGAAGACCCTTGTGCACGAATCGTTCTGTGCGTCGCAAGCATTACTGCAGAGGTCTGGTAAACATTCGATCGATCGAAATTCAGCGTGTACAGCTCGATTTCTCTTTCTACAAATGTTTCATTATGCCTCAGGAAAACGACAAGACTCCTGTAAGGGGTTCGAGTACACCGAGCTCATTTGTTTCAACATATAAAATGGAACTGACCGATGGCTGGTATTCCATCGTCGCTACCATTGACTCTGCCATGGTCAATTGCATTAAATCCGGAAAAGTGAAAGAGGGAACGAAGCTTGTCACGTTTGGTGCTAAACCCATAAATCTCGATCAAGGCTGTTCCGCCCTAGAGGTATTTTTACATTTTTTTTGTTAACTAACTTTGTGAATTCGCTGAAATATATCAAAAATGATTCCCCATTAGATTCCCGACAGTGTGACGCTGAGAATTCATACAAACTCAACGAGGAGGGCCAGGTGGTACACGAAATTGGATTATTGTTTTTCCAATCGTGGTCCTATGAGCCTAACTTTGAAATCCGTGAAACCAAATGGCGGAGCGATATGCAAAATGATAGTAGCCGTGGCTCGGTTGTACCCGATTCTATATCGCGAGAAATTACCCGATGGTCAATTTGGTACGTAGAATTGATCACAAAAAACGAAAGAAGCGTATAAAGTTTAAGAATTGAAATATGAACCTCTCATAAAGTTTTCAGAAACGAACGCTGCGACGAAGAAGCAGCTCGCGCCCACGAAGCACGTTATCAGTCGAAGATCGAGGAGATCTATGCCAACGCTTCGATCGAATTTCAAAATTGCTCGCAGAGCACAGCCCGGGAGGAAGAGATAAGGCAAAGTATAGCGTCGAAGCTGAGTGAATGCCTTCCGCCACCGAGAGACGTTACACCGGTTATGAAAATACGAATAGCCGAAGGGGAAACCAGCGCTATGATGACCGTCTGGTCAACCGACAGAGAAACTGCACAGATTTTCGTCGAAGGATCGTCGATCTCCGTTCATAATGCATTTGCCTCCGGCCAAAGGTGACTTTTTCCCCTATTTTATCATTACTCACAGCCTGATATGTCACAATAGAATTAACAAATATTTGTCTGACTGATCCTAGCGTAAAATAACCGACACGCCTTCGGAATGACACATTCTTATCTTATCGTGTGACAACTCCGAAGCGCATAATCTACGAAAGAATTCAATAAATAACGATGACACATCCGATAAATATGTTGCAGATCGAATGAACTACAAATTACTGCCAATAGAAACACATTTTTCGAGGATGGAGGATCGCGACGGATCGTTTACCCAAAAAGGATCTTCACGTCGCTCATGGAGATATCAGTACCCGATTTTAGTCCAATCTATGGAGAATTTGACACGGTGGGCATAGTGACGTCAGTAGGACCAGCTCCTCATGTAGGTTTATTGTAGAATTCCTCGTATAACAAACTTATGAGAAAAAAAAACTAGGATTTTTACTATCGCAGGGAATGAAAAACTTTGAGACGGTAAATCTGAGCAGTCCAAGGTCGGAAGATAACGAAACATCCGATTTTCTCTCAATTTTATTCTGGCAAGGAGTCTCTACTCACGGCTACTCGAAAATTCTAACTCCCGGTACGCTGGTAGCCTGTAGCAACCTCGAATGGCGACGAAATACCTCGAAAAGCATTCCCACCGCATATTGCACGGAACGATCAGTTTTCACGAAAAATCCACGACGAAATCATCTCACCGAGCCTTTCGAGAGTCTACAGGAGCGCGTAAAGGTTTGTAAACAATTAAAAAAACCATCAGACCACCCGAGCCGTTGTTTTTCTCACGAGGTTGCCTATCTGGAGCTATTAATTATGGCTCTTTGGTGAAGAGTACGGGCATATACACTCTTGGGTGCATGGGAATACAGCAAGCTTTAAAAACAATGCCAGTGGGCGTAATAATAAGACGGGAACTAACTTTCTGCAGGACTCATTCGCATACGCTGCATCGTCCGCCGAGATAATACAAGCGGAGATAGCAAAGAAATCGGCGTTAAGAACACCTGGAAGTGGCACATCATACAAAGCCGGAATTTGGAGTAATAATACGACACCCGGTTGGAGTCCCCGCGATCAAGCGGCTTCCAACGACTCGAACTGTACTCCAACAAACAATTCGAAGAAATCGTCGATCTTGAAACGTATCGAAAAGCTCGAGGCATATGGAGAAGCCCCGAAATTACCTTCGATGGTCATTAATAATAGTTCCCCAAAGGTTCTATCCGACTTTCGTTCACCGATTCTCCAGCCCATAAAAAAATCCTAAGTTTTAGGACATCCTTTATTTTTCCACAAGTTTCAAACTCTCGTCAGTGCCTTATTCGAACTAAATTAGGAACAAATACATTCTATTCTCACGTTATTATATATTTTTCAATCTAACTACATCCTCGATATAGAAATATCCTTGAAAACTCTGTGAGTCGAATAAAAGGATGAAATATAAATTTTGAGACTTTGTGTATGTCACATTAAATATCCAACGAACAATTGAAAGAATAATTTTACTGCGAAAGGGCTATTAAGGAATTAAAGCGAACTGAATTCTATTCTATTGTCGAGAAAAGTCCTAAGAAAGTACCTTGCGAGCCGATTTTAATCCTCGACGTATACCGACCTCGTGGTAATGATTTAAGGTAGATTTAACACCGTCGGATAGGTATTAGAACTATCCGAAGAGGGATTATTGCGGTCAACATGTATTCCCCTATCACCCTTGGCAGGAATAATACAAATTATTTTTCAAAGAAGCGATGAAAAGAAATTCACGAATATTCCGAATTCAATAAACCGGGCGATGGCAATGAACAATATTATAGAATAAAATCGAGGTATGAAACAAAGAAAGTTGTAAGGAGAGGGTAAAATCGGACCTCCAGGTAACGAAGGGTCTTTTGAAATTAGCCAATGAGTTTTGGTAGGACAATAGCCATTGGCGCGGAGCAGATATCGTAGCTTTGACCATAACTCGAGCGAGTAGGTACGAGTCCTCCTGAGCTCCTTCGGTGAATTCACCGTCAAGCAACCCTCGAATACTCGTCACGTGATCACCATAGGCGCGGATATTATTCCCCCTTCGTCTTTTTTTTTTTTAACGCTGCTGTACAACTGCTAAACCGGCGCTATTCGACAGTCACCCGTCCACTCTGGCTTCAGTGAGACGCGCGCTCTCGTCGAACGCGCACCAATGTACGATTCTCAAATTTTGTAATTCGAATTTAAAACTCATCGATGCTTTTACAAATTATACGTGCGAATTTAATATTATCCCAATTGTGACGAGAGTCCAATTGGGAGCGAGTCGCGTGTGGTGACAAAGCGACGTGAGAAAACAATATTTTTTGTTTAATTATTTTTGTTGAGTGTTAAAAAAAAAAATATCTGCGATTTTTGGAAAGAATGTGTGCGCGATGCTTCTAAATTTTCCCACGCTGGTCAGTGCTATTGGGCTTTCTTGTACGTAAATCAGCGTACAAGAAATAGCCTTAAGACTGTGCTACGAGATTAATTTTCTATCGGAAATAGACGTTTGGATCGTTTGATCGAATTCGAGTTTTCTCATTCGGATCAAACATGAGTACGTACGGTCCCAAGGTTGAATTTGCCCTCGGCAGTCAAGAATCACCGGGGCATTACTTCAAGAGCTCTTTCGCTCGTTCCTTCGTGACCAACTGCCGTGACGCAAAGTCTTTGGATCTCGAGTTTCTGGATAACGGCACTATAACCGAGGAATCCGAGAGCAATCACTTTTCCGATACGAGAAACATTAATTTCTGTTCCCTCGTGAATTTCGACGGATCGAACGAACTCGGTACATCGAGCGGACCGCAATCGTCCTCGTGGCAAACTTTCAATGCGGTAAGCACAACACGAATTATAAACAGTTTTGGTCGATCGCTCATTCTTTTTTTTGTAATCTCCACTCGAGCTCGACAATATTATTCTCATTCCTCAAATTTCACTCCGATTCGTTTCGTAATTTTCTACTCGATTCTAACATAAACAGAGAAACTTAAACATAATCGATCATATTCTAATTAAAAAAAAAAAAAACAAACAAACAAACAAACTATTGAATGCCACAGCAGTGGCAGCTTATAGTTAGAGGCTGGAAAAGATATAAAAAAAAAAAAAAAAAAAAAAAAATATTCTAATTCAATTTTTCCCCCTGAAACAGGAAATTACAAATACCGTGGATATTGCTGAAATGGAAAAGCTACGAAAGGTAAACAAATTTATTTTTATATTTTTCTAAAATTGGAGTAAAAATGTGGTGCAAAGTCTATTTTAGTTCCTTCTCGATTAATTATAAAAGCATGGGAAATCTATGGAAGAAAAGATTGGTAGGAAAAAATTGGAGATTATGATTGAAGAAGGAACAATCTCGATGAGCGCGTCGC
This sequence comes from Netelia fuscicornis, assembly GCA_946811545.1. Taxonomy (NCBI): domain Eukaryota; kingdom Metazoa; phylum Arthropoda; class Insecta; order Hymenoptera; family Ichneumonidae; genus Netelia; species Netelia fuscicornis. The sequence goes on from OX328015.1 coordinate 40,774,884, forward strand.
ACGAGCCGGAGAATGGAAGAAGGACGCGATTCGATAACTCTCTCGTATATGGAAATTCGTCGCGTCCGGCTCTTTTTGTTAACGTTGAAAGAGCGCATGGTCACGTATAAACACGTACAAAGAGACGCACATATAAATATATGTGTGTATTTAACAATTGCTCGTATCAGCAGGTAGATTACGTGGCAGAGCGGAAGACAGGCCTCTCTGTTGAAACCGCCCTCGAGGGGATTTTGTTCTCGGTCCGTGTGACTCTCGTACCGAAAGAGTCCGACGAAACTCTTCGAGGGGGGAAGATAAGAGCCCACGATTTCCGGGACAGGTGGCAGAAGGGAAACACAGTCATCGGGCGAACGCGTATACACGGGAATAATGTAGTAGCGAAGCTCGACAATCCGAACAAAGGTTTCCGTACGCGGTAACGAAATAAAAAAAAAAAAAAAAAAGAAATCAAAGTAAATATCGAATAATTTCAAAAGTTTTCTCTCGGCGAGTTTGTCTTGGCTTCGATTCGACACGACGGAATGAAACTCTTGCCGATAAAGCGCTCTCTCGACTCTCGCATTAATCAAATCGATCAACGTCGTTTTCTAAACCGGAAATGCTGTTAATTACTTTTTTCTTCTTATATCCGGTCAAGGATTTAGAAGGATCTCGGTCTGTCTAAATTCTTGTTCTTTGTTTACCTTATTTTTAGTATCAGGATCTAAACGACCAGAATTTTAATTGCGCGTTGTTCGTCTCGGCCGGAAAGACCGATTTTTTTCTTTTCCCGCTTCCGGTCGCGCCAATCTTTCTCACCAAACTTCCCAACTTTCGTTTTTCTCCCTTGTTCAACGCGTTTCTAGTTTATTCATCAATCATGAATCGAAATTGACAGAAATTCGTGCGATCGAATGGATTGACGCGTCAAGACGCGCGAATTGGAGTTTCGTCGAGCGGAAGTTGGTCCCTCGTCTCCCTCTAATTGCGAGTCCCTCGCATATCCGTTCGCTCCGAAGCTCGAACCCTCTCGATGCATTCACGACTAAACATTATGCCCGAAGGGGACAGAATCCGCTATTCGTGACTCCGGCGAGTGAAGATTCACGCGTTATTAAATCGCGTGGTTCGCTAGCGAGCGTGTGTTTTATTTCTCCTTTTTTTTTTATTTAGTTCCAGTCGACGAGCAAAACGAGTCACAGGATGTCCGTGGCGCGGACCTCGCTCGCACATCGTTGCATGAACCGTCGGGATATTCCTACGCTTCGATGCTCCGGGATTAATATTACGGGCAAATATCGCGTTAGTCTCTTCTTCTTTTTTTTTTTATTATTACTTCCTGATTTTCAATTTCATTAAAATTCTTAATTTTTCAAAAAAAAAAAAAAATTATACACATTTTGCGTAATAATAACGAATGTTTCCGGGATTTTGTTTTTATAAATGGGACACAATCAGGAAGAAAGTAGCGAGAGGAAAATTTATCAATTTTGAACCGGCGAATTTGTTTCAGTCAAATTGTGAGATTTTTCATTCGCCGGGAGTAATTTCCGGCAGGAGAATTAAATTTCGTAGCTAAGCCTAATCGCGAATAAGCCTCTCGGCCGAGCTCACGAACCTCACGGTCTACGAACAACTTTACCTGGCAACCTACGAAGTTCTCCCTTCCCCTGTTGCGAAAAAAGGCCTCCTGCACGACATTACAAATTGTACGAGCCGAGGCGTTCCGCGTTGCGAGTCCCGCCACGAGCCTAGAAATTTCTAACGCTCCGGATTCACGTGACCACTCTCCATCTTTCTTCCGCGCTCTTTCATTTTTTTCACCATTTTTCTTTTTAACTATTTCTTCGACGTCTCTCTCGCTCGAACGCGATGCAACGATTCGCCGTTGCCTTTTTATCTTTCCAATCCGTTAACGTTGGACTGTAATCCACTCGAAGAAAGAAAAAAAAACGTACACAAGAGCGTTGGTAAATATAATTTTAGCTCGACGCCCACTACCGCGCCGAGAGTTTCATTTCTTTTTCGATCAATTTCGTTCTTTTTCCGATCCTCGAACTTTGAGAACGATACGAAAGCGGCCTCGTAAATCTCATAATCCGGATTCACAAATTTAAAGAACAGAAACTTAGAGTCTTTTTTTTCTTTTGGTTCTTATGTTTTTATTTATTTTGTTTTCTATACGGAAATCTAAAACTAGTTTTTCTCGTCTACCGTTCAAAACTCGGGACGATGCACGTACGTGAGTCCGCGAGCGAGCTATTGTCCGACAAAAAGTCTCGGAAACGAAACTACCGGTCTGATGGAAATATGCATCCGTTTCTAGGCCAACGTGAAAAGGTAAAATCGTGCGAGTTGAATCGCTCTCGTGCGAATGGCATTCATACGTAAAAGAGAATAACGTTTTTGTTCCTAACAATGTTTAAAAAACAAAATACAGCGAAACGGACGAGGAAGATAGAGAGAGTTAAAAGTTTTCGGCATATTTCAAGAAAATATTCGAGAATTTCCCTGATATTGTTCCATTAAAATAATCGAAGCTTTGAAAAAGTTCGAATTCTCTTTTATTTTGATACTTTTCAATGGAACAAAAGAACAAAGAATAATCCCAAAGCCAAAATTCTTTCATGGTACGAGCGCAACGAATTGTCGCTCGGTCCAGATGACCCGGTGAGATCGCAGCTGTCGTTACTGACCAGTAGCAAAAATCGTGAACAAAACTTCGAGGACGAACCCTTCGTACCGTCGAAAGAGAAAACCGGGCCAGCACGAGGAATATATCTCGTTGGTCCATTCAGATCTCGTTTTTGTGCGGTGTATTGCCAGAGCAACGTCGCAGTTTTGTTTCTGTCTGGAGCAAAACCTCGAGAGAGACAGAGAGAGAGAGAGAGAGAGAGATTGGCGAGACGAACTAAATTTGGACGGTTGAGAGATCAAAATGTTCGGAGGACGAGAGAAATTATCCAGAACGGAAATGGGATGACGCGACGTTAACTCTCGTCTCGTCGCGTAGAAATTCGCTAATGATAGTTTTATCGTTCGTTCAATATCGAAGGAAGAAAGTGATACACGCGTCGTCTCTCGGCCACTGAAACACGAGACGCTTCGAGTTTTCTCACACACACACACACACGAGAAGATACAAGCTCATGCTCAATAATAACGTCGATAATTCATCCACACCGGGTTATAACGCATTAGTGTCGAGAGAGTGCACTCTCCTTCTCTATTTTCCCAACTAGCTCGCTTTTTCCCCGTCGGCTAAAACTGTTTCATACATATAAATCAATGTTTGTGTGTGTGTGTGGCGGTTTTTTTTCTCTCTTTTCGTTCTCCTTCGGTAAATTCCCGTTGCTCCCCGAGCTTCGCACAGAGCAAACCTGCGTGACTCTCTCATACAAATCTGTTGTTTTTTTCCCTCCTCATCCTTCTCTCGTCTTTACGATCTTCTTTCATATCGAGTTACAAAGAGAGATAAATCTTGGCGAAAAATGTTTGCAGATAATCGTAACGATAACAGCGGCAACCCTCCCGTAGCGTCGATTTTATCATCGTCGAGAGACTTTCACGCGATTGAAACAATTTCGCGAAAGAAATCATTTTCTCCGTTATAGAATGATTTTCACGTTTAATTTTACAAACCGATGCCCTTTTCCTCTCGTCACGTGTAGCTACGAGTCATTGAGTGAAGACATTTGTTATCTATCGTTTATTTCTACCCGTAGAAAAAGTTTGCGTTGAAAAACCTTCCTTAAAAAAAAATAACTAAATAAAAAAACACGTTTCTTGAGGACAATCGCATTTATTTCATCGTCATGCTCGTACCGTTGTTCTTTTCATACTCAACTCGCACTCGTGAATAGCTCACGTTTCATGGGACAAGTTTCGTTCGTACGTCTTCTATTGTACGGAGGGTCGGCGGGAGGGAAGGGAAAGGGGGGTGAATAATGAAGGGATTGATTCGACGTTCGGTGGAACAATCGATCCCGTCCGTTCATTGCCCTTGGGACATTCTCACCGTTTAAACGACTAATTTGCGAAAGAAACATTGGCGTGACTCTCGGCAACGAGACTCGTATACGTTATAGAAAAAAAAGAAGAAAAGAAGAACCGAAAGATTGAGAAGAAAAAAGAAACATGCGAGCATTATTGCGACGGCGAACCTTGAACGGATACAGTAGGAGACTCCTTTTATTCTTCTCCTTACTACCGTGGCCGCATCGCAAATTGCGTTATTTCGAGAGAAAGATTTCGATGTGAAATTCTGGAGGTGAAATTCGAGGGTTCCTTCGGGTTAACGCTATGTACACGCGGTATACGCGCCACTTATGGGAGAGATTGCGCAACGATTGTCGTGACTATTACGCGTGTTCTGCCCCCCCCCCTTTCCGCTCCTCCTCCTCCTCCTTTCAACCTCCTCACCCTACTTGCAGTCTCTCTATCGCACCAAAGTACGTTCCGGTACGTTAATTCCTGGCCGCGGTATGGCCGACGTGCCTGACCTCTTGTTTCCGTTTGGCTCCTGGAGCAATGTAAATAACGAAAAGTCGACGTAGATTTCATGAAAATCAAAAAAAAAATCATCTAAAAATCTTCTGCGATTCATTTTTCGTTAATTTTTCAACTGTCGAAGGAAAAAATTATTAAATACTTCGAGATTCGATAAAAACGATGGATCTTTCGTATAAAAGATTTACTAAATTAATATTAATTACGATAGCGCTCACGTGTCTGATCTCTTGTTTGCGTTTGGCTTCTGGAGAAATGTTAATAACGAAAAGTCGACGTAGATTTCATGAAAAACGGATAAATTTTCATCCGAAAATCTCTTGCGATTCATTTTTCGTTAACTTTTCAACTGTCGAAGGAGAAAATGATTAAATACTTCGAGATTCGATAAAAACGATGGATCTTTCGTATAAAAGATTTACTAAATTAATATTAATTGTCATACGGCCCACGTGCCTGAATGTAAACAACGAAAAATCGACATAGATTTCATGAAAATCACAAAAATTTCATCCAAAAATCTCCTGCGATTCATTTTTCGTTAATTTTCCAACTATCTAAGGAAAAAATGATTAAATATTTCGGGATTCGATAAAAACGATGGACCTTTCATACAAAAGATTAAATAAATTAATAGAGTTAACCTTGTATCGCGATTGGACTCGATTAATGTAAAGAAAAAAAAATGTAAATACAAAAGTTTATAATCGTTCGAATAAAACGGATTTACGATGCAAATTGGCGAATTAAATATTAATACAAGTTAGTAATTTCATAGGAAAGATATATATTCGCGCATCACTGGAAAGAAAATGAGGTTGAGTATACGATTCGAGATTGAGATCGTTTTTAGCGAGATAACGAGGTTGCGAAAATGAGTGCTATTGTCTCTCGGTGGATTCCGTTGGAACCGCATTATGTACATACGTATGTGAGTTTTGTTTCTCCTCCGTTGCCGTTTTGCCTTCGTTTTTTCCCCCCTACGCAATTCCCGTTTAGTTTTTCACCAGAACAACGGTACCGCGAGTGTACACCCTCTCGTGTCGAAAGGTCGATGCTATTCTTTCTTTTTTCTTTCATTCTGCGCTAAGAAAATTCGTAATTCAACCCGAACCCGAGTCATTGGGTCGGAAAACTCGCGGCTCTTACAAGAAATTAATGAGATATTCTCACGTGAGGCGTGGAGAAAAAAAAAGAGCGAGACATTTTCGTTCGAGGAACAAAAGAACGAAGGAAAATTAGTGAAAGCCCGTGGTCTTTGACAATAAAGTCGACACGCAAGACAACGCTCTTCGCATGTCCCACTCGAACGTAACGAGACAGAGAGATAGAGATAGAGACGAGTTGAAATATAATTATCGTCGAGTCGGTGTTTTTAACGTGAAGTTTGTATTGTTACCTTATACTTCCTTTTTTGTAACCAAACGGAAGAGCCCCTACTTGGCTCTCGTCTTGAAAACGACGCCCAGGGACATTGATGGAATTAATACAATGGTTGCGATAATTACGTCAGATTGAATTATTCTGAGATTGTGACAGAAGTCAGAGATGCGGGAGCGATTCTATTTTGTAATTGAAGAATTCCATATCGGAGAAGGAAGAATTCTCGTGTTTAAAGCGGTGCGATATCAACCCTCGCTCCCCGATTAACGAGCGCAAAGATCCGTTGATCGAACACTTCCGGTTTTATCGAATCAAATTATCAAGAACGAAAAATTTCCCGCTATGAAATTATTCTCCCTCACTCGAACAATTTTTCCAATCGACGATTTTCATTCCGAAATCAAATTTAGAAAATTTATAATTCGACAAAATTAATTTTTCCTTTTTGTTGTTTGATCGAGATTTATTTTTACAAAATCGTTGAATAATCCGCGCATGAACTTGACTTCTTATTTTCTTTTTTCTCAGGTTGTTGATTTTCTCGTGATTCTTTGTTTCTTTTTTCATTTCGCGGTCGAGAAGGAGAGAGAGAGAGAGATTCATTAATTCCGAGCTTTGTGCGTGGGCGAGTCCCAGGCGTCGAGATTTCCAGGGGAGAGAAAGGTGCACTGCACCTTGTGCACAAGCTGGGAAACGCGAGGAATATTATACGAGCAGGAGCGACTGGAATCTCTGATTTTGTTTGTTTCTTTGTTCAGGCTTTATGCCAAGCGTTACCGGGAGTCTCGAGAAGTCACTCCCCCCTTCTCTTCCTCTTCCTCTATCGCAAAATTAGAATAAGAGCAAGGGAGCACGCGAGTGAAAGAGAGAGAAAGGTTTCGCTCGTAGAAACGTGGGAAACACCTGACGGCCGATACATAATCGTGGAACTATCGACTCGACGAGTTGTTCGAACGTTTCTAGTTACCGAGGCAGAAAATCCGATTCGCCAACTCGAAAATTGACTTCGCCCCCGCATATTTACATTAATTTCAAACGTCGGTTTAATTCGTATCGTCGCGAGATACAAGAATAAAACCAAGAATTTATTAATAAGAAATTGGTCGTTTCCATTTTTGGACCGAGTCGAGAGGATTAGTCAAAATAAAAACAAAATCAAAAATACCCAGATCAATGTTTTTTTTATGAACCTAAGAGGATTATAAAAACGAGAAAAAAGAAGTACATACGATCGAAATTGAATCGCAGACGATAATAATTAAACAAAAATATTGATATCTCATAAATCGAAGATAAATTTTTAACGATAAAAACGATCGATGCAAGCGATACGAGAAATTAATCTTATCCGTCGAAGATAAATTTGCGATCGAGAGCACGATCTTGTTTTCAGTTATTTAATCCACTTGGTGGCGTGTAACGCAGCGGGGGATTTCGCGGGGACACGCAGGATTGGCCTAAGTAACGTGTCCCTGATTTTCTCTACATCGCGAGTGGATGATCGCGTGAGAATGACGTAAGATTGTAATAAGGTTGATATATACGCGACTATTATGGGGAGTTGCGCTCATCGAGTTGAGAAGTTTCTTCTCTCTCTCTCTCTCTCTCCCCCTGCTCGATTCATGGGAAGCTGGAACGACATTCGATACCAAATTCGCTGGACCGATTCTCGCCTCGGGATATGACATTACATCTACATATCAACCCGCGCACGTGGACCCCGCCGATACTCCACTTCGCACGCTCTCGAAATACTCGTTGACGTTTCGGGAGAAAAAAAAAATTCTTTCGCAAGAAAAAAGAAAGATACGAATCTAGAAAAAAAATTTCGTACAGGCGGTTGAGATAATCGAAGTGATAAAAAAATATTCAAATGCGTATGGAGTCGTTCGATGGCAGCTGACGAGGGCGCGTGGGCGTTCGTCCTAATCTTATGTTTTACCAATACCGTGAAAAGAACGAGGAACGCTACGTAAATTGAGAATACGTCTTTTTTCTTCGTCTTTTTCCAAAGGTTTAAAAATATCGCGGGGTTATTGGGTGCGAGAATTTTTCAGAACTGTTCGCGGGGCAAAGATGCTTCTTAAACTCGCTGACCCAGATAACGGAGATTGTGTATCTCCGCGAGTGTAAATGCCCGAGGCACACTCGTTCGTATTGTAACGCGAGGCCATCGCACCGTACAGTAAAACGTTCTAACAATATTTATCAAAATTATACAAAAATTCTCAAAATGAAAAAAAAAAAGAATATTTATTTTCTCAATATCTTGAAAGATTTTCGTTTTAAACATAGAACGAAGGTTGAAATATATGAGAAAAGAAAAATATTGTTAAAAAGAATTTCTTGGCAATTTTTCAAGCATCGAGTTTAAAAAAAAATCGTCGCGAATCACAAATTTCCAATCGATAAGATTATTGAAATTTACGTTTTTGTACGAGAAAGAATTCGATAAAGGAAAATGAGTCACCCGGTGTACAAGGAACCGAGAGTGGCAGTCTCGTTATGACGACTAGGAAAACGATCGAATCCATGAATCTAGCGTACGAGTGTATGCTCGTAGACGCGATAATTAGAGCGTGCTACGTGAGAGCCAACGCTGGAGCCCAGGAAAACACACTGCTCCGTCGACGATTCGTTCGGATAATTGCGAAGTCCGAGATGATCGTTCCATAAAATACGCGTACTTACCCAACGTCAGAAAAGAAAACGAAAAGAAAAGCTTCGAAGGAAAAAGAAAAAAATCTCAACCCTATTTTCGATAAAAATCGTAATAAAATAAAGAAACAAAAGGCCGTTTATCGCTAAGTTGATCGCTCGGGCGAGGTTTTTCGTCGTCCTGGAGATGCGAATTTATGATATTTTTATTGCACTTGGTATAATTCTGAGCGTCGAGGTTTTGTAGCCGAGCGGAAGCTCCAGCGTTTCGAACTAGCCTGGACGAGATGAGAGGAGAGCCCAGCCTCCGGGCGGATGCCGCGAGCGCGCACCGTGACGCGAGAACCAACAAACGCAACCTCTTCTCTCTCTCTCTATTTCTCTCTTTCTCTCTATACCACATGCCAGACGCTCGCAAAATGCTCTCTTCTTCATCTTCTTCTTCTTCTTGAGAACCCTAGCTTTTTTAAATATTTACATCTTACGAGAGGCTCGATTCGCTATACGTTTCGCTCATTGGAAATATTTCTACCGCCTCATTAATTTTTCTTCCCTAGTTTATTACATCCAATCTTTCAAATCCCTAAAATATCTTACATTATTTAAATAAACATTGAAACAGTATTTCAATTAAATTGATCGAATTATTAAAAACAATTTGTCTTTATCTCGATAAAATATTATCATTTCCATGGTGAGGTTTGAATTCTAAGAAAGCTTAGTAGGAGAGAAAGATGATATAATACAGCGGTTAGATAGAAACACGCTCGAGGATACAACAGAGATGAGAAAAGCAGATGAGTGCAATTGAGAAAAGAAAATTTTCTTGGTATTCGAGCAAGAAGCGAGAGGCTTTCCTCGAGAGGCAAATTCTCGAGAGCAAATGCACACGAGTGATATATATAGTCGAGGATCTTGTATTCGTACGGGATTTTATGTGCTTGTACGCATGTGTGTGTGTGTGTAAAACAGCGAGGCGCCTTTCCTCCGATTGGTCTGGAATGCACCAAAAATAAATTCGGAGTCGCCCGCGAGCTCGCGGGGTACACTCTCGTGCGCGCGGCTCGCGTTTCTACTTCACCGCGCAGCTAACACTCCGTTTTTTACCTTTTCTCCAATTTTCTTTTATTTATTTTACGTTATTTTGCTCTTTTGCTTTTCATTCCTCTCTCTCTCTCTCTCTCTCGCTGCCTAGACCGGAGCTGCGTCGATTCTACCCGGACACTACGGATATTCTCACGAATCTCTTTTCTCGAGACAATACACGAGGCGAAAGCGTGACGAAAAGCGCCTCGCGATGCTCGTTCCAGTTCCAAAAAGCCCGATGACTCAATTTTTTCTGATTTTCTTTCTTTTTTTCTTATCGCAAAAGAAAGAAATTTTGAGAAAAATTCAATCCGAGACAATTCGATCGACGATCGTATCTCGTCCCAATTTGGTAAAAACCTTCTACGACTTAACCGTACATAATTATATATAGATCGATAAAATCGTACGTGTAATAAGATTTGTGAACGAGGGGATAAAAGTCACGATTGCCTTATACGTCGCGCGCGAGAGAAGCCTTTTGAAACTTTTCCAGACGGCGCGACGAGTTTAAAAATATGTCCGCAATCGGCGTCGGTAATAAAAGTCCTCGATACCTCGAGGTTCTCGTTGACTGCGCGATAAGATAAACGTAAAGTGCTTAAAAAATTCGTGGTAACGCGCGCATAGACTGTACACGTAAAACGAGAGAAAACAAACAATTCAATGATCAATCACGAATGTAACTCTCGATACGTTGTTCGATAAAGGAAAAAATGTTTCTTAAAAAGATAAATAAACGAGCAAATAAATAAATAAATAAATAAATAATGGGCCTCGCGTTGTTAGAAACGAAGGAACCCTGAAATAATCGAATCGCTGACCGTAGCGAGAAATGACGTCACTGTGTGTAGTATTCATGCCGGTGGACGCGGTTCAGGCTGAGCAGCCATGCGAAACCCCATCCGCCATCCGCTCGACGAAGAGAGGCCTCCTATTCCTCTCTTCGAGTCGTGAATTTCTACGGAAAGCTGAAAACTTGAATGGGAAAACTGTCTGGTTACTTTTGGTCGATACGAAATATTAAGTAAGTACGATGCAAATGAGATTTGTTATCGAGGAATGAAAGAAATCGATGCTCGCTTACTAAATTATTCGATCGAATTATATTCGGATGGGTATTTATATAGATCGGCAATTGGAACGAAACAAATCTGATTGTATTCTTAGGTTCGTTCTGGAACGAATATACACCACGACTCCAGAGGCAAATCTTCGAGAATTTCTATGAAAAATTGAAAACTCGAATGGGAAAACTGTCTGGTTACTTTTAGTCGATACAAAATATTAAATAAGTACGAAGCGAACGAGATTGTTATCAAGGAATGAAAAAAATTGTTCGAGAGACGAATCTTCGTTTCTCGAGTCGCAAACTTCTACACAAAACTGAAAACTCGAATGGAAATACTGTCTAGTTACTTTTAGTCGATACAAAATATTAAATAGGTACGATGCAAACGAGATCGTTATCAAGGAATGAAAAAAAATCGATGCTCGCTTACAAAATAATTCGATCGAATTATATTCGGGTATATATCAATATAGATGGGCAATTGAAAAGAAAAAGATACGATTGTATTCTTAGTCTCGTTCTGGAACGAATCTACACCACGACTCGAGAGACGAACCTTCGTCTCAAGGATCTTGCACCTCTCTCTTTCGTCAGCCCTCTCAGCTTTTACATCTCTTCGTGTATGTGTGCGAGTGTGTATGTGTGTGTGTGTGTAGTAGTCCTTATCATGGCGAGTGGATCAACGGATATCTCGCAACTCGATTCCTCTGCACTCTTTCCTCTTTATCTCTCGAGACCGGGAACGAGGAAATCGCTGATAAATAATAACAAATTTGTAGCTCGTTATAATCGTGAGCTATGCTCTATTTTAATACAAAACAAATTAAAGAATTAATTATACGAAAAACTTGATGATCGATGAAAAATGATAACTCAAAAAAAAAAAAGAAATTTAGTTTTTTTTTTTATGAATTATCGAAGTAAATTATTTTCATACGACGTAAGAGTTACCTGAACTTTGATTTGATTTTAAAACGTACGGTTGTCGAGGGAATGGCGCGGATTAATTTTACAAACTCGCGAATCGAGCGAGTGTACGAGAGAGGAGGAGAGCCCCCGCGTGGGTCGCTTGAGCGTATCCGCGTGCGTGTGGTAGTTACTACAAGTGAAAGGCCTTTGTTCGACCGCATCAGTTCAGAAATTCCCACTCCCCACCCCGTGAAAGTCTCTCGTTGAAAGATCGTACACGGTCGAAGCCTTCTGGGTTCGAGAATCGCAATTTATTTCGTCATTTTTGCGTGCTTCGATTTGACGTTTATATTTATTTAATTTGTTTTTTTTTTATTTTCAACACCCCGAATATTCGTTAATCAATCGAATCATCGAGAGATCATCGATAATAACATTACGATTCGTCGCTCCTTGTTGCAGCAATGTCAGTCCCTGACTGAAGAGAATCGAAGACTCGTCGAATCGCTACATGCGATTCAAGTGCCACGAGTACCGGAGATCGACAATATTTTCCTACAGAAAATCGACACTCTCGAATGGCAGCTCAAACAGGTTCGTATATTTTCAATTATATTCACGAAACGATATTAAAAATAATTTTCAATAAATTTTCAAAGAAATTTTTTCCCAAGAAAATATTGTCAAAAATTAACTACCTATCTGAGTTAAAAAATGGTAAACGCGTATGCGGATTAATGTTGAGGATAAATTTGTCAACCTTGGGGGTTTGAAAAGAAATGTTGAGAGGTAGGAGTAAAACGAGTCGTTAAAAAGAGAAAAAAAACAAGATTCAGGCTGTATAATCCGGAGTAAAATAAAATTGAGTACACGGACGACGTAATATACGGTGAGAGTACATAATAGGGTTCGAGATGGTGAATCAGCATCGTTGATGATGACCTTTCTTTCTCTCTCGACTTTTCAGACCGAGGCGAACAGGCAAATGTACCGTTCGCTCATGGGTCAGGTTGTTTGCTTCCTGGAGCGAGCTCGCAAGAGCCTGGACATTCTTCACGAGAAGAGTAATCCGAAAGGCAAGATCGCGAGAGTGCCGAGAAGTCATAGCGTTCACGGTATAGACGAGGATATCTCGATGAAGCGAGAGCAGGAGGAAAAGCAACGTCAGCAGCAGCAAAAGCAACAGCAAAAGCAGAGCAACGTCTCGACTCCGAACCGTACAAACGTCTCGTCGAGATTCACAAGAGCCAAGTCGGTGGCTCAGATATCACCCCAGATTACTACGGGTTTCAGGGCATTCACATGGTCGGTTCTGCGTAAAAATGATCCGGGACACTGCACGCCACCGAAAAACAAACGTCAGGAAACGACGACGGCCGTCTCGACTATGGGACACGACAATTTGAACAAGACACACGAGGGTGTTTATATGAGACCGAAATATCCGGCTGAGATCAATCCGGACAACGTGCCACCGGAGAAACTGTCGCAGGAGGCTTTTCGGTGAGTAATTAGAAAGAAAAAAGCATTATTTAATTAATTATTGATCGAATCGATGATTTTGTTTTTAATTGAATTTTTTTCGTTTGACAGATTGATGAGAACCGTTCAATCGTTATTGGCGATGCGAGAACCGGATCTAGCCATGGTATCATCCAACGACGAGGAGGTATTGTCCTCTTCGCCCTTGGACGACGAGGTGACACCATCACGAAAAAATCGCTTCGCAAATTCGACGGTACTTCACGACGCGATATCGTACAACGGTGGTTGTTCCTCGAGCGATAGGGGTAGCAACGAGTCCGAGAGCGAGAGAACGAGTTTCGCTAAATCGGCCGTTTCGACACCGAGTATAATGGAAAGCTCGATGAGTAGTAACAGCACGCTTCAGTCGTTGATACCACGTGGGAGAAGATCTCTGGACGCGACGTCGTTGAACTCCAATTCCGGAAGTAGCAAAACCGAAGCTACCGAGGAAGACGAGGAGGAGGACGAGGATCGACGCACGAATACGTCGGCGGTATCGAACAAATCATTGGCCACCGTGACGAGGGAACTTTTTACAACGACCAGAGAAACCACTTGTCCAACCTCGACCCCGAATCGACGCGTCAATAAGAAAATCGAGAAGAAATACGAGAGCAGAGGTTGGCTAAGAACGAAAACGAGACCAAAGCCAGCTAATAGCGTTAGCAGCGCCGAGGACGAGAGCGGATTTTCTTCGATGAGCTCTTTTCAAGAAGTCGGACTTCCCATGGGCTTCTCTGGACCGATTAGCCCCATCAAGGGTTGCCATACGGAGATCGGACTACCCGAAGTACCACTCGACAAGATTCATCGCAGACGATGGTCCTCGACTCCCGCCGAGATTCAAGCTATGTTCAAGAGACACAGCGCTCATTTCACCGGAAGCACGAGCAACTCCGAATCCCTCAGCGTTTGGGTTTAGTCGAAATAAGTTTCTAAATTTTACACCTTTCAACAAATCGACGAAAAGCAAAAAGAAAAATTCGATCAATCTCCTTATTATGAAAAATTGTTTTATTTTTACGTCGTAAAGATCGACAGTTTACGTTCAATTTTATTTTATGAAAATGATTTACTTCGACCAATATTTTTCGCTAATTAACCGCGCGATTTGATTGATATTATCGATTCTTTCTTTTCCGAGCTGACAAAAATGTGTACGTATTTCTGTTTGTCAAAGGTCCACTGATGATCTCGTCCATTCACTCGCTATGTACATACACATTTACACCTACCTACGCCCACCCCATTGTAATTTATACATCGCGTAGGGATCTTTATTTTTTCCTTAAGGTTACTCGATCGATCATCAAGTGTCATGCTTCCTCTATGCAGATATACGTATCGCGTAATTGTCTTATCTAGATTTAGATAGAGTGCATGAACCCCGTTAACGTAACGAGTGTCGAGTGTCACGCGAAGTGAAAAATCGTTGGGTTAACAAAATCTAAATTACTTTGAATATTTAGCAAGCACCTGTAACATTAATAATTGAAAAATTTGATAAAACGAAGATTTGAACGACCCAACTATATTTTTCCGAGTGTAACACGTACAAATGTTTGATTTTGTCAAATTGCGAACGATAATTGTTGCGACTCACCGCTTCGAATAGCTCGAACGAGCGGTCTCGTACTTTGGCATTTACATTAAGAATTGAGCGTTCTCTTTTTTTTTCCTTTGTCGTTTACTACGTTTTATTTTTAACAACGAAAAAGCCACGATCCCCACCGGACCAACTGTTGTCGTGTCGCTAATTTTCTTAAAAATTGTACGAAAACTTTTTACCGCAATTTATATCGAAAAGAGAATTTGTTTGATCGAAATTAAAGTTGGAATGCCAAATCAATGATAAGCCCTTGTTCTTTCTATCCAACCTAGCGCGCGCTACGATCGGCTGAAAAGTGATCTTGTCTAGTTTCTCTACACGCTGCTCTTCCAACCCAACGAGAACCACCGTTGATAAGGTAACTCTCTGCGATTAAAAATCTATCCAATGTCGGATACAAAATTTCCCAAAATTCCTAGAAAATTGAATCTGCGACGACAATCTTCGAAAACGATTTAACAAAAACCACCCTACAAAAATCAAAGAACAATCCCGGCGTTATCAGCGATAAACCTTTTCCCCTCTTCCAACGACTTCTTCCCATCGAATCGATCTAAAAATCAACTCTTCCGATTAAATAACAATCTGAAAAAAATAGTTGGAAAAATCCCTGGATTAAATCTCCGAACGAAAAGAAGAAAAGCTACAAGCAAATCTCCGTAACTAAGGCGAAGATTTTCTTATCAGTGCGAGTCTCGCGCCTCGTTCACGTCCCTGTTATCCGCCAATGCCGCAAGATCGCGCCACAATCACGAGCTACTTTTAGATTGATTTTCAAGAGCACACCAGAGGCCCGTTGCAGAGCAGCAGCAGCGAAAAGCGGCTCAGCAGTTATTTTAATGTGCCACAGCAGGCCGTGGGTGACTCGAGAGAGGGATACGCGGTGCTGCTGCTGCTGCTGCTGCTGCGGTTCGTGCGCGGTGCTGCGTGTGTCTGTGTATATATATTAAAGTGTGTGTGTGTGCGCGCGCGCGCGAGCAGCCCTTTTAATCCCCCTGCCGGCGGGTGGAAAATTAAATTTTTTATTTAAAATTTGTTTTTCTTCGCTCGATCAACATTGACACCTTGAACGTAAGAATTTTATACAGCGAGCGAGTATTTGACGACCGCGTGAGGCCGGGTCACGGGTGACGACGTCGTAAGTCCGCTCTTCCCCCCCTCCTCTTCCTCCTCCTCCTCCTCCTTTTCCTCCTCCTCCTTTCCCCTCGATCTTCCCTTCCCGACCTCTCTCACCGCACATCACCAACACCATCTCTCCCCGCCGAATATAATCAAATACGGTGCGTGTTTGTGCGCGTGTCAGTGATCGAGGTGTTCGTCGTAGAGTGTTGCGGATAAAAAAAACGTGACGCAGTGCGTGAAATGAGTGAAAAGGACCGTTCATCACCAACCCTCGTAGAAAACAGCCTTAAGTCACTCCTCGACCAGCCGAGTATATTTCCGCTGATCGGTGAGTTGTTTTTTTTGTCATTTATTTTCCTATCGTTATACGCGATTCGCGAGTCGTCGCACGTTCATCGCGATGAGAAAAACGACGATCTTTGGATTTTTGTTCATCGAGTTTTGGTTCTATTTCTTACTTTTTCCTAAAGATCGTTTGGGAAATTGTTCGTTTCATCAAGATATCGTGATTAACGAACCTGGATCATGCGGCGTGAATCTCGTGACGCGCAACGTGCGAACGACCATGTCGCACTGTTAGAATTTCGCCAGTCTCTCTTTCTCTTCGAAAAGTCGCGCAATGCGGGACATGAAAACGGCACGCGACTGTAGCGCTCCCTGATGATGAAAAGTCTCAGATTTTTCCGTTCTCTTTTAAGTAATGAAAAAGCGCGAAGCTTCTTATCATAATAAATTTCAAAAATGCATTGGAATTAAAAATTTCTTTTTATAATTTACAATTAATATCGATCTTGTTTTATCCGAATGAATTTTCACGAATCGTGCATCGGCGTGACTCTCGTATCTATGCGCGCGTGTGTGTCTGTGTCTAGGCAAGATAGGGGGGGAGCGTATTGATAAGACGTAGAGAGGAGGGAGGTAAAGAGGGAGAAACGACACTGGCGGACACCCACACACGTGAAACGAGAGAGATAACACACGCGCACACACTTTTATCGATAAGTGTGTGTGTGCGCGCATCGTCGCGCCGGCGCTCCACTCTCGATTAACCTCGTTCGGAGTCCGTGGGTGAACCACGTGACAGTCGCCAACACCGTGAAACGAAAGCAACCTAACCCGAGACGCATAACTCAGGAACCGAGTTCTACCCGACGTCGCGCACCTAGCCTCGGCTAAACGAAATTCAACGCATGGAACACGAGTTCTCTCCTCTCTTCTCTCTTCTCTCTCTCTCTCTCTCTCTCTCTCTCTCTCTCTCTCTCTCTCTGTCTCTCGGTTCTCTGTGTCTCGGCACGATAGTGGAGCGCGCGTATGCGAATACCCGTGTACGCGTATCTCACTGCGAGAGCAGCTGAGCGCTCCTAGCAGAAGCCAACATACCACAGCGACTCCCATTAACGTTTCGCTCTTCTTCTTCTTCTTCTTCTTTTTCTTCTCTGTCTTTCTTCAATTTTTTTTATTTTTTACCCTATCATACTTTTCTTGGAACCGCCGGCAACTTGTGAAACGCGGCGAGAGAAACTGCGCCACGCTGCCGAGGCGAGATCGATAGAGAAAGAATATTTGCTATGGACGACGAAGAGAGACGAAAATTTGGGGAGATTGCTCAGGTGGACTGGAGGGACGTGGGGGAGGAGACTAGAGAAGAGTTAAATGTTTGAGAAAATAGATTGTCGCTGATGGACTTGAAAGAATTGACAAAAGTAGGAAATACTTTTTTTCTGTGAGAATTTCTATTTTTTTTTTAAATTTGATTTTTTTTAAAAACCGAGCAAACATTTTCGAGGGGAGGAGGTTGGAGAAGGCGACTAGAGAAAAGAGCCAAGCGTTAACAAAACCAAATTGTCGCTGTCGAATATGAAAGAATTTTAAAAAGTAGAAAAAACGTAGAAAAGTAGTTTTTTAAAAAAATTGGATTTTTTTAAATACTGAGCGAACATTTTCAAGGAGAGGGAAAGGGGAGGCGACTCGAGAAAAAAGTCAAACGTTAAGAAACGAAATTGTCGCTGTCGGACTTAAAACGATTGAAAAAAGCCGAAAAGATTCTTTTCTCTCTGAGAATTTTTAGTTTTTGAAAAAATTTGATTTTTTTTAAAGACCCAGCGAAGTTTTTTCCCAAACGTTTAAAACGCCGCATCGCCGAGAGAGAAAAGTATTTTAGAAATTAAAATAAACCTTCCGAGTCGTTGCGAATGTGTGAGTTTGGGCAAACATACGTTTCAAATTGATAAATTGTACGGACTTCGAACTCAGCGATGTTCGTCGAGCAGAGGCGAACTAGTTTTACGTTCTATACGTACGACCACCTACCTTCCTCCTTGATCGTAACTTTACTGTATCGAAGTAAGTTCGCGTCGCGACACCTCCAGACTTCCAGTTCGTAAGGTCGAGGACGATCGCGAAACCAGCAAAAAACAAAATCTGCCACGGACCTTGATGAACGATGTTCGATAAGAAATATTTGATAGTCATTGTACTCACCGGTCGATGCTACACCCGATTTCTACCGCCGGTTGACGAATTTCGATTCTCTCGTCGTCGCGATATCATCTCCCTCGATGCAAGATTATCTACGAGCAACCAGCTCGACGAAGAGATAGCGAACCGGTGAAACTTCCCCTCTCCCTTCCTCACGCTTATACCACACGATCCTTTCCTTTCGTTCTCTATACGCGACGTCTTATCAGCAAACACATAAAAAAAAAGAAAAACGAAGTTGGTCGAACGAAAGACGAACGCACTAATTTCCTAATCAAGGATTTAAGATTGCAGACACATTTTCATGACGATAATACGTTGTACGTTTATTTAAAAAAAAATATTCAATTTACATCAACTTATGATAATTAAATGTTACAAAGTATAAAAATTGCTATTTATTCTTTTCGATCAACGTGATAATTAAAATAGTAGTCCGTTGATCGAAGGATGATAGAACGAAAGCTTTGCGAAGCTGAGATTCGACGAGTTTGAAAAATGGACGATATTAGAGAACGAATAAATCGATAATTGCGATAATTACGGGGAGTTTAAAAGTCATCGTAGTTAGTTAATGTGCGATGGGCGTCGAGTAGCTCGCATTGCGCAATGGTATATAACGTTGGTTATAACTACTTATGCGAAAGAGAGAGAGTGAGAGGGAGCGAGAGACGGGGAGAGAGAAAGAGAAACTTGGATCGTCAAGCTCTCGAAACGAAGCGTTAATATACATGTACGTATAGAAACGACGGACAGACCGACGGACGGACGGACGGATGACCCCCGGGACGTGCTAGCCCGACGTTTTTTTCCCTTTCACGCGGTGACGTCTCGTCATCATTCTTCATACACATCTATAAGATATAATACGTATGTATTACATTCATCTATGTATGTGGTATATACATTATTCGAGCGCACTTGCACATATGCGGCCCAGAGCTTCGCGAGTCCGTCAGTGGTTCTCAACTCTCGAGAATTCTACTCTCAAGCCTATTTGCTTTCGTTCCTAGTAATAATACAAGAGTACAACCGAGACTCCCGAGGTCTATTCGAGTCTCGAGACAAAGTGAAATATCGACTGAAGGTAAACAATAAAAGAAAAAAAGAAATTATTATATTATATTATTAAATATTATATTAATATTAATATTATATTAATATAAATAATATTATTATATTATTTATTATTAATATATAAATGTAAATAATATTACTATATTATTTATTATTAATATATAAATATAAATAATATAATATTAAACAAATATTAAATCAATAATAAATAAACGTCGAACGAAGTATCGTTAAATTTTTAGGGGGGGAAAGAAGAAAGAAATCGTCGAACGTATGTAAAAAAAGAAAATATACGACTTCATTTCTGCCACGCCGAATCGTCGCGAGAGTCTCGAAATATCGGCTTTGCCGAAAAAAAAAGAAATAAATAAAAAAAAGTACGGGACAATTATTCAGCCGCGCGTATTTATAGCCACTCGGCAGTTTGAAAGATGGAATTTTCTATGCAACTGTTGTGTACAAATTCTTCATGTATAATACAGTTTTAGCCAAGGCTACGGCGCGAACGATACGGGCGAGAGATATATTTCAAGAATTTCTTTTTCTTCCGTTTCGTTTTTACTATCGAGACACCTTTCTTATCGCCGGATATTTTCGCGCCTCGTAATCAACGATTTATATCCAGCACCACGGATTAACCACCACTCGCCCGTCCTTGGAACACTTTTCGCAAGACGTTCCCACCTCTTTTCTTTTTTATTTTAATATTTCACATTTCCTTTTTTTCTTTTTTCGTTGATTCGATCGATTCGAGTCACGGAGAACGGGGCAAGCTACTATCCAGTCGACGAAAGTCTAGAGTTCGCAACGATGGGGGCGAAAAGAGCCGGATCCAGGAAGCTCTCGCGGCCAAGCGGCGTATCGGACGGGTAAATCGATCGCTAACGGGGGCGGCCGAAAGTCTGCGGCCTGGATTTCGGCTTGCATCCTTTATATACCTATAACCTCGCTCCCTTGTTTACAATTGAACCGATTTAATTCGATCAAATATAACGAATCTCGTCGCGATCGCGAGATAACAAAAAATTTAAACTTTTTTGAAAAAAAAAATTAATTTTCTTTTTTCTAATCGTCCATTGACAATTCGCAACCCGGAATTAAAATCGTCCGATTCGCGTTTATCAATAACGCATGTGTATTTATATATTTGTAAAGATTTCGCGGAGCGACGTTATTTTGGAAAAAAGAATATGATTTATGCAAGTGTGCGGTCACTGTGGTAAAAAAAAAGTGAAAAAAGACCCAGCGGCAAGAAACCCTGACCTTTGCTTCTCTCGTGTGTTCATCGAGCAATGTGCGACCGGTCCGAGAACGACGGAGACGGAACAGTACCAACGTACAAGCTCTTTTTTACACCCTATCGTCTCTCTATCTCGCTCCGTTCGTCGGGGTCATAAGGCCTTTTGAGAGGCCTTTTCCACTCTCGCGTTTGTAACGAAGAGAAAAAAAAAGAGAAGCTACCGCACGATCTAATAAGCCAGAGAGAGAGAGAGAGAGACCGTGAAGTGTACGGTGTGCACAAGTGTCCAAGTATAAAAAAGAAGAAGGGGAGAGAGGGATATCTCTATTTCACTCGGTCGAATTGTTTCGTAGCGTCGAATGACGCATTAGGAATATCCAAAGTCTGCAAGTTTTATTGCGACAGGGAGAGCAAAAAAAATAAAACCAAAAACTCGAAATTCCAAATTATTGTGAGAAAAATAACGAGAATGGAAAAAAACAGGCGTGGAAAAATGATGGAAAAGTGGATTAGATTTTAGGAGGAAGACATAAATCTTCGTTGAGAGTAAATGTGCACAAGTGTACAAATATTAAAAAAAAGAAGGGGGGAGAGGAATATTTTTATTTCACTCTGTTGAACTGTTCTCCAGCGTCGAATGACCCATTAGAAATATTCAAAGTTTGCAAGTTTTATTGCGATAGAGGGAGTAAAAAAAATAATTCCAAAAACACGAAATTTTAAATTATTATGAGAAAAATGACAAAAATGGAAAAAACAGCCGTGGAAAAATTATGGAAAAGTGGATTAGATTTTAGGCGGAAGACATAACTCGTCGTTGCGCCTAAACGATAACCCGTCCGACACTATTTCGTTCTTTTTTTCTTCTACCGTTCCCCTAAACTCCGTTGCAAGAGCGTAAAAAAAGCCCGAGGGGAATCAAATATTGTGGAACGTTGACAGCGATAAAGAGTTGCTCAACTTTGCATCTATGAACAAATTTAGAAAAGAAACGGATGGACGAAGATAATGCGCCAATGCTCGGATTAATCGAGCATTGCGTCACAAGATAAATCGTTTCTTATTTTGCAGTTGCATGACGAAAGTTTGGCAGAAACACGCACGGGGTGCAAAGAAATCTGGCAAAGCGTTTCAATCATGTGAAATCTACTCGTAGGACTCCCACACGTGAAAACGCACGCGCGGTCTTAATTTTAAAACATAATACACCAGAATTCGCCGAATGCCAGAAAAAAAATTGAACATTTTCATTTTTAACTATCCGGATCGTTTATAATTCATCTCCTAAAGATAATTCGCGACGTATAAATCGTCTAGAAATAATCGATCGTTTATAAAAAAAATAGATTTTCTCGAAAAATTCTCAAAGTAATTTTCAGCCGATGTCGTCGCGGTCGCGCTCCGACACAACCTCGAATTTCCTGCGCAAGATTTCTCCACGCAACGACGGAGCAGCTTGCGGTGGTATATTTTTGACGTTTTCGTAGTTCACATCGTGAAAGCTTTTTCGTCGTTTTGACGTGACAGGGACAGGAACAGGAGGGGGAAGAGACGAAAGGTAAAAGCGAGAGTAGACGAGATACCGGCTGTGTTCTCTCTGTTCATATTGTACACTTGGCTTGGTCTAGGACGGACTCCATGTGGCCTATGGCCCCTATGCCTCGCGCACTTCGACGCGCACGCAGTTGCCCGTTACTGCCGTTGGGCGTCTCTGCTTGGAGCGACGCCAAAACTTATGCCAGGTTTCGACATACCTCGGTAGCAACGATATTTTCGGGTTCACGCGACCGAGCCTAAGCGGCTTCTCTTGTTTAGCGGGCTAAACCTATCGGAGCTTGTACACATAGGCGTCCAAGGACGGGAAAACAAATTCGTTTCAACGACATCAAGAACGATCAATTTCGTACAAATTTCTTTCGTTGAAAGCGTTTTTGAGCGTTGGAAAGAAAAAAATTCGGCGTCGAATCATTTTTAACGATATAGAAATGATAATTATCTCTTGATAACGATCTCGACGAATCTCCGACGGAAGTTGGAGATCTTACGAGCGATGCCAGGGGAAAAGAGATTAAATCTTCGATATCTCTTGTCTCGCAAGAAACAAAAATCGTCGCACAAACTCTCCCGCCGATGTACAAACGGCATCGAAACGAATTTTAAACCGAGAGATTTAAAATTAGAGTTTAGCTTGCTCGTGTCCACGTGCGTGTTTCTGTAACTGTGGTCATCGCGAGGCTCCCGTCTGCGAGACGAGAATGCGCGTGAGCAATACGGACGTCGAGGGACGAGACAACTAGCCGAGATCAAGTTTGAAATACGAAATTGCCGGTGTTTCTGCGTCAGCGCCGCTCACGTGCTCGACCGGAAATCATTATCGAGACGTTCCGTTCGAAACGGAACAAGAATGACTACGTTTAAGCAAAATACAAAGCAAAAAAAGTCAAAGCGTTATAAAAAAAAACAAATTGAAAAGAATAAAAATTAAATAATCAAAAAACAAAACGCGAATAAATGAAACGAAAATTAAAGATCGTTTCTCTCCGGCATCGGCGATAAGCAATTCCGCTTGGTCGCTCGACGGTGTCGATGACAAGTTAATAAATCTTTTCCAGAATCGTTTTAGATTAGAAGAACGTCCGCGTTCGCACGAGAAAACAGGAGAGAGAAGATCCGGGAGTTCCGAGCGAGCGCGAACGAGACGCTGATGAGCTCTCTTATACAATGCGAATTTGTGTGCGTACGCGTGTGTACCAACGTATCATTAGCGAGACTATCATTAGCTGACAAGGCCACGAGTCACAGGGCCGCCCGAGTCGCTTCGGCTCTCTAATATTGTTTAGAAACAAAAAAAAAGCCGAGCACGAGTGGGTGTACAATTTTATACAGAAAAAAAAATAGCAAAAAGAAAGAACGGAGCATTACAAATTGACAAAAAAAAATACAAATCGAGTGTAAATGATCTGTAAAATTAAAATAAGACAGAAAATATCCTTGGGACGTTGGCAAAATTGATCGGAATAAAAAAATAGGAAAAAAAAACAAACTTCAATCTAGCGAATTGTCAAGGGATTCGATCGGTTGATCGTCGCAGGGTTTGTCGTCGAGATGTTCCTCGTCGCTGTTCGACGGGGAAACCGAAGCCGCGCGATTTTCGTTTCTTACAGCGGAAATGTTTCTTCTCGCTCGCCTACGCTTCACGCGACCGTCGAAAATTCCATTCTCGTCACCGGATTCTCCTCGTCCCGATCCGCATTTCTTTCCACCTCGACCTCTGCCACCACGACGACTCCGACGACGCGATTTTTTCCCACCGCCGCGTTTACCACGTCGACGTCGCGATTTTCCTTTAGGCCCGCAACTTCCACCCCCTCGTCGTTTTCTCGATCGACCACCGCCGCGTCGTCTTCCCGATCGTCTTTTCGAACCGCAAGAGGCTCCACCTCGTTTTCGCTTTCGACTGGATCTCGCGCGTTTCCCGGAGCGACGACGACGACCACCACCACCATGAGGACGACACTTGTCCACCGGCTCTTCGTCGAATAATTGCGGCTGACGCCCGATTAATTCGCGATTGCAGATGTACCCTCTGTGTTTTCGAGGAGGGAGAAATTGTTCGTTAATATTTCGAAATTCGCGCTCTTAAAACTTGGCACAGATCATTGCGATTTGACAAATTACTTTGAGAATCTTTCCAAGGAATATTTTATTTCTCGCTCAAAGCTCTCTTACCCTTTCGAACGCTGAAGAATTCCGTACGAGAGGGCACGCGCAAGTGCCAGATTAACCTGACGTTTGATTTGCGTACTCGGGACATCGTACTCCTGCGATATGTAATTGCTTATTTCGTTGGAGGTCGAGCCTTGAACATCCTGAAGCTTTCGTATCGCGTTCACCACGAGCTTCTGTATTTTCGGTGATTTTTTAACGCTCATCTTGAAACTGTACTCACTGTCACGATACAATTTCGTCGAACCGAACACCGACACTCAAATTTTGCCTCGTCTAATTATCACTCGTGTGTCAATGTACACACATTTTTCTCTTTTTTTTTTCGTCGTACAGTCACGTTAATTTCCCGTCTCGTTTTTTTTAGAATAATTTTTCGACCGCGATCATCTCGCACGTCCAACCGTCCCGATACCAATAAAAATTAGCCTCGGGTCGCCGAGCAACGATCTTCCGTTTGTCGATGACGTTTTCCTTTTTTTGTGTTCAATCGTTTTTTTGTTAAACGCGAATGTTTTCAATTTTTGTTTTCGTATGACTATCGTTATTATTCTTATTCTTATTGGAAATTTGAATGGCTTTTAACTAATGAAAAATTCTTTTTCCTGTTGCAGGTAAGTTTGGATTCGTTGGAAGGGAACTGCGAGCTGACAAAGGTTACTTATTGTATATGTAATGATAAATATACGATATGATAGAGCAAGCCGCCGGAAGTTCCCGGACACAAGCCGATATATTTATATATAGATCGTATATATGCCAATATATACAATGCAAAATACTAATCAGCAACCGGAATCCGGAAATGGGAAGCCGGACATACCTTCGCGCGAGGGAACGCTCGATAAAACCTCACTCGATGAAATTGGACTACATCGAAGTGCGGTACGAACTCCATCGCGTGTCTCCGGAATGAAAAAGTCATGAACTTCCTCTTTATTCGTCCAGGTTCTTGCCCATTTCCGGATCGTCCAAATGACTTTGAGAAACTTTGAAAAAAAAAGGAAATGACCGACGTTATTCCAATCAAACGAATTAATCGAACTGCCTGATCCGAGTCGATAAATCTAGTTTTGTTCACAAGACAGTCTACTTCTGGCTTTTTAAAACGCTTAAAGAGAAATCGAATTGTGGCAATTTGATATTTGACTTCCGACGAACGACAAAATGAATGAAAAAAGTTGAATTTTCATTTCGTGTTTTTTAGAACTTTTGTTTTTCCTATTTTGCCAAAACGAGTTTTGAGTGAAATCTTGGTGATCTTTTTTAAAACCGATCCGACGAATCGATCCCTCGTTGTATTCTCGAACGTTTTTGTGTTATAACAAATTTAAAAAATCGAGTCAGAGATCATCGTGAATTTTTCTCATTGATTTATCTCGTCGTACGATCGTAAAACCGATCGATGAGTAGTTGATCGAAGCTAGAATGACCCTAAGCGTTCCGATGTTCGCTCGTCACGAGGAAAGAGCGTTTCCCACTACGAAAATAGAATGTCTCTCGGAACGCTGAGAGACACTCGCGGGATGACGAACGTGGAAAAGCTCGTCGGTAACGCTTGTTTTTGTTTCTTCCTTCCTTTAAAAACGATAAGAACTCTAGCTCGATTCGTTTCGATTCTTTATCAAATTTCAAACCCGAACAATTTTT
This sequence comes from Netelia fuscicornis, assembly GCA_946811545.1. NCBI lineage: Eukaryota > Metazoa > Arthropoda > Insecta > Hymenoptera > Ichneumonidae > Netelia > Netelia fuscicornis. The sequence continues at coordinate 40,800,912 of OX328015.1, forward strand.
GATAAAAATCGACGATCGGGAGAGAGATATCGCTGTAAACGAGTCGAAGTTTAGCGTTCGAGGCGATAATTCGAACGTTGGCAACGCGTTCGCGATGCGCGTCCCTGGGACCAGGAAGAGTTGGAGAACGCTTAGGGAAGGAAAGGGGGGAGCGGTCGAGATATAGAAGCGACGATGAACAACTGTCCTCGTTCTCGGATCGCCTGTAGAGCGCAGCACCAGACGGCGAGTCGCCAAACTCGACTGTTGGTACACGAGACAACGATCCCTCGTTCTACTTCGAAAGAACCTTTTCATTTTCACATATCAACCGAATTAAAGTCGCGAATTATATATTTTTCTTATCGTTTATATATTTTCAAGGTCGGGAGATAATCTCACCATCGATCAAAATTGTTGATAATTCGAAATTGATTAAAACGCGGATAAAATTCGTTTTATGATATTTAATTGAAGAAAATAAATCCTCGTTTTGTAAAATAATCGATTGGAATAGTTTCAAAGTTTTTGTGGATAAATGAAATTCGGACGATTGATAAAATTTATAAAAATTCGGTGGTAAAAATTTGAATCTCTACCGCGCAAAAGTCAGTCGGCGAATGTATCGACCGCCAGTACGATAGAAATTTTACCGAGGGAACGAAGCACGGATTCGTGTATAAAAGTGACTGTGAGTGTGCGCGAACCTCGTTCTCGTTCGAACCGTGAGAGAACTCTGTTTCGCGCGAGTTTCGCGGACATTCATGAAACGAGAGGAGGCTCGCGGCTATTGAATGAAACGGGAGATTATGCAACTGCGCGCGAGCGCGACGTCCTTCTCCTCCGTCCCGCCTACGCGCCCTCCTCTCCCACATCGCCTACCCATTGTTATTTATATTTAATCGTTCCTCTCCGTCTCTAGATTTTAATTCCACGCATCTTTTTTTATTTCTTCCTCCTATTTCATACACTCCTCGTCATTACGGCAGAGTATTATCGTTTTGCAAACGATAAAAAATATATCGAATTTATATAAATTGTTGCGAGTTGTAGAAAAAAACGTTAACCAAAAAATCAATTTTTGTAACATTAAAAATCTTTTTTAATTGGAAACTAGAAATTATTCAACGAGCTTGATAATTATTTATTTCTTCTTCCTCTTCCAACCCTTCTTCGTTATTACAGCAGAGCAGTATAGTTCTGCAATCGATAAAAAATATATCGAATTTATAAAAATTGTCGCAAGTCGTAGAAAAAAACGTTAACCAAAAATACAATTTTCGTAACATTAAAAATCTTTTTTAATTGGAAACTAGAAATTATTCAACGAGCTAGATAATTATTTATTCCTTCCTCCTCTTCCAACCCTTCTTCGTCATTACAGCAGAGCAGTATAATTCTGCAATCGATAAAAAATATATCGAATTTATAAAAATCGTGGCGAGTCGTAGAAAAAAACGTTAATCAAAAATACAAATTTTGTAATATTAAAAATCCTTTTTGATTGGAAAATAGAAATTATTCAACGAGCTTGATAATTATTTATTTCTTCCTTCTCTTCCATCCCTTCTTTTGTCATTACGGCAGAGTATTATCGTTCTTTAATCGATAAAAAATATATCCAATTTATAAAAATCGTCGCTAGTCATAGAAAAAACATTAAACAAAAATGCAATTTTTATAATATTAAAAATCCTTTTTGATTGGAAAACAGAAATTATCAACGAGCTAGATAAATATTTATTTCTTCCTCCCTTTCCATCCCTTCTTCGTTATTACGGCAGAGTATTATCGTTCTTTAATCGATAAAAAATATATCCAATTTATAAAAATCGTCGCTAGTCGTAGAAAAAACATTAAACAAAGTGCAATTTTTATAATATTAAAAATCCTTTTTGATTGGAAAATAGAAATTATTCAACGAGCTAGATGAGTGCGAACGCTCTAGGGATAATACATAAGCGACAAACGAAAACACGATGCACAACGCCGACTCGTGTCCGGTGTCCTTGTTGCATTCCCGGGACAATCGTTTCGCATCCGTGCGCGAATGCCGCCGCATCCCCCCGCGCCCTCCACGATCGGTGTTCTCGCGTAGATTCTTCGTTTATCCACCTCTCTCTCTCTCTCTCTCTCTCGCGCCGTACTATCGCTCGTTTGTCACGATGATTTATACATCTATTAATTCGTACCGCTTTCAACTACCGCGCCGGTACACACGCTCTTTCGCCAATCACGGGAGAATCGAGCGACTCGCGCACTCGAGAAATTCAGGGCGCATCGGGAAATGTATATTCAAGTACGACCTCCGTATATTCTGAATTACGAAGGCTCGATTCCTTAGTAACCCAAAACACACCTACGTAATTGAAATTACGAGAGAGAAATTTCTGGACCAACGTTACAGGTGCAAAATCCCCGCGCTCTCTCCACCCTTCTCGCATCCGAGAAACTTCACGACTCGGTTGCACTACCTTTAGTAACCCTGGAAAGTTCAGGACGAAGACGAAGAGAGAGAGAGAGAGAGAGAGAGAGATTGAACTCACGCGACTCGCCTCGTGACGCGAGATTCTCTCGCTCTCTCTCTCTCACGCTCTTCTCGGATCATCTCAATTTTCTCGAAGCGTTTCATCTAACCGGGACGCACGTTTGACCAAGAATACTGTGTAAAAGAAAGATTGGAATCGAACAGCTTTATCACATTGTAACAAACAACGGAATTACAATAATTTATTCACATTTCACAAAATTCCCTACGCACTTCATAAAAATTTCATTATTAACCGGCAAATTATTATCGCGTAAAGAAGCCAAAGAGAATTTTAATATTTGAAAGAAAAGGTGAGTAATGAGATCGTAGCGAGATTTAAAATAAGAAAAACGAAATAAAAAGGAAAAGAAAAAAGCGATATTTGACCACGAATATGGGAAGAACGATAACCACGGCAGAGAGTGAGAAAAGTCTCAGAAGCGAAATGATTCACTCGCGGTACGTACGTATAAAAACGTATATCGAGTTTATCAGGCTCGAGCACACGCTCGATCGACTCGAGCTCGTCTCGTATATTCGTTTCTCGAATCACATCGTGCAGCATCCAGTGTGTAGATGGGAGAGAGAGAGAGGTGTACCGACGTAGGGGTTACTACGGGCTAAAGGGTGAGAGGAGGACGAATCAACCCCTTGCATTTTACGCTTCGTCTGCGCCGTATGCTATTCGGAATATAAAATACCTATGATGATAGGAAACAACGAAAACAACAAAAGACGCAAAGTCAAGAGAGAGAGAGAGAGGGAGAGAGAGGGAGGGAAAGAAGAGGGAGAGAGAGGAGTGAGGAAAAACTCGAAGCAATGTCGATTTTTTCTCACTCTCAGTCTCCCTCTCTCGTCGAGAGACACGTCGAGAACCTACGAATATACAATCCGCAGATGAATGTCCGGGTCTGATGAGGATGCCAGGACACATCGTCTGTCGTACGAGAGATAAAAAAGACCTCCCTCCTCATCCTCCCTATAATAAAACGTGCACGGAAAAATCGACGACGCGCCAAACGTGGAAAAACGTATGGGTAAAAAATTTATTTTTCTTGTCTCCGAAAATTCACGGTTGGACACTCGATGGTGGAATAATAATAATAATAATAATAATAATAATATCGACAAAAATTAAATACTGATAACAACAGAGTAGGACGTTCTTATTTTCAGGCGTTTTATTTTCTCGTCGGATAAAAAAGAAAAAAGCAATAACAAACAGAACTTTTTGACAGATCCGTTTTCATTTTTAACTCGAATAAATAATTATTCTTTAATTGCCTCCGCTGCGACGTATTTTACGCCACGTTTGTCGCGAGATGAAACGAAACGGCGAGGGAGGAAGAGAGGGTAAAAGCAAAAAAAAAATAAACAGTTATATATCGTTCCTCGAACTGTACAGCTACCTGTACATAATGCGAAACAAGGAGTAGAAGTGGGAATAACGTGGCGAAGAGGGGGTGGAGGTGTAGCTGGCGGGGTAACATTTCACGTGGCAAGCAGCGTGCTCAGAGGGTGAACAGTATGTTATATAGCTAATGCCATACCGGAATAGAATCGATCAACCCTTGTGTGTTTGGCTGGAAACACAGAGAGTTAAAGTAAATCCCGTGCGTTTCGCCAGACAAATTTAAAAGTGGCTCTCATACCCTCCCTCCATTCTTTCTCACTCCTCCCAGATTGTCTCGTATCGTAACGCCAATTCACTAAATTCGTACACAATGCGCAATCGCACTGGGAATGTTTTCTTTATTCCTCTCGTAGTTCCGAGTATGATCACCCTCTTGTTATGCAAAAATTGATATTATTAGACTTATACGTTTGACCGACGAGTTTGTTCAAAAGTAGATACGGTCGAGCGGTTTTAAGGCTGGATGCGTTATTAATATTCTCGATTAAAATATCTTTCGCGATTTCGTGGGCCGAGCGATCATCGGTGTTTCTCAATTGTTTTACGAGGTATCAATGACCTCGTTCGCATACTCGAGTAGGTATTTAACTTATCTAAACCTACTTTTGAAACAATGAATTGAACTTAGAACAAAAATTGAATTTTTGTAAATTATTATCTAAAAGTAAAAGAAAGTTCGGGGAATATTGAAACGAAAAAGACGATACGAATCGTTGAGGTTGCGAGTGATTCGCGTACATTCGCGTGAACTAAATGTCTTATATATTGATGAAATGCGGATCAAAGATACGAAAGACTTAGATATCGCGCATCGATAGGTCGCACAGTGGGATAGGACACGCGCGTTTCCGTAGTCGACTATACGTATGGATATTATGTATCGCTGTCGGTTTGTCGGAGGTCAGCTCGGGATTCGGGTCATCATCGAGTGTGTGACTATACAAGTCGGCACCCAACTACCGGTACTTATTGCTGGAAACTTTTTGCAAACTCGGACCAAGAGACACGTAAGTGCTACCGGGGGGGGGGGGGGGGGGGGGGGGGGGAGGCTTCTTGATAATTTTACTCTATTTCCATCAAATCCTTCGAGAGACCTACAAAAAGTTTAATTTAAAAAATTTAACGGTCAAATTTGGAAAATTCATATCTAAATAATGTCAAACAACCTTTTCCAAAAAATTCGAATTAGGTACGCTGGAGAAATCCTGAAAATAATTTGTTTTTTGAACGTAAAAAGATCGATCTTGTCTTTCTCTCGCGATTTATCGATATCTCGCGATTCGATCTACTTTCTCTACAAGTAGCCAAGATTAGAGGCAAAAGGTTCGTATAACGAATAAGAATCATTGAGAATTCAACGACCGAGCGATCGGTTGCTCATCGACGATTCGACCAACTTGGTTTACGCGTCGATGTGCGCGGCGTTCGATTGTGGCGAGTCGCTTACACGATTGTACACGGGCAAATGATTATACCGCGATTGAGTGGCGCAGAAGCCAGCCGGAGGGTTGGAAACGCGCGGGATTGACACGTGACCGAGAAACGTGCTTCTCGGCGCACGTGGAGCGACGCGCATCGCAACCCCCTTAACTTCTATATACGTATATAAATATATATGTACATATATATGTAGATTGTAGAGGGGTGCGGAGGTAATCGAGGAACGGAGGAGAGCAGATGAGCGTCGACGCCACCTCTGTTGCTCGACTACCGCGCCTCCATCCTAGCCGCGTATACGAGAGACGAGCTTTCTTGCGAGCTTCGCGCGAATTCGCACGATTCAGTACGTTCCGAGATTCGTGTACCCACACACCTAAAATTATCGAACCGAGTCGTTACGTCTTTTTTTTATTCATTAAGCCTCTCCTCCCCCCTCTCGTTAATCTTACATTTGTCGTCGAGTTTGCAACGTTGCAAGCTTCGAAAGGCAATTGGAAACTTGAGCGAAAGGAACAAACGAGTCGTTCGATCCTTGCGCCGAAAGACAATCGACAGAGAAATTTGAAATTTCGTCGATAGATTTTGGGAAATTGAGGGAAAAAGAAAAGGATTCGGAGTGAAGGGAAGAGAGCGTGTGAGTCGTTGTGTCATTTCGGATGTTTCGGTGTGACGAGATAAGGAATAACGACGACGAGTGAATTTCGTGGGAGACGGAGAGAAGTGCATTTTTCTTCGGTAATTCGTTTTCTTTTTTTTATTCCGGGAGTGCATTTTGTTTTCGCTCGTGTCGAGTAGTGATAATATTGAATGATCGGATTTCGAGATATCGAATCGAGGAATACGAAAAATAAAAACGAAATAAATCAAAACAGTCGTCGGGTCGTCATCGTTTCTCTCGACGTTATCGATTGACCAATGAGCTTTAACCGCGACAGTGAGAGAGTTAAAGATTTCCTTATTTTTCTACCATTTGATGAAAACTTTACATCGAATTGTTTCGCGAGATAAGAATTGTTTGATTTAATTATACGGGACGGAATCTATTACGTCAGTATTTTTCGAAAAGTTGGTCAGGTACGACGCCATGACTTTACCCCGTTTTCGTATCAATGACGTAACGAATGATCAAGGAAGGAATTAATGCGCACAATTCTCGCCAGCGATAAAATAATCGACCAGGACGAGAGTCATGTGAGTGCGAAAGAACGTCGATAGAACTTGATCGGCGAAAAATCGAAAGAAAATCAGAAGAAAACTTGGCAGAGGGAAGGAGAATCGATTAACAGTGAAAGATGTCGGACACGGATGCCGGAGCCTCGTGGCAACAGCATCACTATGTTTGGGGCTCGCCATATCCTCACCAATCTCATCATCCCCATCATCCACATCATCATCATAATCAGCAACAGCAACAACACCAACAACACCAACAACAGGAACAACAACAACAACAATCGCAACCACAACAACAACAACAGCAACAACCAACCCGAGAGCTGCAACAACCCCAACAGCAACAACCCCAACAACAATATTCCCAACAAGAACAATCTCCAACCGGAAATGGACAAAATGCATTTTCCGTAGCTCATCAACAACATTCCATGCAACACCAGTCGGAGCAAACACCGTGTTTGCTTCAGCAACAACAACAACAACAACAACAACAACAACAACAACAACAACAACAGCAACAACAACAACAACAACAACAACAACAGTATCAACAGCAACGTTCGCAGGCGAGTTCACGACGTCAGGGCCTTTACGAGTCTCCAGGTACAATTCCATCTTGGATTCGTACTGATGTTTTATACGCATGTAAAATTGTTATATAAGCATCGCTCATGCGCCCTTTCCCAACTAGACAACATCGATATGGAAATAGAGTCTGAAAGGAGTGTAAACCCTTTCTGAAAATTGGATATCCTCCGCCTTTCTACCGACGTGCCAAGCGATTAATTTAAAGAGGAATTAGCTGTTTCTCGTGACGTCAATTTTATTCACGTGTCGACGATTTCTCTTTGTCCTTGGCAATGATGACGAATGCGACGACTAAAGACCGGTGGGAATTTCCCGGTGAACGTTGAGGGATAAGAAACAATTCTTTTTGTTACCGATCTCTCTCTGCATCTCCCTCTCTCGCGACAATTCTGCAATATTGACGAGTTTGAGATATTTTTTTTTTAATTAACACGAACGAATGAAAATAAATGGTTCGTTATCTATTAACGCTCGTTGTTGAAACGACACCTGGCGGGGCTCGTATACAAACTACGAGGGGTCGTTCGTCACGATCGTTCTCTTATTACCAAATGGATTTCCTTTTTTACGAAGAAAAAATAAAGTAACCGCTCCGTCGAACGTCCCCCCTTGAGAATCGCGTTTTAGTCATGAAAATCCAACGTTCTCTCCTTGGTTAGAATCGAACGGGGAATATGAACACCGATTAGAGACTAACGAGAAGGAGGAACTTGCTTTTTTCCGAACTGTCACGCGATCACTTTTTTTGCGACGTGGACACGATACGGACTATCTTATCTCGCGAGGACAATTTTTAACCAATCGCGTATCCTTCCTTTCTTTCTTATACACAACGTAAGGAAACAAATATTCTTACCGATGGAGATTGGAAGAAAAGAAGATTTTCTTTCCTTTAACCCTTATTACTCACCACTCACCCTCAACCCCCTCGGTCGGTCCTCTCTTTCTTCCTACTTTAACATTTTCCTTGCCTCAAACACTCGCGCGTACGCGTTATATTCCCATTGGAAGCAACAGATTCCAATGCCATGAATTATTTATGAAATCTTTTCCGCAGTCGCGCGTCTCTTCTTCTCGTCCTTTTTATTTATGCGCTCGGCACGCTCTCGACGCCGTTTATCCTTCTTGTCCCTCTTTCACTCGAAATATTCTCATCTCGCTTCGTCCAACCGAGCGTTTGCGGCAAATTCTGTAAACATTACGAAATAGAAAAGTGCGAGTACGTAATGTTACGCAAAAGCTCTTTCCCTCCCTCTCTCTCTCTCTCTCGGGCCGAATTGGTCATCGTCCTTACAGTCCTGTCACTTTTTCAAAATACATTTTTCACGATTATATAATCAAACCCTACCTCTTCCTTTCCGTAAAGACAAATTTTCATTCGTACGAGACGAGAGTCTCGCGAAAATGTCCATTATCCTAGAAATTCGGGAAAAAAGGGAAAATGTATTCTCTCTTTTTTCCTCGCTCGCGAAATAATATTTCTTTTACCGGGGAAAAAAGAAACAAACTCTCCCTCGATATAAATCCATTTAGTATGGAATTCCGTCGTTGTTGCGGAATAACATGGAATAAATAATACGTTTGCGGGGAACGAGGGATAAATAAAATACGTCTCCGCGGATATTGAAGCGAATCTCTATCGGACAATGGTCACGATAGATTCGCTCCGTTGATCGTGTTACATCTCTCTCTCTCTCTTATATACAAAGATATATATATATATATACGACGTGTATGAATGTTTTATTTATAAATATAGCTATATAAAATAATACGTGAGAGAGAGAATGGGCGGTTAAAGAAGCGACTGGTTTATCCGATCTCGTCGCGAGTATGGAGTGTCGATCGCGTGTGTGCGAGCCTAGAATCGCACGGGAGGAATCTAAGCGGCATAGGCGAGCAGTCCAAGGACGTTTTATGAACGTCGTTGTGTCCCCCGCGACTATTCGAGAGGTGGGCAGGCAGGCAGGCAGGCAGGCGAGCGTTCCATCTCGCTGCCGAGGATAATGCAACGTTTCATCGCGCTGGATAAGATTTTTCCCGAGCGTCGTCGTTGCGCCGATTGCGCTTGGCCGATATCCTCCCCCCCCCCCCCTGTTTCCTTTTTGTTTAATGACATTTATCGTTAGTTTGTTCACGATGTAATTTGGCGAAAAATTGATCCGGTCCGCGAGAGCTTAAGGACTCGATATTCGGAGGGGTCGGAGGTCAACGTTTGTGACTTTGGGAGAAAAATCAAATGTGGGAGTCTCACTAGTATAATCGTCTTTTTCAACACCTACGCAGGATCAAACCTTCGCCCCCTCTCTCTCTCTCCCTCTCTCTCTCTCTCTGGATCTCTGTCTCTGTCTCTCTTTCGCGCTCTCTCTCTCTCTCTCTCTGTCTCTCATTCGAGCTCTCTCTCTCTCTCTCTCTGTCGCTCGTTGATTAATTAACCATTTTTTTATGCCTTTTTTCTATTCTCCTATACTTCGCTTCCTCCATCTCTTTTTTTTTCTTCGCCTCTTGCTGCGAATCTGCAAACTACGCTTGACTCATTTACGAGATTATCAATATCTTTTTTTTTCGTTCTATAGTTTTTGCGCATCGATTACAAAAAAAAAAAGAAAAATAAGAAAAATATGGATCGTTTTCCGGCGGCTGAATTAACGAAACGACAGTAATAACGAAAAAAAAGGCAGCTTTGCCTTTAAATCATCGTATTTTCCATCGGATAATTATTTCGCTAGAAACATTGTAAATTGTGTCATATTTTCAGGTGACCCCATGATAACATCCTCCCTGAAGGGTAAGTCGCCAAAAGCACATCATCATATACTTTTCTCTCTCTCTCTCTCTTTCTCTTGTTCTATTTTCATTTATCTATCTATATCTTTATCACTCGTAGTAAGTAGCATGACTTTTTTTTCTCTCTCGGTTGTGCTTTTCCACCTGTGTCCTAGTGATGTTTTTTTCCCAAGTCTCCTTGTCATCCCCACCCCAACGGTTTTTTGTCCAGTCACTATGCAGTTACGCGCGAGCGATCGCGAATTATTATTATTAGCCGCGATGCATATAATACTCGGGAGGGGAAATCGGGGGTGGGGGGAAGGGAAAAGGTTCTATTAGAGAGGGTGGCTCGCTCGTACGAGGGGGATTTGGTGACGTCGGGGGACTCGTGGGGCTTCGGTTCAACATTCAATAGCCGCGACACGCGCGAGCCAAGAGGAACGCGTGGCTACGACACATTCCCCAAGATACGGTTAGCCTCTCGCAATCAGTCTAGTCACGGCCGATTTTTCGATGTGTCCCGATGAATAATAACGAATTAAAAAAAAATGACCTATCCTACAACCCCTTCTCATCACCTTGAAAGTCCATTATTGCATAATTCCCAAAAGCAATTTTTTTTGTCGACTTTTCAAATTTAGTTAATTTTTTTCTCTTTTTATTTATTTATTTGTTTTTCACCCTCGAGCAATTCATTCAATTTCATCATACGTACAACACCTATATAGTCTCGGATAGACGCGTTTTTATCTGATTCGAAAAAGCACGAGAAAACACGCCTCGCTTATTTAAGTTAGCCCGCATATAGTCGCACGATGCAATTCTAGTATTTAGCATAGTTATATGCACTTGGTTAGTTATAAATCACTCGAGTACGTTGTCGACGTTCTCGCGGAGTTACCTTCCTCTTTCTTGATCACTCGATTTTCTTACTAGCTTTGAAAAAATTTTCACCGTACCGAGCAGAAAATTAATCAGGCTTTCTTCATCAGGATCGAATCAGGCATTGATAAGAAGAGCCTGATCCGGTTCGCCTGATTTTGATCGAATAAAAGTTGTCAATGAAACGACCATAATTTTTTTTTTTTCGAAAAAAATGCGTTAAAGTTTAAGCTTAAAAATACCATATATATATAATCATATAGATAAAATATTATAATTATATAATATAAATATTATAATAACATATATATCATATAATATTATAATATTATTAAATTATAATATTATTATAATAATTATCATATTATAATAATATTATTTTTATTATAATAATAATATTATTATTATTGTTATATTATTATTATAATATTATAATAATATTAAATTATAATATTATTATAATAATTATCATATTATAATAATATTAAATTATAATATTATTATAATAATTATCATATTATAATAATATTATTTTTATTATAAATATAATATTATTATTATTATTATTATATTATAATTATAATATTATAATAATATTAAATTATATTATTATTATTATATTATAATTATAATATTATAATAATATTACTATTATAATTATAGTATCATAATAATTATTATATTATAATATTATTATTATTATTATTATTATATTATAATTATAATATTATAATAATATTACTATTATAATTATAGTATCATAACAATAATATAGGTATACACAGATATATATATATATATATGTGTGTGTGTATATATTATATACACATATACGAGCATCTCTTGCGTGAGAGACTCGGTTCATTATACACGTCTCATTTGATTATCCGGTCTGTATACCGGATAATCAAACATAGCGTACACATACATGTATATGTGTGTATGTGTGTGAGTGTGTCCGACAGTTCTCGTACACAGAGATTAACGTAGGAGCCTATATATATGAATGGTCCGTCGGTGAGTTTCCGCATTGTTATAATCAGGAGTGTATCGTCCAAAGCATCCTCTCGTTCCAAACTCGAAATAAAATGTGATCGACCACGCGCGAGTGATACGATATTTATTCAGGCTTGTTACACCGTTCTCCCCGCTCTCTTACCTTTTACCCCCCTCCCCCCCCCTGACCCCTCGCTATCGCCCGTCATACGCAAACGTTCGTGCACAGACATCCAACCGGGCGTTTGTTAATGAAACGAGACGGAGAATGACTTAACCGGCCACGCTTTTTTTTTCTCTTCGTTTTTTATTTTCCTCGAGTTTGCACAGCTTGCGCCTGGGTTCCTGCTTCTCTCAAATTCGGGGCTACGATATATATATATATATATATATATTTGTACGCGATCGTACGTACGCGTGAGAATGAAGTTTGATAAAAAAAAATAATAAAAATGAGAAAAAAAACCGCGTTCCGTTCGACAATTTCTACACGCGACGATATAATTTTTATCTACTCGTCATAAATTCGTTAGACGTACGGTTTATCACTTTTTTTTTTTGACGTCACTTACCGTGCGTCGATCGTGACGTGATAAACATCGTCATTTAAAAACTGGTCTCATCTCTTATTTCTCTTATAATTAGCAAATAAAATCAAGTGTAAATAATGAAATTTGTATCCAATGTTAAGTGTCAGGCTTATTTTCGAAAGGTTCGTTCTCGAATGTTTCGTGTTCGTAAAAAAAAAAAAACAAAAACAATATAACAATCTTCGCAACGATGATTATCGTCCGAACGATTTCGACGTCTAATAAATTTTAAATTAGTCGAGAAACTCTTTTCGAGTTAATGCAATAATTATCGCTCCTTTTTCCGTAAATCAAAATTAACGAATCCTTGTTTGTGCCTGTGTGTTATTTCTTTGTTATTCACTAATGCAGAACTGAAGAAGGGGGAGAAGGGGGGGGGGGGGCAACAGAGAATGACGTAACTCGGAAGCTCAGGAGGTTCGCGTGCTAATCGCGAACCGCTTAATAATTACACGGTGCGGTGCAACTCGTGGCGGATTCCACCGGCTTTCGAGAGAGCCTCGAGCTACTCTACGAATCGCGAACACCTTCTTTCACGCGTATTTTTCTCGAGAATTTATCGCGAGAAACGAATCGCTTGTCGAACCATTCGCGAATTCAAAGGGGAGAAAAAACGCTTCTATTTAACACGTAGGTACCTCTTTCACTCTCATTCCCCGTGTCATCCCCCCCCCCCCCCCCCACCCACCTCGCCAAATAAATAATATTAACGAGTACGACGTGCAAACTGCAAATGCGTTACTCGCGTACACGCAACACAAGGACGCCCAGCATCGTTTCATCTTCGATACGTCGCGAGTGTACGACGAATGTGTACGACAACGACGAGACGGCCTATATATTATCGTCAACAGCTGACAAACAGATGTTGGCTCCACGAACGTTACGTTTCGCTTCGAAGTTTACGCCTCGCTGTATTCAACGTTTTAATATGGTAATTATTAAACGTATCGTCGACATCACGCCGAGATGCCTTTCTCTTTACTGACGACGATTAAGACGCACGAAATTAAACATACAAAATAAAAGAAGAAAAAATTAAGAAAACAAAAAAAAACAGGAGAAGAAAGATCGCTTCCTTCCGTAATTCGGGTTCTTTAAATTGTTCTCCGTTTTATCTGTTATTTCGCGCGATTACGATTTTGTATTTTAATTTTTCGTCTGTTCTTTTTTTTTGTGTTTTTTTTTCTTTTCGTCCTTATTACTTTTATCTCGCAAATTGGACGAAAATGGCGTGTACCGGCTTCCTCTCGTTATTATTGTAGGCCACCGACAAGTTGGGCAACTCGAATGCTGCGGTTTTATTTCGATGGCGAGGGGAGGGGGAGGCGGAGACACATCAGGAGGAACCACTTTCGGCTACTTTCACCGACTAGTGAAACGAGCCCTCTTTCTCTTCTCTCTCTCTCTCTCCCTCTCTCGTTCTCTCATCCCCCACCTACTTCCTTCTATTTCGCCTCGCGTTGTTTCCTCGCTTCCGATTCTTGTTATTGTTTTTTTTTTCTGTTTTTCGCCAAGTTTCTCTCCCATCGCGATCGATCACTCTTCGATCGTCGATATCGAAAACTTTATCGGAATTCCGAATCATTGACTCGAGACGCGAATTAAAAAAAAAAGCGTACGATTAAAATACAAAATTCGATTAACTTTTATCAATTTCGATGACGCGAGACGATCGGATATCAGCTCTGAGGCGTCGAAAAGCCTCCGTAAAACGGAAGACTCGTGCAACGAGCGAAAGAGAGAGAAACCAATCGTCGTAGGAGTAAAACAGTAAAAAAAGAAAAAAAGAAACATACGCGCGCTCGTACACGTCTATCGTGAAATTTCGCCCAAAACTAACGGTAAATCGTAACGTGTGGGCCCGACACACACAAGAACAATCCTTTCGTTATTCTCCGCGGTTCGAAAGTCGACCTCGACCCACTTTTGACTGACGGTTGACTTTCGAATTCTCCCCGGGATACGGACGTGAGAGATCCCCTAATTCTCGAGTTCACGGATCGAAAACGGTGGAAGAGAAGAAACGCCAAAAGAAAAAGGAAAAAAAAAACAAGAAAAAGATCAAAAAACACACACACACACACACATAAAACAAGGAACGACGAAGAAGAGAACGAAGAAAAGAACGGTTCTCTCGATTCCATTTCGGAGAACATTGCGAAATAACTGGTGTAGTTACCTATATATCGCCATTTTACGTTTTTTTTCGGTCCTCGACGTATACGAAGCAAAAAGAACGGGAAGGTAGCATCGAGATGGAAAGGGACCCGGAAGAGAGTAAAAATCGCGATAAGAGGAGACGAACCGCGCCGGTTGAGCCAAGTCGCTTCTTTTTTTTCTCCGTTGCAGACATTGCAGTCTCCGGAGAGACCGCGAAGAGTCTCGCGGTGGAGGCGTTCGTGGTTAAAAATGGGGGAAGGGGTAGAGGTGGCGGAGAGGGGGTTGACGGGAGGGAGGGAGGGACGGGGAGGGGGGCAATACAACCGGACGAGAGAGCGAGCGAGTACGAGAGAATGAGCGAGAGAGGGTGAGGGGGGTGGGGGGCGGTGCGTGTGCCGTGTGCTGAGTCTTCTGGTTAGGCTCTTCGGCCTGGCCGTTCAACACGGGAGAGCTCTCCTTCGGAGCTGCCTGCGGACATGCCGCAGTGTCTTTCCGAACGCGGCACGTTCGACAGCAACGGCAGTAACACCAGCGAATCGCGTTCGCGGACACGCAACGTGCCAACGAGCACGTTTTTTTGTTTTGTTTTTCCTCTTCTCATTGATTTTCTACCCGAGGAAAGGGTGTAAAATTTGATTGATATTTTCTTTCGATCGTTCGATCGATTTCGTTCTTCCGAAATAGAAAAAAAAACATAATACGAGTAATTACGATTACGGATCTTCGTCACGTGTCTGTCAGCTGACGATCCTCAGTTTGTGTGTAATTGTGCGGATATTTGTTGTTTATCGGAGTGTTGGAACGTGTTGGAAAATTAACGATCGAGGAAAAGAAATAAAAATATTGAAAAAAAAAAAAATTATTTGGTTAAATAGAGAAATCGTCGCGTGGGTGTCACGCCTGTGGTGTTTTCGTTTTTTTATTTTTCGATGCCGCACCGTGAGGATAATCGGTTGTTGTCGCGTGTGCGCACTGTGGTATGATCGATGGGGCGAGGCAGGACTTAGTTAAAAATCGCTTCTTGCCTCGTTCGATTCACATCGCAAATACTGACGTTTCTCCGGTTTTCGCGAGGCACGAATAGCTCTCCACGTGACCAAGAAAAGAAAAAGAAAAATATTTCAACGCAAAATGAATGTTTCATCGATTTAAAACGAAATATATATTTTTTTATATTTTTTTCTGTTTGTTTTATTTGAGAAAAAGTGATATTTATCGGTATTATTGACTATCGGGGGTTCGTACCACCCCTAAATCCCATTGTATCGCGGTATTTATATCTTACAAAAAAAGAGTGCCAACGTTAAATGCTCGAGTAAAAAAAAGACGTTCGAATGAGTTGCGCAATGGAGTATCAACAATTGGCGCCACCGCCTGTACAGGTCGTGCTTCATCAGCCTCATCATCCCCAACAGCAGCAACAGCAGCAGCCACCCCCACAGCAGCCGCAGAACCAGCAGCAACACCAGACGCAAGGACCGCCCCCGCCCCATCCTCACATTGTACTCGCGCCTGCGCACCAACCCCAACCACCGCCACCACCCCCGTCACTTCCACCACCGACGACACACGCACATCCGGTACATCCACCCTTACCGCCCATACACGACGACAGCACCAGTTCGCGATGGACACAGTATCAACATATATGGAGGCAACATCACGTTTACGTCAACGGTGAGAAAGAGACAAACACAACGAAACGCAAAGAGGGTGAAAATAATTGTTTCGGGGATGAAATTTCAAAACCACTCCTTCCTCTATGAGGCAACGAGCTATTCATCGAGCCGAGTGAATGTTACAAGAATTATTATTGTCTTGGGATTATTTTTACATATGACACGAAAGGGTTGAAATATTCTAGGGGTGAAATTTCAGCAAACATCCAGGGATTTTAATCGTATTCGATTTTCCATTTTTTTATGATTGAAAAGACGATTTGACTCGTTTTCCTCGATCGAATCGAAAAAACTACCCTCTTGCGAGGAATATTCTCACCCCCAGCATGTTCTTCACCCACCTAACTCTCGTCCTCCCAAATCCTCAGGGAAACTACTAAATATCGGGCCTAACAAATATCCCGGGAAAGCACGAACGCCCACACCTGTTGCTTCAAGGGGTGGCTTATTCACGAAAGCGTCTCCCCCTTCGCGCGCTCTTGCCTTCCCAATCTCCGACGAGGCGAGGCTGGTCCCAGCTCGCGCGCGCACAAATCGACACGGTCAATCGTTTTCTCGCGGACAATGGAAGGCGAGTTGGTCCCTTTTTTTTCTTCTTTTTATTGCACTTTATTTTCTCTCGTTTTTTTTTCTATTCGTACATCTCGGATGACCGCGCGGTCGATGGATCGACAATAATGCAAAAGGGGATTGGCAATGGGTTCCTCTCGTCCCGTCACGTGTGCGGCATTGTTACCGAGATGTGCCAGGGCGGCACGGAAATACAAAACTCCTCCAGACAACGGATAGGAGTGCTCTGTGCACACACACACTTACACAGATACGTGTGCAGTTTAGGGTTGGGACGAAAAGTATTTATCTTTCGCGTACGAGCCTCGCAACCCTCGAACCCCCCTATTGCCCCCCCCCCCCCGTTTTCCCACCTACTGATTGCATTCGTCGACATAATTGGATCATTCAAGCTGCATTATTGCCAGAGAGAAGTAGTCCACGAGGCGTTGTGATAAGCTCGTGGCCACCCCGTCGGGACAGCGTCTGTCCCACTGACCGTAACCCGTTCGAGACCTTCTTCGAGGTCAGCCCACGCGCGCGTATGCGCGGGCTTCGCTATAGGACCTTAAAGGAAGCCGCAAAAAAGATCAAAAAGTCGACTGTGCTTTGCATCAAACGCGAATATACAGTTCGCTAGAGGGAGTTGCGACGAAGCCGCATAAAAAAAATATGATACCGCGTTACGTCACGATAAATCCAAGATTGTACGAGACACCCGAAAGGAATAAATTTATTTCTTAAGGTTTATTTTTAACAATTGTTTTCCTTTTTTTTTTGAGAAATGTCGGAAAATGCGATATAAGCTTTTCGAAGGATTTATTGGCATTTTTGCGATACGAGGAGAATTGTGTTTTTTTTTATCGCGATGGAGGAACGCGACGAGATCCGAGGTATGGAAAAATGCTTTATTGCAGTGATTAGAAAAATTATGCACGTCGCACACGCGACCATCGAGAGAGAAACGCCGGTGGACTCGGGACTTTGCAAAACTCGAAAGATCGCGCCCACTCGCCTCCGGGGATATACGGCGTGTGATCCGTACTACGTATTTATTTATTCGCGTTATTGAAGAAAAATACGTGGCAAACAAAAGAAAAAAGAGATGAGAAAAAAAGGAAGGAGAGAGAGAGAGAGAAGAAAAATCAAGACGGAACGATATATATCGATCACGATGACGCGGTCGTTGGATAGAAAGACGATAGAAACGACTTGACACGGGAATAGATTTTTCTCTTTTTTTTTATTTCTCGTCACGGCGTTTCTTTCCCGGCTTCTTCTCGGCTTTATTCCTACTTTAAGCGTTCCCTCGTGACGCGAAACAAAGTCGTCGCGAGGTGTGGCAACAATTTCTCTCTAAATGTGTCGCTGAACTAAAATTGTTATCGCTCGAGGTGGAAGGACTGCGATTTATTTTTCATCTCGTGACAAAACCTTGGTTCGACCGAATCGTCGTAACTTCGAGATTTATTGTGATTAACCTGTCGAAGACAAAGCGCGTTCACCGTTTCCCGCGACATAATTCAACGAGGCGACTCGTTTCGTGGTTTTCTCGCGGTTTTCGCGAAATCCTTCGTCAACGACAACGAGGATTTTATCATTCGCGAGTAGCTCGACGTTTGATTCTGATGGAATTTTGTAATCGCCCGAGACATTTGCGTCGAGGCAAAAGAAAGAATTAACGAAATACGTCGACTCGAAAGGTCGAAATTCGCGATTTGAACGCGCGAATCGTACGTCTACCCGTAGGAAAATACGAGCGCGAATACGCCGGAATGGCGCAGAATTCGGTGGATTATCGGTCGACCCCGATGACCTCGATTCAGATTTCTCCTAGAAATCCGACGATAAAAGCATCACTCGCTTTTTTTCTCTCTCCCTCGTATTTGCGATTTTCATAATTCACGCCACTCGTTTATAAATAGCCTTTCGTTTCTTTTTTCAAACAATGATCGTAATTTCATCGACATCGACGAATTTACTAATTGAAAAACGTCAATTGAAAAAGAAACCCATCGCTTTTTGTCTTAGAAATTTCACGTATAATTTCACGCCCAATTATTTCCTCATCGGGGTCATTCAAGGTCGCGAAGAAGGGCGCCATTAATTCGCGACCTCAGCGAATAATCGACGTATTACTTTCGAATAATTTCCCTACGAATATTACAGCGAGGATGAATACTCAGTAAGAAAGCGAGACTCGTTTTTGGCTGGCAAATTGCTAAATAGCTAAAAGAAAAAAAAACATATAATAAAGATATATAAGTAACGCGTCGACTTAGCTCGTAAAGAGAATAGAAAAATGCGCAACATTTGCGCATGGCTTCCTTATCACGGGTGTTTCTCGAGCTCCCTATCTATCTATTCCCCGTTATCGTCGATGCGCGCAAAAGCGGTCTACCTGTTGGCCCCAAAACGTTATATACGCAACACGCACGAACCAATAAACCGTATTGTCCGGTTCTCTCGCAAGGAGGAAGGGTAGGAGCAAGGAAGGAAGAGAAGAGAAAAAAAAGACAATTACACGAGTCGTTATTACCGCGAGTCTCATTGAAGCGATTCGACGATAGCGCACGAGTGCACACAACGACTCTCGCGGTTCTACATAAACACACTTGCATACACAGACACATGTATATATATATATATATATATATATATATATATAATATATGCTCGAGTCGGTGAAAGAGGCGGGAACCGAGCTCGCGGACTATCGCGTATATTCTCAAGAGGTCGATTTCACTTTCATTTCGGTAAAATTCCCCCTGCGATTCGCTTCCGCGTCTCCGACCGAGCGTTGTAATTGTAATTGATTCGTCGATGATGAATAATAAAAATTGAAAATGAATAAAATAAACAACAATAACAAGAAGAATAAGACCGCGTGTTGGAAGGATGATCAACGTGACGGAAGAAGAAGGCTGGAAACGCGATCACGTGCGTTGATTGATTCGAATCGAGCCAGAGGGAGAGAAACGATACGCGGAAATGTTCCGGAAACGTGTGCGAAGGAGGAAACCGAGACACGCGTGCTATTCTCGTATTTTGTACTTATGTTATATCTGTGTAGGTGAAAAAGAACACACGAGGAACTATGAGCGAGCTCGATTCCCACAAGAACGCGCGGGATCCCGTTTTCACTTTCAAACTCGAGAGGAGGACACGAAGCAAGCCGCGACTCGTACCCCACCTCTCGATTACTTTCGGACCTTCTACCTCCACCCTACCTCTCGTCTTCTCTAGCCCGGCAAACTAGAGACACGTGCATTACAATCGCGCTGCGCGTATGCGCGTTTCGCTCGCTTTCCTTTATACAACGAGAACGCTTTATTCCGGGATACTACGATGTACCTAGACGTTAAACGGACCGGCACGCGTACGAGATTCGCACTTTGGCTTGTTTCAAGCGGAATTTAATTTTCCGTGATGCGCGAATCAATTAATGTTGGAAAACTTTTATTTAAGAAAATATAAAAAGTAGCGCGAAGCGAAGAAATTGTGACGATAGATATTTGGAGTAATTGCGAAAGGTTTTTAGTCAAAATAATTTATTTAAAATCAACAAAATTCCAATTTTATTGTAATGTAAAATATTTTTGAAATTTGTTCTTTTCGTTAAGGAAAATTAATATTTCACTTCCCTAAAGGAAGGTTTTCAGGCGAAATTTATTTAAGATGAGCAAAATTTCGATTTTATTATAACAATGTAAAATATTTTTTGAAATTTGTTCTTTTCCTTAGGGAAAATTAATATTCGACTTCCCAAAATGAAGGATTTCTGGCAAAATTGATTTAAAATCAGCAAAATTCCAATTTTATGATAACAATATAAAATATTTTTGAAATTTGTACTTTTCGTCGGGGAAAATTAATATTCAACTTCCCGAAACTAAGAATTTCGGGTAATATTTCGGGCAAAATTGATTTAAAATCAGCCAAATTCCAATTTCATTATAACAATGTGAAATATTTTTGAAATCTGTTCTTTTCCTTAAGGAAAATTGATATTCGACTTTCCGAAAGGAAGGTTTTCGGGTGAGAACCACTGACGAACGCGTCTTGCCGAGAGAGGGGGAGCAAGGGTTTCGCGAGGAGGAATGGGGGAGGTGAAAAAAAGAGACACGAGGTGTCTGTAGGCAACCGTCGGCGTGGGCCGTGATTACTTTCTCCGACGATCGGGCCCCGCTCGGGTTGTCCAGGCTACCAACACACGCTTCTCGGTTGGCGCACCTTCGAGAGAGAGAAAAAGAGACGGACAAACTCGCGAACGAAGAAGTATACAAGTCGAGACCGAGAGTTCTCTTCCGGGTTTCGAGAGAGAGAGAGAGAGAGAGAGAGAGAGAGACTCGTACGGTGCACGAGCGGCGGTGGCGGCGTGACGGAGCGAGGAAGTCCGCTCTCTCTCGCAGGCGAAAAGCCAAACGCTCCTACTCGACTCCATTTCTCAAATATTTTTTTATTTACTTCGCATTAAAAGAAAAAATCCTTTCTCCATTTCGAAAAGCCTCGTTTTTTAAAATTCATTTACACAAAACAAGAAACCGGACCATTTGTCCATTTTCCCATCATTCAAATTGTGAAACTCAATTTTGCTTCTCGTTGCTCGCGCGATTCGTCGGTTTGTTTCCTTTCTTCGCTCGCTACGATTATCGAGAAGCAATAAAAAAAAAATTCCCGCCCCGCGAAGGAAAGGTGCGTGAGTCCCGTTTTATTTCGGTACGGCACACAAGCAACGAGCGAAAGCGAAAGGCTCTCGTCGTCGCGTATGAGTCACAGAACTAGGAAGTGAGCGGTACGAACCACCGGGTGGCGGGTTTTATTTAATTGCAGAGACACGCGCCGTTGCCTCCGCGCGCTTCTCATCCGTTGGTCCTCAAGTTCCTTCCAAGGTTGGAGACACACCGGGAGAAAGATCGATCGACCAAATTCCCGAAACAACGATTTAAAAACGAAAGAAGAAAAAAAAACGACCGAAACAAAATTTCTCTTTTCACGACGTATCGAGAACTCGTCCCGGAATCTGGAATTCCTAATTAAAACCGTGAAACCCATGAAAAACCGACGAAAAATATTTCGGTAAAATCGCGCCACGAGACCGAGAGGCCCGGCTCGTGTTAAGGAGAGCGCGACGAGAACTTTCCCCATTCCGCGTCCTCAACTTTTATCGAAGGCCTGCGTCCAAGTATTTTTACATTTTCGTATCTAGAAAGAAAGAGCAAAAAAAAAAGAAAAAAATTGTTTTTTTTGCTCGACGCACGCACAGAGAGCGTTTTATAGAAAGCCGCCTCGCCATGGACATTAAAGTTATAATTGGTCATCGCTGTTATCTACCCCTTCGTTCGGCCGAGTTACGCGAAACGATACGCACAATCGACTCCCGCTGACAATTATTGATAATTACGCAATTTTTTCATTTTCATTTTAGCGCTGCGAACTCGCGATCGAGAATATCGAAATGATTAAAAGCACCATAAGTTCATATATATATATATATATGTGTGTGTGTGTGTGTGTGTTGGCGATAAAACAAATTTAATGCCTTCCTGTATCGAGAGGATCTTCTTAATTGGACGGCCTTTGATTACAATAATTAATCGTAATAATAATCAATTTAATTATCATTTTTATCGTTACTTTTTACTGCTAATTCTAAGCACGACATTTGGCAAATTATTCTATTTTCGGTCGAGTCGTTGATAGAAACTGTGAAAGGGAGACAAGATAGAGAGAGAGAGAGAGAGAGAGAGAGAGAGAGAGAGTTGACGAAAGTTTCGGGCGCCACGGAAGAGTCGTGGAAAAAAAAAGGAAAAAATTTCACGGGCAATAACTATTTTCGGCTTCGCCGCTGTAATGACCGGCGACGAATTCATCTCTTTCTTTCTCGCTCTCTCTAACGCTATAATAACGGCACGCGTGGTGCTGGGCTATATGGCCACTTTCTAAGCGTATGTATAAATGAGTGGCCAAAAATCATGTTTCACGTGGCTAACGGGCTAGAAAGGAGGCCGTCCAAATGTCAGTCACGCACCGATCTTTCTCTTTCTTCTTTACATTTTATAATTTTTCTTTGCTTCTACACACACATATTCACACACACACGCATATATATGTGCGTAGTCTCAAGTATTCGGAGATAAGTTATCTCGATGAGATTCGAGAGAGCGAAAGACACAAGTTTCCCTGTCCGCACGAAGAATTTTGGTTTTTCAATTTCTTTTTTTGCTCTCTCTCTCGCTCTCTCTCTTTCTTATTGGGATTAGCGTTTTTGTCTCCTTCTTTCTACTTCTCTCATCAGCTGAAAAGCGAGAGGAAATAATCCCACGAGATACTAATTGATAATGCACAACGGAGCGCGAGAACGATCGCCGTTGAGGAACCGCGATGGAGAACTCCGCGAAAGAGAAAGTGCGGCCAGGCTCGCGAGCAGAGTCCTCTCTCTCTCTCTCTCTCTCTCTCTCTCTCTCTCTCTCTCTCTCTCTCTCTCTCTCTCTCTCCATCCTCTTCTCTCTCGTCGTCGGTTGCTTCCGCAAGTTGGAGAGATGGCTCGAAGAAGCATCCGGCCTTGACACGTATGAAAAGAATAAATATGACGGAACGGCTGGAACGGGGTTGGGTACAGAGAGTGCGTGCATGTACCACCATCCTCGTGAACGACCACGACGACGACCACGACGACGACGACGAGTCTCTTGATACACTCGAGAAACATATGTACATGTTCGTATTGGCGTGCCGGCAGCTGTTGGGAATTAATTTTAGATTACACAGCCAGTGGGCGCCTGACTAGGTCAACTTGGTAACATCGCAACGAGCTTATATATCCCATCGTTGATATATATACAGGGTGAATTTCATAAGTTGTCACAGGCTTTATTCTAAGGTAGATGGGATCATTACAAACAAAAGTTGCAAATATACATTAGGGATATTTTTAATAGTTTACGAAATACAATCAATTTTTTTAATTGGTCCAATCAGAGCGCGGCGAGAAGCGCTGGAGCCGCCCACTGTCCGCCCTAGCAGCCAATGCCCGAGGAATAAAAATGACTGCGTAATAATATAATAAATAAAATTGTCTGCACTGAATTTTGCAACCCCAAATGTAACGCCCTACACTGTGCTATCTCTACGGCTAGGGCGGGGAGTGGGCGGTTCCAACGCTTCTCGGCGCGCTCTGATTGGACCAACTTTAAAACTTTATATCTCGTAAACTATTAAAAATATCCCTAATGTATATTTGCAACTTTTGTTTGTAATGATCCCATCTACCTTAAAATAAAGATCGAGACACCTTATGAAATTCACCCTGTATATATGTCCACAATGCTCGTGGTGTGTATGCGAGTGTCGTACTACGTGTAACCAACGAAAGAGTGGGGAGAAAACAACACCCGCGTCTCCCATAATCAATCTTCGTTGATTATCGGGTCGATTCATCGGAGAGGAATGAAATTTCTCTTCGTTGTAACAATAATTATCACTGTCGTTGATTCCCGCGATTAAAAGCGAAAAAATAATAATTCATTACTTTATAATTATCGTTACGATAAAATAAATGAATTTCGATCGCAACATTCATACCAACTTCAGAAGTCGGTCGAGGAATTTGTATTTTTATTATCTCCCATTTTCCTCGCGAATTTTCACTTTTTCTTTTTTTGTCTTTCCTGTTCCGCGCGCATAGCCCTTGTCGGAGTTCTCCGCTTTCCGTCTCGGCGCGACCGAGAAAAGCCCGACGAGGAAGCGCAGCACTATGCCGTTTTACGCGGAACGAAAACGATTCGTACGATAGCGTGCGAGAGTCCCCCCCCCCCCCCCTCCGTTCTTCCCTTCCCCACTCCCTCACCTCGCCAACGCGCACCTCGTGCACGCGGGTCGTGCCCAGGCGGCTCGCGCGCACTTTCGTTTTTCCACGCTCTCAAACCGCCATTAGCTCTCCTTCGCCGTTACCTTCCTCGTTCGCCGTCTCTCTTCTTTTTTTTCTGACGGTTAACCGACGAAGGTAAGACGGAGAGGGCCACTCTGCGTTTTTTCTTTCTCTCGCGAGTTTTTCGATCATTTTGTTTCTCCTTTCATTTTTTCTCAAAAGTTGGAAAGAAAAAAAGAGAAATATTATGGACGATAACGCACGAATTCCGATAGACGAGAAATGTCGAAACGTCGATAACGACGACGACTTTCTTTATAACGAATATTCGATTACGAAATTCAACGGAGGCCACTGCGTTATTTTTCGTTCGTTTTCGTTCTTGACCGTTTTCTTTTTTTTTTTCTCTCTGTCTCTCTCGTTCTTTTTTCGATCGCTCGAAAGAGCTTTCGGACAAGGCGTCGAGAAAGTTTGAAAGTGAATTATCCAATTCGGTGAGACGAGAGAGGCCTATAAAACCGAGGCCCGTAGTTCGCGAACCTCGAGCCACGAAACGCGCGTGTATGATCGAACGTAAAAAACGAAAAAACAAAAATCCTAACAGGAAAAAGAAAATTACGAAAACTCTATTTGTATATGTATAAAGGAGACGGTTCTTTCCGTATTGCATGCACGAAGAAATGTTTACGAGGAAATTCTACTCGTTTATTTATTCGTACAGCCGCATCTTATCTGTCCGATATACGTATAAATATATGACTTTACGGATATGCGTCACTCGAACTATGCGAAAGATAGAGAAAGAGAGAGAGAGAGAGACTTACGCGAGACTAAGATTTCCGCTATGGTTGAAAACGAGATTATTAGCGCGTTACACTTTCCCTCACTAGACCGCTATTCCTGGGAATCGCATTCTCGCGTTTCCCGCGCAGTCAGTTATGACACTTTTCCGGGTGCGCTCTTGCGCTTACCCCCACCCCTTTCTCCTCCACCCTCGACTTATCAAATTTCCATACGCACCAAGAACATATTTCAAAAAGATAGATAAATATTGATAAAAATATGACTTTAGTAATTTTATTAACCGCAAATAATAATAATATTAATGACTAAATTAATGATGATTATTATTATTATATATATATATTATAATATTATTATTATATATATATATATATATATATATCTATTATAATATTATTATTATTATATGTATATTATAATATTATTATTATTATTATTATTATTATTATATATATATATATATATTATAATATTATTATTATTGTATGATATATTATTATTATCGGTATTATTATTATTATTATTATTATATTCGAAGCGATTGGAGAAATCAGGAAAAAAATGATGTTAATGCGACCCGAAATATCATAGAGTGGCAAAAAAAACATCGAAATCTCGACGAGACGGAGCGTCGAGTCCTGATTATCGGACGTTACATGTTGAACGTGACGGGGCACGGATGTAATTTCATTGTTACGTAACGTATCCGAGTGCCTCGTCCTATATATCTGTATGTATACGTGATATCACTTTGCGCGAAAGTGTAACGCGTTACTGACCCGCTACAATGTGTCTTCGAGAATCTCTCCCTCTCTCTCTCTCTCTCTCTCTACTCTCTCAAGAGAGAGAGAGATAGAGCGATTGAGAAACAAACCATTACGAATATATAACGGCGTACGATGAATTTTTTGTTTGCGTTTTTCTAATCGAGAAGATTCATTCGCGTTCCTCCTCGTATCTTCGCAAATTGGCCACGCAGGATCGAGAACGTACGCTCGGGTGTGAACTCATCCGTGAATTTCTCGCGTGGCTTACACACGCTCGTCGCTTACACGTTAGAACGGGAATAATTATAAATCGAATCAACGATACGAAGAGAGGAGAAGGAGGTGGAGACGGAGAAGGAGGAGGAAGAGGAGGAGGAGGAGGAGGAGGAGGAGAAAGTTGGGACCGAGAGGGCGTCCTTTACCTGTCGTGCGAGCAACAGGCTGTTCCAAGAATATACGTCCACTCCTTGCGTGTATTAAACGGAGGGACGAGTGTGCTGCCCTCTCGATCAAAATACAAATCGTCGTGAAAGAGAAGAGAACGCGCGCGCGCGCGCAAGGCTCTCATTCGGTTCCGCATTGATTCAGGAAACTCGCGAGGGAACGACTCATTGAAATCACCGTTCTCGCGTAACGAATTCGACCGAATAATAATGATAATGAGCATTATCTTTATTATCATTGTTACGAAAAGGATAAACAAAAGAGAGAGAGAAAAAAAGGGAAATAAAAAAGAAGACAATAATAAGAACAAGATCGTTCCTTTAATGACGCTTCTCGCGATAAATTATTAATGTCGAACGTGATCGTCGTATCGCGTGTTCGCGCGTTCATTTTCGTTTCTTTTTATTATTATCTTTTTGTCCATTAGAGCAAAAAAATATAAAAAACATTGAACAAGTTTGTTTTTTTGCGTGTTTCACGCCGCGCCGGCTGATGCATCGGTGCCCGGAAACGCGCGAATCATGCGGTCGTTCTCCGTTTTCGTCTCGTACACCATATCTTGTTCTCTCGCCGTTGCTCTTTCGACGACGGCTCGTTTTTTTTTCTTCTCTTTCTAAGTGACTGCCTCTGTCTCTCGCGAGGGGAAAGTGGCTCGAGCAACTTTCACTACCGCGACTACTACCAATACACGCGCTATTATAAGTTACCTCGCGGTAAGTTCCTCTCCTCTCTTCCTCCCGTTCCCTCGTCCACCCTCCTCCTGGACGAATACACGAACGCTCAGAACTTGGTATTTCCGTGACCCGAACCCGTCAATCCGAAACCGATGAGGATAGACGGCTAAAAAAAGAAAAATTGAGGTATACAGGGAGAGGAAACAAAAAATAATCACGAATTCCTCGATCCCAGCGATTCGACGCTCTCGATCTTGGCAACGTGAAAATTTTTTATTTAATATTGAAATTCGATCGATTTAATTTATATATTTGTTTGTTGATTTTCCGATCGATCGAATTTTTTTCAAGCTCTTTGTTAAACTATTTTCCGACGAAGATCTATCGAGCTCACCGCGTTCGATCTCATCGATTACACACCGAAAGAAAGGCTCATGGGTGATCGACAACGATATCGCGATTACGGCGTCGATCTATCGGCAGCGCAAACGATGGAAAAAAAACCCGCGACACTGTTACCCAGGGGAGCAAGGACGTCGGGAGCAACTTGGCGCTCTCGACTCGGACGTCATGTTTTTAATTCGGCGAAGGCTGATCGAGGGGAGTCGTAACTAACGGGAGACGATGTGTTACGTGTCTTATCGAACGTCTCGGTCGAAAGACGTAAAGATATGCGTCTTTCCATGTGATCGGCAGTTTTTGCTGTGTGTATGGGGCGTTCTAGGTTAAAAATCGAACAAGTCGTTCGTTTAAAAACAATCAAAAACGAAATCTTGTCCATTTGACTTGGGGCGCCCCATAGGTGTAGGTGGGTTTTAAATTTATCTTACGATTGATCCGTAAACCTTTTTCATGCGCAATTAATTTTCGCTACTCGCTCGTTCTACCGGTCAACTTGGACATCCGACAAAGATCGTGCGACTAACAAGAAGAACAAGATCCTTCCGACGATTCGACTCTTTCAAATTTACACTCGATTGTCGCTTTATCAATTAAACTACCGTGGGGATAACGAATAAACAAATATTTAGAGGTCATAGTACGTTATTCGCGTGTGAACTCCATTTTTTATTCGTCACGTGATTGTTGTACGTTGAAAAGAAAAGACAGTGATTTTTACGACGATATGTTCTTTAAAAACGATGAATTTGTATACATCAATGACCTAGTCGTATTTGCCGAACGTAAACAAGAGACGGGACAAAAAATCACGACGTAACAGACTGCGAGAGTCGTCGACTCGCATACCGACGCTACGTAGCCGGAGAGCGCGTTGTCCTCTGCTATGTAAACATTTCGCGATCGCGCGGGTGTGCTCGATGGACGCGAGCTACACTTCGACACGTGGCGTCGGTTGTGACCGACGCGCTCGATAATTTTCCCAATTTCTACTTTTGCACGCTCGTATGCATCTTGACTCGTTCATCCTTTGTGCCGATGCGCTAGCAGCGCCCCCAGTGGCGGCTTATTGGACTACGGAAAATTATCTTCGCCTCGTACTTAACTCCCGTTAAGTACGAGCTAAAATACTTTATCGCACTTGTACCACGGCGATTAATCTTCCATACCGGAAATGAATAATCTCGTTTCGTAAATGACGATTTTCCGAAGGACTGGAGTTGCACCTTGTCACTCGAGTCGCAAGGTACAAAATTACTCTCCAGGAATCGACTTTTCGGATTCGTTTCCGGACCCAGTTTTTGTAACTGATGCAGCATATACAGTCTGAAGCACGGCGATAGAACCGGAAGTCATATCTACAGGTGTAACAGAACTCGTTGTCCTTTTTTATTCCCTTCTTGCAGACCAAATCATTACGATTTTAATGTCTGCGCTACAAACTCATGGACACCGTAGTTCGGCGCTCTGTTAAAGTAGCCACAAAAACTGTCAAAGCTACCCGTAATAATGTCAATGTAACCCCATTTTACGGTACGGGATGTTCCAAACTAAATCGAACAAGTTACGACCCTCGTATATTTTGTTTCCTTTTACTATGTCGTAAAGCGATGTAAAAAAAACTATTTCCACACCGTTTCGATTCTTTTACGAGTTTTTCATGAAATGTATAAAAATTTGAATAAAAATCGAAAAATTGGAACGACAAAAATTGATATCATGTGTACGACGCGTTGATACAAGATTCGCGTATACGAGTATAACGGCCCGTTAAGTTTAATCCGAAGTGCCCCATATATATTCATAATTCTAAGCAAAAATATATATAAGGTGGTCGATAGACGTTCTCGTTGAACCATGACGATTCTATCAAGGATACGCGTATGAGATTACATCTCGCATAGTTCGAGCCGTTCTCGCGTACGAGAACAGCCGACGAAAGTGAATCCCTTGGAACGGAGCTCGAGAATCGATCTATCTCCCTCTCGCTTCGCGAGCGTCTCGTATTTCACGCTATATATTACATTATTATTATTATTATTATTTCATTTTTCTCATCTTCCCCGACAACTCGTATCGGCGCTATTCTCGTCCTCCGTACCTACCGGCTTTGACGTTCGCGCGTGAAATCAAAGCCGGGAATGCGCCTCCGTAAAACACACCGTCGCAAAACGCAAAAAGCCCCAAAAAACAAATATTCCGTTTGTTTGGAGTTTCCTGCGGCCTTGGACCATTCTCGCTCGCGTCTATTTCGGCC
This sequence comes from Netelia fuscicornis, assembly GCA_946811545.1. Lineage (NCBI taxonomy): Eukaryota > Metazoa > Arthropoda > Insecta > Hymenoptera > Ichneumonidae > Netelia > Netelia fuscicornis. The sequence continues at coordinate 40,830,882 of OX328015.1, forward strand.
TCCCTCTCCCTCGAACGAATTCTACGCTCGCTTAAGCGCGCGCGCACCGATTTTTCGGCGAAGGCCGCGCAACGCTCGTGCATAGTTACCAAGGACGATTCTGTATTGTACGACGGAGATGCAATATCGGGGGAAGTGAGGGAAAGGGGGGTAACGGAGAGAGAGAGAGAAGAGAGACGGAAATTTCGTTTCAATTATACTTCCGCGATCGCGATCGCGCCTCTCGCGCTCGTTATACGACGTGAGACGACGATTTATACAAATTTTTTTTCTATTTTTTTTCTTTTTCAAGTCGATTATTCGTTCAACGGCCACTTACTCGTGCGAGCTTGTATATATATATATAAGAAACTTGGGACCGACCATGAAGCGATATTCAACCGGTCGAAAAGTTGCGCGCGCACGCCTCGTCCTTCTGGGAAAAACACGCGCGGCAAACTTGTAAGTTGCGCGCCCGCTTAGTGACGCGCCGCGGCGATTCTCGCGGCCCCGACGAGGTGGAAACCACCGCGTTCACCTTTTACGCCATTGCGATATCGAGAGAGAAGTGTCTGTCTGTCTGTCTATGTCTGTGTAGCGAGATGAGAGAGAGAGAATCATGCCGCAGCAGCTACTTCTATTGCGTCATTTCCCTGGGAACGCGGGAGCCGCTTCTCTCATCCTGCGCTCTGACAAACCCGCGCGCGTTATTCCTACTAAAACAAAGAAGAAGAAAAAAAGCACAAAAAAACAGAACACCGAACGAACGAAAAATCGCATTCGTTTTGCCGATACGATCTGCAAAAAAAAAGAAGAAAATCGCGTTTAAAAAAACACGATCGAGCGAATCGCCGCGTGTGCGAACAGTTCGGAGCGCTAAACAACCAAACAACGGCCGAACGTAATTTAGCTCAAGGCTGAAAGAGCTCGGAACTAATCTCCCGCCGCGAGAGAGAGCGAGAGAGCGAGGGAGAGAGAGAGAGATGACATTACAGCGCGCCGGGAACTCGCGAGAGTGGAGGGAGAATGAAAAATCTGCCCGCGACGTTTTTCGTCCAGTTCACTCGACAATCACTCAAAATTCCCTTACAATCTCCCAGAGATTCGTCTTACGCGCGACGATAGCTCCATCTAGCCGGAAGAAGAGCAGGTTCGATTTTCCTTCAAAAAAAAAAAAAATGGCCGCCGTGTCTCCCGCACGAGTTGGGAACTCTCGTGGTCGTCGTCGTCGACTCTTCGACGACGATATAATTTCACTTCGCCTAGTCATTCAAGCCCCACCTTGGTGCTTCGGTCTAGCCGCTCTCGGACGTTCCATTCAATTGTTGCAAGCGCGCAACTGGAAATTCAAGGACGCACGACGACAATGCGCCGTCGCGCGTTTACCTCTCCTAGCTGTTGCTACTGCCGTTTGTGTGCAAGAACGAGGGAGGAAAGGAGGGGGGAGCATGTCGCGTGTATACCACACACACATCCCCGCCGATCTTTTTCCACGCGCTCATATACACAAACATATTATCCACCGTACGTTCAATTCATTTAATAACAAACGATTTTGCTTTTTATCAAAATAAAACAAAAAGAAATAAAAAATTTGCATATTTGGCAAAGTTTTTCACGATTTTTTTTTTGTTACCGATCGAAAGTTCGTCATTGAGATTATCGCGATAAGATTTCATACTGTGATTAGCTTCTGTGTACGTATCGGTACACGCACACGCGAGAGACGAGATTTAATTCGAACGGAAAAACTCGACGGATATCGCTGACGATCGCGCTCATACCGGCCACTTGGACGTAGTGGAGAACGGTCGCGGGTCGACTGTCAAGGCCACGAGAGCATGCCTTGTCACGTCACGATGCTATATCGTTATAAATATATACGTTTGTGTCTGTGTCTAAGTTTGTCTCTGTTTGTGTACGTGTGTGTGTGTGTGTATAGGCAAGAAGAAAATAATACGCTACAGCGACCACGTTGATGATGATGACGACTGCTGCTGGTACTAACATTGATTATGATGATCGTCGAAATAAGTATCATTGTCGTTACCGTGGCACACGGGGATGAACCGACCGACCGATCGACCGCTAGTTCGGCTAATGCGTTTGCGAATCAAATTTCTACTCGCGCCGATTATACTTTCCGGTGATCAATCGACTCCTCTCCCAATCTTCGCACATTTTTTAACGTATTTTCGTCATTTACGTCGAGAAGTTTCATTAACTCGCATCGATTAACGCTTTTAAAGAGAACGAACGAGAGAAAGAGATAAAATTTGTATGAAAAAATTTTGATTTTAAGATTTATTATTGGGAAATTGATTAATTTTATTGGTTTTCTTGATTGCTTTCAGGGAAACAAGGCAAAGATGGACCGGAAGAGAAAAAGGACGCGGACGGTGAATTGTGGGGCAACGTGGAAGCGCAGGCCGCCTTCCTCGGTCCCAATCTTTGGGACAAGACGCTCCCTTACGACGCTGACCTGAAGGTATTGAATCATGTATGTACAAAAAGTCGCGAGACGGTAAGCAGCGTTACAGCCGATCATTTTGTTTTTTTCTTTTTTATTTTTTGTTCGTTTGAATTTTTTTGTTTCCTTATTTTTGGATTTTTTTTTGTTGGATTTCCTTTCTTTCGTTTGTTTATAACGGAAGCGAGTACGAGGGGGGGAGTGGAAAACGCGAGTCGAGGGTCCTCGACGAGGATCCTGCACTCGCGATCCGAGAATTAAACTCCACTTTAATTCTCGAACGACGATTTATTTATTGTTTTCCCCCCGATTTCATTTTTATTATTAATTTCTTATCGATGAACAAACGCATCGAGGCTGCTGTGTGTGCGCTTTCCGATTTCTAACTTCCGACTAATCACGAACGAGATCGATGAATCTTCCCCCTCTTCTCCCCCCCCCCCCACTCCTCCAACCGCGCCTCGATTTTTTATGTTTTCCGTCGTAATTTTTTATTTCTTTTCTTCCTCTCTATTCTTATCTCATTGCATCGTGTCGTTCTCTTCGTTCTCGTGTGCTGCGCGCTAACGATCGCCAGTTGCGCAAGAGCGAAATTGAAAAGAAAGAAAGAAAAAAAAGAAAAAAAGGTAAAATGTAGCGAGACTTCCTGCGTTCGGGCGAAAAGCGGGGAAACTCGATACAAACTCACGGTTATTTTATATTATGTCCGTATCGTCGGCCTGGTAACTTGGACTTTCACCCTTGTTCTATAAAAATGTTTTTTTTTCTTTCCCTCTCTCTCTCCCTCTCTCTGTCTACAACGTGTTTTCTTTTTTTTTTCGAATTGCGATTATGGGACGTTGATCATTTCTCGAGCCGAGTCAGTCACGATTGTTTAAATACACGATGAAAAAAGCAATGAAAATTACTCCGGATACGCGATAATCGACGAAACGTGAAATTTTAAAAAATGTTTTTTTGCCATTTTTTTTTTTTTTTTTTTTTTTATCGTACACCTCGAGTATGTATATCTTTACGCACACGCGTATATGTCGAGCAACGAGCTCGAGACGTCAACGACGACGACGACTTTCTCCTATCGGGGGGGCGGGAGGAGGGAGAGCGAGACCGGGGGGCATCGGGAATTTCGCGCGCGCCAAGCCACATCGAGACAGAGATTTACGAACTTGTTCCCTCGTACGGAAGTCCCTCGCCTCTGAGGACTTTCTTTCGTACACGCGCCGCAGCCACGATCTTTTTTTTCTTCTCTTTTTTTATTTGTTTTCTCGTCCGGGCCCGACTTCAACGCGCCGGGGCCTTATCTCTGTCGTATTAAACGAGCCAATTTTCACTATCTTTGATCGACGACTTCGACTACGACTTCGTGAAAGTCGTGGAAGAGAGACGTTTCTGTTTCTCCCCATGAAACGAGAGAGAGACAAATCGCCGAAATATCGTCGAATTATACAAATGTCTTTTTTTTTTAGATACCTAATTTTCAAACAAAAAAGAAAACGTGAAGAAAACCAATCTCATTCGTTTCTTTTTCTCTCTTTGTGACCAGAAATTAATATGGTTAAAATGTCATTCGAAACAGTACGTGGATCTGGACGAGTTCCTGTCCGAGAATGGTATACCGGTGGACGGAGTCGCGGGCAGCGGTCAGGGGACGATGCAGGGTGGTCAATTGCACAAGATGAACAACAGCGGGGAAACGACGAGTCATCAAGGACCGGCAGGTCTTCATCTCGAGCCGGTTACGAAACGCGAGAGATCACCATCGCCGAGTGAATGTTGCTCGCCCGACACCCTCAACCCACCCTCGCCCGCAGACTCGAGTGAGAATCAATTTCGTTTTGTCTTTTTGTTTAAAAAAAATTCGCCTCCAGCGAAAAGAGATAGAAAAATAAAATCTTAAAAAACGAACGACTAAAATTGTATCGTAATTTCTAATGCAACGTGCGTATTACTTGGGTTACAGCGCTCTCGATGGCGTCTTCCGGTCGAGATTTCGATCCAAGAACACGGGCGTTTTCCGACGAGGAGCTCAAGCCACAGCCTATGATCAAGAAGTCACGAAAGCAGGTGAGCAGCAGCAGCAACATTCATCCTCATTCGGTATACAATATTATTCATTCGTAAACCGATATACGCATACCTATATACATATATATAGATATTTGAAAAATATAAAACGATACTGAAAGTTTAAAAGTCTCTTTGAAAATACGAGAGCATGGCATTCGATCCTATATGCTAATTTTTTGTCGTATGTGTGCCGCGTCGCAACAGTTTGTTCCGGACGACTTGAAGGACGACAAATACTGGGCGCGTCGTAGGAAGAACAACATGGCCGCCAAAAGATCGCGAGACGCGCGACGCATGAAAGAGAACCAGATCGCGCTGAGGGCTGGTTTTCTCGAGAAAGAGGCAAGTTACGATTATCATCGTTATTCTTATTCATTGTTTTTTTTATAGTTTGACCATTTTGAAAAAAAAGAATTGTTAAGAAAAATTTGTAAAATCGTTCGAAAATCCAAAATATTGTAATTTTAATGTTTATGTTACTTTGTTTTCTTATACAAAGCAGAACATGGGACTTAGACAAGAGTTGGATCGATTAAAGAACGAGAATATGCTGCTGCGCGACAAGTTAAGCAAGTACACGGATGTTTAACCGAGGGCCTGCTCGTCGAGCGTTGGACGTTCAATGAATATCGTCAACAGTCGTTCGTCAGCGAATTTACAACTGGACGTCGAGCAGGCGACGGGAAATCGCCGGAACGTTAAAGAAAAAAAGTTGAGAACAAAGGAGAAGAGAGTGTCGAACGAGTGTGATAGTCTTGAAACGTGAAGAGAGCGTGCGAGAGAGTGAGAGCGTGTGTGAGCGAGAAAGAGAGAAAAGCAAGCGAGAGAAGTAAAAAACCTAAAACCGAAAAAAGAAAAGTCGGGCGATTCGATTTTGTGAGAGAAGAATCTCCGATCGCGACATGGAAAGAGATAAACAAAAGCAAATCGAAATGAAACGAGCGAGAACGAAGATGAAAGTGACGTGAACGTTGACGACGAACGACGACGAGAGAGAATCCGCGGATTATCTCCCTCCTTCTCGCTAACGATTTTTCTGTTACCGCAAAAATAAACGATGCAAGAACAAACAAAAAAAATGGTGAATCAACAAACAAACAACCAGACAAAACAAACTAAACAAACAAGCAAACAAACAATGTCCCCCGACCCGAGCCCGCCTCACTTGTACATAGTTATATGTATAGTTAGATTATGTATAAAACGAATAAGGATGAAAACATACGGTACAAGCATATATATATATATATATATGCTTGTGTGTGTGTGTGTGTGTATACGTAACGTATATGTACACGTAATATCGATATCATAGTATATTTGTAGTACGGAAAAAAGAGAGAGAGAGAGAGAGAGAGAGAGAGAGAGAGAGAGAGAGAGAGAGAGAGAGAGAGAGCGAGAGAGAGAGAATAATGTAACGGATATCCATCGAAGGATGAGAATCATGAAAGCAAAAAGAAAATGCGTTATCTGGACGTGAACAGTGCGAGGGATAGAAGAAGGATAAGTTGCCTTGCACAGTGTGGGGATGATCTTCGTTCGAGAAGAAGAGGGACAAAGCTAGAGAGAGAGAGAGAGAGAAAGAGTGTGTTAGATATTTGTACAAAGAAAGTATGAAATTTTTGTAGCCAAAAGTGGTCAGAATGAATTCGTGTTTGTTTTCTTTTATTTCCTTTTTGTTCGTTATTTCCTACGCACTAAAAGAAGAAAAGAAGAGAAACCGTAGCTATCGTAATTCATCGCGATTATTAATCAACGATCTATACTCGGAGAATATCGTCCAGCCACCATTCGACCTTCTATCTTGATTCTGTTTTTTTTTTCTTTTCTTTTTCTTTATTTTGCTTTTTTCTCATTTTTTAGATAACAGAGATTTTATTTGCCCGTGCTACTCTGCCGACTCCCTCGAGAAAACAAACGAGAAAGAAAGAGAAAAAAAAGGTTTATATTCGTAGCGTATCCACGTGGTGATGGTTACACAGTGATTCTAGTTGTTTTTATTCCAATATGTAGATCGATCGAGAAAGAGAGAGAGAGAGAGGGGGAGAGAGAGAGAGAAAAATATAATTCATTCGTTCTTTTTTTTTCTTTTCGTACTTTCTGTTGTTGTTCGTTTTTTTTTGTAATTCCTTTCTTTTTTTTTGCAATTCTCTTTCTTTCCTAGCTCGATTATTCTGTACGAAGTAGTCGATGATTATATTAAAATAAATATAAACAAGAAAAAAAAACAAAAAACAAACGTAAACATAAAACGAAAAAAAAAAACGAAAAAAAAGCAAGGCACTCGCTAAGAGGCACGCAAAGTGTGCGTGAGTTTGAGTGTGAGTGTCACGTGTGAAAGCGTCCAGGCCTCTCTGTGAATACGTCTCGACTACGTACGAACAGATATATACATCCATATATATATATGGATGTATATATATATATATATATAAAACAAAAAAACAGAGATATATAACGATTAAGAAATAAATAGGCGAATAAGTTGCAAGGGATTCTCGATTGCGATGTACGACGAGGTACGAGTACGATCGTAAAGGATCGTCTCGCTCGTCTTCGAGCTATATATTTGGCTGCTACACAGCACTAGCCTTCAATCTTTAAGTTTCTAGATGTTTATTTTGCGTTTGACGAAGAATATCCGAGTGACAGAGTGTGCGCATATATATATATATATAACATACATATATATACATATTATATAATATTATATTATATTATATAAATAATTATATATATATATATATAGAATATAATATAATATATATATAATATATAACATATATATATATATATATATATGTGCACAATACAAGAATTGAAAATCAGAAAAATAAAAGTAAAAATTATTCGGCATGGTTTTCTTGCCTCGTCTTTGTAATTGTTGAGTCTAGCGTATAAGGCAAAAACGATTTTACATGGAACGTTGGAACAAAATTAATTTCTTTTTTTTTGTTTTTTATTTTATTTTATTATTATTTTTTTCACAATCAACGCGCGTACTTTTGTCACAATCGATTGGTTAAATTTGATAATTTTCGGGGAAGGTTGTATTTCGCGTGAGACGCGATACGACTTTTATCATTGTTATTATTATTGTTATTCTTTTAATCGGCCTAACGAGTTCTTCTTTTTCTTGTTTCTTTTTTTCGCATGTTTTTTTTAAATTCGTTTCGTTTTATTCTTCCCAAGCAAACGACTCGTGTGAAACCGTTATTGCGAATCACGTTTCTTTTTTTTTGCCCAATCGTCCTGAGGACACATTTTCTCGTTTAAGAAAATTGTCAGGTTCGTCGAGAACACCGTGTCGTGAAACACACGGTTCTAATGCCAGCTGCGGAATTATTGTAAGCACGAACGTGAGAAGAAAAGACAAAAGTAAAAAAACAAAAAAAGAAACGATACGAAAAATTGCAAAAAAAAAAACAAAAAATATCGAAATATTCAGGTATTTTTTCAAACAATGAAATTTTTTAATATTTCTCATTTTTATCTCCTCGTGTAATTCTCAAGCTCACTCGCCTTTTTGTACTCTCGGTTCTATAAATACACAATTAAATAGAACATTCTGGTTTTTTTTTCTCGCGACTCGTGCAAAGCCCTCGGAAATTTCGGGGGCACATACTGATTAGAAATAATTCGGGACGATTGTGCGTGGGTGTATGTTTATGCATGTGTGTGTGTGTGTGTGTGTGTGTGTGCGTATGTGAGAGGCTTCTCCGCTCGAAACGATCCAAGCGGAGAGGACAGACGAGCTGAAAAGTTAGATAACAAAAGAAAAGAACAAACGAACAAACAAAAACAAAAAGCAAGACCAGCCACCCGAGGTGAATAAATCGTCCAATCCATATTACCGAATAATAACGAACGGCGACTAATTACCAACACAAAATTTTAATGTATCACGTTTCGAAAGTATATGTATTTGTTATTGTTTTAATTGAAATTTTATTGTTTCTCTTTTTTATTTCTTCTTTATTTCTACCGAGGATTCGATTATTCGATTATTTCCCTTCGAAGGAATCGCGTGTTAAACAGTTTCCTATCTTTCCGACTCCCGTAAAATCCCCACCAGTGCAATTTTCCCGACTAACGTTACACCGCAATTGCAGCGTAACGTACAGGAAGGGAGTCGTTCAATCACGAACCCCAGAGTCAGTACACGCTCGGATAGTTGGAAGCAACGCGATAATAAATTCCGATACGGGATTCCGAGATCTTCCATCATTGTGCATAATCTCTTGTCTCGAACGATTTTCTCGATATTCACGGAAAATTCGATTTTTTTTTTAAGTTTTCCTTTTGTTCGTCACCGTGGAGAACGGTGAGTTAAAAACGTCGATAAAATTGAAATTATAGTTGTACAGGACGGTAGAAGCGATATGCAGCGTGTAAAACCCTTTGGTGAAATTCGTTCGGTCGTGTCTCAACGTTCAGTGAACACAAATTTTGTATTCCATAATTTTATTTTTTATAACAGATCATGAGCAATCTTCAACTGCTTATTTTGGGAATTGTACTGTATGGATTGTATTGGTTCAACGCAACGCCTAATAAAGCTATCCCAGACCTTCCGGAAACGTGGTGGGGTCCAGGAAGTGCTGAGAATGCAGATATCGGTATCAAACCTTTTAGCATCTCATTCTCCCAAGAGGTACAATTATATTTCTACTTCTTATATTTCTACTTCTTATAAGCCTAGTTTTTTTTAATCTAATAATCATAGAGCGAGAGATTGATCAAAGTACAAATACGCTTGGCTCGTTAGATAACTCGTAAGACGTTTATTTTTCCAGGATATCAAAGATCTAAGATCACGACTGGCAAATACCAGAAAACTTTCGCCCGCGTTGCAGAACAGCGGTTGGGCGTACGGTGTCGATGGTGACTATTTGCCAACCGTGATACGCTATTGGCGAGACCAGTATGACTTTAAAGAGCGCGAATCGCATCTCAATCGGTTCCCGCAGTTCATCACCAACATACAAGGTGGATTCTATTTATATATATATTACAATCCAGTGCTGGCACTTAGGCGGCATGCACCCGAGGGTAGAGCACACCCGACGGTAACAAAGACTTCTAACATTTTCATGTTTCCATCGAGATGTTTCTACGTAAATCTTATTGATAACTTAACCCATTTGCATCGTCTATCTATGCTAGTAAGTTCAGACATCTGTGCTGTTTAAGGGGTTACCCCCACTTGTAGCGCAAAAAAAGGCCTTTTTCATGAATTTTTTTAAAGAAAACTACAAAACTTTTTTAATCGATCAATATACCATCTTAAAGAACACATCTTGAAGAACTTTCAGTAATTTTCTTACTGAACAATATTACATTGTTTAGTGTGCAAATGGCCGTCAATGAAATAATGTTTTTATATATACGGTTTGCGGTGACCTACATTGCGGCGAAGTGGATCATCTGAAACAAAAATGCGGATGGATTTAGTCAAATATAAGTATAAACTAGTCTTTAATCGAAGGATTCAAAAAAATATTAATTTTTCACAAAATGGCGGACAGTCAAAGTTAATGCTTCGATATTAACGAACAAAACGGCCGTTTTTTGGCTATAAAATGGCCATTTTTTTCCGAAAAAAAATCGAACGATTAAAGACTACATTTTTATGTATAAAATAAGCGTGCAAAATTTCAAGAAGATCGGTTGATTAGTGTTCGAGTAATCTTGGTCACCGACTTCTGAAGTCGGTTAATATTAAAACAAAACCCAGTCGTGATAGATGGCTTACGGATGCAAATGGATTAATCGATACTTTAACAATAATTTGTATGCTTAATCTACGTTTCATTGATTTCTCAGGTCTCGACATTCATTACATCCATGTGAAGCCAAAAAATGTGCCTGCTGGAAAACGCGTACTGCCGCTGTTGATTCAGCATGGTTGGCCGGGTTCCGTGGTCGAATTCCACAAAATAATACCGATGCTTGTAACGCCACGCGACGAGTACGACTTTGTCTTCGAAGTCGTCGCACCTTCTCTGCCTGGTTTTGGGTTTTCGTCATCGGCGATAAAGCCAGGTCTCGGTAGTCCACAAATGGCGATCGTTCTGAAAAATCTTATGCTGAGAATTGGATTTGATCAGTTTTATACACAAGGAGGAGACTGGGGAGCTATAACTACCGCGAATCTAGCGGCACTTTTTCCTCAACAGTGAGGCAACCTTCGTATTAACATAACGACGAACGCCCTACCACGTTGGAATAACAATTTCAACTTATTCGACGATATTGTGAAATAAGTTTCGTTCTTCTCTTTGTCTTACAGTGTTTTGGGCATGCACTCTAACATGTGTGTGGTGTCGAGTCTGAGAATCACTTTAAAAACGTTGCTTTACTCGATCGCACCAACCATGCTGTTGCCAAAGGAGGACGTACATCTCATGTATCCTCTCAAAGAACATTGGTCGAATAAACTGGAAGAGAGTGGCTACTTGCACATTCAGGCCACGAAGCCGGATACCGTTGGTACGCGGAATAACCAATATCGACGACTCGGTGTATCGAACAGATGCCCTTATACCAAATTGTAGATACCAACGATCGTCTTTACCATGATGAAAAGTTGAGAGCCAATTAACTATGAAGTTGATAATTCGATTTGGTTCGAGTTAATCATCGTTATTAAAAACGAATGGATAGAAAACGATCCCTGTTCGATTGAAACGATAGATTTGTGTTGGATCGAGGTGAAAATCGAGACGATTTGCTCAGTTTTGTCGAGGCTTGATAAGAATATCGAGGAGGTCAATGAATCTATTTTTAGCTAGCTTCGTACTTTAGGGTCTTTGTCCAGACTTCTTTATCAGTAATGACTCTCGATTCATCCTAATCGTGAATATACCTCTGGAACCTACGTCAATAAGACTAGTTTGTCATACAACAAAAAGCTCTCAATGAGGCTCGAACAAATCAGCATTTTTTATGTTCGCTCGAGTCGCAGATTTATAATCAAATTATCGATGCGAATTGTTAATTAAGTTTATTATGTAAATTTATTGAAGGTGTGGGACCGAGCGATTCTCCGGCGGCCCTCGCAGCCTACGTGCTGGAAAAATTTTCAACAGCAACGAAAGTTGAAAATCGTCAGAAGAAAGACGGCGGTCTTTTAGAAAAATTCACGATGGACGAACTAATCGACAATCTCATGATGTATTGGATACCAAATTCAATGACTACCGCAATGAGAATTTACGCAGAGACGTTCAACAAAAATACCTACGCCCTCGACATCGACTCGTAAGTTTAACCATTTATAGACGCCTCGAACGCTATCGAGGAAAGCCAAGAGACGAATAATAAACATCGTTGCGAAGAGCACGCACCTAATTACTCTATTTATGTCGCAGAGTTCCGATCGTCGTGCCAAGCGCTTGCGCACAATTTCCCAACGAGATATTTTACCAGCCGGCGAGCTTCTTGAAACACCGATTCAGAAACTTACTAAGAGCAACGAAAATGCCACGCGGTGGTCATTTTGCTGCGCTCGAGGAACCTGAACTTTTGGCCGACGACATTTGGCAATCGGTCGAAGAGATGGAACATTTCCGGCTCGAAACCGCGAAGAAAAATATCCAAGACAATGGAATCAAGGAAGAAAATATCCAAGAGAGTAAGCTCAAGGAGAAAACGCCTAGCGAGAAAAAAATTAACCCGAAAAAAGTCGCCGAGAAAAACAAAGATGAGAAAAAAAGCAACGCGGAAAAAATTAAGAAAAAAACGACTGACGAACTTTGAACTTTGTTCAGCGTATGCGGAAAGAAAATTGAATTTATTAGTAAAGAAAAAGAAAGGTAAATATACGAAGCGGACGATGCGACTGGCCGCCACCCAAAACAGTAACGTGTAGATGCACTCGGTAGGAGATATCATGAAAATTACAGCTTAATATCTTAAATGATACGGCACGATGCCTATTGCGTAACATCAGCGAGGCGACTTATCTTTCACGAAGTGCTACCGTGACTCTACAATATAGTAGTCGAGAGAAGCGTTAGAACGCTTCCCGGACAAAATATTCGTCCGCTCAGCAAAATATTATTATCGATTCGCACACCTATATTAATCGTGAAAGAAACTACATCCTTGACAGGTATATATTACGTTACACGTAACGCGGTGAAAATTCGCAAACGATGTTGGACATCGTACCCTTGGAAACAAGAACGAAGCTAAAGCTGTATAAATCGTTTCCGTTTTTTGTATTCAAATTTGCCCATGTTTTTCTCCTATTCCTATGAGTCGCAATATTCTAGCGATCCCATCTCGACTTCTCGAACTAGCACGATTTTTAGTTCGTATGTATTAACAAAGAAATAAAAATAAATGTTTTTCTATAAAAAGCCTGAAGTTAATTGTTAATTTGTTCGCAACGTCAAGTTAAAAACATTGTCTATTTTCGCCTCAACGAAAAACATCGTCTCTATCGTTTAACGATAATCCGAGTCTCAGTTTTCGGTGGATTAAAATGAAAACATTTCCGAAAATGTTGAAACTCGTTTATAAGCTAATTAGCATTTAACTGGGGAAACGACGATACGATTAAAACGAACGATTATTTCGTATCAGCGAAAACAAAATCTCACACCACGTATGTGTCCAGCGGATTGGTCAATTATCGTTTATGATTTAACAGTCATTGCCACGGTTGGCGAGGGGAGAGACATAAGTTAGAGTCGGGAGAGGAAGAGAGGCCGCCGGAGAGACTTGTTTCTTATTCGCGGGCTCTATAGGAATCTCGTCGAGTCTCCTGCGATCAGTTGTGTTCTGATCGTCGAGCCGAAACCACACATCCCGCCATGCTTCGAGTCGCCGGCCTCGTTTTCTTCCTCGGACTTGGAGCCACGTACATCTTCGAGTGAATATTTTATTTTCTAAAACAGAATAAACATTTTTAAAGAAATCGTCCGATTGTGAAAAAATATTGATATTGATACAAGATAACGTTGTTATTTTCGATGATATTTCAATCACAGCTACCTGGCAACCGACGCGGATATCGAAGTGCCGAATCTGCCTGATACATACTGGGGACCTTTGGCATCGAAACGAGACGACAACAGCGTGAGACCGTTCGAAATAAAAGTTAGCGACAAGGTAAAGAGACTTGATCTTCGTAACATCGTGCATTTCGCTTTATCATCGCGATAATAAAAATCTCAACGAGCAAGTAATATTCATTTATTCCAAAGTATGACGCGTAACGGTTTTTTCTATGATTTTCAAGGAACTCGATGACTTGAATAAGCGTCTGGAGACGAGACGAGATTTCTTACCGGCGCTCGAAAAGACCGGTTGGGAATATGGAATATCGGGCAAGTATATGGAAGGAGTCGTTGATTATTGGAAAAATAAGTACAATTGGCGTCAGCGTCAGACTTTGCTCAACAAGTATCCACAATTCGTCACCAATATACAAGGTATAAATAGAAAGATATCGATTTTTTTTTTTAATTTTTTTTTCCTAATTCGGCGATTAATGAAATGTTTTTCGATTCGGGAAGGACTGGATATTCATTTCTATCGTGTGAAGCCACAACTGCCGAAAAATGGACGAAAATTGAGAGTCCTACCTCTGCTACTGGTGCATGGCTGGCCAGGCTCGGTGGTAGAGTTCCAAAAAATCCTTCCCATGCTAACGACACCACGAGCCGATCGCAATTACGTCTTCGAGGTCATAGCACCGTCTGTACCTGGCTACGGTTTCTCGCAAGGGGCGGTTCGTCCTGGCCTTGGACCTGCTCAGGTAAGACAACCTAAAAATTAAATCAAAAAATTCTATAAAAAATTCTCTTTTTTCTTTCATTAATTTCTAATCGTAGATAGGAGTGATCTTTAAAAATCTGATGACCAGACTCGGTTTTGAGAAGTTTTATACCCAAGGAGGTGACTGGGGTAGTTTTATAACGACCACGATGGCGGTTATGTACCCGGGCAGGTAAAATTAATATTAATCTTGTTTTAACCGTAAATATGAAATTTCGACAATTTTAAGCACAAGGTGTTGCACTCGTGCGATCCACTGTCCTCAATAATGCGAAGAATGCAAAGTATCTCGAGGACGAAAGACAATATCTCTTCTCCATTTTCAGAGTACTCGGAACTCACTCGAACATGTGTATTGTTAATAATGGAAAATCGATGTTGTACACCTTCGTCTCAGCTTACTATCCATCCCTGATCGTCAGTCCCGAGCACGAATCGAAGGTCTTCCCACTATCGGATCGTCTTTCCTATATAATACGAGAGAGCGGTTATATGCATTTGCAAGCAACGAGACCGGATACCATTGGTAATTATGCATGTTCGGTCGAACGAAAAATTGAACTATGATCGACCGAATGAAAATCGATCGATTAATTTCCATACTTATCAATATCCATCTGCGACGTTTCAATGCTGATTATTATTTAACAGGTGGAGCTCTCTCTCAGTCTCCTGTCTCACTGGCCGCCTACATTCTCGAGAAATTCAGCATTTGGACCAATCCTGAGTACATTAAACGAGAAGACGGTGGCCTGCTGGAAAAATACACAATGGATGAGTTACTGGACAACGTGATGATTTACTGGATAAGCAATTCGATCACGACGAGTATGAGACTCTACGCCGAAGCCTTCAGCTCGGAATACAGAAGCGTTAAATGGGACCAGTAAGCAAACTCTAAATCCTGACGTTACAAAAATTTCACCTAGCGTGAGAATAAAATTTTGACTTATTTTTCTTCTTTTTTTTTTAACTAGAATGCTCGTCAAAGTTCCAAGTGCTTGCGCAGCTTTCCCCCATGAGCTAGCCTACACGCCTGAGAAACTTCTGAAATTCCGCTACAAGAATCTTACTCAGCTAACACACTTCTCAAAGGGTGGACACTTCGCTGCTTTCGAGGAGCCAAAACTTTTGGCCGACGACGTCTGGACTTTCGTCGATAAGGTTGAGAATGTCGCTGTTTGAGACAGTGGGTTACGAACTCTTGCGATAAATTTCAGTCCAACAAATCGAGAATCGCTTTCTATAGAAAACAATCATTATCACGTCGTTTATAAGTGAAATACAGGAAGTGTTGTTTGTTCTATTTTGTAATTATTTTCGATAAATATTAATGAATTTGTAAGACATTCGAGTTTACAATACTTTGTGAAACATTGTAAGGGCCGTTTGATTTACATAATTGGAGAATCGCTCGGTAACTTTCTTCAAGAGCGAACGAGTTATCGCTTCGCACTTTAAACTTTGATCCAACGTATGAATAACTTAGCAGAACTCTTGCATACTTGATCAAATCGTAGATATCTACACGAGCAGAATCCACGATAATTCATTTCCTTCTACAAATACCGATTCCTTCGGAATGGAAACTTTTTAAATGCATCAAAGGTCTGCTTGCACACATCGCCAAATACAAATTATTTTCATAAATCGATTATTACGGCGCACCTAACTGAAAGTGACTAATATTTATTTTTAGATTTTTCAGTAGATCAAGATAAAAAAAAAGAGTAAAAATAATCGAGAAGCGGAGATAGACGAAAGATATAATTGAATAGCCTGCAGCAGTTTGCCCCAAAGGAAATATCGAGGGAAGCAGAAGCACCCTCGCTCGTCCCAACTCTATTCGTGTGTCGATTTTTTTGGGGGAGAGAAGAAGTGCGTCCCTAAAATTCGAGGGTCCTGCGATGAGTCACAGCTCCACATCCAACGAAACGAGACCAGAAGAGACTTTTCCATCCGGAAGCCCTAAACTACTCGCCCAAGTGTTTTTCTTAATTTCTTCTCTTTTTTTCTCCCTGTTTCTTTTAACGGACGTAGACCGGAAACATCGGAGAGACAATGCATGCGTCGTCTATGGAACAAGCGCGTGCAGGAAGAAGAAACAAATGTGGTAAAGTCGAGTGTAATTTCGTAGCATGTCGTGTATGCGAGGAATGAAGAGAGGGTGGTAGAGCAAAAGAGATAGAGAGAGAGGGAAGAAAGAGAAAAAGTGGGAGATCGTGTTTGCGTCGGGCAAAAAGGCTGCTGATACCAGTCTTGACTGAATCATCGTAGAGTCGAGATCGCGATTGTTTAACCGGCGTGTTTGCATTCTGTGTATTTTTTTTTTTTGCGACACTATCTCCCCCGAGATACGATGCCAGGGGAACATTTCCACTTTGAGAAAACGTCCTATCCTCCCATCGCTAACAGCTTATCCATTCACCTTTATTTATCTATTCAGTGATTATAATTTCTAATTTACGTAGCTAACGAAAAATGTCTCCCTAATACCGCATCGCTGGAATCAAGGATTTATAAAAAAAAAATAAAAATGTGATCCCTAAATGTCGATACAATTTTTTCAAAAGTTCGAGAAGCGTCGAGTCAAAACGCGACGGTGTAGGTGAAAAATAAGTAAACGAAGATGAGGGACTCGACTATAATAACTCACGCCGATGTGTACATTGGAGATGGTGCGAGTACGTCGAAAATCGACAGGTAAGAACGAGAGGGAAAAAAATGAACGCACGGTCGTGTTGATACGTGAGTTGATAAAAATAACACGACCCATTGTCTTTCATGGAAATCTAACAACGAATCTGTCTCGCGTACGATGACTTATAAATATTATTTGCAATTCAAATTCATCAATTCCTCGTAGAATTTATTCAATGGGGAAAAAAAGAGAGATGCGTTGCAAAATGAAATTTACTTCCAGGCATGAAAGAAACTCGATGAGAATTATTATTGCTAAATTATTCATTAATATTAACAATTAAATTCTCGAATTCGCATCAGCTCTGAGAAATTAATGACAAAGACATTTTCTCACGGACAACACAAAGAAGCGATCGGTCACGGGACGGTCACTCTGATTTTGTGTCTTCCAAACCGGTTTTTACCTGTACAATTTGCATGTGCAAAGTAAAATCGAAAAAATAATATTGACTCGACCCTCGGGCTTTTGGTTAGTCCGTTCGACACGCCGGACGACGATAATGCTAACGATTCCAATGCGAGTGTAGAAAGTGTGAAAAAAAGAAGAGTCGAAAGGACAGTGAAAAACAATGATTAAGTTTGAAAACAAGTCTACGCGATGGAGATTGAAACAATTAAATGAAGATCCGCTATAACGGATCGTTTCAATCCCAACCGTTACAAATACAACAGAACATCAGGATTTCTCGACTCTCGTGCTGACCCTACATGGTCAACTTTGAAAGGTGACCTAAATCCTAGTACGTTTGACCGCAAGAAGTACAAACTAGTAACCGTAGCACGATACAAGTTTTCGAGTTTTTTTTATATCTATGTCGACTTATTTTTTCAAAAGCTTGATGCGAGTGACGTTAACGATAAAATTGTCAGCTAACGGTGTCTGATAGTAAACGAGACGTTAATGACGAGAGCTAACATCTGTTCTGGATTACAATATAAATTATCGAATTACGTATGTACATTATTATTCACGAATTAAACTCTTTTTCGATATGAGCTCACGCAGTTGATATTGAATCTCTTCCCATTGCTTTCTACTTTCACCGGTTGAGTTAAAACGTTACTTATGGTAAAATCGTCACACCGTCCTACGTTTCTTGAATCGTGTGGTCAGTTCCCTCTCTCTTTGTCCTAAAAAAAATGTCCCTACCACCTCGTTGCTTTTTTCTTCTCCTTGACAACATCCTCCTCGTATTTCTTTCTCCAATATTCGGGTCTGACGCAATAACAAACGGATCTCTCGCGTGACGTAAGCCACGAGTAATCAGCGAATGTGAAAAGGAGAGAGATAAAAAAAAGGAGAGTGTGTGTGCGGAGCTCTACTCGTTACTACAAGAGTTCTCCGCTTTCCGCGAGTATTCAGTACGCTGGCAATACTCTTCGGATTGCGATCACGAGTGTACATCTAGAAATTTTTATCCAACGCTTCTCTTTTTTACCGACCAAAGTATATCAACATCTCTTCGGGCTGAGAATTAATAACGATCATCGTATATGTCAGGTTGAATCGAACATTGGCGAATCGAGACGAGATAAATGATTGAGTTACTGGTGCTACGACTCGAGAGAAGAGAACAGTGAAACTAACAGATGTAACGAATATGTTTGTTTTGTCTCGGCCCGTGAGAGCGTAACCGGAGTGACTAGCGATGACCTTCTTATTGCCGTAAAAAATTTCTAATTCTACAAAATTCGTGAGAAATTATTCGTCCTTCGGATCACAGTTTTTCTTCTCCTTTTCTACAATTTTCAACGAGGCTATTGAAACGTAACTGGGTCATTCCGTGACAAAAAGGCTCTGACTGTTGGGTTGTCGAGGTTTGCTTCGTACGAGGAAAATATCAACAGTGTGCAATAAAAATGTTTTCCGCATTCCGTTCGAATCGAGGTCGGAGTAGCTTCGGCCAGCCAAAGAAACCGAGTGGAAGCAAACGTTATCACATGCGAAATTGGATCTTGATCGGTCGGAGAAATAAACATCACGATCATGTAGGGTGAGTGTGCCTAATTCTATCGGCTCTTTGTCCCGTCTTGGAAAAATCAGTTGCAGGTCGACAGCGGGCCTTATGGGCGTTTTTTAGGCGATCGTAAATCAACTCTCTCGAAGAGTCGAGAATGTCGTAGGAGTGACGATGATAAGTTCGTGCCCTACTGTAACCTCGGAAATCGTCCTCTCCCCTTGACAGCGGTCAAAGTAGGCCTCTGCTGCCCTTCGCTTGTCTGTCTCATTGCTAGCTCTCTTTCTCTTCGTCGTTTTTCTATCTCTCTCTCTGTCGATTTCTCCTGTCTCGTCCCCCGCGCATCGGTGCGTTTGTAGCTGGTACACGAATAACAAGAGGCAGCTTCAAACACCAGGGCAGTCCTACGATACGTTCGGCTCCGGCACATTCCATCTTTCCTGTTGGGTCGACGAGGGCCCTCGTCGTTTTTCATCTTTTCGTAACTACAGCCTCCTCCGTCAAAAGGATAACATGCGTTTGAAAAATCCTCTTTCTCAACGTGGCACCTACGAGTGAGTTTCAGTCAGAAATACACATATTATTTGTCATAAACAAATTTTCATACATCTATTTCATCTGGTTTCATTTGTTTTTACTTACCTCGATCCTGCAATGTGTTTGAAAAATCTTTCTCGATTCTCTCCTGAACTGTTTTGGTACTTATGGGTTTGTTGACGGTTTGCTCTTGCTACTTGGACAGTTTTTCGTTTCTTCCATCTGCGATACGTGATTTTTGTGTAAAGTCCATTACTCCTGAATGTGTGAAGACGAAATATACTTCTTTTATCGTTTCTGATGATTGATGTTTCGCATTTGGTTACGTACTAGCTTTTAATACACGTGTTCATCCTGAAATTCACTTCAGCTTCGACGTTGAAAACTTCGCGTCTCGTACAATTTTGCATTTTCGCAATAGTACCACCTCACTAGTTTTTATCTAGCAGAAGAGAAATAAGAAAAACGTTAACAACTTAGAAGACCTTGAGTCTGTACAGGTCGCTGCTACATGGGAGAGGGGCAAGTTTCGTGAACACGGTACTAGGGATTCGAGCTGAATGACGAATATATATTTGCCCTGGGCTTGCAAATTGCAAACTAGCGTGTTATGTTATAGGCGCGAATTAGCTGATAAATGGGGTGACGGGTAGACCGAATCAGAAATGCTTCGACTCTATAGCGATAGACGGGACAGAGGTCGCGGGTGCGAGGTGTTAATTTTGATTAAATTATTATCACGCCGCTTTCAAAGAATATTTT
The DNA here is from genome assembly GCA_946811545.1 of Netelia fuscicornis. Taxonomy (NCBI): domain Eukaryota; kingdom Metazoa; phylum Arthropoda; class Insecta; order Hymenoptera; family Ichneumonidae; genus Netelia; species Netelia fuscicornis. Next base: position 40,851,147 of record OX328015.1, read on the forward strand.
CGATCAATTTTTCTCCACTGAATAATCGCCGTTTCTATTGTTCGAGTTGATCGATCATGCGCGATGGTCGATCGATCGCGATGTTAAAAATATCAACCGAGACAAAGTTGGAACATACTAATAATGAACGTAGCTGTTGAGCACTCAACGATCCAGAGACGCATGCAGCCGAGATCATTTGTATGAAAATTTGTACATAGCTTTTACATTTGTAAGGAATGCAGTACCAATTAAAATGTGCATGAAGAAAATTTGATTAAATTGCTTACGAATTTCTTTTATTTTGGGACAAGAGCAAAGAGAGAAAGCGTCCTTCGCAAGATGAAAATAAGATTATCGTCCTACTTGAGTTGTGCATTTCGTAAAAAAGGTTACGCCATAAAAATGATCGTTGGTTACTTCGAAATAAACGACTCGAGTTTAAAGTAAATTTTATATCGATATATAGTAACGACAGGAATAAAATGTTTAATATTAAATGAACGATGGTACGAGCGCAGACTGCAGTTATGGTGTAACGAACCGTGACTGTGTCTGGAGGCAATACAATGGGCCCATTAACGAAAAATTTTTACCGAGCCAAGACGCTGTGTGCGAAAAGAGAAAAACAAACTCACGCTTCCCTCTTGCCTGTTGAACTTTGCATGGGTTCGATATAGCGTTTTTCGTTTAAGATACAATTTGAACAACACGTTCAAAGGGCACCTGCCAATTATCAATTACCCTGGATTAATTGCGATTGTCTTCCCGTTTGGCTGATTCTTTAAGAGCCCCTTGACGAGCTAAGCGAGCGAGGCAAGATGATAAGCCAAGTCGTGAACGAACGAGAGCTCTCAGTATGCCACGAGCTCTCCTCGAGTCTCGGAGTCTTGGATGTCCTCGTATCCAAACGAGCTGCATCACCTTCTCGACCATTCGTTCTCTTCTCTCGTTCTTTCAAAACCCAGACCAATGAGCATCGCGTTCGACTCTGGGACTTATCCCCCTTCCCACCTCTTTCGTTGGCACGATATTTGGTTCCACGTGAAAATGTCAGGCCGGTTCGAAACGGCAGTTTAACGGTGTTTGCGAAGAGACTCGCCTCGTTCGAACTTTCCTCATAGTGTCCGCATGGAAAAACGATAAATCATCCCCTCGTGTGGTGAAATTTTTATTCCGCTACCCTGTGACAGAGAGAAAATATTGTTTAATCATTGCCAGTATCCAACGTAAACGTTTGGGGTAGGAATGGAAAAACTTACCGGAGAAAACGAGAGAATTTGTAATTTTTTTTTTGGAACATCATTCGTTTCGTGGCCATAGCGCACTCCCTGCGACAACTGGCAGACTGCGAACTAACGCCGATAGGTATTGAGGGTGCAGAGAGCAGCTGCCAATTTTACAATCCAACCCGGCACACCCGGCGAGGTCCGAGAAAGGGAGAAGGTGGAGTTTTCTTTCCCGCTGTACTATTCAACCTATTCAGAAGTAAAAGACCACCGTTCAAAGGACAAAGCCCGAACCAACGACTTTAATCCGCCTTTACCTAGCATTTTATTTCACTGTGAATGAAGAAAATCTACGACGAATTATTTATAGTTCGCCGGCTGTACCGATATCGCAAACGTGATAAGATTTGCCTGATAAAATCGACTTTAATTATTCTCGATTAGTCAAATTCAACCAGAAGTCTCCGATTATAGCCGTCGATGTAGGAAAGTTATAAGATAACGGCGCAAACAAAAGATGATTGAAGCTGTGCGACGAGAAGAGACACATTTCGTCTGATGCGAGATTATCAAAACCCGAGTATCGAGCTTCGCGCTGTATTCTCAGAAACGAGATAATCGAGAAGTGATACGTGATCATTAAAGTTGGGACAATAATTGAAACTTCTACAAAACTGTATCTTCGACTAGTGGAATTAAAAAAGTACGAGGACGTCGTAGATTTTAAAATGGGTCTGAGCCAAATCCCGGAGAGGATGCCTTTTTACGGAATTTTAACGCCCGAGGAAAAGGCCAGGATGCATCCGTGTACAAGGGCTAAGTGGTATGTTCGAGATATTACTCGATACATTTTGTTTCTTCATACATAAACTTCACATCCCAAAGATAAATACTAAAGAGGCTGACGAGCCCAGATTTATAAATTTTGTTCATTCATGCACATTCGAGCAATTCCCATTGCTTGCAATTTCTATGCTGTAGACAGATGTGACGCATTTAAGTTTTTTAAAACTTTACAAACAAAAAGCTTGCGCTATTTCTAAAAATAGATTAAACATTGAAACATCATATTTGTGCAGCCAGACCGTGACTTTAAATTTTTCTCAGATTGTCTGGCAACTGATATCTTTACGTACAGTACCTCAAGCTAGCTCGAGTCAACTGTCCTATTGACCCATAGCAATTGCCTAAGAGTAGGTCGTGATATTTAGTTTTGAATCACAATACATTTGCATACCAAATTTCTTCAAGGACCTGCTACCTGGTTCGTTTGTCCAACTGTCAGACAATAGTAAACTTAAGAAGCACGTTAAGATGTTGATAATTGATATCATAGGTCTCCGCTCTAATTCTGCTTACTCGTGGAGAATATGATACCACCAGGCTTGTATTACGTCTCAAGAAACAACCAGAGGCTCGTGATAGTTTGCGCCATGATCACAAAGTAAATTTTTAGATCCAATATCCTGCAATTCAAAAAGAGATATGGTGAGAAAATTAAATTGTCAGGTACAAAATAAAGAAAAAAAAGAAAGTAAGTCACTCACTACTTGCAGACTTTACAAATGATTTTGCAAACCTCGCACATGGTTACGACAATTAAGGACATCGTCAACAAGTCGTGTCGAACAATCTGCACAATTAAAACATTCGATATTTATAATTGCGAATCATTCATCAAATTCGAAACTCGCATGGTAGCAATTTGAAAGTTAATAATAGAATATTTGTTTCAATGATTATGTATGGAGACCGCGGTTTCCTATTTTGGGATATACCTGTTCATTATTAGAGGGATTCTACACCTGTCAACATTAAAACCCACGATTGGGGCTCATTTTTGGTTTACGATCTAAACTACACAATGTCCCACTTTGCATGTGTCACTTTTTTGGAGGCAAACATTGCGCATTTTTCACGACGAAAAACGGTCCATACGATCGGCACGCCACCACGTATTTCTTTCCCACAGCACACCGATCGTCACGACACCGATCTACGTGGCAATAAATGGAACCTCTAGTATTTTATCGATATCACATAAAATATTTACATAACTATATTATTATTATTATTCGCATATAAATTGCATGTTTGCTCTCTTTTTATGAAAAAAAGTCATTTCGCCCGATAGGAAAAATGTACGAATATCAAATATAGTTGGAAATAATAAAATTGAATATTACGTCACTTACTATGTTACAGTGTCATGAGATCCGGAGATTCTCCTCCGCCGTTGCAAGCCTCGATTCCATCAGGATACGACATTCCCGACGATGTTGGAATAACGGAAAAGATGTCCGGCTCATCGCCTGCAATAACGAGTATCAAACCACTTCATCCTGACACCAGCGACAACGATGCCGAAGTCATCGAGGAAGCTGTACCGATTGTTCATAAGAAACTTCCGACACCAGAGGCACAGCCAAAAATCGAGAAAAACGGTGTTGACCGAAAACTCACCGACGAAAAGAAGCTTGTTCACGATCCGGATGATGATCCTTGTATCATCAAGTGTGTCTATTTCACTCAACAATGTTGCGAATGTACAATACTATGAATCATCATACTTGCCTTAAAAAGTCATCTGTACCCTCGAGCAAGTACTGCAATAGCACTGACGCAAAGAATGTATCACCCGATAAACGTAAACGCAGACACCTACACGTACAACTGAACAAATGCAACTGACTGGGGGACTCACGAACTGGAGGCTATTGCAGATTCTGAGCGATAGATGCTCCACCGCCATTATTCAGAAATTGAATCCGCCGACAAATTTAAATATGTATATGTGCGTACATATACCTGATGTACCTACGCGACATATATATATATATATGTATAGAGTACGACTATTTTTATAGTACTATAAATATTGTTAATAAATTGATATTACACGATAGCTGTGATTCGCGCTAATACGTCACCCCGAGGAGACGATTTGGCACAAGTAAACATACATATATAATATTCGAATAAGGCTTGTTTATAATAAATACGACCTGACCATAAACTGAACATATGTGGTGTTTGGTATGTACACATACATACAGGTAACCGACATCGTCCTCATGGTTCAATCTATTTGCTTTCACGTTATGAAACGATTAACGTATGTTTTGGAGTGTGAAAATCTTCGAAACGACATTCCGGCCAGAATATGCCTCATTCATGAGGCACAATTAACGCAATAATTACCTATTTTACATATTTACATAAGTGATAAGTTTTATTGTAAAAACAAATGTATGTATAATAAAAAAGTCTTTGTCCTAGAATTTCGGTCTGCGCAAACACAATTCAAGTATTAAAAAAAGAAGTTAAAAATGAAACACAAGTCTCGGCTAATAACGTGATAATGTAATCGATTATATTACTTAATTGTAAATCAACGTATCGATATCTCTTTCGTCACATTCACCTGCACTCTGTCTCAATTAAAGATATACTTCTACACGTTTATGTAATGAAAACGTTGAGTGCTTTAGTTGTGTTCGTCGATCACAGACACGACTCAAATATATAATGTGTGTATACATATATTATTTCCAAACAATATCGAGTCCGGAGTAGTATTATGTACAAATAATAGGATCTAAATCTACAGTCCGAACACTCGTGATAATAATTCACGTAAAATTCGCTTTGCATCCGTTATCTTTAGTTACTTTTTTGTTTCATCACAATTGGATAGGTAAAGCTAAACCGAGGCCATGGACTCACTCGATTTCTTCTTCACGATTATAACTTTGTTATCCTTAGTTCGCTTTGTTGATCCTTCGATCTCAATTATTGCTGCACAACCGTATCACGATCATCATGGACTTTGTTCGATCACCGATCGCCTCTAAGTGACAATGTCGTGGCATGGATATAAACACATTAAAAAAGTACAGGGAAGCCTCGTTACGAGTGGAAATTGCGCGATGAAACGTTTGCGTTACGTTAAATAATAACGACTAGACTTTTTTTTTGCTATTAAAATAAACCTATAGGGCCTATGTACCATACCAAACTCACACGCTTCCCCAACCGACACGTTGCCCCTTGTAACTTCTCATACACAAAATCGCGATTCGTGTGGGGAAAAACGAAAAGAACAAACAGGTAAGTATAATGCCGATTTCTGACGTTGGTCACCGACCGGCTATTGGATTTTCAATCTCATTTATCGTCTTAGCGCTCAAACGTGGTTATCATGAGCTCACGCTTATCACACTGACCGACGGTGAGAATCGTTCTCTTTCCTTAAAAATGGGTAATCACACGATGTATCCGTTATGATTCGTAAATCGGTAGTGGATGACCCTCCGAGTTGAAAATCCATCTGTCTAGATCGATCAACTGTTTCGTATCGTCGAAAAGAAGATACAGATATTTAAGAGTCTCCGCGTACCAGAAACTCTCGGTCATATCTCTCGGTCGTGGCTTCAGAGTGCTTCGCACATTACCGATACTTGTATAGCCGTATTCTACTTTGGTGTAATTTTCAAAACCCTGCGAAGCAAATAATGCCAAAGTCACGCCAATGTTGTTTGAAATCTTGCTAGTTAATGAGGTATTGTGGCTTACCTGAAATATTTGCCAACCCCAGTCCTGATACGTCTTGTTACCCGTCAGGTACCACATGTAGAAGAGAGTCTCTATGAATTCGGGTCTCAAGAGATTGTGCGCATCGTTTGGCTTTACATACATGTCCATTTGATTTTCCTCTTCGGCTTTCTGTCCCGGAGCACAAAGAGAAATGTTAACAAAAATGTGAAAAACGAAGATTTTTGTATAATTTCGAAGATCCTCGAATGAAAAAATTGTTCTCAATGTCTTTTATTACCTGTACCACGTTAAAATACGTAATTTCTGGTGCAAGGAATGTCGGCTGAATCGCATAAGTCTGGTAGCAAGTTTGAACAAGCTCCTTGGCAAAATCCATGTGTTGCGCCGAAAGGCCATGGTGTGCACCAAGCGCAAGAGTTCCACCCAAATAACAAGTAAGGTGATCCTATGATCAAATTAATACACCGTCCATAGTTACTTACCAAGAGAACAACAACAAAGTCTCAAACATATTTCAAGACGATTTTAATGCTCACATACCATTTTCGGTTTCATGTCCCTGGACGCCCCAACTAGTTCGCCGATAAAAAGATATTTGTTCTTAGCAGTACGTTTTGCAAGATGCTTCTGAGTACCAGAAATGGCTAACGTGTAGTCGTCCCGAAAGCTGCAAGAAAATTGAAAAAAGAGATATAATTTTTCGCCATGAAATGATCTTACATGGACAAGGAGGGATGATAGAGTGTATAATTTACTAGTCAACGGTCTTTCCCGTCTGAAGCCACTGCTTCAAAAGATACTCGTAGTAACTGTCGCCACGAGCTCCGAGCGTTATTGTAGCATATTCCCGAAATTGGCCGGTATTGGGATTTATGAATATTGGAACTAGACCGTCGTATTTTTCCAGAGTGTGTACATGTTCAGAGACCTTCGCAACGGCAGCCTTTGGATTAAATATTACATTAACGTCGTATTAAATCATTTGTATCGTATATTACTATTAATATTGGTTTACCTCAAACTTTGGTCGACCAGTACTACGACTCAGATCCCGAAATTCCAACTGTATGGACGTAACCTCACTGGTACTACTATCTGGTCCCCATTTCGGACTGTGAGCACTTCTAGTACCAAGATTCACGTCGGAATATGGCACACCCGACCGTGTTGAAAATGCGGGTAAGGAGCGATCGCCCAAATCCGTCTGAAACCAATTTAGTGCAATTTACATTCTGTCATAATATTTTTAATCTACGATCGAAAGAACTTACAGCTTTGTCGAGAAACATTTTATCTCCTGACAGGTGATAAGCTGCCAGTAATCCGCCCAGTACTCTGATGGTAACTTCGAATAAATTGACATCCCTATTTTTACTAAATACTAAACTTCCCTCCACCCAATCACGGGCTTCATTAAATTCTGTAAAAAAATATATCCTTTTAATTACAGTACCTTAACAGTCAGTAAAAGTAAATTGAAAATGTTTAGATATACCTGTAGTCAGCCCCATAATGTACATTGTATCAAGAGAATCAACGATCGTCAGACCAAGACCAAACCACTCATGATAACTCTTAGATATTGGCTTAACATTATCAAAACCCCATGCATAAGTCTTATAACCTGCCCAAGAATGCTTAAATGCTCGTATCACAGCTTCTTGTCTAGGATTCTGCGGCCCTGGTAGGATAATATCGTATATGAATTGCAATCGAAAGTGATACAAAAAATATGAATTTATGAACGAACCTTGAAATTTCGTTGGATTTGGTTTTGGTTGCGGAGGCTCTCCAATCTGATCATCATCGACCTGATTAATTTCTGGCTGGAATTCAGGCTCTTCGATGACTTCTCCGCCTGCCGCTGCTCCAATCCCCTGTTCACCATTTTCCACTACAAGCTCATCGGGTAGCTTGTCGTATTTTTGTGTAACAGAGACCGTTCTACTGTTCTCGTACTCCCCTTCACTATCCTGTATTGTATTTTTTGTCTGTCCAGGTAGGAGATAAAACGTCACAAGGAGCACGGTCATGATGACGAAATAAACTACGTTCCTCTGGAATCTCGACAATTGATTCCATTGCTAAAAATAAAAAATATACAACAGAGCACAAATATTGAGACTGCATCACCAGTGGTGGTCCGTAAATTGAAAAAACGTTATGACGTATCCGGTGTATGTTCGTTTCTCACCCTCCACAGACTCTTCGAACTTCCACGAGTGAAGGAGCCGCTCTCGTTTATACTCAAACTGATGTAATCGGTTCTTCCGATATCTCTTGCCGACAACATTATTTTCCACCACTTTCGTTGACAATCTGAGGGTTAGGTGTGCACCAGGAGTCACAAGGACGTGCTCCTGTTACACGCACGATTTTCTCGATAAAGATGTTAAGTATCCAAACCACACGTATACATATTTTGGAGTGACGAAATTGTTTAGTTCCTCATACGGCCATTGGCGCTGCGTACGCGATACGATTGATACGGTTTAGAGAAAAGGCGCGAGCAAGTCTCTCACCGGTGAATATCAAACGTTTGTTTGTTGTACAATTAACAATTAAAATCAAAAGAAAGTTTAAAATGGCATTAGAAAATTCTTCCGGTATACCAGACAAGCACTGGCAACCGCCTTTCGTCGCCCTGGAAACGACGTACGTTACTCGTTCTCGAACACTTGTCAAGCATCGTTAACCTCTCACTGTGATATTGTTATTCTATACTTATCTATATATATATGTATGTATATAAAGGATGATTCCTTCAGGATGGGTGAAATATTCATCGAGCTGTATTGGAAACACGCACCAATCACCTGCAGAAATTTTGCCGAACTCGTGCGACGTGGTTACTATAATGGAACGAAATTTCACAGAATCATAAGAGATTTCATGATTCAAGGTACCTAAATATACAAACAAACATTTCCCAAAGATCGTGCATTTTACACTTCGGAATTTATCATTTTGTATTCCAGGTGGAGACCCTACAGCTACGGGCAAAGGCGGAGTTTCCATTTATGGAGAGTGCTTTGATGACGAGATACACGATGATTTAAAACATACTGGTAAAGACACATTCCGACCATCATTGAAACTATGATATGATCTGTACATTTTCTAACAGCATATGGCAATTATGCTTGTAGGCGCTGGTATCCTATCTATGGCAAATTCTGGTCCAGACAGCAATGGTTCACAGTTTTTCATCACTTTAGCTCCTACCCAATGGCTGGATGGTAAACACACAATATTTGGTAGGTTTCACCATAAATAATTCATTTTTTTCAATGTTTTACACGAATTCTTCCTCTAAAACCACACAATGCTTTTATCTATAGGACGGATTCACACGGGTATGGCAATAGTCAAAAGGATTGGTCTTGTAGAAACCGATAAGAACGATCGGCCGATCGATGATGTAAAGATAGTCAAAGGATCAGTAAAAAATGTCTGACGATACAAACTGTCCTGTGTCTTGTTTTTAAGATTTCGTAAAATAACAAACCAAAACAGCCTCGCTGAAGAACGTTTCTAAAAATGTTGATTGTTTCACTGCTTTAGAACTTACCATGAATCGAATCATGAAAGATTTATTCTCCTATATTGAACCATTACAAATAAAAATGATAACAATCGGTAAAATACAATGTTGCTAAAACCCAAAAAGCATGAACCTCCCAAAGAAGTTGGTTACGAAATAAAATATGAACAAGCCAGGACATTTAAAGAGAAGCCCTGAGGCTATGGAATAGGGCCCTATTTCATAATTGGTTCGGACCTGGTCGAGCTTCAGGTATCAACATACCTGCCCCCTCCCAAGTGCAACCTGTTTCTGAGACACAATACAATGAATATATATATATGTATATATTTTTTCCTTCCACCCTATGGGAAATCTCAGCCTCTATAAGTATATCCTTCCCTTTTGAAATCTCATTCACTGTGTGGCGAAGATGCCTGTCAAGCAGTTCTACTTAATCAGCATAATGCTGTTAGTACAATTTCTTCACTTCTTGTGAATACAAAGATCTGTGACGAACCAAATTAAAAATCGTTTCGGAAGTGTGATGTGAAACGACAAAACGGTATTCAATGCAACAGAGTTATAAACAAAACACATTTGTCAGAATTTGGTCCAAAGCCAGAAGCAAAATTGAAAACAACATGAAACCCAAGTACAGAGTGGAGGCTTTCATAGTGCCAAAGACCATAAGCGAAGATGATGTTTTATGCTCGAGAAATGAGATTGACGATGTGAAACTCGCCAATAGTAAATTGAAACTTGAATGTTCGATCAAAGAATCGCTTGTTGATGAATCGATAAATTTAATGATTTCCGGAGAGGAAAAGATGATTAATGATATCGAGCCTGTGAAGAATTGGAGTGAAATAGAAACGATAGACGAGCCAATATACGACGTGCCTTCGTGCATCGTGATAAATAAATATCCTAATATATCACCGGAGTGCAAGTATGAACGTTATGAAAACACGGGATTGATACCACCGAAGATACCAGTGAGAACAAGTAGCCTAATGTCTATTGACGAAAGAGGTGAGACCGACGGAATTCTTGAAGAATTTTGCTTTCACGGATATAAAAACGGTTGTAGCGCTCCGGTACAACAACCGGAGCAAGTGAGCGAGGAAATCTTTCAAGCTAATTGGTTGCGAAGATTGGAGATTCTGCGGGAACGCGAAGCTAATCTTGGTGAAAAGGAGACGCTGTTACAGGAACGTGAGAGATTGCTGTTCAAAAAGGAGAAAGAATTGAGAATATTGGAGAGACTGGTCAAAGATAAACTCAAACAAGCGGAGTTGTATTTGAAACGATCCCAATCGTCCCAGAGTATCGAATCAACGAATTTCGATGCAAGAACAAGATCGTCCGAAGGCTCGCTTAATCCTAATCTGCGTTCGAGGGTCGACAAAGGTTCAACCGAGAAAGAGCAATCAATTGTTTTTGACTGCGAGAAAACCGGTGGGTTGAAAAATCCACCAAATTCCAAGAGCTCGCTGTGGACAGATTCGACGAGTCTTATCCGCAAGGCTGAATTTGTCAAGACACAGGATGAATCGACCAAAAGTTCATTTCCAGGTATCAGTGCTTACCACAGTAGCATGAGAATCAAGCCGAGACCGAGAATAAGTTATGATGATCTGGATTCGACACTCTCCGCTGACATTGGCGACTCATCATTTGTTATTACCTCGAGGAAATTTGATCCAGCTGTTTTTAAGAAACCTCAAGCATTCACAAGATCCTCGAGTGAACGACGCACGAAATACGAACAGTTCGATGCTCGGAATTCGACGATTCACAAATATCCACCGTTTCCAGGAGCTCAACGAAATTGGCCAGACGAGATCGCCAAGCGTGTAGGTGAAAATATTCTTGCGAGCCAAGATCGTACTGTAAAATATCAGGATTATGGTCTTATCGATAAACGCATTGGTTCGGACGACGACGAGGCAAGATACTCGTACTTGAATTTGGAAAGAGGGATGGATATGAAAGCAAAGGGAATCACCCTGAAAACTCATAAAGAAAGGCCAAACTCGTGGAACGATGAAGGTAACGAGTGGCTCCAGAAAAAACGACAGGCTTATAATATTGCAACTATGAGATCAAATGAAAATTTTGAAAACAAAGAAAATGCCATAGATTCGCGTATTAATGAGCGTGAGAAAGCGAAAAAGTTTACAAAGAAGAAAGATTCAAAACAGACGAAAAAGTTCACAATCTTTCGCTAGGACAAAGCAGATCTAGTAATTTAGGTGTATACTTACCACTATAATTAAGAATATACCATTTCCTTTATATACAATAGTAATTTCTTTTCACAAATAATTACTGTGTTGCCATTCTGAAAATATTATTTTATCCTTTAACATTTAAATATTTCTGATAAACATGATGAATGAAATACTATTTTTTTGTTTCGAAAATCACGACAAATTTTCAAGCATAAGAAAATAGCATGTATATTTATGGATTAAAAATGCATACGCACCTCATGTACTCTGTGAATCTACTATTATTTCTTACCACCAAAATAATGATGGTTAATTGCAAATGTTCAGAGTAGAACCAAACCTTTTATGTATTCTATCGTTATAAAACTTGTCGAATCTTTTTTTGTGACCAATTTTTCAATTCGTCACATCTTTAATTGTGAATGAAACTTCTATCGGTACATGTTCATAACTTCATGACGAATATTACATGATTCAAGGCCAGGAAGGCTTTTCTCCAGGTGCAAGTTCCCTTCCAAAAAGAGCCGATTTGTCTCTAAAACGCGACATCCTCTCGTTTTCCTTTCTATCCAGCCACAGTCCGATCAATGCACCAACGAAAGGTGAAAACAGTACGGGACCTTCCTTTAACCAATTAATCTTCACCATTCTGGATGCTATTAAGCAGTGAGCGAGGCCTGCTGAGCTTTTTCTTCAAGGCTCTTTTTCCATAGACGAGTATGACGGAGATCGGCGTATATCGTACTGATGGCAATGGTTGGAAAAATCACTACTGGAGCGTAGCGTTTCACCAATACCCAAAAGCCGGTAGCAGGTTGACCCATGAATCTGTAATGCAGACGCCGCATGAAGTATCCCAATATCTAGTTACATAACATTTGTATCGATAGAATAAATAATCACAAAATCCAATGATTCAACGACGAACAGAAGAATAAAACTCCGTTAGAATATTTTTAATGAAGAAAACTTCAATTTGACCGCAAAAGTATGTATTTAATCGTTAACAGCAGTTTCTGAGGTTAGAAATGTGTTGTTGAGATTTTTGCACAAATTTACAAAAATTCGCTATCCTCTTTGGTTAACTTTTACTGATACAGAAAAACGAGCCGAAATGGGTGAGGTTTAAAAAGAATGTGATGAAAAAAGCGATTTACGACGTACCACCAAGCAGAATAGTGCGATCCCGAATAATCGAGAGTGGTAGAGAGTAAACGTTCGAGCAGACAGTTTTCGTTGATATTTCTCTTAGAGCCGATCGATCGCATCACGCGATCAGAAACGTAGTTTGGTTGCCTAATGAAAGAAATGTTTCATACGCAAACCGAAATATCTTTATTCATCCTTCCTGTAAGAAAAAGATAACCTATAATTCACTCGAACAGATCATTTTTTAAAGATTTTGGTTAAAAATGTAAGACCCCTGTTCCCTCCACGTCTATAAACCCGACCCTCATTGCCCCGTAGTCCAGATCATTTTCCGTACTCTTATCGGTGAGAGTGGCGGGAGATTTCTACGTTCCCACCAGTGGATATCAAACTTGTCATGTTTTATGCTCTAGTTATTTAAATATTAACCTCGGAATAGGAGTGCAGTTATGATAAGAATAATCTACACAATTCAATTCTTTTCTACATGGGCGACGCTTTGTTTCAGTATTTTTTAAATCGAACGAAGAATATAGTCTTGATAATCCATCTCAAACGTAGTTGATAGTCCAACGCATTCGGGTCTACGTGTAAGAGTAATGGAGTACTAAGTTTGTGCCATAATATTGTTTTCCCAGTTCTGTAAATGTTGTTAATAAGCCCGTTTGACACATTGAAAATTATGAGTGCCGCCACGATGAGGTAAAACGCTACGTGAATTAGTCTGTGATCGTTCGTTGTGTATGTAGTGCGCGTAGTTACGATTGTCCGAGGTAAGTTTTACATGGAGCGAGATATATAGATTGTGCATGTATACAGATCCGGATAGTCATATATAATAGAACCCCTCGATCATGGCAACAGCCCGGTTAACCTCGATTCTGTCATCGCAATCGGACAAGCTGTGAATATATCGATCGGATAGTTTGCCGAAATCAAGATTCTAGTCCAGTGCACAAGTTCGAACTAAATACATATCCGATATCAGCTCTGTGCTTTATGTGAATCATCGGTCTTAACGGTCATAGGAGATACGGAGCTTTTGCAAGTTGGTGACATATATCGAGTATTCGTTCAGCCGAGGCAGCTCAGCCACTCGTCCGTGAATGCGCTAATTATGCGTGAAGCTCCAAAGTCGCGTTCGAGGACAACTGGCAATTTCGTATTATTGACTCCGACGATATGAGTAACGTTCAGTTTTTATATTAGTCTTCGCGATCTTGGTGACGCGGGAGGACGTGGTACAAACACGTTCGTCCTCTCATCAGCTGTACTCTTGTTGACAAACGCGCATTACATATGTTTTTGTTTTCTAACAATAAGGAAATACTTTAATGCAGAGTGTTTTTTTGTTTCTAAGAATTGAAAATAAATTATACGTGCGTCGAACCAGCTGCAATTATGCATATGCGATATCGAATTTACTGTCCGAACGCAGTTGAAAAATACATTGTATGATTCCAGGTTTCATTACATTGAATTAAATGGTGGGTGAAAAGCCCACTTGGTTCAGCAAGGCTTTACCATGAAGAAACGTGTCCACTAAGCACCGATAAGTTTGAAAGTATTTATTTATTATTATGTAAAACTTGGAAAACTAAAAAGCAAAAACAGTGTATTCGGAAGTGCCAGCAATCATCATGGGGTCCATAGCACTGGAGGAGTATGAACTTATGAAAGATTCCAAGTACCGAGTGTGAGTAAATTGGGTTTTTTTATATGCATCGCAACATAATGTAAATTTTAAACGTGTGCGTTTTTTTTTTTTCTTAAAGTTACGTGTCGGCAGTAGACAAGGCTCTGAAGAATTTCGAATACACGAGCGAATGGGCCGATTTGATAGCTGCCCTTGGTAAACTCAACAAAGTACTGTTGAGCCACATGAAATTTCCTGTCATACCAAGACGAATTAAGATATCCAAACGTTTGGCCCAATGTATGCATCCTGCTCTGCCATCCGGTGTACATTTGAAAGCATTGGAAACATACGATGTTATTTTCAAATGCATGGGTACAAATAGATTGAGCCACGAGCTCTTCATATATAGCGCTGGTAATATTTAAAAACTATTTTTTATGATGTTTATGAATTATGAATGAATGAGTAATAATTCTTTACAAAAAATATAAGGTCTCTTCCCTTTGCTTGGTCATGCCGCGATGAATGTGCGCCCGAGACTGTTAACCGTCTACGAGACTCATTTTGTGCCACTGGGTGAAAGATTAAGACCAGGATTAAGTGGCTTTCTCAGTGGTGTTTTACCGGGTCTCGAGGAAGGCTCGGATCATTTCGAAAGGTAATTAAGCATGAAATAATCAATTCATCGTTAGTTGTTTCTGTTACAATGAAATGGAACGAACATTTTCGTTTTTTTTCCACAGAACGAATTCTCTTTTGGAAAAAGTTTGCGAAGGTGTTGGCCCGGAACACTTTTATGCTTGTTTATGGGACTGCTTAGCATCAAACTCGGGAATAAGACTGCCAGCTATATCCTTTGTACTGGCCCATTTCAATAAGAAACTGCCCATGGACGATCAATGTTACATCATGGGCACAAACATAGACATAATGGTACGTTTGAATATTATTTCCCTGCAATTCCTCTGTTGTCTTTAGTACACACGATTATTAATGTAAAAAATGAAATATCGTTGTTAGGGTTGAAGAGGTTTTCCCGAATATTAAATTTTATCGAACATAATATCATTTACAATAAAATGAGTAATGCTCTCTTTGCCTCGTGTAAATTTGATGCAAGATAAGATAAGAGGGACAATACTGTTCTTGTGACCAAAGAAAAAATTCCTGTTATCCACTCGCACCTTTTTGAAAACTTCGAGACTAACATCTTGGTGATTTTGCGAGTTTCACTAAAGCTTTCTAGAGAAAAAAGAGTATAGCTAATATTTTTTTTCATTGTACGATGAAATTTTATGTCGATTTCAGGACAATTAACTTTTAGCATTAAAAATTCTATGCCCCATTACCTGTATTATCACCGACATTTCTCTACAATATATGAATTAATACTCTAAAACATATGATATATAATAAATAAATATAAAACCTTAAAAATAAATAAATTAAAGAACTCACATAATTAATTTCTTCATTTATAACACTATTCTACAAGCCTTGAATTGTCTGTCGATATATAAGATCTTCCCTACTCATTCTTAAACTATTGTAATAATTGATAAATCCGAAAGATTTACATTATTGATAAACGTATAATATACCACAATTCATTTAATTGAAATTTAGGTTGCTGCATTATGTGCCGGTGTTCAAGACAGTTCGGTTCTTGTTCAAAGAAGTGCACTGGATTTGCTGCTGGTCGGCTTTCCAGTGCACAATAGCCAACTTGGTTACGACGACATGGTATCGCTCCTCACGGCTGCTTTGGTAACGATACTGCGAAGAGATATGAGTTTGAATAGGTAAATAAGAAGCATGTGATGTATCTTCGAAAATCTAAACCTAAACCATTATGCAAGAAAAAAAACGAGATTCGTTTTACAGACGACTATTCGCTTGGCTGCTTGGCACCGAGGTCAACATGTCGATATTGAAAAAAAAGGCGGACCCTGCAGCTGTCGAGGCATCTGCAACATATTTCGACATGTACTCGAAAAATATGCTCACCCAAGCAATTAAGTCGACGCTACGAACTATATGCGAAGAGAATCCACAGGATTTAAAACCATACAGGATATTGGTTTCATTGTTGGACAAGCCTGATATCGGACCGGTCATACTTGACGATATTCTTTATGAAGTTTTTAGGTAAGACGAAATTTTGTTTTAATCGATGAACCATACGAAGTTCATGATCGAGTAAAAAATTCGAAACTACGTTACCTAATTTTTCTTTCCTAAGGACATTTTACAATGCATGTTCGTGCACCGACAAACCTCTCAAATCTCACGAGGTCGTCAAATCGGCAAATCTCTTGTTCTCCACCCTCGAGCCATCCTACGTCTGGATGCATTGCGGTTATCTCTACGAGAAAGCATGCCAGGCACGAACCGACGTTCAATTCGTCCATGAAGATACGTCCACCACCGTGAAACCAGTAGGCAGTGGAATGCCCGATCTGATGGAAATTTGCGTCTTGACGGAATTTCTTCTGGAGACGGTTTCGCTGGATGCATTCGTCGATACACCTTGCGAGCACCTACCCGGACTTTTCTACGAGATAATCAACAAACTGTCCAACAGATTAGATATTCTCTCACCACTTGAGATTTCCACGAGTCTCGGGCTTTGCGGTAAAATATTGTCAAAAGTTCAGCCAACAGTGATCGCACCTTCGGACAAGAGCGAACTCGAGACGAAGAACGAAGCACCGACGATCCTTGGCAATGTCGCAACACCGAACCTCGATGGTGACGTCGTTCTAGCTATACCCCTCGAGAAAAGCCAGTCGGACAGCAAATTGAACAAACCCCAAACTCCAAATAGTTCATTCATCGATCGTAGTCCATCACCGCGACGACGCGCAAATTCTGGCGGTGCACCAAAGAAGAGCGAGAAGAAAACTCGGAAAAAATCGAGTAAAAGTGTCTCAAAATTGAACGAGGTAACGGCGGATATCCACTCGGATGCTGCGAACATCGCTGTCGTCGTTAGTATTGACGAGACGAAGCAGAAAAGTGTCGACGACTCGAACGTCGAGTACAATGTTCAAAACGGAATAGGTAACTCGCCCCACGGTTCCGTCTATCTCCTGAATAATCTTTCGAGAATGAGTCCAGTAGAATCCACGAGTTCACTGACTCGTGGACCCTCGCCAGCTCTTCAGGCCCAACACACTATGCTAGAAAAATGTCTGAGAACGTACAAATTGTTTTACGTGAAATTAGTCAGCGAGCGTGTACTCGGCAGAGAGCGAAGTCTCGCAGAAATGTTTGACGAACTTGTTATTTCATGTCCGAAGGAGAGCGTCGACGAAAGAACGAGACAGCTCGAGTCGTTGTTAAACTCACGTTTGAATCTCGAAGATTCTGGTTACTTCAATCAGGATTTATCGTCGACCGACGAGACAAAACACTACCCTGGCATACTGTACCATCTCTATGTCGAATCGGTGGCGCAGACAGACTGGGAGAGCGTCCTGAAAATAGCGTCGACACTTCTCGTCGAGCTGTCCACATTCCCAACATACTTCCTTCCTGGTGATGGTGTATTCAGCGAATTGGAAGAACCCAAGCGGAAAACTGTATTGCCCGAGTGGCTAAAAGTTCTCGTCGTGTGCGCCTGTTGGCTCGGCAGACAACCGTCCTTACAATTGACGAGTATTGCAACATTTCTTGATCTCATAGCACTCTCAAAGGCTCACAGTGACATAAAGCCTCATCCGAAAAGCGGTTGCGAGGGTGTCACAAGTGTGATTATGGTACCACTTTTAAAATATTGGCACGTATCTTACCTCCGACAATATACCAACGTTTTTCCAGCACTCGCTCACTCTCTCTGGCATCATCTTGGTGAGCTACCGGCCCACAAATATCGTATGCGATGCGTCGAGCTCGTCCACGAGTTGCATCACGCTCTTTACGATACTTGTGACGCTGTCGAGGATGTCATGGGTGCGGCTCTGACGAGTACGAGTCCAGCGAAGAGAGTCGAGGCTTTCAATCGTTTTGCAACTCTGTGGCATCTCGGACGTGAAATCGAGACGAATCCCCGATTAAGAGGATGTCTAAGAATCTTCGACAAATCACTACTGAAGATGCTCGACAATCTTCAACTCGCCGATAATTCGCCTCTGAAGCTTCAAGCCCAATCTTGGTTGCTTCACTCGCTCGTACGAGGTGACATAGCTCGCGTCGTTGATCCTGTCTTGACGATGCTCCTCGACCCTTCGACGTGTCGAATGAGCGTTCTTCACGTCAGTATTCAGCACAGCAATACGGTTCTGACGAAAGAGGACGCGATCGAGGAGAGATCGGAAATGCAGGACGAAACCGAGGGAGCCGCTAAAATCTACGCTATAAGTTCGGTAGATGGAAATGTGATTTATCACGTGAGCGACAGCACCGACGACGACAAAAAAGGTCGCAAAGGAAGAAAGAAGAAAAAACCTATTAATCCTGTCAAAGTCAAACGTATCTTTGCAGTTACGACTCTAACGACTAACGACAGCGGCAATCACTATGTAACCGAGAAGAATCAATTTATGAAAGAGCTCGAGGTACCACCGAGCATATCCGGAAATCGAAATATTTCCGTTTTCGTAAATCCCTTGTCGGTAACGTGCAATGCTAATTCCAACGATTCACTGACCGAAGCTGACGATCCCACATCTCTGCCACAGATTAAGAAGACTAGCTTACCTGTAGAATTGTTGAAAAACGCGACGCGTTTCAAAAAACCCGATTTCGACAAAGGCTCGACCGCGAGTTTCGACGAGAGTCTCTTCGAATCGGCGAATTCCAGTGCACGCACGAGGGACAAGAGCGATTTAAAAAAGCTGAACAAAGAGCTTGGATCTTCTCTGGACTCGATAACGAACAGTCTCGATTCTAGCAGTCCCGAGATTGCCAATAAAATTTCAAACCCGAAGCTCAACAAGAGAGAAGGGATTGTCACGACGAACAGTCTCATACCTGGAGGCTCGAGGGAAGTTGCTGGAACAATTTTGAAAGGAAAGTATCTTAGTACGAATGAATTTTCATCACCGAGTTATGGAGATATGCAAGAGGCGATGGGAACTTTTGATGCTGCAACAGGCGTTCCGAGTTGGACGATGGGTGACGAAGATGGCGAGTTGGATCTCAGTACAACTGCTGAGGAATATTTCAGCAATTCTAGTGGGATAAGCGTCGTCGAGGAAGTTCTCAATGAGGTAGTCGACAAAGTTCTGGAAATGTGCGAATACATCGAACCAACTAAAGCTACCGACGAGTCTGTTCAACTCGACAATACCTCGAAGAAGAATTCAGGCGTTGGTGTTCACAATCTTCACTCTCACATGCTACTCTATTGCGGAGTTTACGACTCGACGAGAACTCTTTATGCTCTGCGAACGCTTCGAAGTGAGTTGATCACTAACACAAGAATGTTTCTATGCTCGGCAGCGACAACCGGAGCCGCAAATTCAAGCAAAAATACAGCTCTTTTGACTCTACTGGCTCGACATAGAAAAAGTGTACTTGGGCGAAATTTTTATGGCGACGTTACGAGTACAAAATTCATGGCGACTTATCGGAGTAGCATGTATCTCGAGGTACTCATCGTCGTATGCCTTTACTTCGTCAGAAGTTATTACCCGAATTTAGGCCAGATGAGACTGACTCAAGAAGAAATCTCTGGAAATCGTCAGGTTCAATTAGCCAGCGCCGAACTCTTGACCCTCATATTCTCCGAGCTCATAGCCATCGTTCGGGATTCTGGCAAAGGTTTCAGCTGTTACATCGTCGATCTCTTGACCAAATGCAAAGTGCAAAAAATTGCACTGCACTGTTTAGTCTCGAGTGTACTAAACATGAAAAACGCACAGAGGGAGAACGAGGAGATATTCACGTTTACAGAAGAGATTGTGCTCTTCAACGATCCGATTTTTGACAACGATGTTAATAAGTGTAAATATAGAGCTAGCGATCATACGGAAGCTTTTCAGATTCAATTGTTGAGATTGCTTCTTGCTCTTATCATGCTCGAGTATCAATGTGGAGCACAGAAAGGTGACGACGCGGCTTCGACGACACCACCAACGCCCACGACACCTACGAAATCTGTACCTAATCTTGCTGGAAATAGCTTGGAGTATGTTTCCAGCGCCTCGATTCCGCAACAACCGATGTTCCTTGCTAGTATTCTCAGTGCGCTACAACTGGATCATATGAGACACTTGCATCAACATTGGACAACTCTCGTTACATCCAGCTTACCTTACATGGGGGTTTCACTCACTCAGGTCGTCACCTCGGTTATTCATCAATTGTGCTGCAATATCGAGCATCTTGCTTCGTACTATGTAAACGACGATGCAGCGATAAAATTGCACGATATCACTAACGTCGAGTGTTGCTTACCTGCCGATTACACCGTCACACATCTCGAGGCTCTTACATTTTTACTTCAGTATTGCCTGCTCGATACTTCACAGCAAATTGGCTTTTCTTTTCATCAACCGTTCAGTGGAGCGATACAAACTGGAATACCCGGTGCAAATCCCGGTCAGATCTTCAATAATCTCATACACGTTTTTACACCGAGTCCATTGTCGCCCGTAAGTAAAGGGAGATTCAGTGTTGATTTTTATTCAATGGTTTGTGGAAGATTTAATTTTTTTTAAATTTAATTCTTTGTAATCAGGAATTATCTGGGAACAAGGATAAGGCTGCTATGACCGAGCAACATCTACATGCGCGAAGAACCGCTCTCAGTCATCTGCCAAGAATAATTGCGTCGTTATCAGCTTTGTGGCAAGCTGTTCTCATCACCAAAGACAAGTTGGTTTTTCATA
Source organism: Netelia fuscicornis (assembly GCA_946811545.1). NCBI lineage: Eukaryota > Metazoa > Arthropoda > Insecta > Hymenoptera > Ichneumonidae > Netelia > Netelia fuscicornis. Next base: position 40,872,296 of record OX328015.1, read on the forward strand.
TGTGCACATACTTTGATTATAACTTAAATTTTTTCTTCCAATCTTTCATTCGTCCAATTAACACTTGGTTGCAGCGAACAGGCAAGTTGCGTCGTTGGTAGTCCTAGAGTCGTCAAACACCAGCTCCTCGAGCTCTTATCACCAATTTCCTTTCATCACGGAGTGAACTTCCTCGCTGCTGTTGCTGTAGCCTGGCACGAAAGGCGACAACCTTCTGCCAACTCGAAAAAGGTTCCATCTTCAATTTCTTTCGTGAGAAAATAAAAAATCTTCTTCTCACTTTTATGCAATCTAATTTCTGTTTTTTGTTGTTGTAGGTTTTACCTGAAGCTTGCCCCAATCAACAAGTAATGGTTCATTTGGTCAGCGCAATACGTGTAATGCCAATCGATACTTTGGTTCAGACAGTCAATCATGTGATAAAAACCCCGCCACCAATACACGGTGTTAAGCAAGATTTTTCTCTCGAAGTCTCCGTTCTCGAACTACTTTATGTTTATATGCAAAGCAATACCTCCCAGTCACTCGTCGAATCTTGGGGTTCTTTGCTCGGGCTGTTGAAAGACGGCCTCTCGTTAACAGCTCCTGCACAATTTTTACTTCTCGCTATATTGAACGAATACGTACAAAAGTGTCCACCCATGCTTGAAAAAAAAGACATCAGGGACTTGCAAGACATCACAGCAAAGGTGAACAATCAATGATATTATTTAACCATCTTCGTGACGAGTTATATTTCATATTGATATATTTCCAATTGTATTCCAGTTGATCGAGTCGTGCTCGCAAATAGCCGGAGCTTGTTTGGAACAGACAACTTGGCTAAGGCGGAATTTGGCTGTTCGTGAGGATGTCCTGGAAGTTGGAGAAAGCACCGTGGAAGGTAAAGAGGGCAAAACGGGTGCTGGTGCGTAATTTTTATAAAGCTTCTTATTGTTATTGTCTCTGACCTTATTCGTACTGACCGTTCCGTGGCATACGGTTTTATAATTAAACGATCTCTAATAAAATCGATCACAAATGTTTTTCAGTTACTCCAGGGACCCCACCGAATTCTGCCTTCAGCGTGCAAGCTCAAGCGGTACTCGCTGAAATTTTAGCCCCTCTACTAGACGTGAGTTATGGTTCCCAGGAAAAAGAACGAGTCGTTACACTACTTACAAATCTGATGTATAACGTCACGCCGTACCTAAAGAATCATACGTGAGTATTTAAAACCAATAGAAAAAACAACTCCAAGAAATATTTTTCTTTTGAAACTTGACAAACATCTCGACGTTTTTCAGGACAAAAAACATCGCTTCGTTTACTGCCTGCTCGCAATTGTTAAGCTCACTGTCGAGTTATCAATACACGAGGAAAGCATGGCGTAAAGATGTTCTCGATTTGTTACTCGATCCTGCCTTTTTTCAAATGACACCGGCGTGCTTGCCTTATTGGCGAACGGTTATCGATAATCTCATGACTCACGACAATACAACATTTCGGGATCTTATGAGTAAGCAATCATCGCTCATTAATTTATTGCGTAATGTTTATTCCTTTTATAATTAATTTTCATATTTTTATGGATCACAGACCGAGTCTCAATAGCCCAAAGCAGCAGCATTAGTATATTTTCGTCGAAGGAACAAGAATACGAGCAGAGGGCTCAGCTCCTAAAGAGACTCGCTTTTGCCATATTCTGCAGTGAGATGGATCAGTATCATAAATACATGCCGGAGATTCAAGGTAATTCGGAATTTTTAATCTTGTTTTAACAATCGATTCAATGAATTTTTGTTTGTTTGCTCAGAACGATTAGCCGACAGTCTGCGCCTACCTCAAGTCATACCCTCGATTCAGGCACAAGTATTTCTATGTTTCCGCGTTTTATTGCTACGAATATCGCCGCAACACGCAACATCATTATGGCCAGTTATCGTCAGCGAATTGGTTCAAGTATTTCTACACATCGAGCAAGAACTCAGCACCGATTCGGAGGAATTCAGGTGTGAAATTCATTTGACTTCTTCCTTCTTGAATTACAAAATCCTACGCTTGATTTGTCTCGCACGAATTATTATTTATCTTCGGTGATATGGGCTCAAAATTACAACGAAAAAGCTTTCCACTAACTTTTAATTGCCATTGAAACGTGTATCGTCAATGAAGATTATTGTAATCAGCTTTTTTTTTCAATTAATTCGAAATCCTATTATAACATCGAATAATTGAAAATGCTTTTGTACTTCATGTCTGATTTTCCTCAAATAATTTTGCTCATACCATTTTTCTTCCTATCTTTTAATAACCATCATTTGCAATTTTGTTTACAAATTCTATCAGAATTTTACCTAAAAGTGTTTTGAAAGGAAGCATTTGGTCATTAAAATCATACATATATTTTTTACCTCCCAACTAACGATGAGTGAATACCTAATCATGTGATGTTTTTTCGCTCTGTTTTGGCACCCGCGATTTGGTGGGATTTGTGGTGCCGTCGCAAAAAAAAATGATTTGAATGGTTGGTGGTTGGGATTCCAGTCGTCAGAGCAGGTAATTTAAACACGTAATAAAACATTTTACATGTCCTGTGCTTCTTTATTTTTCAGAAATTTTCGTCGCTCAATATTTTGTGCAAATTCACCGCTATTAATGTTTATTTAAATATGCTAAGATTCATTATGGTTAAAATAAAATACTTTAAACTTTAATTTTCACATTGTTCCAGTCTCGTGAGAATTAAACATAAAAAAAATTCGCTTTTGGGGCATTTTCAACCTCTTATGCTTCTGTTATTAACAAAGTATTTCCAACCTTGGTCTTTTTAAATAATTAACAACAAAGTATGGAGATATGAACTGTACTAATGCTTCTCGAATATATGTGACGCATGTATAATATTATTTGTCATAACAGTTCGCACATAAAACTCTTATCAGCGTTGGATTCCTCGTGGGCAGTGAATGCAAGCAACGGATTGCAGGCTTACGGTCATCCTCACTGGCTTCAACTGGAATTAGCTGCCGCAAAACTCCTGGATCTTGCGTTATTGCTCCCTGCTCATCGATTGCCACAGTTTCAAATGTAAGAATAATCTTAATCAAGAAAATTGCAAAAAATTCTCTTATTTCTGCCAACATGAATAAAAATTTGGTATTTCCTTTTCTCGCAGGTATCGATGGGCTTTTGTTGGTGACGCAGCCGCAGGTGGCACAGAAAATAACAATCTATCGTCCGATTTCGTTCCTCACATTACAAGAATCGCAAAACTCATGGATTTGAAAGTAAGTTTCACAAAAATACATTTCCCAAGAGTGACATTATTCCTAAGATCGTAACAATCTTAATTTATTCATAATGCTCGTTGAAAGAACAAAGCTAAAACCCCAAGCCATGAAAGACTTTCCTCATATATTTGGCATACATTATAATTCATCATTTTTTATAAATCCAATAATCTTTATCGTTTGAGCATTGTTCCGGAAGTATGCAACGTTGAGTTTTCTCATCAAATACATAATCCTCTTTACACTCACAGCCATTTCTACACGGTGTAAAACAATCGACCACGCTTGGTTCTTGACAAGTAAATTGGCAAACACAATTCGTCCAAATTGATTTTTCGTCACATTGTTGATAACCTCGTCCACTCATGAAATCAAGCTCGTCGTAATCGTAGCCGGGTATTCGATGTTTCGTGTAACGATACATTTTATCAGGTATCTTGTACCAATCTTTCTCTCGATGGCCAGCGATGGTTGCTTTTTTCTTGGCAATATCACTTTTCTCAAGAACATTGGATACCTCTTCGACTCCTGAATTCAAGTTTCCTTGAGAATCCTCGAGATCGGATATTATGTAAAAATCGTCGGGTCCGGTTACTCGATAATTCTCATTTGCGTTACGTTCATAAGAAGTTGGAAGATTTTCGTAAAATTCAAAATCGTTGTAGTCCGAGTCATCGTTGTACTCTGAGGAATAAGAGAAAACAAATTTGTCATCAAATAACGTGGGAGACAATTTATGTAAATTGTTTGTTAAGGCCGATAGTCGAGTGACTAAGCTTTTAAAGAATTTAACGTTGTTCTCCGTTGAACCAGCATTTATCCTCCAGGCAATCAATACCAATTAACGATAATTAAACCGTCGCTACGGCAACGTTCAACTTATCGGCGTTTCTTCCGGTCTTCTATCGTTAATTCCATACAATCGCTCAGGTGGATCATTCCAGGCGTATTAAATTTTTTTAATATGTCGTCTCGATGAAAAATAATGGGATTTGGAGTGTTGCTAGTACGACAAATTTACATCAATTTGTCATTCAATTGAGCACTTTTATGCAACACTTCATACATTATTTTTAGACGTGTTGATAGAATGAAAAATTACTGTTTCAGCTCGATAAATATTTATATCACACTTTAAGTTTGTCACAAACGGATGTCGATGTACAAACAATTTGCTGGAAATTATTTCTTTCATTATTTACCAAAAGTGAATTTTGGAAATTACTTTTTGACAAATCTAGGAAAACCTGAATGACAAATGTGATAAATTGTCATGATTATAAACGAGATGAGGATATTAGGGAAATTGTTATAAAAAAGAAACGATACTTACGAGCGAAAGTTAGAGTAGCAAGTAGCAATAACAGATGAACCACGTTTCCAACCATGGCTCCGGTCACTTTTGCACTAACGGACCGATACGGGACGAACGATCTCCTACGCTCATTGTCAACGATCGTGCCTAATTGACATCGTATAGGATCCTCACTTACTAGCTCCGACAGTCCTACAGAATGAAACAATTTTTTTTCTTTTTTTTTTTTAATAATTTCCTCCCACCCCGGAAGTTAACTGCTCGTTATTCTCTTTCCACTAGATGACAATCGCTATTTATTTCACGAGCTACCCAGCATCATATTTTTTATTAAGCTGATGCAAAAAAAAAATAATTTTGTTGAACAACGAACAAAGTTGCAATTTTTCAATGCATCGAGGTTTTGCTTTAATTTAAATTTAACTTTTGTGAGAGGAACGATAATTGATAGCTTTAACTAAAATTCCAAACTAATGAACGTATTCGCTGAGTTTATGGCTAAACAACTTTGTATCCATTATTGTCGCTAGCAAGTCTTTTCCGATACGCTTATTCAGTTGAGAAGTTAAAAGATTTTACATGCCAACCTGCTCTTCCCGACGCTATAAATAACGCGAACATATTCTCCCCCTGTTGGACATGATCCAAAAATCTTTTTGACAAAAAGAAGATTTTTTTCTTATTTTATGAGAGCGCGATGCAACAACGAAGGGAATGGCAGTTGTGTCCAAACATCATTTAAGGAGCATGAAAATTTTATTTTTCTTTCGTTAATTTTAAATAGCGAATGCAATTCTAATTATAAATTAGAATGAACACTTTTTTTATGAATGCAATATTGTTATTGTGACTTCAGTTCACGGAAAGTGTGAAGACTTTGGTGCAACCAGGCGAGCTTCTTCTGACTTCAAGCAAAATCCGTTCGCTTCAGGATCTTCATCATTTCTTCACATCATTGAGTCGCAAAACAAGCGATTCTCATGTACCTCTGAACGTGATGCAATTGGAAACAGTTATCGAACAAGACTTCCTCGAGACGATGCCGACTGTTCCGGCTAGATAGTAGGAGAAGAATCATACCGGCACCGGACTGGCCTTCGTATAGAGTTACAGTGCAATTTCATGGAGGAAATCGGACCATCACTTGTATGAAAAATTTGTATCTTTTTTTTATTATTTAATTTTTCATCGATTTTAGTGAGAGCGTTAAACCATTCTCCTGACGACAGCGGAATGCAGTTTGCCCTGAAAAGACAAATGGAATTTTAGTTATCTTTATTTTTTAAGTAGTCAAAGCTGCATAATTTTTGCAATACATTACTCCGCTCCGACTGTTACATGATCCATTGGGCTTCTCACGCGTCTCCTCATTCGGTTGTGAAAACAATAAATAGCTAATGATTGCACTTACGACTCTGCAAGCTACTCTTCGCTAGATTCTTGTTGGATCGTATTCATCATTCATGTCGATCGATAATTTGTAATTATACGTTTGATAACGATAATTTGTAATTATATGTATGGTAGTCGAAACAGTTTCGAGTGGTTCCTTTTTTCGAATTATATGGTGCGATATCAGTGCGAGAAGAAAACTGAAAAAGAAAAAAAAATGTTCAATCAATTATCGCGCTTATTTTCTCAACTCCGGGTGGCCATTATTCGTACTCGCATTATAATACAATAAATTATAGCGTATACGCAATTCGAGATTTAAGTGTTAAACGAAAACAAAAAAAATGATGTACTTCGAAAGAAAAAATTCGACTCTGGAGAGATTGTATAATTGAAAGGTATTCGATAAATGTTTTTAACTATCTGCATTTTCCACCAGCACAAACAAAAGTACCCACGATGATTAATCCACGTTCAGTGAATTGTGAGAGGAATATTGCTTGGAGAAGATGATTTATTTTCAACCAAAAGTATTTATCGAAATGAGATTGTAATATGTAAAAATATTTTTATACGCGCAACTTGTAGATTCGTTTGAAGGCTTTGATAGGCGTGAATTAATTAACGAAGGACACATTGTTTGCTCGGTCTGGACGAGTTTGAGAAACATTTTTAATATGTTTCTCAACTCTACGACAATTTAATTGATATGTTATTAAACAGCGCTGATTGATATAATTAATTATGATTAGCCCGCGTACAGTGTTTTCCACCCCCAGGAAATTTCGTTCCGCCGCACTCCCTTTTTCTATATAGTTAATTGTTAGATATGTATGAGAGATATGAAGAAACAAATATATATATTATGAACTCTGTATAATAGAATATACAGGATGTCCCTTTTATCTCTGCCCTCCCAAATAAAACGGTAATTATCGACATCAGAAAAAAGTGTTAAATGCAAAAGTTGTACAGTGTAGCGGAGCTATCAAATGCGACCATTTTTTAAATTTTGGTTTAATCTTCACTATTTTAAATAAAATGATACATTTTTTGTTTAACCATCTTGTAGAGTACCTTAAGCCCCATATAAAACATTAGGGGATCAAAGTCATTCTAGGTCATTCAAGGTCAGTATCGATGATACAAATCTAAATATCTCGGACTACCAAATATTTGTGGTAGTCTTATAAACATTTTACAAAATGACCTCTATCAGCTATTCCCATAAAAAAAAGTCTGATGCAGCGACATTCGACATGGATGGAAATAAAGAAGTTTGAGAATTTTCTAGACACTTGATTTCGAAATCGGGTATTGTTTAAAGAGAGTCCTACAACTAACACGAGGGTTTACAGCAATAACACCCAACATAGCAGTTTCTGCATTTTCCATGGTTCGCGTTTTAACACGGTTTTTCTCAGCAGGAATAACAATAGCCATCGCGTTAAATGACTACCGCGTCAAACATTCACCGGCTTGGACACTGTCAATCTGGAAGTTGCTCGGCATACAACAAACGCACTCTTGTGGTATTTTTTCTTACTTCACCGTAACATAATATCATGTCTATTTTTTCGAACTGCCGGTACATTTTCAAATTATGAATAGCTCTTATGGAAATTCACAATTAGACTGAACGACAACCTCGATTGTGCTACATACGATACGGATTAATGCGGGTTGGTAAATAAATAGAAAGTATTCGCAGTATTGTCGATTACTACAATCTTCGATATCTCGCATTTGCAACTGTTTTTAGCTCGGATCACTACCAACTGTTTATAAGTAAACGCATCCACTGAAATACAAAAAATGGTCGCATTTGACAGCCCCCTCCACACCGTACAACTTTTGTTTGAAATATTTTTTTGTGACGTCGATAATTATCGAGTTATTTCAAGTGGCAGAGATAAAAGGGACACCCTGTATATATTATGAACTCTGGATAATAGAATATATAAAGAAGTATAATTAAATGCTATGAAATATGTTAATTGTAATCAAAAATACAATTTAGATTATCTGATGTTAAATAGTCCAATAGACAGATGTCTTAGTTATCGATTGAGTTACTAGTCTGTGTTTCGTTGATAGATGGCGACGCACTCGAAGTTTTGAACGCCGCCATTATGCGGGTTGGCAATCGGAAAAAGACAATGTAATATATTTAATTTGAGAATGATAAGTTTTATTTGAGAAATAACGATTTATTGAACTGAACCGATTGGTATTAAGTGCACACGAAGTTTCGAACATTTAAATTATTTTTATAGGTAAATTCGAGGAATTATTGTGGTTATCATACGCACGCGGTCGTCAACAAACAGTCAGTAACCAAGAGTTTCGTGTTACGAGGTGCACATGGATTCGAATATGCTCGTCCAGTAATAGAAATGCCTTCCAACTTTCAACAATTGCTGTTATCAATTGCATGAATAGTCCGAAAGAATCGAGTGTCTACCGTATTTATTTCACGAGGGCAATCTTTTCCATTGTTTGCATAGTTTAAATTTGTTCATTTATCGGCATAAAATCGATAAGAGAACGTGAAAAAGCGCACGCGTTGCAGTTCTGACGCACAACTCGCAGCAACCAAATATTATCTATATATATATATATATATTGCACGCGAGACAACTGCCACTGGACTGGCAGAAGAAGAAATATCTGGAATTTGGCAAGCGTTTTATTAGTAAATTTATATTATCAAACGTCTTCCAACGTAACCCTCCACTTACCTCGATCAGAAAATATTTTTATTTTCTTTAACGTCAACAAAGCAAATGGCTTGCAAAAATCGCTCGAGAGTTTATCTGGGCTACGAGGACGAGTTTATCACGGAAAAGCATCGATCACTGGTTAACTTTACGACGAACAAAATCGGTGGCAAACCGGTAGGTCGTTTATTTTACAATGTTTGTTAAGAACAAAAAATCCAGTATATTGGTTAATTAGATACATCAAATATTCTCTATACTTTCCTTCTAAAATACCTGTCTCATCGCATTGTTAGGATTTCCACAATGAAAAATCCATCGTACCGAGTCCTCAATGCAAACTCTGTGGCTCGCAACAGTTACTGGCACTGCAGGTTTATGCGCCTCTGGAAAATTCGAGATATCATCGTACCATGTACATATTCGCATGTATAAATCCAAATTGTTGGAATCAGAATGAAAGCTGGACGTGCTTGAGAGTGCAGTCTCTCGAGGAAAAGACTATAACGAATACAGCTGATAATTGTGGTCTCACGAGTGCATCGACAACGAGTTGGCTTTCCGGTGCTGATGATTGGGGTGACGAAACGAACGACAATGTTTCGGAACAAAACGGCAACAATTTGTTCAGCAATGAGCACAATCTTGTATCTAAGAGAACAGAGATTGATGAGAAAGAGCTCCAGCACGAACTCTTGAATCTTCGGGTTGATGATCCAAATGCCAATAGGTCAGTATTCGTTCATCAGAGATTGGAAATGTATGTTATTTAGTTAAAAAATTTGCTCTATTAAAGAGTGTGGCTAAACGCAAGTTGGATCTAACAATTTCAGCCCAACGAGTCTAGAAACTTTGGTGGGAGGCGGTGCCGTTGGCAGACTAGATTCGCCCCTCGCATCTGCCGAAATCGAGGGTGAAGAAAGCGAGGTGGTTTGCATCGATACTCCCATTCAACCTCAGTGCGATCTCATGGATCTTCTGCATGAAGTGACACCGTTACCTTTGCAACATTCCGAATCGAAGATTCATACGAATCTTACTTTTACCGAAATATTCATGAGCGTCGAGGAGGAGGATCTCAGTGTAGATGTTCCGCAACATGTGCGCGACTTATTCGTCGAATATCAATTGTCCAATCCTGACGTTCCTATGAGCTCGGGCTCGACGGTCGATGAACTCAAGGGTATCGAAACGAGTCCAGAGAAATACGAGAAAAGTGTACCAATGCATGGTGATGAGATGTTCCATAATTTCCTCAGTCGTATTCAAAAGAATCCAGGACAGATACTCAGGTATACAATTTTATAGAACTCATGAAAATTATAATCGACTGTTAAAACTGTCGATACCTTTAACTTGAAATAATACTTACTATTTTATTTTAAAATCTCAGGTATTGTCGAGACAACGCAGCAGCTCTGTTAGTCTCACCTCTCCTGGAAAGTATCAGTATATGTACCAATTGCGGTGCCGAGAGAATGTTTGAACTTCAAGTCCTTCCGACGATTATACCAAAGCTTCGACTCGATCCGAGCAACGGACGTAATTTTGAGATCGAATTTGGCACTGTACTGATATTCACCTGTTCCCGAAGTTGTTGGTCAACCCACGACCTTTACCAAGAAGAATACGTTGTCGTACAGGCCGAACGATTATAGTAATTGTGAGAGAGAGGAGAAAGAGAAAAAAACAAGAATATATGTCAACCTCGTTGGCATTTCCATAAGTAATTGAGAAAACATTGATTAACTGACGTCAGTAACGGTTTTTGTGTGTGATATGTAGACTTTCCGTCCACCAAAGTCAGGTATTACACCAGAATAATGAAAGCAACAACGAAAGATACTGTCATGCTTTTTAAAACACTCTTTGGAGAGAGTCCTAATTATTTGAAAAAGATTTGAAGAAAATCTTGAAACCTTTTTCGATTTTACAACAAGGGAAACCATTAACTATTTTTTGTTTCAAGATATGATGAAAATTCGGTCGATCAACGATTATTATTGAATTCATTTGGAAATGTCATTTTTAAGAGCCGTTTACAGACAGAATTAAGATTCGCGGCTATTTTCATTCGCCGTACGATTGGGGAACTCCGCATCTCGTTGTTCGTAAATAAGAAGTCGACAGAACTTGAGGAACTTGAGAATCAAAGATCTAGTCAATAACATCGCGAGGTGTATTCATTAAACAAAAAATATATATACCTAGAAAGCTATAGGAAGCCAACCCGAAATTTCTTATTCATTATTTATTTGTATATATGTATACGACTTAAACTCTTGGAAATGAGAATTTGCAGCACCAAAGTCGCACGGATTTCGAACGAATAGTCGATACTGGAGATGATGGTTAGAGATTGCAGTCTTCGAAGAATTAGATTTTGTCAACGCTGGAAATAATTCAACCGAGTGTTTAAACAATATTTCTTTATGTCAGTATCGTATAGAATACATATAACCTTTTCCATTAATTACAATGTCTGTGGTTAAGATTTACTCTATATTCTATACACATAATGCGAACTGGTATATATATATACACGATGACGAAAATAGGGCAAATCCTGTTTTCAATGTAGAACGATGATTCAATAATTTGTGTGTCTCTGCTCACCAATGGGCTCAATGTTTCTTGGCAAAGTGCTCAATCTATTTTTCAACGAAATTTAGGTAAGAAACACTCTGAATCTAAATATTTCGTTCCAGAGGATGGGATGCGAAGTATGATTTCTTCTGGAACATTGAGTCTGCTATATCCTTGAAATACAGATCGCCGTTCGACCAATCAGAGTCTAATAATTCTGTCACGATGCTGTTAATCTTTTCTACTGTTTGATACGTGAACGTCATAACTATTTTGACCTCTTGTTCGGAATTCCTCAGACCTGTACAGTACGATCTCGATGCTCGTGCAGCGATAGCGGTCATCACGTAAACCTGGATCATCATATCCGTCAGTCTTTTCAAATCCATTCTTTGCTGTAAGAGAGTCGCACCATATCGTATCAACAATGTTTCCACAACTCTTTTCATTTTGTTGACTGCGATTTCGAGCGATGTGGCTGCTATTTGCAGCGACGGATGTAAACTCTCTGCGAGATGAAAATTGGTTTGCCGTTCTAGTTTTATAGCCAGTTTCATCATCTTAATGGGGTGGAATAGTGGATTCCGCAGTTCACGTACACCCTGGCCTAGAATTTTACCGCTGTATTGAAGACCCATCAGGGCAGCAAATATCTTTGTATCCATAGCAGAACGATCATAAGTGATTAAAGGCAATGCATCTCGAATTATTTTCTCATAGGGCTGATTCATTAAGCATCCGCTAGTCCCAAGCGCTTGAATTCCAGTACATATTGCTTCTATGCAAACACTAGCACAGTAAGACTCGACCAATGATTTTTCCAAAGAAGTATCCTGGTTTTCGAAAGTATCGCTCATTCCTGCGGTCAAGTAAACTATAGCTTCCATTGCATAGAGATCGCAGGCCATTCTACCAACGATGTTGTGCTTTGAATCTTCCTCGTGCCTCTTGCTGTTAAAGCCTTGGCTATGTACTACGCTAGTTGTCAGGTGATTCAAGAAATTCTTTAGTATACCAATGGCTTGAGCACCGGTATTTAATTTTCCTGAACTCAGAGCCGAAACAAGCATTTCTTCATCCATGATCCCTGTGCCTAATGTTGCATCAAGAGGGATCTGAACATCATTGAAATTTACAGTACAAAGATCAATACCATGCTGCCCAAACATAGTCGCTGGCTCTTCTATGGTAATGCCTTTTACGTTGCTAGGAATTACAAAGGCGCTCACTCGCGTGTCTTTTATATATGGATCGGGACTTACATTATTGACTAAAACGACAAACATATTGGCTTTCGTGGCATTGAATACCCAAGTTTTCTTAGCATTGAGGTTATAAAAATTGCTACAATTGCTCAAAATAGCTTTGCCTTTAAATGGTTCAGAGGTTGAACCAGATGGGCACTCAGAAACGCAGATAGCTGGTTCGATCTCACCCGCAGCAATTTTAGGTAGTAAATCAGATTTCTGCTGTTCGTTGCCATATTTCATTATCAGCTCCACGACCGAGGCACGTTTCGTTAGGTATGTACCGAGAACTGGTACTAATGAAACTGTTTCCACCAGTTTGGCGTATTCGCTACTGGTCAATCCAAGACCACCATAAGACTCGTCGACCGCAGCTCTCAGAACTCCAAGCTTTTGCAATTCTTCGAATATCTCATCCTCCACTTTCGAGGTTAAGTCGATCTTTTGTGCATCAACACTGCTTTGAATATAATCTTCAATTGCTTTCAGCCACTCAAAAAATTCGCGATTTCTCTCGCGAGTTTGGGCCTCCGGATAAGCGAGGAATTCAACGTCAAATCGACCTAGGCACAGGTTCTTCATAAATGGCTCACGAGTCGGTTGTTTAGGTTTATGTGCCGGCAATAACCTTTTTTCCGACCAAGAGCCGGTTATGGCAGCTTCGACGGATAGTTGCGACGAACATCTGATCTGCTTTATCAGATTGCCGAGACCAATAAATTGTCGTCTCGCTAACAACTTTTGCCTCAACATTATTATTTGTTTTTAGGCGCTTTTGTTTTCGCGTAGTGTACACCGTGTACACTTTACAACGCAAAATACAGAAACGTATAATGTGCGGCCACCATATTGAAACAGCCACAGACACGTGCAAAATACTTGTTAAGTTTGAGTGTCTACCGATAGATGACGAGATGCTACAATTCTCGAAAGTCTGTAAACATATTTGCAAGAATTAACTTTTTATTGACAAACTAATAACCATCTTATAATTAAGCAATATTTAAAAAAATGTTTCTTATTGTTAAATCTTTTGATATTTTATCACATAAGGAGGTATAAAGTTGAATAATACGATGGAGTCGAAAACAGACAATTCTGATTCGTCCAAGAGGAAAACATTTCATCCTCCGTATTAGCAATATTTTGCCTCGCCGTCTTCACTTTCGTAATCTTCGTCTGAAATGTGGAAAAATGGAGATGAATTATCGGAGATGTACATTTACATTTTCTTTAACCTCTAGACTGTCCATTTATGTACCGTCTATCTGCTCATTCCGAATTTTTACGCTTTGGTTATAGAAATCTGTTGGCTTCACTATAGGACCGCTCATCGTGCATCCGTGCAACGCTTTGAAATAAGTAGAACAAGCTTTACCATATTCTTTATTCGCCGCTGATCGAGTTATGATTTCTGTGTCTGAAATAATTAGGAAAAAATTAGAATTTGTTACGCACCTTAAAAAAAGGAAAAGATAAAGAGAAACTCACAATTTCTAGGGATTTCCCAATGCTTGAGCCTTTTTCCGAGGTCTTCGATATCATGAGTAGCGAAAATGCATCCATGATTGTCATGCGGACCCATAGGTTCTTCAGCAATGCGGATGCACTCTGGAAGTTTATAATTCTTTCTTGCACCAACGATGCCATACATGTGCCGAAACTGGTAACGATACTCCTTATCAAACTCTTCGTGCGAGAATTTCTTTGTAAATTCGTTTCTGTACAATTTCACTGCTCCTTCTACCGATAGGCCTATTTCTTTTAAAAACAGAGTGTACTGCAGACGTCCACCATTACGAAGATGATGATTTTGTTGCAATGCCTTGTGAAGGTTTCTCATGCATGGAGGATACGAGGTTTCGACAAGCTAACGGATCATAAATGGTAGGAATTAATATCATCTTGTTTTCATCTATGGGTCTAAAAATTGTTCGACGTGATGATTATTTACCTCATCCAATTTTTCGATGGGGATTCTTCCAGAACGCGAAGCTATCGGACGAAAAGCCTTTTCGTACATCTTCTCAAGACGTTTTCCAAGTATATGAATTCTCTCATCACCATCTATTTGATAACCAGGTCCAATCGATTTCTAAAACATGTACATATCGTTTATCAGAAATTGTTACAATTTATATTATACAGTAAATAAAAACCAACATTGAGCTTTGATGCGAAGTATCGTTTGAACATTTCATAAATGACAAAACGAAATTCCATTTTGGTGATGTAAGCTTGTCCTTTTTCCAAATATACGAGACGATCTTGCACCAGATCGGATACCATTTCAAACGGAACTTTGTAGAATGTTGTTTTGTCAAAAGAAGTTCCATCGATTGGTTCGTCATAAGTTGACCGAATAAGTTCACTTTTCAGGCATTCTTTTTTGGTGTCATGAACCTTTAAAGAAGCAAAACAACAATTCAATTAAGATATGTAGTTTTCCAATCATAATTATCACCATTTTAGTTTATTTGTTCAAACTTTAATATTGATTTTATCATCTCTAATAGCACAATAATTCTCTGTCTTACTGCAGGGAATTGGATGTTATTGATAGCTTTGAAAGCAACAATTCCTTGTTCATTTAGAGCTTCCAGCCGCCACCGAAACAGATATGTTTCCATTTCTCGTAACCATTTTTGTGCCTCAGTTTCACGATGGAAAACCAGACACAGGATATTATGCATGATATTGTCCATTTTTCTGGCTTCTCGACGTTCCTTGGTGTCGACTTCACATCCTTGTCCATCGCAGATTGCAGCAAACCTTTCAAATCCTCTTTTCTTAAGCTCCAAGATCAACTTTTTTCTGCATTCCTCTGGCCTTTTTAGCTCGTTGTTAGTAGCAATTTTTAGAACTACACCGAGGACTGTACAATCAATCAAAAGGAATTTTTTTTTGACGAGACTTTATACACACGTTCCAATCTAATACTATGACATTATTATTAAAAAATTTTACTCGACAATCTTTCAATGGCCAATCTTTCGAGCTCGCGAAAATCCATCAAGCCTGTAGCAAATTCGTTATAAAATTGCATGTCGTGTTTACAATATTTTGGCACTGCCGTTGGATTTGCCTCTATAATCGTATGCATAGCAGGCACGGACATCCTTAGCACGAAGAGACTGTAATAAGAAATCGCAGTTTTATGAATCGTTATTGTAATGGATGTATAAATAATTATATCGAGTATTACCTTCAATTTGGTGTTAACGGACTATCAAAGTTTCGAAGCATCAGAGGAAAAGATGCATTGTAAACAGCAATAACCGGTGGTAAACAGCGCCAACTATGCAGAACGAAGCAGTTGACACTTAGACTTCAGGTTACGTCCAAGCTGCAATATGCCGACTATTGGGGTGAAACGTGATTTACTCTTCAAAGCTCTTGGAAAAAAATATTGTAAGTTGAAATAACTATGTTCCTGAGATTCCTTATGCTATATTTAGATTTTGTTCTTGTTTGAATTAACGGAAGTCGGCTACTCGAATATTAAACGATTAACATAACCTATAACAAAATTTTATTATGTCCTGTCGCACATGGATGAACAGAAACGAGGAACTTAATTACACACTTATCTTGTACAACGAAATCTAGAAGATTCCAAATAAATGTATTGAAATATCTGAACCAATTACTCTAACGATCTGATATCGATTGATCTTCCAGCTGATGATGAGTTTCAAAGCTTGTGCTTCGAATTTGGTTTGGAACTGGACGAAGTTGTAAGTTCCATGCGCTTCTTTAGGACATCTCAATAATATAGTGAAGCAACTCTACTAATTAATGTTTTCTTATCAAGACTACGGAGAAACAAATGATAACGAAGGAACAAGGTGCAGAACAGAGCACAGGTGCTTCGGAGGAAGTAATCTACAGGATAGACGTTCCAGCAAATAGATACGATTTATTATGTCTGGAAGGTCTTGTAACGGGACTTCTAATTTTCCAAGAAAAGTAATAATTTTTATAATACTTAGTACAAAAGCCTTTTTGAACTTCAATTTTTATAAGGCTTCTGTAAGAATTCCAATGATCGTGATAAAAAACTATCATTTTATCAATGATAATCACGAATATTTGTTTAATTCTACAGAATCCCACTGCCACGATACAGAGCAATTGTCCCTAAGGCAGGATTGCAAGAGATACGGGTGACGAAAAATGTGAGCCATTATCTAAATTGAAACAATCTTCTGTAATTTCATCTTTTTATGGCATTTAACAATAACAGATTTGTGTTTCAGTGTAAACAAATTCGGCAATACATAGTTTCTGGAATTCTCAGGGGTGTGACTCTGGACAAAGATTCGTACAACAGTTTCATTGATCTACAGGACAAATTGCATCAGAATATATGCCGCAAGCGTTCGCTTGTCTCGATCGGTACTCATGACTTGGACACGATTACTGGACCATTTACTTACGATGCAAAATCACCGAACGATATTCGTTTCAAGCCACTAAATCAACAGAAGGAATATACGGGAAGCGAACTAATGGATTTGTATGCTGTAAAGTATCCCATTGACTGAAACGTATGAATTCACACAATCCCCACAGAAATCTCAAGAATATTATTATGGCTTTGTTTGCTTATAGAATCATGCGCAATTGAAGCAATACTTGCCAATAATCAAGGATAGTCCTGTCTATCCAATCGTGTACGATGCCAACGGTGTAATTTTATCTCTACCCCCAATTATCAATAGTGATCATTCGAAAATCACTCTCGATACGAAAAACATATTAATTGAATGTACGGCTACGGATCTTACCAAGGTACGATGTTTCATTCGCTCGCGGAAAATCAAAAAATTTATTATCATTTTAAAAAGAGATATTTTATTACAATCCTAGGCGAAAGTCGTCTTGGACACTGTAATTTGTGCCTTCAGTGAATATTGTAAAGATAAGTATACAGCTGAGAGCGTCAAAGTTGTTTATCCTGATGGCAAGAACTATCTGTATCCAGAGCTAAATTATCGTACTGAAACGATAAGCAGCTGTAAAGCTCTTAATTACATTGGTGTTAAGTACGTACAAAAATGGTAAATATGAGATGAAAGCTATCTTTCTAGAAGGTATATTAATCGATCAATGATGTGCTTCACAGGACCGACCATGAATGTGTCGCCAAGTTATTATCCAAGATGTGCCTCAAGACAGAATTGAATGGAAACGACTTATTGAATGTTGAAATTCCTCCAACTCGACACGACGTCATTCATGCTTGCGATATCTACGAGGATGTTGCAATTGCCTGGGGATACAACAAAATTGAAAGAACTATCCCAAAAACTTCCACCATTGGAAAAGAGGTGAACACGATTAAAGTGTTGACCATGATTGAAAACAATCACATTTAAATCTAACGTTACATATTTATCTGTTTTCCAGTATGATTTAAATAAATTGTCCGATCATATACGCGAAGAGCTTGCTCATGCCGGTTTTACCGAGGCTCTCACTTTTTCGTTGGTGAGTAAAGGTTTTATCTTCTAGGGATAAAAGTAATTATTTTTAATTAATGCGTACAAACTGTATCCCAATCCATTTTTCAATATGTATTTCAGTGTTCCCAGGAAGACGTCTCGGAGAAATTGGGTCTTGATTTTGCCAATGTACCAGCAGTTACGATATCTAATCCAAAGACTCTCGAATTTCAAGTGAATATTCTTTGATTTACCCAAGTCTTACTTTACCAAGATATTTTTAGTTATAATAATTAATCTATTATTGTAATTACAGGTAGCCAGAACATGTTTGTTACCGGGTTTACTGAAAACCCTAGCAGCAAACAAAAAAATGCCATTACCATTGAAACTATTCGAAGTATCGGACGTCGTGTTGTTGGATCCGAAAAGTGAATGTGGTGCTCGAAATGAGAGGCGTCTAAGCGCGGTTTATTGTAATAAATCGGCCGGTTTTGAAGTTATACACGGACTTCTCGATAGAGTCATGCAAATGCTTGAAGTTCCTTGGAACTCCAATAAAGAAAACGATGGATATTATCTGCAGGCCGACGATGGTGAGAATATACGAACAAAAATACAAACAAGATTCAAGGCAAATAGAATAAATTTTCAAATATCTCGATTTTCTACAGATCCGACGTACTTTCCGCAACGATGCGCAAAGATCATCATGGATGGTGAGCCTATCGGTAAAATGGGCGTGCTTCATCCGAACGTGATCTCGAAATTTGACCTCAGTCTTCCCTGTTCGGCGATCGAAATCAACATTGAGTTGTTCCTATAATTTTCCCGTTGTTGCAAAAATATCGAACGCGCAATTTCTAGTCGCATATTGTCCATACACGAACGATGTTTTCATTGAAAGTTGGCTCTTCCAATCGAGGTCAACGATGATGTAGGCAACAACGTGAGTGACTATTTCCCATTCCACTTTGTGCAAATTGCAATCTCACGTCGACTAGGCATGAAGTAAGACGCAGCAAAAAAGGAAACAAAGATCGAAACGGCGAAACGAGGTATTGATTTATTCTATTAGAATCAAATTCTTGATACTAATATATGGGTATAACTGATATCAGATTAAACTAGAATGAAAAAAGAGGATTAGTGCACAGCGAACAGCGAATATTTGAAAAAGGGACGAAAATCGAATGATTAATTCGCTACAAGCGTCAACAGAATAAAATAGAGACGTCCACGCAACGTATATTTATAGGTTTAAAAAAGCTATAATTATACCCGTCATCGATATCACAATGCGCAATGTAATCGAATGAAAATTTATTGATTTGTGTTTTAAAAAACGCGTTTTATATTATCAAATGTGATCAGAACGTGAAATTATTTAAATTTTGCCGCTCGAAAGCCATTTTAAATACAGCGAATTTTATGGTGGAGAGATGATGAAGCTTTGGATTTTGTTCGCCAGATGTCGGTATAAGTCCCATTCCAAATCGTAAAGAACGGCGTCGAGCGAGAACATCACACATCGTTGCCGTACGCTGATAGACGCACACAGAGTTATCGCAACGTGAAATATATAGATTCATACATATATTCGAAATAAGTAGCCGAGAGAACCCAGCAGAGCAGGGGCCGTGCGCTACAGAGATATAATACTCGTCGCGCGGAATGGCCGTGGAAGTAACCAGGGGAGAGAGTTCTCCGCCGTCAGCGAGGGCGGCCATAGTCAGACATGGCGGGTGTTAGCTTACGTGAATGACGGCGATAGTGAGTACCGAGGAAGAAGAGAAGGAAAGGAAAAAAAACTCGCGAGAGAGAGAGAGATAGGAAAGAAAAACGTTCCTCGACGAGGAGGAAGTAACGTTAATTCGGTCGAATCAACCAAAAAGAACGGTCGTTGTTTCGTGTCGAAAGTGCGTTTGCGTTTTTTTTTTCGGTTTCGCGAAGACTGTAGTGCGCGTCGTTATATATATACCGTTCGTACGGATTGAGGATATCAAGGAAGGCGAGGGACAGAGAGAGAGAGAGAGAGAAAGAGAAGAAAAAAGTTCAGCGAAAGAAAAGAAAGAAAAAAACCGCCCGAGAATTTCGTGTCATATGATTAATTCGGACGACGAAAAATGCAGAATGTAGGACAAGTGAGCACCTCGGATAGCCAGAAGAACGATAAAACGAGTGGCTGTGGTGGTGGTGGTGGCACGTCGTCGTCGTCGTCGAGTCGGGACATTGCTGCTGGTAAGACGTCGTCGTCGACAACTACCACACAATCGACGAACTCTAGTCCGACAAAGTCCGAGACCGAGACATTTTCGGAATTGCAGCCGCGCTTTATGACAGACTCGTCGGAGAGCGAAGAGGACAGCATTTCAGAGGTAAAGGAACTTGAAAAAAATAGCAATGAAAAAAAAAAAAAAAAAAAAATGAAAGAACGACGGAATTTTATTGGCCTTGGAGGAAAAAAAAAGTGAGAGGGAGAGAGAGAAAAAGTAGCTAAATCACAACCCAACCCAAAGTGTATTACATCCTTGTTTCTCTCTCCCCCCCCCCCTTGCTCCCTCTCCCCCCCACCTCGTTTTTCCCTTGGCCCCGCGAACTATTGGTAATATACCCTCTGCCAACCCCGACATTAATTCCGTGTGCTATAACGCGCAAACGGCCCTTCTCCGTCGCACCACCACCACTACCACACCAGGCCAAATCGCCCGTGAGAGTTATACACCACTTGGTCGCACGGAGAGCGGCGGCCTGTGTGCTGCTTGCTCTATGCTTGGTGTGTGAGCGTATGTGTGTGTGTGTGTGTGTGCCTAGTTTCTCTTGCTTGTCTTCCTTTCTTCCTTCTCGCAATGCCCCTGTACAACTCAACCGAGAGAGAGAGAGAGAGAGGGAAAGAAATACTCTTGGGGAATTCGACGCATCATGTGTGTTTCTGGCCTACACGGCTGCTAATATCCCGTGCACCATTCCATTCGCAATTCTTCATTCCTCTGAGGTTATACAAAACGAAAAAAAAAAAGGCAACGTTTCACGGACGTGTAAAAAAAAAGATGTCACGAACCGTCCGAAAAAAAAACACGTTGACCATTCTTATCGTAATATCTCGCGCACGCATGAATTATTACGTTTTTTTTTTTTTTTTTCATCGCTTTGTAAATCTATTTCGTATCCCTCGTATCACACTCGTGTCGCGATTGTGCTGATACGAGGCATTGTCACGCAGACCAAGAGAGAGGAGCATTGTAATATAGTCGAGGTGGAACGAGGCGAGCTACGAGAGTATAAATCGACACACTGTGCAGAGTTTTTTCTGCGAATATACCGATAAAACTGGGGACAGAGAGAGAAAGAAAAAATGAGTAGAGAGAGAGAGAGAGAGAGAGATGGATGGATTCAGTGCGTTTTTGCTACTGCGTACAGTAAACCCGTTCGCCTGTGTCTGTGTGCGAACTAGCAATGAACATTGCTGCGTAATCTTTCGTGTCTTTCCCCTCTGTCTATCTCTCTTTATTGTTAGGACGTGGTGAATAACTGTCGTGAATCGAGAATATTTTTTATTCTCGGTCATAATGCGATGAGAGATCCGACAATCTCGTGTAACGTCACGAAATCGCTCTCCGTTCGACAAAAGTGTGTACAATTTTAAACATGGAGAATGGACTAAAGGTTCGTCCTCGTGTCTGTGTGTATGTGTTGCTGTTTTTGTGTATATGTCTCTATGTGCAAGTCAGGTTGGTGGCTTTGATCGCAGGCCTACGACCGAGAGCTGCTGCTGCTGCTGCTACTCGTGCTCTGCCTGCTTTGCTCTTCTCCCACTACGTTATTAAAGCCGAGTCTCTTCGACTATACAGTACACACACACTCTGGCTCTCAGTTGACTACAACGGGGAATAATATCCTTCCATCCTTCCTCTCCCAATTGCCCCGGTGATCACGAATGCTTTTACTCCTCTTTGTTTAAACTTTGATATTAATTATGTAAAATTTGTCTTTTCCTTGATAATGACTTTGTCTCGCTTCGCATCTCTATAATTCGTTTATTTGTTCGATCAAACGTTTCTGCGTGTATCTCGACGAAGTTGGACTCATCGTCTTCGCGGATAACTTCGTGACAAGTGAATTGTGAATTTTCGGTGGGATGGGGAGAGGGTTAGAAAAAAAAAATGAAGCATGCAACGACGTGAATTGAACGATGAAAAAAGGTTATATAATCGTGGAAATATATATGCGTTAATAGGCAGAGTAGCTGCGAAACGTCAAGTGTTCAACGAACGAAGCATGTGCAGAGGCAAGCAGGCAACCCACCGCGATATGTGTGTTCCAAGTCTGTGATGCCTGTTGGGCTTTACCCCGTGCTATGTGTATAGGTATATATACGTATAACGTACGTACACATTTAAAATACAACATTGCGATTCTCGACGGTTCTCGGCGATTCCGGCGCGCACAGTGTTGTCATGTGTTTCGTTCCGTGTTCTCTCGACGATTTCTTCATTTTTCGCGTGTCAATTATTAAATTATCGTTTACTCGTTGATTCCGTGGTACAAATTTATCTTTTGAATTAGTTTTTACGAGAGTGATGAGAAACGCGATTATTGTGGATCGTATTATTGTAGCATCGTTTCATGCGACAATTATGCTAAAATAATGGCGGCCCACGTGATACGTGACAAAAATAGAACGCGAAATTAGAATCTCGATTCTGGCAACTTGTTCGATCGTGATTTTTCTTTTTCTCGTTGCCGAGAGTCGACGGGACGTCAGAGAGGGGAGCTGGTCACGAAAAGATTGACAGGATCGAGATTCCGACGGTGCATCGTTACGTTGTGTTGTGCTGCACAATGAAGAAAGAGCCCGCATCTGTGCCATCGCTACCACTATGTCCACTTCCATCAATCCAATATGTCGAGTACACACAATCCTCGTATATCCCAGCCAGCCACACGTCATTGCGCATGGAAAAAAGTAGCAGGCACGTCTTTCCTTACTAATTCCGTTCGAATCGTCTTTTATTTCGCGTTTCCAATGCACGAGACAAGAGTTTACATGGAAATTTGTAGCATTGGTTGTAAAAAGAGTAGAGCAGTTTTCTCTCTCGTGCATAGTTGACGCATCGCTTTATTATTCTTTCCTTTGCGACCGTGTGTTTCTCCGTGTTGTGTGTGTCACGCCGGATGTTCATGAGAGTCCATCCTTTACTCGTCCCGTCCACGTCGCGAAGCTAAAAAAAAAAAAAAGAGCACGGAATAAAGAAAGGAAAATTGTCGAGAACGCAAAAACCAAGTGGTATTTGACGTCTATGGGGTCGTGTTCGTGTGAGATATCGTGGGCTGCAATGAGCTGAAGAACGAGACGAGTGTGCGCGAGTGTGTATAGAGAAAAGTGAACGAGCCACAGAGCAGCAACGCGAACGGGGCGGCTCGAGCGTAGCCCCTTGCTCGTGTCACACCGTGCGCTGGTGCGCTTGTCTCTCGCCTTCGAGCTTTTCTCTCTCTTGCTTTTCTTTTACTTATACATCGGAGAATATTGGTGAGTCGCCGCGAGTTCGTGGTATCCCGAGTGTCGACAAGTGCAACACTTCGAGTTTACTACGTGCGTGTCTTCCTTATGTGTTGTATGTTAGTTCTTTGTGTTAGTGCGCGTGCGCGTGTGGGTTGAATGCCGTGAACCTAGCCACTATGTTAATTTATTTTATACTCTAGGCAGTGTTGGCCGCTCACGGGCTTCGCTCCTCTTTCGTCTCTCGCACACTTCGCATTTCTAATCTTATAATTTTTTCGATCGGTCATTTGTATTATCATTTTTGTTGCATATATCGCTAAAGTTACGTCGATGCGAGCACATCGTGATTCTCGCGATCCCACTGATTTTCCCCACTCCGTACTCCACCGTCCTGTTAATCGGTTCACGGAGTCTCCTTCGTTCCTTACTATTATGAAGCTCCTGTGCGAAAAGGTACAACGTGAACCTTGTTGAGGAGTGCGGCAAGGTTCGAGGGTCTGAAGCTCCGGATCGTCACGGGGGAGGGGGGAGGGTGCTCGCGAGGTGATTTTAGCGAGAAAGTGTCAGTTATATTCACGCTTCCAATGGCTACTCTATCTGCCCGTATCTATTCTCTTTGTATGTTTCTGTCCTTCATAAAACATAGTTTAATTATTAAATCGTTTCTCAATTTGCACTGCTTGCCCAGTTACGTTGTTGTATGCTCGTACAAAGTTGTATATTTATATATTTGCTGGATATTTCTACGTTATCACTTTCACTATTCACAAGAATGCATACGTATGTTTGTCGTTCGTGTATTGAAAATTTTAAAACGTTTCCAATGTGTTCTCTTTCCGTGGTCTTTAAATTTAATTTGACTTTTTTTTTACGTGAGTCATTCGCGGTGAGTCGCTGCTGTCGTTCCGCTCGTTCCGTTTATCGTAGAAGCTTGCGCGTCTGTGAACAACTTCTTTCATGGCATAGTACAGACCTACGAGAAAACACGAGTAGAGAAGCAGCAGGAACGAATTCGAGAGGATTTCTTTTTCACGCAAGGCTGACGTATTTTTTATTCGTCTTTTCTTATATTCACACATTTTATTTATTCGGTCGTTTGTCGCTGGTACACTCGTGTGTCTCTACGTGCAGGCGTCGTGGGGTGAGGCTGCGTAGTGGCGGAAAACAGATGCACGTAGTGGTAACGAGAGTATACGTTTGTGCGACACCAGAAAGAAACGACAAGGCGAATTTTTGCGTGTGTGCGTGCGCGTGTGTTTCACGTTCGATTCTCAAGGCGTAGCGATGATCTCGTAATAAATCACTTCTTCGATCGAATAAAATCGATGCATACAACTGTACGTGTCCTCCTACCTTCGCAGCCACGTCCTTCATTGTTCCACAATCCTGCCATCTCAGTCTTTCCAACCTTCTTTACCGTCCATTTCACCATTATTCTTTCTCGTCGAGTCTAACCTCGAAAATCGTGATTTTTTTCATTTCTTTCGTCCGTTCTCATGCTACGCATTTCTCACACAGCAATGAGTGCCTTTCATTTCTTTCTCAAAATCGATTCTGGACGTAATTAGGATCGCGCGTAATAACGACAGTGCTCACCTTTCGCAAAAGTCGTACGTACAGTCGGGATAATGTGCATTCGTCGCCACAAGGACGTCTTTTCGTCACGAGTTTAAGGAAAAATGGTAAGGTAGTGGTCCCGGCTCCTCCTGATCCCTAGCAATACCCCCTGATTATCCAAAAAAGCAATAACATTTGTCAAAAGAATATAAATATACATGAATTGTTTTCTCGTATACGAGTTACTAATTATTTCTGTATTTTTCTTTGGTTCACTTAAAGGTGGAGTGTTTTGCAATCGATCAAGCAGAATTGGACGAAGAGAACCATTTGGAGACATCAAAATTTCTCTTAACCCCTGAAGATCCGGAGCGTTCGGTCGATCCTGAGACTCAAGCACGCCTTGAGGCGCTTCTTGAAGCAGCTGGTATCGGCAAATTATCGTCCGGTGATGGAAAACATCTTGCCGATCACGAAGTACTCAGACGTCTAACATCGAGCGTGTCTTGCGCCTTGGATGAAGCTGCCGCTGCACTGACACGCATGCGTACCGACAATCCTCGTATACAGAACGACAAACGATCGCTAGTCGAGGCCTGTACGGACGGTGACGTTGGAACCGTGAAGAAACTCCTTACCGAAGGCCGTAGCGTTCACGAGACAACTGAGGAGGGCGAGAGTATACTCTCACTCGCCTGTTCAGCAGGATATTACGAGCTTGCGCAGGTTTGTTTTTGGCTTTTTCTTCAAAATGAAACAATTCGTAAAACAAGTAGCATATCTTTCGCTTTCGAAGTCAAGAGGGTCGAAAGAATCACGAACGCCTGAAATATTGAAAAACCATAAACCGTTTTGAAGCAGGTATTGTTGGCGATGAGTGCGAACGTGGAAGATCGTGGCATCAAAGGGGATTGTACCCCTTTGATGGAGGCGGCGAGTGCTGGACACGTCGACATCGTCAGTTTACTAATTGCTCATGGAGCTGATGTGAATGCCCAGTCGACGTCAGGTATGTCATTTATATAAAGAAAACAGAAATGCAACTTCTCATTCTACCACATTCACCCTAAAAAAAAACTCGAATTTATTTTTATTTTCAAGGCAACACACCTCTCATGTATGCATGCGCCGGTGGTCATGAAGAGGTTGTCAAGGTGTTGCTCGAGGCAGGTGCAAATGTCGAGGATCATAATGAAAATGGTCACACACCATTGATGGAAGCAGCGAGCGCCGGACACGTTGCCGTTGCTAAGATTTTACTCGAACACGGGGCTGGAATAAATACCCACTCGAACGAGTTCAAGGAGTCAGCATTGACATTGGCGTGTTACAAGGGTCATTTGGATATGGTCCGTTTCTTACTCGAAGCTGGCGCCGATCAGGTACAAATTCCTCCCTGACGTACAATTGTAAAACGTAAAATACAAACGAAAAAACATAAAAATGGGAAAAAATTCTGCTTTCGTAGAGTCATGAGGGTTTAATCACAAGTACAGGGATTAGGTTTTTATCGGTGTTCGAAGACAGATTTATCACTTTTAGGAGCACAAGACCGACGAGATGCACACAGCATTAATGGAAGCGTCAATGGACGGTCACGTTGAGGTCGCACGTTTGCTGTTGGATTCTGGTGCTCAAGTCAATATGCCAACCGACAGTTTCGAGTCGCCCCTCACCCTCGCTGCTTGCGGCGGACATGTCGATCTCGCTATGTTGCTGATCGAGCGAGGTGCCAATATCGAGGAGGTCAATGATGAAGGCTATACACCATTGATGGAAGCGGCGCGCGAGGGTCATGAGGAGATGGTAGCGCTGCTTCTCAGTCAAGGTAAAGATACTCATCCCTAAAGGAAAATTGGTGTCGCAATCTTTTGCGACGTTTTATTAATTTTGTTTTCATTTTATTTTTTGATCTTATCAAAGGTGCAAACATCAACGCCCAAACGGAAGAGACTCAAGAGACGGCCCTGACACTGGCCTGTTGTGGTGGTTTCCTCGAAGTTGCGGATTTTTTAATAAAAGCTGGAGCTGACATCGAATTAGGCGCATCGACACCATTAATGGAAGCTGCGCAGGAGGGACACTTGGATCTTGTGCGTTATCTCCTCGAGTCTTCGGCTGACGTTCACGCTCAAACGCAAACCGGCGACACTGCCTTGACGTATGCTTGCGAGAATGGTCATACGGACGTTGCCGATCTTCTTCTGCAATATGGGGCCGATCTGGTTCGTACCCATTTATAAATACAATCTTTTTCAATTACGTGAATGCAATTCTCGTTATTTCATGCCATTACAATCTTAGTAACAATTTCTTAACATAGATTTTACTATTTACGATATTACTATGTCTTGAACTTATAAAAAAATATTTTCTTTTTTTTTCGACGTCAAAAAATAGGAACATGAGTCTGAGGGTGGCCGAACACCGTTAATGAAGGCTTGTCGTGCCGGTCACCTCTGTACAGTACAGTTTCTCATATCCAAACTGGCCAGTCTTAATCGCAATACTACGAACAATGATCATACACCACTGTCGCTCGCTTGCGCTGGTGGACATTTGTCTGTTGTCGAGCTACTGCTCGCACAATCGGCCGATCCATTCCATAAACTGAAGGACAACTCAACGATGCTCATTGAGGCCGCTAAAGGGGGTCACACGAATGTCGTTCAACTGCTGTTGGATTATCCTCATAGTATTATTATGAACAATCCTCACAATGCCACTCCTGCACCGATGTTACTCCCTCAGCAACAGCAGCAGCAGCAGCAACAACAACAGCAGCAGCAGCAACAACAACAACAACAACAACAACAACAGCAACAACAGCAGCAGCAGCAACAACAACAACAGCAACAACAGCAGCAGCAGCAGCAGCAACAACAGCAGCAACAGCAACAATCTTCCCAACCACCTCAACAACAACTTCCGCCTTCATCGCAACAACTTCAGCAGCAAACTCAACCTATTCAACATCCGGTGAATCAAGCACATTCGACTCATCAGCAACATCAAACCCAACAACAATCCCCGAGTCAGCAGCAGCAGCAACAGCAACAACAACAGCAACAACACCAACAACAACAGCAACAAGCGAGCGAGCAGCAGAATCAATCGCAGAATCTGCAGCCAAAGCATAATACGCAAAAATCATTGCTCAGAAAAAATCGATCGGTCACGATGATGCCGGATACGAGTCTCACCTCCGCCGAAGCGCAGCAGGTCAGAACTCAGCCTGCAGGTGAAATAGTGAATACGAGTAATAACAAGGAAAATGCGACGAATATTCTCGATAAGGGTAGTGGCGGTTTTACCGGCCTGTCTGAGGCGAACATCAGCCTTGGCCCTGTCAACGTGGTTGTCAATGTTGCTAATGCACCAACCACTGCATCAGTAGTTTCATCGACGACGACCGGAAACGATAATTCTCTCGACGTTAAGCCATTTGTGCAGCTGGTAAGGACACAGCATATTCTCTACGAGCTCCAGGTTTGTTGCACTTTCCCGCAATTCCATTTTTACACTGTTGAGTGATTTAAAAAATAATTCTTACGATTGTAATGTATGCAATTGTAGAGGGTAGAGCGGGAGCTGCAGATAAAACGAGCATCGTTTTTGGGCCCGTCCGGTACGGCAAATAACAGCATTGTCGGAGAACAGCAACAGGTGAGCGACGTTGTCACAACTGCCGAGTCATTACTTCCCGAATTACTACCGAACACTTCGCCTGCCCAAACTGCCGGTGAGTTGCAAATGCTTCGTGATATTAATAATTATTACTTGAGAAAATCCATCACGTTTTGTCGTTAGATTTTGAAATACATAATGATAAAATATTAATTATCAATAAGGTCTCGTTTGCGGTTCAACCGCGCCGTCGGGAAGGCTTTTGGAACAAGAAGCGGAGGAACTAATATCGGCGTATACAGCGGGTTATTACATGTCCAAGAAAATAGCATTGCAGAGGAGTCTTCGACTTATCGAGGAAGAATATCGACCTGTCGCACCGACTTTTGGTGAAAACTTTCCGATAGTCAGTGGCGTCGGGAGCACGGTCGTTGGAGACGGGGGTTCGAATTTTCCGACTACGCCACCACCGCCGCTATTTTTACCACCGATAACCGCGAGCACCGGCTCGTCGACCGCGAATATTGGTATATCAAATTGTGCGACATCGGTAGCCGCTGCAGCAGCAGCAACGGCAATGCCGATACCGATTGTAACGAGAAACATGAATATCTCCGCGCCGAGTTCACCGATCATAACCGGCTCACCAACGAGCAACGCGACAAACACCAATACCGCAAACGTTCAATCGGTTAATGTCTCACAACCCATAACGGCGAGTAGCGACGTTAGTCAGAATACAGCTATAAGCGATCGACCAAAAGCAAAGCCGGTGTCGAAAAAAGAAGGAAAAAATGTGAGAAAGGCTGCCGCTGCCGCAGCGGCTGCCGTAGCATCCGGTATCGTTATTGGAAAGATGTTGCACCAGCGAGAACACGAGATGGGTCCTATGGATGGTCTGCAGCAGCAATATCAGCAGAAACAACGCGAAGACACCTATCAGGTACAGCAAGTGCATCAGTTACAACAGATAAATCAACATCTTCAACTGCAACTTGATCAAGTCCAGGTGAGTCGATAGGTCATGTAGGAAATTGGGTACATAAATTTTTGCTTTTATCATGTTTTTATAAGTTCATGGAATTAAAACGAAGCGACAAAAATGATTCAAACTCTAGAAAAAGATAATTAAAGTGATCGAAAGTCGCTGATCGACCACGGTATTGCTGTAAACTTTGACAATTATGTATAAAGAGAAAATCATGCAGCTTCCTTAGGTCATTATTTCACATTTTTTATTCTGACAGACGTTTTGTATCGACAGTATCTTTCTATTTTATTGTACGCGACATTGATTTTCGTGAAACCTTTCGCGATTATCGAATACTTCTCTTCTTTCGAATTTAACAAAAAAATCGTTACTTCATTGTTTGTCAAAATGGTCCGCGATAATCGCACCCCCGTGTACAACCGTTTAATCCTTTGTACCAAGGTACAGCAACAACAGCAGCAACAATCACCTCCTCATCAGCACTTCCATCACCAGGAGCAAGAACAAGAGCTTGTCGAGGATACGGAGGAAAATGGCCAACCGGTATCGGCGAGATTCGCTCGTCATGGTATTCTCAAGCCAATCCAGCTGATGGAGTGTCTTCGTCCTGCTCGGAGTCAGCACAGCAATCATGGCCAGGTGCGTACAAAGTTCGGTGTATCCGAATTGCGAGCCCCTGCCCTCCCCAATTGTGCGGACATTTTTATTAAACAAAGAAGAGAAGTAATTTCGATCGCGATTCTGTCACAAACAATATTTAAGGATTATTTTAGAAAAATGTTTAAACTTTACAAGTTTTAGGATGCGTGTTAATCCGCGAAAAAATGTTTTTTTTTGTGAGCTCAGGAGAATCCTGATCAAGCCGTTCCTCTTGGACCATCGGAACAAGAATTGTCTAGTTATTGTAGAGGACAGAACGAGTGTCCAATATGGCAAGCTATAATGAAGAATGACATGAGTATGTTCGAGCTACAAGATGGTACCCAGGTTCCCCTTGACACGGTTGCCGATATATTTGAAGCAATGCACTTTGACGGCGTGCCTGGTGGTAAATTTTGTGAAACTTTTCGATTGAATAGCTTTAACGAAATTTTAATTTTTATTCCTTATTCTTCTACTTGAATAATACATACGAGAGTTACTCTAACATCCCTGGATATGTGAACTATACACAGGATCAGATGGTCAGGAGAATCTTTGCCTGAAGAAATTGGAGCTCTTGTACAGTGGGGATCCTCAGTATTTGGCGCAGATACAGGAACAATATCTACAACAATTGCAGCAGGAGCAGCAGCAGCAGCAGCAGCAAGAACAACAACAACAACAGCAGCAGCAGCAACAACAACAACAACAACAACAGCAGCAGCAGCAACAACAACAACAACAACAACAACAACAACAGCAACTGCAGCAACAGAAGCGTCAAAAACATCACTGGTCTCTCCGTCAAAAGTCTGAACAGGTTTGTTCACAATATTTTGAACCTATTGCTAAAAAAGTTGGTTATTATTCGGATTTAAGGTTTTTATAAATTCTCCACTATTTGTGAACAACGGAAAGCTGTCATAACACAGTAACATTTTCCAATCAATAAATGACAACGCGACATTTTTTTCTCCTCAGGAGAAGAACATTCGAGCAAAAGTAGTTGCCGAATTATTGGCGGATCCTACCTGTGCGAAAATGGTGATGAGTGGTTTCGCAAAGAGCCGACGTATATTGCAGAAGAGGGAAGAGGCAGCTGCGGCTCAACGCACATTGCTACGGCCCGCTTGTTTCGTTCAGCAAGATCAGCAGCAACAATCCCCGCAACAACTGCAGCCTCCACCTCAACAGCAACAACAATCTCAACCTCAGCAACAACAACAACAGCAGCAACAACAACAACAACAACAACAGCAACAATTACCCCAACAACTGCAAAAACAACTCGTGCAACCGGTAGGTTCATTGCCCTCTCAGTGCATATCTGCAAATCAGGTGCAAGTTGCGACGCAGACCCAAGCACCATCGGTCGTTGCGGCAGCGGCAGCTGCAGCCGCTGCAACTTCGGGCGTTGTAACATTGCCGGAAAACGAAAAACAAGTGTATACCGTTCCCGCGGGTGGAAAGGGCAAGAAAGCTCGTTATCCGCTACTTTCGCAACAGCAAACGTGTCAGCAGCAAACCACTGCCAATCAGCAAGCTCAGACACCTCAGCAGCAGCAGCAGCAACTGCAACAGCAACAGCAACCTCCACAATTGCAACAACCTCAACAGGCCCCTCAACACCAACAGCAGCAGCAACAACAACAGCAGCAGCAGCAGCAACAACAACAACAACAACAACAGCAACAGCAGCAATTACCACAAACTCAGCAACAACATCCCGTGGCGAATTTCCCATCGCAAAATTATCAATTAGACGCGACGTCTGTAGCTGGCCAATATACGACTGGTGGCGCGGTAGCTGTCCCAGCAGCTCCAAGTGCCGGTTATACCGTCCCTCTTGCGCCTTTTTCGTGCATGGACGTCGATTCTGAAACTGACAGTAATCACGACACAGCACTCACCCTGGCTTGTGCCGGTGGACACGAGGAGCTTGTGGAATTTTTACTAAGCCGCGGCGCTGACGGTGAGCATCGTGACAAAAAAGGATTCACGCCACTGATACTCGCTGCTACTGCGGGACACCAGAAAGTCGTTGAGATACTTTTGAATCAAGGCGCCGATATCGAGGCACAGTCCGAACGTACGAAAGACACACCTCTATCGTTAGCATGCAGCGGAGGTAGATTTGAGGTGGTTGAATTATTACTGAATCGCGGAGCAAACAAGGAACATCGCAATGTCTCGGACTATACGCCATTGAGTCTTGCAGCTTCGGGCGGTTACGTGAATATCATCAAATTATTGCTCAGTCATGGTGCTGAAATAAATTCCCGCACTGGCTCTAAGCTCGGTATATCGCCGCTCATGTTGGCAGCGATGAACGGGCATACCGCCGCAGTTAAATTACTCCTAGATATGGGAAGCGATATCAATGCGCAGATTGAAACGAATCGCAACACCGCATTAACCCTGGCTTGCTTTCAAGGCCGGCACGAGGTTGTTAGTCTTCTCCTCGATCGTAAAGCGAACGTCGAACATCGCGCGAAAACGGGATTGACACCGTTGATGGAAGCTGCGAGCGGGGGGTACGTTGAAGTCGGTAGGGTTTTGTTAACCAAAGGTGCCGATGTCAATGCCACTCCTGTACCATCGTCGAGAGACACGGCACTGACCATCGCGGCTGATAAAGGTCATTGTCGCTTCGTTGAACTGTTACTGTCACGAGGCACTCAGGTCGAGGTCAAAAATAAAAAAGGCAATAGTCCCCTCTGGCTAGCTGCGAATGGCGGCCATCTGAGTGTCGTTGAATTGCTCCATTATGCCAATGCTGATATAGACTCGCAGGACAACCGCAAGGTATCGTGTCTTATGGCCGCCTTTCGGAAAGGACATATAAAAGTCGTCAAGTGGATGGTGAACCACGTTACGCAATTTCCTAGCGATCAGGAGATGACGAGATACATAGCCACGGTCAATGATAAAGAATTTTTGGAAAAATGCTCGGAGTGCGTTAAAATCATCAGAGCAGCGAAAGAAACTCAAGCAGCGAGGGCAAATAAGAACGCGTCGATATTGCTGGAAGAGTTGGATATGGAAAAGACGAGAGAAGAATCGAAAAAAGCAGCTGCGGCGAGACGTCGGGAGCGCAAGAAGAAGAAGAAATTAGAAAAAAAGGAGGAGAAGAGAAAACTTCACGAGGAAAATAAAAAGAACGAAACGATTTATGAGGACAAAGAGGACAATGGGAAGAAATCGGACGATGAAGATGCTGACAGAGAGGACGATAGCGATCATGAGGGCGGCGGTGGTGGTAGTGGTGGTGGAGGAGGAAGTGCCTGTGCAACGAGCAGCGGTAATGCCGCTTCTAGCGTGGAAACTTGCGAGAGACTCGACAATGTTCCGTCACCGGTCAATCGAAGCCCCGAAGATCCCGATAAGGAGGAGGGTGACAGTGGTTTTGATGCTAATAGCCAGGGTAGCTGTAGCAGCAACGACGTCAAAGCGAGGGAAAGAAAGAAAGACAAGAAAAAGAAAAAGAGCATTAGTCCTGGTAATAATATCAATAATAATAACAATGACAAGGACACGTCTCCTCATAGATCGGCCAAAGCATCGATACCAGCGAATGCGGCTGCCAATCTAAGCACCCAGAATACTATTACACCCACCAAGTCGCAGAGCTCCAATTCGGACAAGTAAGCTTAAAATTTTTTTATGTATTTATCTCGTGCAAAATTCATACGTTTCCGTTTGTTAATTTTTTAATCCCCTTTAATTTTCCAAAGACGAATGTCCGCTGGTGTGGGCAGCAGTAGTTCCTCGAGCTCGGCACCTTCGGTCTCGAGTACACGAGCGGCAACCGCTGCAGCTGTTAATTCGAGCGAGCGAAAGCTCAAGGGACAATTGGTTTTCGAATCTTCGAGACATCCGGCGGATCGCGAAGATTTCGAGGCTACCGGCAACGAGACTTATGTCTCCGGAAAGGGTAAAAAATCAAACGCCAATCAGTACGATAACGAAGCGGTCGCGACGAATGTCAAGGCGAATAGTTCGACAAGCCCGAAGCAAGGTGGTAAGCGCGAGGAAGGATGGAAAGAAGTAGTACGCAAGTGAGTACAGAATTTGTTATATTCAATTACTTTCCGCTCCATTTTTTTAAGCTAATCAGAAAAATGTATGCGAATCTTAGAATTAATTCTTTCGGTAATGTCGAAGAGTCAATATTGACTGAGAATCTGGACTGCCGATCAACAATTCGCAAATTACGTTCATAAATTTCTGATTGGAATGACAACAAATCGTGAATTTTCAGGGGTCAATCCGACGATTCGGGAAGATTCATGAATTCACCGTTCCGTTCGAAGAAAGTATCGGTTCCACCTAACGCGATAAGTCGTGTAATAGGAAGAGGCGGAAGCAACATAAACGCTATACGTGGTGCGACGGGAGCTCACATCGAGGTGGAAAAACAGAGCAAATGCCAGGGCGAAAGAATAATAACAATCAAGTGCGTAAAAATATTAATTAGAAAAATGTATGTAATACACGATAATATATATACGGATGTTTTTGCAGAGGATCGACCGATGCGACCAAACAGGCTCATACACTGATAGCAGCTTTGATCAAAGATCCAGACGTGGACATACTCCAGATGTTACCAAAATCGAAGCTCACCGTGATAACCTCGTCGTCTTGGGACAAAACGACACTTCCGGCATCGAGTATCGTAAGTATCGCAATATAAATGTTTCCTTTTCGATAACAATTTGGGTTGGTGAGATGCGACATTAAAATTTACTCATACTTGAGGGATACATATACGTAGTATGGGTATTTATCCTGTTAATGCAATAAATTACACTCCAACATTATTCATGCTTGTTGAATTAGGCGACAAAGAGTCGAGCAGGTACGGCAAAGACATCAAGTTCGGTGAGCAGTACAACAGGATCGCAATCGAGTAAATCAGGCAGCAGCAGCGGAGCTGGGGGTGGGGGTGGTAGTTATACTTCCGGTGCTCCGTCGGTTGCTCAATTGATGCCATTGCGTTCGTCATCGAGCATAAAGCTCGCAGGCGCTTTTCCGACTCCAATGTCAAGAGCAACTGCACCTAGACTCATAGCAGCTGGTAAGTTTAATCTCTGTGACTCTCATCTGTCTGTCCTCTTTTTTTCTCCAACTCTCTATCTAGATCTCTCGGGATAGTACTCGGACATGGCACATTTCGACGTTTTTTTGCGATTTGCGCTTTTGATACGCGCGAGACGGAACAGAACAAAAACGAAAAAAAACAACGACTTTCAACAATAACAAAAAGATCAAAACAAGCTCTTCGTCGTACTTCGGACGATATGTGGGCAGCGGATAGCCGCACCCGACGCTTCCCGCTCCTTCCTCGCGACTCTTTTGCAATTTTTAAATTAGAAACCGAAGAAATGCAAAAAACAAAAACGAGAAAAAATTGTTTTCTTACATTTTTATAATCGGTAACCGCAAAATCTGATAACTTCCCCACAGCGGAGAAACGTGCGCATGCGACAGCCGCGGCCCAAATGTCATCCACGACGAATACAAAGACGACAATGTCGTACACGAGTGCAATAATGACGTCTGGACGTTCAACAAAAATCGTCACTTCTATAACTACGAGTCAAGCCTCGTTCGCAGCAAAATTAACCGAAATCAATGCATCCGCGATTAATACGACAAGCACAGTCGGGCAAACGAATAGTCAAGGATATAAGCTGATGAAATCATCGCAAACAAGCTCTGTGACCGTAATGTCGTCGTCCACAGCCTCGACAACGCAGACACCACAGCAGGCGATCTCTCAGCAATCGTCATCCGGAGGAGCAACATCATCCTCGTCATCGTCGGCCGTATCCGTTGCATCGTCGTCGGCGACGGTGATAACATCATCCTCGTCCTTCGGCTCGATTTCGATGAGCGGTCCGGCTTGCGCAAATTCCGGAGCATCGTCAAGCGCTGTAGCGGGTGCCCAGGGCGTTACGAGAACATCGCCAAAACACTGCCGACCACTGCCCACTCTATCAGCACCGCCGATAATACATTACAATGCTAGTAAAACTTCGTACACCGCTGGTACTTCGAACACGACGACTTTACAAAATTCGAATTTATCGGCCGGTTTGTCAAACGGTTCCGACAATAACGGCTCGATCACGACATCGACGAATTCCGTTCGTGTAACACCCTCGCCACCCGCTGTCGTTGCTCAAACGACCACGCTGACGCAAACATCAACGTTGGCTCAGCAACAGCAGCAACAACAACAGCAACAGCAACAACAGTCTCATCATCATCAACAGCAGTCGCAGCAAACGATGCAACAACCTTCGCAGCAGCAACAGCCTCAACAGCAACAATTGCCGACGACTTCCCAATCGCAAACGCAGCAACAACAATCGCATCAAGCACAGCAGATGCGCAGCACGACTCCAATTGCACCAACTATCGCTGAACAACATCAGCAACAATCGCAGCAACAATCGAGCAACACACCGCTCGAATATTCACTCTTTAACGATACATTCTCGAAAGTCACTCAACAATCCATGTGGGGAGGACGTGAGAACGAGTCGCAGAAGGGCATGAATTTCGCGACTGTCGCAGGTGGTGGGGTCAATGTGAATTCTTCGGGTGGCAACTCTTCCAACAAATTCATCGATAGCGCACCACCGCAGGTTTGCATCCCTCTTTCATGTCTTTTTAACATCACTTTGCTAAAGTGTTAAAATCGTCCACTAGCCAAATTGACAAGTATTGAGACATTTAGGATTTGGGACGATTTTAATTTTTATCGTAGTTTGAAGATATTTTTGTTAATCTCATGAATTTTTTCTCCGACCCAGGTGGACGCTTCGAAAGCTCCTGGATACAGAGGAACAACGGCAATGTGTTCACCAGTCTCCACCAAAACGCAGTCCAGCAATACTAATAGTTCAAGCGGCGTAAACGCGATTGGCAGTGGTGTCTCACCATCGGGAATGCATAATTCGATACAAACACAACAATTTCAGTCGTCCGTTAATTACAACGAACATCAACATCCGGTAAACAAACCACCGGCAAGTTTGGCAGTCGCGAGGCCCGTTATGACGCAACAAAATATCGAAATGTCACAGTACAACAGGCCAGTGTTTCAAGCGGAAATTAGCGCTAGAAATGCGACGGCGACGCATCAGCAACACGTTATGCAACAACAATCTTCGACCCCGCAACCGAGTCTTGATGTGAATCTTTTCAAGTCAAATAATACCGGTTTTGAGCATCCCAATGTCAATTCTAGCTTATTAAAAATGGTGCCCAATGATGCGCAGCCGGGCCATCCTTTGATGCCGTTTCACCCTCACATGCAAAGTTTCGCTCAAACGATGGGCGGACAATCAGCCAGTGTTAATACGACCGTCAGTATGTCAAGACTGAACCCGCGCGCGCCCGATTTCTCGAGTTCGTTGCATCTGAATAATAAACCTCAAGTTACGATGCTAAATGCACCAACGGGAATTCATCCAAATATGTTCGCGACCGTGCCAGCATCGCCACAAGCAACGGCGATTCAGCAATCGAACAATCTCGCCATGCTAGGGCCCAATTTTCCAATGGGAAAGTATCAACAAGCGGCACCAGGAGGTTCGAGAGTTCCGGCCAATCCAAATTTGGCATCGTCCAACGGGCAAACCAGATGGCCATTCGTACCACCCCACAACAATTGTCCACCTCATCAAGATCCCATGATGGGTCAGATTAGTTTTCCCAACCACCTGGGTAGCATGACAGGACAAACGGGCAATATAGATCTCATAACCAGTCTTGAAAATGGCGGTTCTCCAGCAATGTCACCTTCGTCCCCGGCACAAGTTGCTCAAGACATGAATCAGATGAAAATCGAAGATCGCAAAGTTCCACGGCCCATTGGCACGGAGAGGGCGTGGAAAAATTATGCCACGGGAATGGGACCTGGTGGCGATGCCGACTCTATCAATTGGATGCTCAACAACGAGAAACTCGTAAACTCGTGGGCCAATCTTGCACCCGGAATGGACAGACATCAGATGTTCAGACCGAACACTTCGTATAATCGAATGTCAAACATCGACGCAGAACTACATCAGATGATGGAATCGACTTTTCAGGTGAGCCAGAAAGTTCGTTCGCGCTTATAAAATGATCTTTTCAAATTGGTCGTAATTTTTAATGCATAATATTTTGTCAATATTCAATAGTAATTTTTTAATGCGTGCGATTTTCAGGGCCATTTGGACAATCAACAAGCATTCCCGAATGGAAGTGCGGCGGGATTATCATTGATACCGGGCCTCGCTCTGTTGCCCGGACAGTTCGGTGCTCCCGGTTTACCTGAAATACCTCATAACGAAAATGCCAAGATGGAGCCGCCAGCGTGGGGAATGTCCGATCCTGGCCAAGACAAGCAACATCCGGTAAATTTATTAATACACTCATTCACCCT
Organism: Netelia fuscicornis; assembly: GCA_946811545.1. Lineage (NCBI taxonomy): Eukaryota > Metazoa > Arthropoda > Insecta > Hymenoptera > Ichneumonidae > Netelia > Netelia fuscicornis. The sequence goes on from OX328015.1 coordinate 40,911,038, forward strand.
TTCATTTAGACTATTCTTGACTGCAATCGACTCCTGGTCACTCGTTTAAATCGATGCGTCAGCTCGCTAATTTCGAAATTCCTCAATGACTCATACGAAATTTACTATAAGCTTCGTATCCGCACGGAGAAACTATTGATAATCTTACAAAACTTATACCGTGCATTTCTACATTTATTTTCTCCCCACCATGAAATCGCTTGTCGCGTGGTTTTCACCTCTCGTGAAGAAGCAAAACTCTGATTTTTTTTTTTCTTCCCTTCCAGGGATGGAACAAATGGAGCCACTAAATATCGAACCGTCTCATTCTGCCAGTTTTTCGACGAGATTTTACACGCCCGCCAGTAAGAAGAGAAAAATCTTTCTAATTCGGAAGAAGAAAAAAAACGAAAAGAACAACAAAGTCACGAACGAAAGACGAAATAACGAATGATAGAAATTCGAGACGAATTATCGGAGTAGATTTACTGCAAAAAAAAAAAGAATAAAATATAAGCGGATAGCAAAGGAGAATGGAAAGAAAACAGAAAACGAACATCGGCATGGCATAAAGGAGCACCAGCAGCGGAGTGGCAGCGTTGTTTCTTCTAAACACCACGTAAATTACATTACTACCTATATTCATTGACACCCCAGATTCAATATTTACTTGTCATGCTAGATGATAAGATGGTAAAAATCCTTACTACAGTTTATTGCTATTATCTCTAATATACTTATTCGAGTACGGATAATGGATCAGTGCGCTTGGTGGGAAAAGCGAGATGGAAAAGTTTCTTTTTGGCAGGGGAGGAAGGTATAAGTGCGCGAGACCAACGACCTGCGTTGAGGAGAGTCGAGAGAAATACATTGCTAAAAAAAAAAATAAAGAGCGTGAATCGTGTGAATCGCGTTTACCACAATATGTCACGAATTCACGATACAATTAGAAAATTGCGTTTTTTGGGGGAAAACGTATTTTCCAGGTATACTTTTTTTTTCAATATTATTTCTCTTCGTTCAAGATTATTCGCGCTTGCTCGTTGTATATCGTGTGTAAGTTGCATGTTTCACTGTAACGGCGATTTATCGATAAATGATTGATATATGTATACCAACATATATATATATATATAAATAATGGCGATGACGGTGACTGTGTAATTCTGCCATTAGGATTGGTCATCCGATCTGATGTCTAACCTAACTATAACAATATGATAAAATAAAAAGAAGAAAATAAAATGAAAAACAAAAAACGAGAACTTGAAAAACCAGGGAAAGAGGCAGCAAAGTACACGTACAAAGATCTACGCGATACAATGTTTGCCAAGGGACGCGCTGTAATTTGCGTCGTGTCGCCTTTTTTTTCGGAATTCTCATTTTGATGTGGCGATCCTTAACCACAGGCACATACACACGAATTCATACAGGAAAACGATGTGAGAGAAAGCCGCCCTCTCCTAACTCGGCGATTTAACGAGAGTCTTATCGATGATAAACCCTTTTCTCTTTTTTTTTTGTCTGTTTTAATTTATACCGATTATACATTGAGAATTGTCTACCATGCGATTTAGAGAAAAAACAAAATGATCGTGGAAACGAGGTAAAAAAAAACAACACTATTGAAACAATACGAATATACCAGAGTTATGTAAATAATTGACGAGTCAAATTTCATACTGACAGAGAGCTAGAGCGAAAGATGTGGAAGACGAACACGTTCTTACTAGTTCACAATCGTTTTGAGCTATAAAGCTGCGAAGAAAAATGCAAAATTCTTTAATCAACGACATTGCAATTATTCGCCGTGTGAAGATTTATTCTCAATTCCTCTTCTGATCTTTTTTCACAGTACGCATCGTATCGTTTTTCTTACGAGGCTGTATACCTTTTTAAATATGTACTCTAGTTACAACAGCTTTTCAGTAATTTGCGCGAGTTTACAAGACCTCGGTTATTATCAGCTGCTGCGTTGCTCTTTCACGAGTATCAATGAAAGAAAGAAAGAAGACAAAAAAAAGAAGAAAAGAATTCTCAAGACTTTTCTAAAAAAAAAAAGACAAACTATACGAGATGTACGAGCACACTCGGTTAATTGTGCAAGTTCTCGGAAAATTACCAAAGTTGCGTGCCTCGGATTATTAATAACTGCGTAAGAACGATCGAGGGAATTTGCTGCTTCCTCCGGTCGTAAAATTGAAACTCGCTGCTATTAACGAGATACAACTTATCGATCCGATTGGCATCCGCGACATTAAGATTAAACTGAAGAAAAAACAAAAAAAAACTATCATGTCTGGACTGCCGAATGTATAAATATAAAAATAATCGAAAGCTAGAAGGAAAGGGAAAGGGAGAATGAAAAAACGATTCGACACAATGTCGAGACACTGACTAGAGGACGGATTAATTAACGCGTTGTTTGTTCTCACGAATACGAATTACCACTAATTAATAGCGGTGATACGGTAGTCATACGATTTGTAATCAACGATTTTATACGGTGCCCTCGCGCGTCCCGTGATTACAGTGAGAAAAAAGGGAGAAACTGTGGCGACCCGATATCGAAAGAAAACTCTCGGATTACGAAGAAATGTGGAGGGAAATACCGTGACTGGAGATCGACAAGAATTTAAAAGAAAAAGAATACCGACAAAGAATTGCAATCGCAACGACGAATCATTATTATCGATGAACCGATTGTTCGAACAAAATGAAAAAAAAAATAATAAACGGGATAATCGCCCGTCCGACCGATTATTCATACTCCTATAAATACATTTAAACAAACAAAACAAACAAAAAACTACGTAATACCCTCGAAGCATCTTTATAGCGAAGGTACCGCGGTCTCTACGAGTATAATGACACTACTAGTGCTATGGTGGTAATATTCTTTATTATTATTATTATTATTATTCATATTATCGTTATAGTTAAGAGTACATTCGAGCAGATAAAAGAAAACAGGATAAAACGTACGTACATACACTCACAAACACCACATAAACATGAAAACGAGAACTAATACCGAAAGACATAAAATACTTGCAAGTAATTAAATAATAATTATTATCTATACGCGTAAAAGCCTGCAGTAGCACCTCTCTTCTTCCTATTAAACAAGAAGCGAAAAGAGTGTGACAAAAACGTAGTATACTCTTATTCATCTATATATATATATATATATACCACGAAAAAGAAAAGAAAGAAAAAAAAAACACGAGATACTTGCGAAAAGTACGTGCTACCTGTATGCTATATATAGGCGAGCATATATATATAAATTAATACATAGAGGAGATGAAGATTATATTATAGATAGAAGCGCGTCGTGTCTGTTGGCTGCCAGTACCGATTATTAAACGATCGGATCAGCGTACTAGGTATGACTAAATATAATGAAAAAAGTAAAAACAACAAAAAAAACAACAAAAATTGAAAAACTATGAAACACTATTATCACGTATTCTTATGATATTACTATTGAGAAGAAAAGAAGAAAAAAAAACTGCTGATATCGACGCGACAATCGTGTCCGTGTTGTTTGCTCGATTCGAACGTAGATACAAAAAAAAATGCTCTGGGCCCCCTTTTGGGCTGGAAATTAAAGGAGATGAAATGTTTGTCGAGGTGTTCTATATGCATAGATTGCAATGAGCTGTGTTGCGTGTTCACATTGACACGGTAGTTCCATCCCCTCAGAGAAGTATCGAAAGATATCGCAGGTCTCATCGTCGTCGTCGAAGATGATATATAACGTATGATCCTCGAGCTATTATCGTTTACTTCTTGAATTATTCGACAAGCGCCTCAATGATCAATCCCGATGATGATGATAAAAAAAAAAACATTGTTATTATTTAAAGGCTATTTTCAAATTTCATTTCATGATAACTGCGATATAGTATGATATAATAATAATAATAATAATATTATATGATATATAACAATGAAGCAAATAAATGAATATAAATGTCATCGGTTGGTGGACAATTTGATTGATAATAATGGGTCGTTTCAAATAAAGCGCGCCAATATGTCGTGTTTTCCGTTCTTACCGACAAAGGCGTAGAATTACTCCGCTTCGTCATCCACCGGTGACCGTCTTTCGAGTTTACCCAACAGATGGCGATACGTGGTTCGGATTTAAAAATCGACCGTTTAAATGTTTGCAATATTCGTGATACTAGTGTTGTCATTTTTTCGTATTTTCACTTCGGGTTTGTTGTACTGGAAGATTATTGATCGAATATATTGAATCGCTTAAGATAGATACGATAATCTAAGTGTATTAATATATAAGGTATTTGTTGCAGTATAGCACCAAATCGTCTTGAATTTCGTGGGGTTAAGTACATTTTGGGGAACGAAGGAAAACGAGTCAGCCGGTGTTTTGCATCGGTTCAAGGTGAATTCGAAATAAATGTTCAGTGCTGTTGTAACTGACGAGGAATGGCTCTGTGGAACAAAGTTACAACAGGGTTCAATAATGACGACGAAACGGTTAATTTTGGAGCTCGCACCGTAGCGGAGATCAATGGATCGATTTACGAAACATCGACACTGGCCACCATTCAATCGGACGGCCAAGTTGTCAAAAATCCAAATGTATCAGCTTCGATTCAACATTCCATGCTTTGTGTTGCTGTGGATAAATCGTTAACGATATTTAGTGATGAATCGTGTTTTGAGATTATTCTCAGTATAGCCTTTGACTCTGTTATAACAACCTATTGCATGTCAAAGGATGGTCCTTTTCTGTTCTTCGCCCTCGCCACTGGTGTATTTCATTGCTTGCACATACCCAGTGGTGGAAAACAAGTTTTTGAAGAAAATATTGAAGAAAGGTTCGGCGATCGTATCGTCAACATATTCCTACAAGATAGTGATACAAGTCTGGATATTATCCTTGTGACATCCAGCGGAGTTATTTATGTTATAAAAAATTTTGATGCGAAATTCGCTCATTCGGCTCTTGTGGATGATGATGACAATCGACTTCAAGAAACTGTGAACAAGATCGAATACGTTAAAATTTTTGAAGGATTAAAAACGTCATGGGCAACGTGTATCAATTTTGGACTTTCGAGTGAACCGTACAACATTGTTACCATTGGCAAAAATATCCACTTATGGCCGAGTGAACGTCAATGTGCTCATTTGGGCTCGTTACCCTTTCAATATAGGAAGATACACTTTTTCAAAGACTATGGTTCTATGATTTGTCTACGTGACGATGGCGCGCTGAGTATTGTTTGCTTAAATACTTTGTTGGGAACAAAGATACGGGATGATTCTGTAGCAGATTTTGTAACAGTTCAGGACAAATCTTGCGATCCGTATCAGATACTTATTCTCTCGGTTCCAGAAAAAGGGGCAGTCACGACTCTTTTGGAGTTTCTATCTTTCCCCGACTTTGAAAGCAAATTTAAAATTGCTGTTTCCACAACGACATATTTGATCGATCTGTTTGACTCTTGCATTGAAAATATCGTATATCTTGAACACGTTAAGAGCCCGTTGGACAACGTTGGGACGATACGAGTCAAGGCAATAGTCGAGAGTAAACCGGAATACCGTTTGCAAAGATTATTGAGACGAGAACAGTTCGATGAAGCAGAGTTTTTTGCTAAACAATTTCAACTCAGCCTCGAATCCGTTTACGTGGCCAAAGCAGCAGCTTTTATAAATCAACTTGGTCCTTGGACCAACGAGATAAACGATACGGAGAGACTCGAGAAATTTATTTTCACGTTGGACAAGATCAACGATGTTAAATATATCTACGACTGTTGCAACAACGCTCTTACATCGAATTACAAACAAATTCGGAAACTTCTGCTGTATGCCCATCACAGAATATCTCGACACATGCAGGAATCTAAGAGTCAAGATTTTTCAACTTTACTCGCCACGCTAAACGCGACACTCCGAAAGCTCGAAACGTTTGAATTAATACAAAAAATGAAGGTACAGGATGAACAGGACAGTACGCAAGAAGTGGAAGAATGGATCAAGTTTTCGCGAGCGAATCTACTGCAGGAGTGCGTGAAGCACCTGTCGGTCGGAGAACTTGAGGCTGCGGCTGCAATATGGATAAGGCATTTATCGGAAATGGCACCGATGGTTACACCGACCTCGATTAGCGACATTTTGAATTCGATCTCGGAAACGATCGCACCCTCTAAATTGTGGCCATGGCTCAGCCATTTCATACCAACCGTAATTTCGTTGATGCCAAACGCTCTATCCGCAATAATTCTCTGGGGCTACAAAAAAACAAGATCGCTGGAAAAATATCATCGAAAAGAATGGCCTCTAATTGGTCTGGACTTTGCTCGTGGTCTCATCGATCTACTGCCCTTTCAAGTCTCTAGCGCTTGCTTCAATTTCCATATGCAATATACAAGTAAAAATACCCATCTTCATCGCTTGATGAGCCTCGTACAAGTTATGACTGACTTGTTGGAATTGAAATCTCTTTATAAGATCGTATTGCCATTGGAAACGTATCAAGACGAACCTACAAACGTGGTACATTTGTTGCTCAACAAATCCCATGTTGAAATGATACCGAACCTGATCAAGCAATTTTTACACAGATACATGCTTAACAATTCTCTACAAAACGATCAAGTCTTTTGTTCGTACATTCAGAAAACTCTAGGAAATTCAAAAAGCTGGTGGTTTTGGGATAAAGCACCGTGGGAACAGAAAATCTCGATCGTAATCGGATATATTCGTAATGTTCAGAATCGACTTCAACAAACCATGGATGTGCTAAAGAAAGCTCCTGTACCATGGAGCAGTACCATTATCAGCCTCGCCGAAAGCAGTTATAAATTCGACCATCCACTCGTATCGAAAATTCGCAACGAGACCAACAGTGTCGCCGTTAAATTAATTCTCAAAAAGTACGGCTATGCACACGTTGGTTTGTGCACCAAATTGTTTCGTTACATTATTAAAGAGGATCGTAACGATATGATTAATGATATCTGCGAACTTACCAAAGCCGATGGTTCTATGCGAATGACTGCGTTTTGTTTTTGCATGAACCATCACTTGAATATTGGTAACATCGACAAAGCTATGGACGTTCTTGAACACGTAGATGATGATACGGCTCGGCATTGCTGCGAACAAATAATCTATGTTACCATTGCTGCTCTACGTTTCAAGAAACGAGATCATTGCTTGGTGCATTACATCGAAGCACTAGGAATCGTCGAAGCCAAATTGCGGCAAATACTTTCACGAAGGAGTGACTGTCCAGCAGAGTGTAACGACGCTCTCAAGTGTATTCCGTACTTGAAACGGATCTATAAGCTTGATATGCAATTCAACATTTGGATAAATCTCGAGGAGTATCATACTGCCAAAACGACCGTTTTGGAAAATTACATTGATCGATTGGTATCCGGTGAGTCAGTTGAACGTTTATTCTCGATAGCATGCATTTGAATTTGCTGAACATTTATAAATCAATGAACAATTAACAGAGTTGCAGAATAACGAAAAAACTGTGCTGGAGTGCTACGAAAGTTTAGAAAAGGTGTCCAATCTTCTTGATCTACCACTACTCGCAGCTATATTAAAATTCTTCGATGAGACAAAAGACATGGCAATTCTCAAACACACCATCATGTAAGTATGTGATAGTCGCTCTATTCTTTGTCTTTTTCAAATATCAATAATTTTTTTTCTTATAGCCGGATGGTCCACAAAGGCATCACGTCCAGGGATGAAAGCACTTCTCTAAGTCGACTATGCTTAGTATGGATTTCCAATACTGATGAAGGTTCTGAAATATTGATGCATCTAAAAAAGCTTTGCGTTTCAAATTTAATCAACTGCGATGATGGTACTTCAATTTTTGTTATTATAATTTAAGTTCATGGCGTCTATTCATTATACCGCGTTATTGTAAAAAAATATTGTTTTTTTAGATCAATTGTACGATGCTATAGTTTGTCATAAGCAGGTGAATGCTTACATTAGAGCGATTGGCTCCGAAAGCTCCTATGAATTGGAAAGTCAACATAGCACTATGAACTTCGATGATCACAGATATACTCTGTATACAATTTATACGGACGCGGCTGTATCTTCCGGACTTACACTGATTCCACTATTCAGGGATTCACTGAAAATATGGAATTTTTATACAGGTATGGGATCCAGTGGAAGTACTACAATTTGAAGTTTTTGACAACAATTCAATCGTCCAACATTCAAATTTTTTTTTTAGATGATCGAGTAATTGATGACGATTCGACAAATCAAAAGGAAATAACGTTATTGGTCAAGAGTCTTATGGAAAAAGTGAAGAAATCTCTGTCAGAACATCACGATTACTCCCTACTGCATATTATGACAAATTTGCACTACGGCTTAACTTCAATGTTGACAGTTGACCCTAAAGTGATTATGGAAACTCAAGCAGTATTGTCGTACTGTCTGTATACCCTACTAAGAAAAGTTATAGGTGCTCGATCTCTCGATATCGCTCTGGGTTTGGCATGCCTGTTTATGCTCACTGAACAAGATGCTATGAAATGGCTATCGACCGCTTGTCGATCCTTCCAAGCTGATCTCGTTAGACATCGCGAAGTTGTTCTGTTGGGATGCGAATACTTTCGTATAATGAAAATGGATGAAGAATTGTGCAGCTACAAATGTTTAAAGCTCTTGCATTGTTGGGGACGAAGACTAACGGAGTACGGAATTTCGTACAAAGGTACATAGCAGAAAAATATTATAAATAAATAAACTGCTTCCAATTTCTATCTCACCAGCTTAATATATATTTTTTACAGAGATGTTCTCAAGTGATATGAAACAGAAACGTAGCATCTTGAAACGAATTATGACCTCTAAAAAACCAAATTTGATTCCTCTACTCGAGGAGTTTTGTCGCGATTTTAGGTTCGAACTAGATGATTGTTTTTTACTATACTTGGAAGTTGTATTAAGCACCTGGCAGCCTAAACTGAATATCACAATGGTCTCTGAACGAAAAGGTAAACATTTATTATATGAAAAATTATGTCCACGCTTTTCACAGATATCCAATCAGGTATACAACTGTGTTTTGTCTAGAAATGAAAATCGATGAAAATGATGTGCGAGATTTAAACACCAGATGCAAGGAAGTGGCGGCAAAAATCGAAGATAAAGCTCTAATGAAAAGGCATCTCATGAACCTTTCGCCACAGGTACGTTATTTTAAATTTTTTATTAGACCTCAGAAAACTGTTCGGATATGAACATAGTTCGTATGTGTATGCAATGAGGCTGAAACAGTTGAACTTGTATAACTGTGGTATGGTTCTTTTAAAAACATGGTCGTTTTTAAAAACAACTCGACATTGACTTAAATTGTAACATGAATTTTTCTTTCTCAGATGAACTTTTACCACTACGAGGTATTTCTTACAATGCTGGAACTTATTGGGGAAAAAAATGTCGAAAGGATTGAACACTTTTGCTTTCTGCAAAATTATACTCGATACGGGTACGTTATTTTATACAAGTACATAGGACAATGTGTGTTATTCGTATTCTTGAAGTCCACTTCCTGCTGCAATAATGCAACGTCTCAACGGCCAAATTTCCACCTAAACCACTTTCCACCTTCGGGTATGACATCCCAATCGTGGGTGCGGACATTGATATTCATTTTGTTCATTCATACTACATAGACGTCCGACAGAAATCGAACGTGAAGAATGGGCAAATCTCGGCCACGACAATAGTTCGATACCTCCGATATCGCAATGGAGATTGCCATTTTTGCCTACAATTGATCAATTCAAGCTCATCAGTATGTAAAAACTTCATATTTTTTCACAACCAGTATTATGTGTGAGTACTTTCTAAATAGTAATAAACATTTTGCAGCTCCCGAATTGAACCTGAAAACATATGAAACGTGGTTGAGCATAGCGCCCGTGTTGCGAATTCAATCGCACGTAATTTGCACTCTCGCCATAAAAGGCTCAGTAACGGAAGCTTGGGAGGCTCATATAAACGATCCTAATCGTTCTGAAAGTTGGTCATTGCATCCATGCAACAGTGCTCTCCTGAAAGACATAAAAAAGTGTATAGGATGCATAAACCGACCGGAACGTTTGTATTACGGAACCGCTGTTTTATATTTCGTCGTGAATCATACTCCGCAAGGTGCCGATCAAGTAGCTACGGCACAAGAATGCTTCGCATTCGCACAACTTTGGGAGCAAGAATCCGATGAACCAGACGAGAGCATGCTAGCGGTATGTATTCGATAAATTTCTTGTGTGCAATTTATGAGTCCTAAATTTGTCATTTGGTAACAATTGTTCTCGAGTTCGAGTTTGCGCGTTAAAAGATTTTTGTAATATCGGTTAGCAAATTATTCGTTGGCAAGTTAAGATTTTTAATGAACCAATTTCACAGAAAATCAAAGGCAAATATCTAAAATTGACGTCTAAACACATACTGCATACTCACGGTTTGGGTGAGGAGAGATATCTGAGTCTCATAGGACATCCAGAAAAATTGTTACGTGAACTTTATAAAGATGAGAGTATCCCGGAACGATGCAAAGGTGCGACACAACGAAGGCCGGATATAAATTCGGCTGCCAATGCCTTGGGGCGTATATTCTGCCTGAACATGACGAATATACGTTATGGTTTTCTGAAGGAATGGTTGCAGACGGATGTATGGGAAAACAGGCATAATGAGAGTGTGACCTTGGGATTCACCAAGCCAATTGGATACGCTGAAGATAATTCTATCGAGGAGGATAATCTATTACGGTGAAGATCTCTCATGATTTTCTATTGACGTTTTTTCACTTGCATAATTTCTTCAATTATTTTCAGGGCGTGTTACATCTTCGAATCCGGGGAAATGGATTCAGAGAAATATGCCAACTTTTTAATGAATATTGGATTTGAGGGTGAAAAGGAGGATGGATATGGCGCAGGTGTTCGTTTCCGAGCTCTTCGGGTACTTGAGTCCATCATGGATGAAGTTAAATTGCAGGATCTTACAAAACACGATCCTAAGAGCTTTAGGTACGCAGGTCTTTCTAGTTCGTACGATTCTAGTCAATTTTTGTTATTCGTAATTCTTTGTTTCATTCAATTCATTTTTTTAAATCTCAGACAGTACATGAAATCTTTGCAATATCTGAATGAGTTAGAGCGTCTGGGTCTGGGCTATAGCATCAATAGTTTCGACAGTTGTTCGAAGCACAAACTTGCTCAGATTCTTCTCAAAACCCAATTCTATGCTCCTCGTGCTCTCAGTCTGATTGTCCAGATTTGTATAGACTTTGGTGTACAAGATCACGCACTGTTGAATGCAACGTTGGAGCAAATGTCCAAACAATCGATGGTATGTAAATTCATTATAAATTTTTGCTTCTTCTTCTGTGTACATTATGTACTTATGCATATATGATTTGAGAGATTATTAGGTGAAGGAATTGGAGAAATTTCTACCAGTAATCGGTACAATGAATCATATGGTAAATGGAAGTGGCTACATGGCAGGATGGCAAGTAGTCATTGCAAATCCATTTACAAAATTGGATATACATCCGAGTCAGAAACAAATAGCCGACTGTGTTGGATCATTGAGACTGTTGCATGCGTGCCCCGTATTACGTAAATTAGAGTTCAATGATATCATAAACAGATGTATTCATTGCCGTCAAGGACACTTAGTGGCTGCACTTTTGCCATTCCTAGGTGACAAAGACGAAGATTATGTCTTAAAGGTAATATAAGGAGATTTTTACCTCTGTTTGAAGAAATACTGCTTCTGTATGTATTACACTACCTGATACATTTTAGAACAATAACAACCGTATTTCAACTTTTGTGGATTTTAGGCACTCAAGCAGAATTTCAGAATCCAGGAAGTTGTTGATAATTTAATCAGTTTAAGACCCAAAGGAATATTAACTGTCTCCCAGGTAAATACTATAATTGCGAAAGTTTGTATTAGTATCTTTTTTGTTGATTATTATATTTGCAGTCCCTTTTGATGCTGAGAAGTATCCTGAGTCCTGACATTACCATCAAACTAGAAGCCACATAGAAACTGTGCATATGTTCAGGTATTTGACAGAAAACGATTCTCATAAAAGTAACATGCAGTATTGATGGATATTTTCTTAATAAATCATCTTTTTTCATATGTAGTTTATTTTATTTACAAGTCACTTTCCTGCTATAAGGAGGTTAATTATCAATTGGTGTCCATTCTTCCTCATAATTATCAACCACTAATGATTTATCTCTCGTAAATTTAATTCTATATCCATCACTTTGATTTGGCGTAGCTGATAGCATAGTGATCCGAGATACAATGAGAAAATTGGGATTTTTTGGACTTGGTCCACGAATTAGATCGACTACGTCATCGATTCGAACCTGTTAACGTACAAAAAAAATTTATAAGCATATAGTATTGGTTTATAGAAATATTGATATAACAGTGACGAGGAAATGACAATAACCAGGTCCAAATTTAAGTACAAGGAAATGTCTTACCTGTATGGATTTCTTCAAGACCTTTTCTCCATTGATGCGAATCTTACTTTCGTATAATGCAACTTCAGCTTTGCTATGAGATAAAGCAGACAATTTTTTGTAATTTGAAGGTTCGCAATAACTTTCATTTAAAAAAAAAATGTAATTTGAATCTGATTAACCCTTTGAGCCCTAAGGACGCATATATGGGTCAGCCTATGTGTCTGTGGACCACATAAGCTTGAAAGTACTCTGGTCTCAAAGGGTTAAATGATAAAAGGCTAATACTATTTACAATCAACCAAACCATTACTAATGGTATCAAAGGCCAATATCATTTTTAAACAGAACCATAGTCATCTCAGTTATATGTATTGATTGATGATGCAATTTCTTACTTGCGTGCTATTCCAAGGCAAGTTTTAAGTATTAGATCAATGCGCATAGAGTTCACGTTCATAGTGATAACCTTGGCATTTTCATCGCCTAAAAATTCCTCGAGCTCTTCATTCTCGTCTTCATCGCTATCTTCATTCTGTTACAAGATGCAATCAAGAGAATTTCTGAGAACAGTAGAAATAATATACTGGTATAATGTCGTACCTGCGGTTGTCTGTTCGCTTTTTTTGTTTTGTATCTTCTCAATGTTCGACATAACAGAGAACGGTCGTTGTTAAGAATTCTATGGGGTTGCCAACCCGCATAAGATTCATTGCAGAAATTGCGAACACATGTAGAATTCGAAGAGGCGACGTCAATCGCCTCGTGCACGTTCACATACCTTGGGCAACGGAATAATTTTGCCGAAGCGAATCGTGCTATTAATCGTTGAATTGTCATTTACCAAGGTTATATTGTCATGAACTATAGGAATGTGTTGATATATACTAGTCAATTGTAGGTTAGAACTGAATGGAAGTGAGCCTGACAATCGAATCGAAGTGAAATTGACCAAAAATTAAAGTTAAGTGTGTGAAGTTGGCTAGAAATAAATGTTATATTGTTCGTTAACTTGCGATTTTATAACAAATGGTATAAGTTTTATCAACATAGAATTTGTTGAAAACTGTTAAGCCTATAATACTTATGCTACTAATAAGACAACAGAAAACCAACAGCAATGGATTAAATACAACAATTTTACCTAAAATTGCATAGTAAAAACCAAATTCTGTTTCCGTGATTTTAGGCATTTCGGTAAGTGTCAGTAACTTAGAGAGACGATAGAACAAAGTTTACTCACACAGTACACACAAAACACACTCAACAGCTAGACGGCTAACAGACGAAAAAAAATATTGCGTATGTATGAATTAATTTTTAGGCTTGTAGATGTAAGCACAATGTATATCATATTTGTAATAAAATTTCCAATATTATAAACTCCGTGAATTTCTTTCCTTTCTAATACATTAGAAGAAAACACTACGATTCAAAACTAACTCAAACATAATCTAAAATTAGTTAGAATATCTTTAAATAATGACACTAAACGCCTTCTCAGATCGTCCAAACCCATATATTATATATCAACAATTAAACGTTTAAGTTTTACCTCTTATAACTTCTTTCGACTTGGATACCTCTTGAAACCTCCTCCGTCGTTCTGTAATCCCGATACGAGGAGCGATCTTCGATGCTCAAATCCCATGTTGGTCCGTAGAGTTGCCGATCAGCCATTGGCTAATTCGTGACTACCACCCAGTGACTAATAATAATGCGATAGTTTTTGCGACTTCCTCTAATATTCTGTAATCCTGATACCATGAGCGATTTTTCGATGCTTGCAATCCCATAATAATACACGGGACTTGCCGCTCTGTGATTGGTTACTTGGTGCCGACGATCGACCAATCATAGTGCGATACCTCTTGCAACCTTCTACGATATTCTGTATTCCTGATAGCAAGAGCGATTTTTCAATGCTCAAACCCTACATTATACACGGCAGTGCAGCCAGATCGCGCACCAAAGTTACCCTCTCTCTAGTCCCTCGTGCTCCCATCACACGATCATAGCTGCACTGATACACGGCACTTGCCCCGCTCTGTGATTGGCTAGCTGGTGATCACCGATTGACCAATCAGAGTGCGATACAGTTTGCGACCTCCTACGACATTCTGTAATCCTGATACTAGGAGCGATTTTTCAATGCTCAGATCCCATATATTGGCGGTCGGTCAACAACTGTACGGTGGCGTTACTAATCACTGTGCTGCCGTTTAGTGATTGTCAATAGTGCCGCTCAGTGGCTGGCCGCCCGCTAATACATGGGATCTGGGCATCGAAAAACGCTCCTGATATCAGGGTTAGAAAATGTCAGAAGAGATTGTAAGAGGTGTCTGGGGTGAAAAAGCTAGGATAATGTGGGTCAATAACAAGTTCTTAATTTAAACATCGAAAATCGCATTTTTGTACGAGGATAACAAAATGCCGAAAGAGGTTATAAGAGGTAATATCAAATATTTTCATTTTCCTATATTTCTATAATGACCCGCGTTATCTCACCTCGGTTCAAATAACGACAGGAAGAACTTATACAACATGGTGCCCGTATGTCAGTGTGGCGATGCGCTGCAATTTCAGGAACCTCGATAGCAATGGCTGAAGTAACGTCTCTCGTGATATCCGTATTTGCTTTCGAGCGATGACAAACAAATCTCTCAGTTCTGTTGCTGATGAATATTTCTACAGCATCAATCCGTTGGCACAAAGAATAGGCGAGGATGTGACAGCCACTAAAGAGGCATACGAGGGTCTGTGGAACGCCTTAAGTACTGCCGAAAAGAATCAAGCAATCGACGAGACGATAATACAACCTGAAGTGTCATTGAAATATACTCTCAAGAATGTCCACTCTACCAAGGATTCACCAGACTGGTATCCAAAATTGAGGATCCAGACTGGCTTGAAATACGTCTTGGATGAAACTGGATCTGTAAGACTTGTTAAAATTAATTGTATTCATGTCGATCTGCATGTCGCCTCGATAACATTAATGTATTTTTACGTTTGTTATGTTAGACATTACGATGGCGTGATGAGCATTCTGGACCATTTTCCTTCATGACGCAGTCACAGATGAATCTCAATTTATCGGATTATCCTGAGAGTCCACGAGGAAAAACAGGTGGCAATTACATGGGCGATACATCACGCTTTGCCAGTCCTCGAGCGGAAGGTAGCAGCATCGAAAGCTCTTTAGATGATTATAGCTCTGCATCGAATCGCCTCAATTTCTATCAGTCTGACAGTTACTCCGACAGTGTTTTTAAAAACCCAGATACTGGTAATTTGCTCAATAATTGCACAGGCAATGACAATACCGGCAGTATATTTACAAAGCTAATGAACAAAACGTCACTGTTAAAAATGCCTAACAACACTACTGGCGGTGATGACGATACTGAGAGTCTAGTGCCGCACAAAAGTATTGTAATCAGACAAGCACAAAAGAACAATAATAGCAACAGAAATCAGATGAATATAAATTTGAGTGGATCCCGTCCAAAAAGTGGCGATATAAATGAATCTACAGCATTGTTGGAAACACCAAGTTCTTACAGTAGCTTTCAGTCTTCTCAAACCAATCAAGACGATGGGATTCCAAAGACTGGATTTGAATTCTTGGACAATTGGTAATCGATGCTATTATCGATCGATATGTTGGATCAATTTGGCTAATTTGTCCTTAAGAATACTTTTCCTCTATACAATTGATTATACTCGTATACTCAGCGATACTCCGACTGTATAACTCCAAAGACACACTAGACTGAAAAAGCACTCGGTATTATACGGAATATCCCGGCGATGCTATAAAACGGCGCACGATTCGCGATTTATTCATTTTTTTTCACAGATCGTTTTCGATCATCGCAAGAAGAATCGCTGATTCCAAGATTTTTTCGTCATATCTCCAAAGTACAAACGGGAATTCCACTTAACTAAATAGATGATTATTCAATTCGTCTCGGTTTCACGGATCTCAAATACACGATATAGGAGACGCGATATCCAATTTATTAAATACTTTCATATACCCTAGAGTGCGCTCGATATAATAAACATATATATGTATATAATATATATATATATATGCGTAGCGCGATAATTGATAATATATATGCTCTCTCGAATTAGATAATAATAACGATCTCTATGCCAAAATATTCATCTCTGCTGTGCGATTGTACAAAGGACAGGGATCTTTTGATATAAGAATTTTAATAAATCAACATATCCATGCTCGAATGTGTTCCGTTGTTTTTCACTGCAATTCTGAAGTAAAGGAGTTGACGAAATTTATAAAATTGGAAATTTTATTACAAATATGGTAAACATTGTGGTTATATCTACATACCAAAATGTTCATTCATCATTCATACATTCACAATGGTCTTTTTTTAGCCTTTTATACACAAATGGTTCATTCTTTCCCGTATACATTATTTACATCGACATTTTTTCGTTTTTTCGTATATAATTTACAATATCCACGATGCTCCTTCGGGCGAGCGGGCTATATACGTTTGTATACATATATAAAAATTTTCACTTCGTGGCGATATATTACGGGGATAAATCAGTCTCGCAGCTTCGAAATATCGTTTTTCCTTTACTCGCTCTTTACGAATGAGTCGTACTGCTGCTATGGCTAGGAATGGCAAAAGCGCCACTATGTGTCACTCTCGCTAATTACAGTCTGCATATTACGAATACGACGTTTCCACTATTTCTTCATTATCTCTCATTTTTATTTACAACATTCGATGAAAAGCGAAAAAAAAGAGTCCAATTCTCTCGATGCTTCATTGAAAGATTTAGCATTACTTTCGTCGGTATAAATGGCACAGACCACGTCTCGATACCCACCGTATGCACATCGCCAGTCACTCCACCGGCCCAGAGAGAATATAATTTGTTTTCAACTATTAAATCGACAATCTGTACATTGTGAGCAGAGAGACATCCTGATACAAGATGTCCGAGACCCTAATATAAATCGGTACTAACTTTTCTCTTACGAACGAAAAAAAAAATATTAAAAAAAAAAACCCTACAAAACTATACATATAAATTTGTATTGCACTCTATGCAACGCGACAATTCTCTCGCGAGAATAGCTATAATGGCAAGATAAGATGGTTTTTCCTACTGGCAAGGGTGGAAAAAATAAAGGATCTCGATCAAACGTACTCCTCGGAGGGTTTGGGTATACTAGCTGGCAGTCTGAGAGTACTGGGTACACGGTTGGCGCTATCGGGCAACTCAGCAATGTCGATGAAAACACCGACGAGACTCTCGAAATTTGGACCCCAATTAAGAAGGTAATCCCAACTGAGAGCCGTATTGGTAGAGGGTGACCCGTTGTTCGCTGGCCTGTACAAACTCCCCATATGTGATGAGAGGTCATCGTCAGATGCAACAAGAGTGCTCAACGAACCACGAAAGGAGCTATCGAAACCGTCATAATTCACACTTGGTGGTAATGGTGGTTTTGTTGATTGTGAGGATTCGTTGGTTCTCTGCGTCACTTCCTCGACATCATTGGGTTTGCTGCTAAAGATATTATCCGATCTCTTATCGCCAACGAGAGAATTATTGTCGTACTCAATCTCCGAGCACGTAAAACTGTCGTTGCCGCTCTCGTCGGTGGTCGAGGAATTTCTTCTCTCAAGTCGCTCGGGTGGTGGTGTATGTCGTCTATGAAGATGAAGAGGACCGTGTGCTGTTGGTCCTCGTGCTTCGCTAGACGAGCTCACAGCATCTAAAGTCGATACGAGACTCGAGGTTCTCGGTCTCGAGTTCAATCTCTCAATCTCCTCAGCAGTGAGCCCCATTGGACCTGTGGAAACATTATTGACATTCTCGTTGTTTGACTGTGGAGCTTTTCGACTCGCCGTCGAGCCTGACAATTGACTCATTATAGGTGAATTTAAGCTTCTTTCGCTGTTCGAGTTGAGCGCATCTTTGCCCACCCCGCCCGATGACGAGGTCGTAGCTAACAGAGCGCTTTGTAATGGTTTTCCGCTTATATCGTGAAGCGTCAGAATACGCGGCTGTTGAGCAGATAATTCGCTGCTCGGCGAGAGTCTCGCGAGTGGTGTGCTCTGCAGCAATTTTGGTGCTGGTCCGGATGGTTGCCCAACATTAGGCGGGGGCATAGCTCGGGGTGGGAAAGGACCAGCATGCCTGTGTTGTTGTCCCG
This sequence comes from Netelia fuscicornis, assembly GCA_946811545.1. NCBI lineage: Eukaryota > Metazoa > Arthropoda > Insecta > Hymenoptera > Ichneumonidae > Netelia > Netelia fuscicornis. Next base: position 40,929,764 of record OX328015.1, read on the forward strand.
TATGTTTATGATGATTACCATACGACCCGATCGGTGGCGGGGTCGCTTTGTACTTTCTCATACCGTCGCGGTAGCCCTTGTAGTGATAAACAATGTCAATATCGCTCGGTGCTATCGAGCTTGCATTTTCCAGATCATAGTGCTCCGGCATATCCGGCTCTTGATTATGTTCGTGAGAGTGAAGAGAACTCTGAGCCGGTGGTGGCAAAGGAGGATGTTCGTCCCTGATCGGAGGAGATTTCGCAACTTCACGCTCTATTATGTCGGGTCTTTGAGGTCTATGCTCAGCACCGTTGATCTCTCGCTCTTTGTACTTCTTCGAGATCAGTTCCGGACCCATGTGTCCGACCCCACGAAGATCCGACGTATCGGAAATGTAAGTGTTTTCGTGTCTCGACATCATACCGTCATTGCCTGTACCGACTAATGAATTACCCGTCATTATGGCATTTGTGTTTTTATTCACGACGGATGGGGCGCTCTTCTCCTTGCTCTGACGACGCAATCGAAATACGACAAAACTCACGAGTATTGCGACCAGAAGAATAACAAAAAATACGATAACAAGAGTTATACCGATACTGAGGGGATCTGCGGCGGTTGCTGTACTTATTCCTATCGGTCCTCTGCATCCCATATCAACTTTGCCGTAATAAATGACATCGGGGAATACCGAGCCGGTGCCGTTGAACGGCTGAATTTCATTGTTTATGGTGAAGTTTGCAAGACATCCCTCGAAGCTCGTCATTCTGTAGTCGTGAACACGATAGAGATCGCGACGTGCTCCACCGACGGACAGTATTGTCAAATAGGGATCGAGAAAATCGTGAACACCGGCCAGATCGAGCTCATCACCAGTCAACTCGCCGTCTACGAGCAGTCGGAGTCCACGAGAATATGCGTGTACGGTCAAATTGTGCCAACGTCCATCGGACAAAGTTCCTTCGATTGATCCCGTCATGTTTACGGAAGAGGCTAGCAATGAGGCGTATGTCAACTGTCCATTGCGCAACTGAAATCCAAAAGTTTTTTTTAGTATATTCCTTCAATGCCTATGATTTTATGTTTATTATTAATACTATTGCGTACCTCTATGGAGGTGTAGTGTTTGTTGGTTGCAGCGTATATTAATATTCCATCTGGCTTGACTGTTCTGAACATAAGTGCTATTGTTTTGGGAGGTGTTGTACCAAGGCTGAAATAGCTCGTTTCGTCCTTGGCCGCTCGGCTAACTCGATTGCTCCTAGGCCAGAGTGTCGAACCACTATACAGATATTCTAGTAGTTGCATTCTTCTGTGTGTCTCCGAGATCTGACGGAATAAACAAAACGAACTCGTTATGTATTTTTATTCAGAAAGCACAATGAAAAATTTTAAATATTCAAATCCTACCTTGAACTCGACGAAGCCACCGTCGCTAAGATTAACGGACTCGAGTGCACCGTGACAATTTGGCGCGATGAGTCCATTGCATTGGCAAGCTACGTGATGCCACTTGTCGTAACATTTGTGACCATCACCGCAGGCAAAGCTCGAATCATCTTTTACACCACGAGTGCAAGGATCACGATCCGAACGTGGACAAGTTGATTTGACACCACGAGAGGATAGAGGGTTCGAAAGATTCAGAGCCCGACCGTTTATGGAAACAGAGTGAAGACAACCGACGAGATCGTCCGAATGCACTTGTCCAGGACGTTCGAGGACGGGATCAGCACTCGCCAGCCCACCGAGCAAAAGTGGATTGTTGTTGAAATTCAGTGTCCTAGTGAAATAACCAAATAATAATTGTATATTTTAGGCACCTTACTCGAAAATCTCAGTTTTTTTCTATTTTGTCCACTAACCCTGTAGGCCCAACGTCGTCGACGTAACACGATCCATCTCCCGGCCGGCAGTCGTCGCAAACATCACCGTGCTCGCGACAATTTGAGACGCTCAGAGATGCGACTCTTCCGTATCTCGTTGCAGTGATTTTCCTCCACTTTCCATCCGCGAGAGGCTCACCAGCCTCGACGGTAATGCTTGTTATTGCGCTTCTCGCGCCACCGTAAGAGAAGACAATTCTACCGTTTATCAGCTCGAGAACAATGAAATCCGAACGACCACCGCTTTGAGGACCATAATTGTAGAGCAAAAGAGCATCGTATTTCGTGGTGGCGAATACCATCGATATGTCGTTGGTGTTCGAATCCAGAGCCGGGAATGACATGTAGGATAATTCGTCGAATCCGAAAGTTGAGCGCTCGCAATGGCGCCCGTAACGACCCTCGGGACAGCTGCATCTGTAACTAAATGTTCGATTTGTAGCAACGATCGCGATAGAAACATCCGGCATTGTAATATTTCAAATTCTTTTGAGAATATCTACTTACCCAGGTTTCTGCCCGACGCAAAGACCTCCGTGAAGACAAGGATTAGGTCTACACGAATCAGTAACTGCCTCGCAATGATTACCCCGATAACCGGCTCGACAAAGGCAGAAAAAGCTCGAACCATCCGGACTCTCTTTACACGACCCACCATTGCTGCAAGGATTGCTGGCACACGCATCGCCACGCTCAAGTTCACACAACTTTCCCTCACGATTTGCTGGACAACTGCAGACAAAGTCGTAACCGATCCGTCGACACTGTCCACCCTGCATGCAAGGATTCGGTGAACAAGGATCTTGTCTTCTCTCGCAGCGCGTACCCGTGAAACCGTCGCGGCACTTGCAGATCATAGCATGAATGATTCTCGGCGAAGTGAGAATCAGATTTGGACTGTTGGTTATTCTTGCGTCATCGTGAACGATAATTTCATCGCTGCAAGCGCCTCCGTTTTCGCAAGCCTCGTGCTTACAGGGTGAGAACCCGACCGTCACTGTTCTATCCTCCAACAGCGACTCCATTTGTTCCAGCTTTTTTGTCAATAAATCGGCAACTTCGTACTTTTGTCGATAGCCTGGGGTATGCAGGAAAGTAAACGTAATATTAGGAAAAACAGTCTTACGTTATAATATTTGTTACTGCAATTGAAGCTAGTATATTGTTGTTCAGAAACTTACCAAGCGGCGTCTCTATTGCTAAATAAATATCGAGGTTTTCATCGTTCTCGCCAATGCTGTAAACGACGAAAGTATCACCGATGCTGACGGCCTCTTGAAACATGTCGAGCAAAGGACGATAATACTTGGCGAGAAAATCGCTCGGATTGAGCCTCGCAATTTGAAGATTAACGGTATTCTCGACGGTCAAATTCGTGAATTTGGTAAAGTCGACGCTGACTTTCGACACCACGTCCGGATGTCGACCATCATTGCCGGAGACGCTCAGCGAGTAACCAAGGCCTGTATAGATTGCGGGACAGAACAGTATTGTAAATTTATGAATACGATAGAGAGCGGGCGGAGTAAAACAAGGCGAACATTTTTTTTCTGTCGTTAAGTCGCCCGTTTGCATTTTATTAGGAAGGGAAGGTGGAGGTTTTTTGAATAGACTGAATATTCTCTGTTCCCTCTCCTCTCTCTCTTTTGGTCTGATGCATCTCTGCGGAATAAATATTTCTCCCTTTCCATGGCAAATAAAATTTCCAAGCCTCAAAATTCGCGGCTTTATAAACCAGTTTGCAATTACTTTGTGGTATAGTCAAGATGAGAGATTCGAACGATAGCAACGGAAAGATAATGGCAGAGATCCGAGAGACCAGATGCCCTTCTCTCTCATCGCTATTCTTCCAGACAGTTCGAAAAGTTCCTCCAATATAATCCCGGCCGATCTCACCGTTCCATCGTGTGTATAACGATATTGTTGCAAGATGGTGAGCATTAACGCAGCATATTTATCACTTGTTCCTTTTTGCATTGGAAACTCTCGGCAACGAGAGAGCATGTTTATACAGAACGACGCAAAAGCGACTGGGCGACGACGAAGACGATGAAAACGACCGCAAGACCTTTTTCGCGTATGAATTATTCAGTCGTGGAAGGGGTTGAAAGAGAAAGCGAGAGAGGGAGAGAGAGTGAGAGAGAGGGAGAGAGAAAGAAGGATCAAAGTCTCTATAGTGCTCGCAATCCGCCCGCCAACTAATTTATGAACTTTCATGGCACGTACCAGGGGTAATTTTGCTGGTATGTAAATCGCATGCGATCGGGATGCTGAGTACACCACCAGGATTCAAGCCTTGGATTATTTTGCATGTGTAGTCGCCGCTCGTATCTGGATCGTTCGGATGAACGTCGGCTATCTTTCCCAATGGTGTCTGACCGTTGAAAGAATGTACCACAACGTGTACCGAACGCGAGCTCGATGGACTGTCGTTTTCATCTAGCACCATTATGGTTACCGTGTGTTCGCTTCTCATTCTCGGTATTCCGGAATCCTCGACCTCGATCTGCAAGAAGAAAACATTTGATTTAACGACACTTATTCATAACAGGCATTGAATAATACATGGTCAATTATTATTAAGTCATTTAGTTGTCTTAATGAAAATTTTTGCTCACCAAAAGATCCAACTGTGGCATAACTTCCCTGTCCAGACTTCTGGTAGTTCTGAGTATCCCCGAGTGTTTGTCGAGCGTCACGACGTCCGCCTGTCGTCCACCGATCAATTTGTACGAGAAGGGTGCGCCATTGGGCGGGAGATCGGGATCGGTAGCCGTGAGAGTCATGATGCTCGTGCCTGCTGGCTCATTCTCACTCACGTAACCAATAACTTCGGGTGGTTCGAAGATCGGGCCATTGTCATTGATATCGACGAGTTCGATGCGTATGGTTGCCGTACCGGTTTGCGGAGGCGAACCCGTGTCTATAGCACCGACAATCAGTTCGTAATTGGGCACGGTCTCGCGATCGAGATGCTTGGCCGTTTCGACATCACCCGTTTGAGGATCGACCTTGAACGCTTGTCCAACATTACCACCAATTATCGAATACGAGAATTGATTGTTCTGCGGTCTAACGTCTTTGTCAATCGCGCGTACAGCAAGAATCCTTGTACCGAGAGGTTCACCCTCGGACACACTCGCCTCGTATGTATTTTGTAAAAATTCCGGTGGATCGTTGCCATCCTGAATGGAAATTATTACCTGTGCCTCGTCCGTATCATTGCCACGGATTCCACCCCCATTTTTGGCCATAACCGTGAGAATAACTCGGTTCTGAGTTTCGCGATCGAGTCTTCGAGATACACTGATTATTCCGGAATCGGGACCGATACTGAAGCCCCGGTCGTTCGACGAACCAACGAAAAGGTAATAGACCCTTCCGTCCTCGCCAGAATCTTGATCCGTTGCCTGTACGAGACCCACCGAGGTTCCAACCTCCGAGCTCTCCGACACATCCATGTGAAAAACTGGTTGAACAAATTTTGGATAAAATTCATTGACTCCGGTTATGTGTACGAGAACCGTCGTGAAGCCGACCATTTGCGGATTCGAATCTGGATTCGCCGCAACGATGTCAAGGGTGTACTCGTTGGATTCCTCGTAATCGAAGCTAATTCGTGATTTTACAATTCCAGTATCTTGATCGATGTGAAAATAATCCTTGCCGCTACCACCGAATATTTTGTACTGCACAATCGCATATTTTGGTGAATCGATGTCGCGGGCAAATATTTCATAAACGAAACTATTTGCTGGAGAATTCTCAGGGAGATAAGCCTCGTAGAGGCTACGATTGAAAGTCGGTGGATTGTCATTGATGTCGGAGACGTTTATGGTGAGTGTAGCGATCGAGGATTTTGGCTCGAAGCCCAAATCCGTGGCTGTTATGTTCAAACGATATTCCTGCACGGTATCGTAATCAAGAGGTTGAAGAATGGTCACGGCACCGGTTAAAGGATTTACGGAAAATTCTTTGCTCTCGTTTTCCGAGGATATCGCGTATCGTACAAGTGCATTAGGTCCATCGTCACTATCAACGGCATTCACGGTCAATATCGTTGTGTTAACCGGCTCGTTTTCCGGAACTCTGACCTGATAGCTGAGTGCAACGAAAATCGGTGCATGGCGATTTTCTCCAGTTATAACGAGGGTCGCGTCTACCTCATCGCTTTGAGGCGGTACACCTTTATCAGTGGCACGAACGTGTACGACAAAAATGGTGCCGATGGCTAGCGATTCTATGCTCTTGGAAACGAAGATCCAACCGGTCATTGGGTCGATTGAGAAGTATTCGCTCGCGTTGCCACTCGTAAAGGAATATTCGATCTCGGCATTGACGCCAAAATCAGCCTCGTCCTTTGCTAATAGTTTAACGATCTTTTTGCCGATCGCATAGCCCTCGGGAACGGGCGAGAGATAAGATCTTTGGGTAAATCTCGGTGCGTTGTTGTTGGCGTCAACGACACTGACGTGGACAAGAATTTTCGTGGACAAGGGTGGTTTTCCATTGTCCGTAGCAACGACGACAAGGGAATAAAGATTTTCTGGCGAGGATGGACGATTCGTGTGCTTATAGCGCAATGTTCTTTTGCTGAAAATATCACCGGTTGCCGGATCGACGGTAAAGAGATCCGAGGGTTGAAGGAGACTGTATGAAATAACGGAATTCGGTCCTTGTTTATCGCGGTCGGTCGCAGTGACTTGTCCAACGTGTGCCATTCTCCGTTGAAGTTCCGGAAAATGAAAGTGATAAATTTCCTCGTCGAATTCGGGCGCATTGTCGTTTTGATCTTGTATCGTTATCGTCAATGTCGTCTCGGCTGCCCACGCACCATCGGCAGCGAAGACTTTCAATAGATACTCGTCCTGCTCCTCTCTATCGAGATGCCCAACGACCAGAACGTTTCCGGTTATAGGCTCGATCGAAAACTTTCCACCTCTGTTGTCCGTGAAAGTGTACGTTACATTTGCATTCTGTCCGACGTCGAGGTCGCTGCTCGTTATTCGTATGACGAAAGTACCGATTTCCGCGTTTTCCGTTACGTTTACGCTGAAGAGTCTTGTGAAGCGGGGAGGATTGTCGTTCTTATCGAGGACGGAGATCAGAACCGTGGATGTACCGGTCAGTCGAGGTTCGCCCTGATCGCGAGCTTCGACGATCAACTCGTACGACGAGATATCCTCGCGATCGAGTTTAGCGTTTGTGTTTATTTCACCACTATATTCGTCGATCATGAACGACTCGTCAAAATCGTTGACGAGATAATACGTTATTTGTCCATTTATACCGGAATCTGCGTCTTTGGCAGAAATTTTCGTCACGTAGAGAGGAGGATATTCTTCCTCGATGACCGTAGCGTTGTAGATCGGTGCTTCCATTACCGGAGCATTGTCATTGGCGTCGGTGACATTGACCAAGAGTTGAACAACGCTTCGCAATGGCGGATCGTCGGAATCGCGAACTTCGACCCAAGCTTCGTAGAACGGTGCGGTCTCGTAATCGAAACCGGAGGCGACTAGAACCTCACCGGTGTGCGACTCGATGCGAAGAGCGTCACCGACGTTTCCACCCGCCATGCCGAAGACGAGATTACTCGAAGCGCCGGTTTTTGGGGTCGTGGCGGTAAGTGTCGTGATAACGCGACCTTCCGGAACATTTTCCGAGAGCTTGAAACGCGTGTCCGTGCTCGGTCTAAAGGTCGGGAAGAGCTGTCTCTCCCAGAGATGAATTACGAGATCGGCAGTTACGTGCTGAGCCTCGACACCGCTATCGGACGCGCCTATCTGAAGCTGATATGTCGTTTTCCCGCTCGTCAACTCTTGCGTCGCACGGATCACTCCGTTGTTCCTGTCGATCACGAAGCGTTTGGCGTCCTCACCCTGCAGACGGTACACAATGCGAGAATTCTCACCGTCGTCATCGTCAACGGCTTTGGCACCGAATACGAAATCGCCTGAAAATTGAAATAATCCAAAATTCTTTCTCTCTCTTCTGTCGTTCTTGCTTCCTCATTGACAATATTCTACAAATTTTACTTACCAGGCTTCGTAGAGTCGGGAACGTAAGCCGTGTATCTTGGACTAGAAAATCTCGGCGCATTGTCGTTCAAGTCTCTAACGTTTATAGTAAGATTGACTGCCGAGGCTCGTGGCTCGGTGGGACTCGAGTCTTGAGCTACCAATGTGAGATGATATACGTCGGTTTGTTCGCGATCGAGAGGAACCACTGTCACGACCTCACCGCTTTCCGGATCGACGGAAAATCTTTCGGCTTTGTCACCGATCAAGCTATATCTAGTAGAAAAAAAATCGACAACAAACATTAGACATTCGAATGAAATTATTTTCTGTACTTGGTTGAATCGATTAAGCAAGTACCGAATTTTTGCGTTGAGTCCCTCGTCCTTGTCAGTGGCGATAGGTTTTGCGACCCAAGCGCCTGCTGGCATGTTTTCCGTGACTGTTGCGCGATAATCTGGCCTCCCGAATTCTGGACTGTGATCGTTGACGTCCAACACGACGACTTTGAGAATTCCTGAACCGGTCAATGGTGGTGAACCTGTAAAAAAGAAACATGGACATCAAGTCTAACGTAGATTGTTCTGAAATAATTTTCTATACGGTTGTGATGGTGGAAGAATTTTGTTTGAGGTCTCAAGAACTTTTTGTTCCTGTCTATCCGGGCACTGTTATAACAGGAGTGAATGCCTCGCTTAAATACAAGCCACGTCAAGACTCCGCGACTTTATTTATCCCCGAAGTTTTAATAAATCTCGCCCTCTCCTTTGGCTCGTTGGACGAATCCCACCGAGGGTTTCATACAAGAGTACGCTTTGGCACACGAGAATAACGCACCTGCGATCCAAGACTCCGACTCTCTCCCTCTCTCTCTCTTTCTCTCCATCCCGTTTATTCTCCTGCCCTCTCATACGTACACAAGCATCCACACGAGGCAATAATGCCGCACCGGTAAATCATCGGGATGTGGTCTCTCTCTCTCACTTTTGCCACTTTGAAAAAAAAAAAGAAAAGAAAAAACCGAGAGAAAAAAAGGCGAAGAAACAAAAACAAAGAATCAACGAGATAAAGAAGAGGCAGAAGGAAGAAGTGAGCGAGCAAGAAGCGGAGGACTCTCCTCTTCGACATCGGTTAGGTACAAGAGAAAAGTATGTACACTCGCGGTGTATATCTCGTGTATCCTGAGGAATTACGTTGCTGAAGCGTTTATCAATTTTCCCATTCTCTCTTACGTTTCTTTTTCTTCATACTCCCGCAATACTTTTTCTCTCCACTCATTCCTGTGCCTCTTTATTTCTTCGTTAGATTATTAATCATTTTACTTCCAAGACTTTCACTCTCCCTTTTTATTCTAACAATTTTCCGACGTTTATCGTGGGCTTTAGTGGTGAAAGAAGAGGAATTCACGAGGCGAGAGCCGGGCCCTGTATAATGGCGATCGACGAACTTTCGGCTTCGGTCACACACAAGGTTTCGTTGGAAGCTCCGGGGCAGAATCAGAGACGAAGGGAAAACGCGCTGACGAACTTGCGTATATACGATAAAAAGAGAAGGGAGAGAACGTTCGAGGAAGGGAGAAGGGGAGAGAGAGAGAGAGAGGGAGAGAGTGAAGCTGCATCTCCTTCGGTTTGGAGATTGGAGAGCTTCGAGAGAGAAAAGAGCCCTCCTCCTTGCTCCTCTCCTTCCAAGCCTCACTCTCTCACTACTCTGTCGGGACGCGCACACAACCGCAGTTTTAATTTATTGAACCTTTGTTAATTTGAATATTATGATTTATAGTATTGTTACGACTCCGGGTGCTCGGTTGGGGCCTCTCCGCGTCTCGTTCCGGGCCTTGGTCGCGATTGGTACAACCGAAGCATCCAGGGTGTTCGCGAGAGCAAAAATCTTCTCGAGGAGAAGACTTCTTTCTTTCTCTTTCTCACCGCGCGTCTTTTAAAGGGCCGATAGTTGGAAGCCGCCGAAGGTTCGCGTTTCGATATACAAACGTATACGTTCGAACAGTTTTTTGTTTTCACAACAAGAGAGAAAGAATGGTACGAGAGGGTGGCGAGGTAGAAAAAACTCAAAAACTCACGCGGTAGTTCACGATATTATTATCGCGAAAAATTTCTCCCTTCGTTCCGGCGTGTGACGCGAGACGAAGAAAACGAGATGATTATTTCGGGAAATAATGATCCTGGCGGTCCGGCCGAGGACGAAGGAGGGCGCGAGAGAGACGGAGACGGAGAAGACAGAGAGAGAAAGTGAGAAATAGAGGCAAGGGACTTAAATTAAATGAAGGTTCTGCTCACGTTCGTTGGTTCTATAGGAGGCCCGAGTAAATGCAAAGTCGTTAATGCATCGAGGGGCGAGAGGTGGCGTGGAAGCGTGCGGCCGAAGAATTCGTCGCGCCAAATAACTGCGACCGAAGAAAAAGAAGAAAGACGAAGAAGAAGAAGAAGAAGAGAAACGAGAAGAAGTAGAGAAGTCAGAGCGGGAAAGAATTATATAGCGCAGTGCGATATCGGATCCTTCTAGTAATTCATGCGATACCCGACGATTCAACCTGGCAACGACTGAAATAACCGACACGACCTCGAGACGCTCGGTCTTTCTATTAATTACAAATTAAAACGATCAACGTACACAATCATCGATTAAAATTAACGATAATCCTTATCGTTTCTTTCCTTTTACATATTTCTTTTATCAGACTCGAACTTCTCGCGCCAATTTTAGAAAGTACAATTCGTATTAAAGATTCGCCCGCCAGGCGTTGCTCGCGCGCGAAACAATCCGTCTCGACGGTTGCCCCCGCTCCTTCCTCACTGTTGCAAGACGCCCACGTTGTGTCCTCGAGGTATCCGGTTTTATCGAGCGCATATACAAACGAGTATAAATAGTTCACAATTTTTCAAGCTTTATTTCTAATCTAACGCTTGCTTAGGTACCCCAGCAGCTCGCGTGGCCTCGATATGGGAACCACGAACACGGTGAGACACGAGAACGAGTACACGAACACCGACCACGGAAACGAGGTAGGTATCGGAGAAACTTGGCCAGTGGAAATAAAAAGAAACGAATTCGTCCGGCACGATTAACGAGCGTTATCGATAAAACGCGACGTTAATCGGACAATTGACGTACGACGATTGTCTACCATTGAATAATTCCAATCCTCGTAAAAGCCTCCGTGCGTGTCTCTCTTTCTCTCTGGTGCGTATATTAATGTATGTACGAACCTTCTCTCTCACTATGGCGTTTTGCAGGGGTCCGAGGTAGGGGAAAAAAAATCTCCAAACAAATTCGAGCGATAAATCAGAGGCGCGAGGGGCAAATATATACACACACACACACATAACCGAGAAACTGCCTCTGGCACAGTCTTTCTCCTACGTACAAAAAATAAGTATATATATATATATATTAAAAAAAAAAAGAAGAAATTGTACAAAGCGGCTCGATTTTTCAGTGGTTCCATAAGCTCGTATTTCTATTTGTAAACATGCGGTAATGCCGGTGGATACGCTTGCCTCGTTTCTCTCTTTCTCTTCATTTTTTACATTTCATCTTGTACATTCATTTTTTTTTCCTTCTCTCGAAGCTATTCTCCCAGGAGTCTTCTGGAATCCTGGCGAGACTCTCTTCGTTCCACTCGGAGGTCCGTCGAGGGATTTTCTTATTTTTCTTTCGTGTTTTTCTTCTATGAATATTACGTTGCCGACGCAATCGTATTATACAGAGCGTGGCTTGTTGGTCAACTATCTGGCGCAGGGATAGATAAGCAAGAGAGAGAGAGAGAGAAAGAGCTTGAACAGGGTGTAACCCATTAATAACCATTTATTAATTCTCTTGGGCAGCTCCGCTGCTCTTTCTCTCTCCGTCTCTCTCTCTCTCTCTCTCTCTCTCTCTCGTTTTATCTCTCCTCGGTTTCTCTCCTTTACTCTTGGCTCGTATCTGTCGGTGGTGTTGCGGCTTCAGGATCGACCTCGACGGCGCCACGGGAGGTTCAACCCGTTCACCCGCCCAACGCATTCTGTTCCGACACTCGTTTTCTCTCTCTCTCTCTCTCTCTCTCTTGCTTGCTCTCTCTATCTGTGTACACAAGAGTGCACACGATCTCCGGCTCGCTGATTGTTTCCTTTCCTTTTCATGCATATTTCTCCTCTTCCTCGCCGTATTCGTTGTCTCTCGTTCTTCGATTTCTTCCATTCCGTCGAGACTCCCGGATGCGAGAAACATTTTTTATATTCAAGAGCGATTGTTAATTTTTGGGCAGTTTTTTTCTCCCGCTCTCTTCTTCTTTACGCACCGTGACAAGAAGATTAAGAACGTGGGACACAGTCCGGGCTCGCGGGTTCGAATAACACGAAATCCTCGAGATACGAGGTCGCGGGTAGAGGATTACGCAACGATATTAGCATCGGGAAGAGAGAACGCGCGAGAGGAAGTGAGTAAGAACGAAAGAAAAAGAAAGGATTTGTCTCGTGTGGAAAAAGGGGATGGAGGAGAAGGGCGATTCGGATAAATCCTCGGAGCGGACTATAATCCTATTGTAATTAATTAATCACGCTGCGAAGTGTTTCTTTTTTCTCGCTGTCGGTCGAGGTCGGAACCGTAAGAAAGGAAAAGAAAGGAGAAGAGAAAGATGGAGGGAATTAAAAAGAAAAGAAAAATGGTATTTCGTGTTCGACACAAATGCTCGCTACTCTCGCAACATCGATCTCTCCCTCTTGTCCCGCAACACCGAAATCTCCCTTCGGTTCTTCTGCCTCTTCGCGTTAGAGCTCCGATTGTACGAGGAGGAGACTAAAAAAATTTGAAAAAATAAAATAAAAATGAGAACGGTCGATGACGTGTTGCAGCACACACATGAACGAGTAAAATGCAATGTAGTAGCACATCCCCATCCGGTGGGATCCAAAACATCTTCATAGGTATGAATGGAAAGGAACGAGATTCTCTTGCAAAGAGAGAAAGAGAGAAAGAATCGGCGAAGAGGAGAAAAGGAGAAAAGACTAAGAACTCTCCAACACGTATCGCGCTCTTCTCCACGCTTTGGCCAGGTATCGTCGAATCCCGCGGAGCGAAATGCGTGAGAGAAGCGAGAACGAGAAGAGGAAGGTGAATAAGAGGAAAGAGGGATAAAAGCTGCTAAGAAAGATCCGTAGAGAGAGATGAGAGGGGAAGGAGGTTGAGAGAGGCGCACATACGGTAATAAATAGAAGAAAAGGAGGAGCGAAAGAGGGGAGAGGGATAAGCAAAAGGAAACGTGGCTCTCCTGGTTTCTCTCGTCCTCCGTCGAGAGGCGCGCGCGAGAGCACACACATAGCTTCGTCTAGCTATGGGCAAGAAAGATTCGCCGGCGAAGTCTTTCAATCGTGTGTCTGTTAGTTTCGCGATGCGAAAAGAGACTTCGCCTCCCTTTCTATCCTTGGCATAGGCAAGAGGGAACGCGGACTTCTCGCCGTGCGATTTTTGCACGTGAAGACGGTGGAGGGAGAGAACTGTATACGTGGAAACGAGAGAAGATATGTACGAGTATGCATGTGAAGAACTTCTCGTGTGCCATGCGAGGGAGAGTCCTCGTGAGAGCTCTGACGGGCTGCGACCTTGTGCTGTCGAGCTCGTCGCCATTGTCCACCGCATGTGGCAAACGCCTCCATCAGAAAATCTTTCCTCTCCTTTTCTCTCCTTTCTTGCATCGCGCCAATTCGCTCTCTATTCCAACGTCTGGACCCTCTCGTGCCTCTCGAGATCTTCTCGCCTCTTTTGCTTTGTTCTTTTGGTCCTCGGGTACACGGACACACACCTACGTACACATAAACACTTATATAGATAGATATATCGCCTTCGTGTTCTCCAGGTGTCCGAGTTAGTCGCTTCAATAAGGAATCGTGAATCCCGAACGTTTTTAATTCGAGACGGTGAAGATGGTAGCAAAAGAGGAGAATACGAAGACGAGGAATAAGAATAAGAAGAAGAGGGAAATAAAATGTTGCGGATGCTTCGGTCTTCGGGTAGGTCAATGGATCAGAAATAAATTGTATAAATAGCAAACACGGGCTCTCGGTACGATCGGTTCGAGAGCTTCGACGACAGATCACCAGAGAGGGAGTATATATAACACAGGGATAACAGCGGCAGAAACGGCAGGAGCATGTGACTGGAGCAGCAAACTCACGTCCTTGTGGCCCTGTCGCGTCTTGTGTCGTTTCTTCTTCTTCTTCTTCTTCTCCTCCTTCTCCTCCTTCTTCTTCTTCCTCTTCTACTTCTACTTCTTCGGGAGCGCATTGTCCCTTCGACTTACACCGTGCAACGAGAAATCGCGAACAAACGTGCGGATGCACACGGGCGCGTAAAAACCGATGCATATGAGAAATTCTCGATGCATTCTCGTTTTCTGTCGATAGATCGACAATTTCAACAAGGTCGTTGCACAAATACGTTGAAAATATAACGAAACCGATTATTTACAAAAAATATAAGGAAACATTTTGAAGATCATTTTCTACATTGAGAAATGAAAGAGAGTTGGGAAAATGAGAGATAAATAGAGGAAGAAAAGAAGCTTGGTTATCCGACGGGAGAAGCTCGCACGGTCCTTTCTTGTTCGCGTTTGGAGTCCTCTTACTCCCTCCTCTTCCTCTCGCCATTTATTCACAGGACACTGGGAAGGCGCAAAGCCTGTATAGACAGAGAGCCCATACACAGCTCGGGAGCGCAAGTGCACCGACGTATACATACGTAAAGAGCATGCAGAGATCCTCGCGGTACACAGCGATAGGGTATCCCCCATAATAATCATAATAATTCAATGGACCACGAGAGTGGCGCGCGCTTTAATAAGAGAATGAGAGGGAGTGTGTGTAGAGGTGGTGGTCAGGAGGGGCGGGGGTTGAGAGGGAGGAATGAAAGAGAGGGAACGAAGCTCTCGGTACGAATAAAGTAGAATATAATATGCGCGCGAGCATAATATAGCGTATATATAGCGACAAGAGAGAGAGAGAGAGAGAGAGGGAGAAAGGAGGAGAAGGAAAAAGAGCGAGAAAGGGCGCCACGCACAGAGGACACGGTGCGAGAGTGCCGCGCGCCATAAGAGAGAGCCTTCGAGGGCGAGAGAGATTCTTCGAGGGAGATTCCTCCTCTCGCGCTTCGTATAAAAGCCCGGAGATAAGGGCCCAAAAAGCAGCCTGGCATGGAAGAAGGGTGGGAGGAGGAGGTTGAGAAGACGGCGGTCGTTGCAACGAGACGAGAGAAAGAAAATATAAAGAGAGACGTAGCGAGAGGAGTAAAGAAGCGGAGACGAGTAAGAAGCGGGAGAAAGGAGAGAGAGAGAAAGAGAGGGAGTGATAGAGGGAAGAGGTCTTGGGACCGATTATCATAATCGCGCGTCATAACTCTGCGGGACTCGGGCTGCCAAGAGAGCGAAAGAGAAAATTAAGAAGAGATCGAAAGAGCCGGGGATATTACTATGGAGGCATCGAGGGGAGGGAGCCAAGAGAAGAAGGAAGACCCGCACACAGCCGATGTAGCTAGCGGTCAGTGTGGGGACTACCGGGGTGTGTCGTCGTCAAAGGACCAGAATTGAAGGGAGGAGGGAGTGAAAGAGAGAGAGAGAGAGGGAGAGAGAAAAGGCATATTATGAGCAAGGGAGTGAGTTTAAGATCTATCTTATCTCCCTTTGGGAATCTCGGTATCGAAACACCCTCAAATTTATCTGGAATATATTCATTATACCGCCGGAAAGGAGAGCTTTTATGTATAACCTTAACGTATCTTCCTCTTTTGCTTCTTACCTCTCCCCCTCTCTTTATCGTTCCGATATTTCTTCTTACCTTACGCATACCACTACTGTAGAGAAATCAACGGTTTTAAAGGCTTGTTGCGAAAATTCCCGTCTCGTATCGTCCGGCTACCATTTTTGTTCGGTTGGTACTTTGGAATTTTGAAATGATAATAATACAATTTTCTTACCAAATCGGTAAATAAAACTCGTGAAATTCACGAGTCAAGTACGGTCGGACTCGAGAATTCGTAAGAGTCGCTAGAATTCTTTTCTATTTCGTTGCTTCGTGCTTTTTGAGTTACTTACAGTTGTCAATTTCTTTAGAAAATAAGACAAGAGGTATATGAAGACGGGCCGAGTTCGGTAACTTCCTGTACTCCAGATAGGACGAACGTTTTCTCTTCTCACGAAGACTGGCTGCTTCTCAAATAATAACACACATGCATCGTTCCTCAAGATTCCTCTCTCATTGTGCTCTCTTCTTCCTTTCTCTCGTCTCGAAAAAAAAGAAAGAAAGAGGGAGAGAGAGAGAGAGAGACAAGTTCACTCTTGTATTTCTTCCCGAGTGAACGGTTAAGGTTGTTCCTTTTTCTTTCTTATTTCTCGTTTTCTTCCCTCTTCTTTACACATATCTCTCGTTTGCCTCTCGCACTTCTCTCACCTGCCTCAAACTTCTCTCGCGCACCACGGCAGCGCGGTTTGTTTACTCAGCAAACAAACGTGCGGTCCAACGAGCACCAACCTCTTCCTTTTTTCCTCTCTCTCTCTCTCTCTCCTGCTCTCTCTTTCTCTCTATCACGAGTAATATTTACGTTTCATCGTTGCGATCGAGCATAATCATCGCGACGATGGAACACCGCGTGAAAGAGTGAGATAGAGTCCTGTGTGTGCGCGAGATCACGAAGAGCTCCGCGGACGTTTCGTCGTCATTAGCATTTGTGTATTTATAGCGAGGTGTGCGTGGATTAAGATAAACGTTACGCCTTGAACGAAAGGAGTTCCGCCCCGGCAAGTACGATGACGAAGGAATAAAAATCTCGATGATTCTCGTTATATACATTTACCCCCTCCCCGCCAAAAAAGAAAAAGAAGAAAGAAAAAAAATCTCAAAAAAACGATTATCGTTATTATTATTTATTTATTTACTTATTCCCGTCGCGGGCGAGAAGTAAATTCTTCAATCTCTTTCATTTTCGAGTCCACTCTTATTTTTTCATTATCAATCCTCCGCTCCTCGCAACACTCCGTCTCTTTCTCTCTGTCTCGGCGCCCCCTGGCGGATCATATCCTGCAATTATCAGTCGGACGACGCGCCCACGTTCAAGAAAAGATATTTTTTCATTCCCCCGGTACGTGCGAGCACGTATTATAGGTATATTACCGCAGAGTTCACCGTATAGAAAGGAACAAAAGTGAGCGAGTGAGGAATAGAGAAAGAAAGAAAGAAAGAGAGAAAGATAGGAGAGGAGTCGAATTTCCTTGGCGTGGCGCACACACCAGTCCAAGGACTTGTGCTCAAAGCTTCCCTCTTTTTCCTCTATCGTTCCCTCTCGTCCGTGCCGCACACGCTGCGGGAATAGGGTAATAAGATTGCCGACGGGGTTTGTCGCACGACCGGCCTATTAGAGACGCCCGTGAGGCCACGGTGTACGATTACTCCCTTATACATACACATATATATATATATATACACACTATAATATTTCTCTCTTCCCTTTTGGTCGAGTCTCGAGTCTTGAGGGGTCCGGCATGAGCTACGAGAGACGAGCTTTTCCGAGGAAGAACGACCGAACGATTTGTTCCTTCGTGAAAGTCGTTCCTCGCCATTGCTGCTGCGTCGCCAATCCATATACATATATATCTGTATATTTCGTGTGCTTCTTATGTATATATATATATATAGAAGGATATGTGCGCAAAGAATAATATGAGAACTCGTATCGGTTGCCGCGAGCTTTGATCCACAGATAATCCCCCTCCGTACGTTTTACTATATATACCATACTTATAAACTCGCTTCCACCCCCTTCCCACCACCACCATCACTGTGTTCCTCCCTTTTGCGACTCTTTCTCACTTCTCGGCGTTTTGCCTTGTGCACCTCATGCGCATTTACGTCTTAAACTTTATTATGTCCGCGAGGTAGCTGTGTGTGTCTCTCTCTTTCTCTCCGTGCAGACTATACGCCTCTCGGTGGTGGTTACGAGTCCTGGGCAAAATAGGAAGGAGTCAAGTGCACCTCGGGACCCCTCGGGCTAACGGAGACGGTGTACGCCGAGAGGGTAGGGGACTTTTATATACAGATGCCCGCGACTCGACTCGCTCTTGCACGCGTGGTATTTTACTTCTCTTTTTTCTTGCAAGTATTTTGGATCGTCTGAAAAAATTGAAATTTTGAACATTTATTTTTGTAATTTGGCAAGTTAAATCGTGAGAAATTTTCGATTGATCTAATTTTGTTTTTCAGGTTTAGTTTCCAATGTTCAAAGGAGTTTGAAGAAGAAGGGAGAGAGAGGTGACTTGGCGCACCCCACGGACCTTGCACCTTGCACCTTACACCTTGTACCTTGCACTTTGCACCTTGCACATACACACGTATATATCGCGACAGGAACATCAACGCTTCGGAGAGAAATATGTTCGATCCTTTTTGCAAGGATGTTTAATGCGTTCCTGCTGATTTCTGACACCTTACATCGTTATCGTTTGATATTAGAAATATGAAAAATTCATTTTTTTTCCTTCTTTTTCTTCCTACCAATCTCAATCGATCGACAGCTTTAGTAAATTCACAAACGTAAAATCTCACGTATATTTGATATTTATGAGAAACATAACGGAAGTATCGAAATGGCTTCATACAAACGGGAGAGCCCATTCCTCAGAGGAACGAGGGAAAATATTTTCTCACGCGAATGGCTATAGAGCGAGAGTTAACTGACCGACTGGACTACATATAAAAGCAATATTACATCCCGATAAATTCCTATTATGCTAGCAAAATATTCTTGGAATGGCGGTTGGGCAACTTCGAGCAGACTGTACGACGACAATTACGTAAGGAAGAAGTTAATATGTAACGTCGGGTGGGTTATATGGATGCATATGCATCGCAACGTGATAGGAGGAGAGGTAAAAAGGAAAGAGAACAAGAGGAAGAAGAAAAAGGTGAAAAGGGGGGCAGGTTGGACGGAGAAAGACGAAAAGGCTTGGTTTTCTCGCGAGAGAGTGCGAGAGTCTTTACCACGGAGAAGTCCTCTCTCCTTCTCTCTCTCTCAAGAGAGAGAAAGAGAGAGGCAACTCCATACCCCGCGCGGGCACACAACTGTGTGTGTGCGCATAACTTCGCTTTAGAAACGGGTCGAGCTCGATCGTACGACACTGAATAGCCAGAAGCAAGATACGGAGTCGATCGGATCTCGCTCCGCGGTATCCACCGCGTAAATTCCGGAGCTTCGCCTTAACGTACGTACACGGCAAGATAAACATGGCTCGAAGAGAGAGAGAGAGAGAGAGAGAAATGGGAAGGGGGAGGAGGAGGAGAGAGAGAGAAAAGTAGAAGAAGAGAAAGAAGAAGAGGAGTAAGAAAGAAGAAGAAGAGATGAGGGACCAGAAGAAAGAGGAAGAACGAGTGATGCCGGAGAGTGAGCCTAATTCTCCGGGGGGCTTCTGAGATGCTGCTGCTGCTGCTGTTGCTGGTACACAGTAAGACGAAGAGCAGCGAGTGCAACGAGCGAGAGAAAGACTCTTGGAACCCTCCTCCTCTCCTCATCACCTTCTCTTCTCTCTCTCTCTCTCTATCTCGCTGCTGTTGATGCAGCGTGCATTCCTATTTCCTCCATTGGTTTATTTTCCTTTTGACCAAGCAGCAGCAGAACGGCGTGTGTCTCTATCTCCCATCTATATCTAGGCAGGTATATACATAGTACAGTATATATGTGTATAAAGGTAGAAGAACCCGCGGGACTATCTTGCTCCAAGAAACTCAGACACAGTACCCGCTCTCTCTATTGCACGTATAACGTACAAGCGGCCACGAGTCTCACCGACCGAGTACTGAAAAACCTATGGAGTCCTCGTCGTTATATATACATTATATCGAGAGACGCAGCAGCGTTCGATACATGTTCTATAATATATATGTATATACATATTTCTATATGGGTAATTTCATGCCAACTTCACCAAGGTCTAGTTTTAAATCGTTTCATGAAATTTTGTTATGCTTTTACTGGGTGATGAAACGCACGCTTCAATTTTTCAATATTTTTTCTCACGACTTCTACTTTGACTTGACAGTAAGAAAATTATGAATAAAATGTATTTTTATTTTTGATGGGATAGTGATAAACTTGATACTTTGATAAAAAATCGTGATAGAGAGATAGGAGAATAGTAAATGAGAATCACAAGTGTCCGAGTCGTTGATGGAGTTGAGACAGAATGGTGCATGCAAGCATACGTATAGCATCGAACGTATCTGTACCAGAGAGTTTGTACTGCAAGTCCACGTGAACGATAACTATATGTAAAGCTGTATATAATAGTGAGATGCATGGGGTTTCTATATAGTTATATGTCGTACGTTTTCAAAGGTTTCACATACGGTTATACATATATATACGTTGTGTGTGTTCTTTGCGCTATCGTGGATGCGTGGATCAAGCCGCGTGCACGCACTTCAAGTGCAACTTGCAGGGTCACACTCTTTCTCCGCAGTATGTGGCGAAGTGAGAGAGAGTGAGAGAGAGAGAGAGATGGCTATTGGAAGTCTCACATGGAGTATTATAGCGTGCCTGCCTGTGGAATTGCAACGGACATGTACATCGCCGCGATCCGACGAAGCCAACGCGACGAGTAGACGCAATTAAGGGAGAGCGAGAGACCCCGGTCTCTTTCTCTCTCTCGTTTTCTTCTTCTTCTTCTTCTTCTTCTTCTTCTTCTTCTTCTCCTCTCCGCTATCGGCTCTCCGGAGCACAATTGTCACGCCGTCGGTGGACGACGACGACGACCTTCGCATCGTCGCCGAAGCAACAGGCACAAGTCGAAGTGGTTGTGTATTTTATATAACGTGTGTGTGCAAGCGTGTGTATATACTCTGGATTCTCGAGAGAGAAAGAGACTTCGGGATGATTTTCTCAGAGGGTACCGACGATACTCACCTGTATTGCCGGTATATCGATTGGAATTATGCCTGATTGAAAGACAGAGGGAGAGAGCTTTTTCTATGGGGGGAACGATTTCTGACGTATTCGAGAAGAACATCGCGATTAGGACTACGTCACGTAGGGCCATGGTACTTCCACATTCTAGCGTGTATTAAAATTATCAATTAAGGACGAACCAATTTTCTGGATAGTTGAGATTTAAATGAGAAAAATGAAAATGTACTTACCGGTGTCCATTGCGACGAGAGTGAGGGTGTATTCCGATACCAATTCTCTGTCCAGAGGTCTCAGGAGAAATATATCGCCCGTGCTCGCGTTTATGCGAAAAAGATCCGTGTCCCCTTCCTTGAGGAAGTATCTGACCTGATCGTTGTAAGGCGGTGTGTCGGCGTCGTAAGCTTTTACCTGCGAACGATATAAGACTATGTTAAAAACAATGAAAAATATAAAACATTTTTAATATTTCATTCCGAGTGCAGAAAAATCTGGGCGTGCTCCGACCTGGATAAAATGTAGTAAAGAATGTTAATGTCGATGAAGAATGTCAGATATTCGAGGTGAATCTACATTTATGTAAAATCTACTTTGCAACGTGTGAGAAAATATGGTGTGAAAAAAAAATCGAACGAAACGTCGCTCATTGTTGATTTTATCGGATTCACTCGAGGAGAGGGTAAGAGGGAAGGAGAAAGAAAGAGAGGGAGAAAGAGCAAGAGGTCTAGACCTCTCCCAGCGAGCCAGTACAAGTCAGGACGGTAATTGCCAATTGGCAAACGAAACGAGAGACCAAGTTAGCGGCGTCTCAGGCAGCAGGCAAACAGCTCGAGCGAAACAGCAGCAGAAGGCTGATTGAGCCGTTATACCGTTACAGATAAAACCTGGTGAGGGAGCATAACGCAAAATGCTCGATCGGTGGTGGTGGTGGTGGTGGTGGAGCTGTTGCTGAAAGTAAAATATAAAAGGTACACCGGGTTGGCGAGGTTCTCGTTCCCTCACCGACGTCGTAAACGTGTTGAGCCTCACCGAGACTCTATCTCGCCCGCGCTCCGATAAACCGTACGAACAATAGGCGAGTGTAAATTTTATATACGCGAAAGGAAAAGAGAAGAAAAAGAAGTAACACATTTATGTGGAACATTATATACACAATGACGATAAATATTCGGGACGTTGGTGTGTTCAGATATGTATAAGACGGACGTACGGGGGATATATAATACTCGAATACACGTAGAGAGTGAGAATAAGTGTGCGGTAATAAAAGTAACGAGAGATAAAGCCGGTAAGGAGCTCGGCCTCGGCGATAATACGTATAGACAAGCCATCCATATGTTCCATGCACGACCAAAACTTTCTCCGGTCGATCACGTCGCAATGCATCCTGAATAAGCATATAATACTCATCCGACTATAACCGACACGAGACACGTGACGTTCGATATAATTGGACAATATTGATGCGAGAGAACGGCAAATAAAATACACGTATACTCAACGTCTCTTTTCTCCACAATAATAATCATAAATGTGATAATTATATTAATGATAATAATAATACAAATAATATTTATACATAACGCGATTATTTAGAAATTATTTTGTCGTTATATGGCTCACCTGAATGACGAATCCACCTCCGGGCGGTACCATGTTCTCCATCACGTGAGCGAGATACGGCGAATCGAGGAACACCGGGGCATTGTCGTTTATGTCTAGAACACTGATCGTCACTTCCGCCGTGTCTTCGCGGGTCGTTTCACCGATTTCCTGGGCACAATCTTCCCCCCTTACGGTCAAACGATAACGCGATTTACGCTCGAAGTTTAAATTCTTCGCGACGCGTATTACCCCACCGTCCTCGGAGATTGTGAAATCCCGATTCTCGTCACCGAGTGCGATACTGTAACGCACGCGACCGTTGGCACCCACGTCACGATCTGTCGCCGAAACCTAAAATAATTTGTAAATTCGTATTAAATAGATTGTACTATAAAACTTACGGTTGAATAAAATTCGTTGTACAAACGGGAATGGGAAATCGTTTGATTACCTGAAGAACGCTCGCGCCAATGCTCGAATTTTCCGCCACAGTTGCCGAATACTGTCGTGGTTCGAAGACCGGTGGATTGTCGTTCTCGTCGAGTACGATGACGAGAACGCTCGTGGTAGTGGACTTTGGCGGTCTGCCACGATCGCGAGCGGTCACTAGCAGACTGTAATTCTGTCGTAATTCACGATCGAGATGTCCGGATACGCGTAGAAGACCATCGACTGCACCGAGGCCAAACGGCATACTCGTGTCTTCCAGCGAATACTCGACGTAGCCGTTTCTATCCTCGTCTCGATCAAGAGCCTTTATCGCCATTACGACCGTGTTGATCGGCGCATTTTCCATCACCGACGTTTTGTTCGGCGATATGAACTCGGGCGCGACATCGTTCACATCCAGAAGAACTATCGTCACCTGAACATCCATAAACAACAAATTTTTGTATCGAGACTCGATGATCGGGTGTAAAAAAAATCATTTCTTCAAGATTGATGAAAAATCATTGAATAATTTTCACTACGAGAATCGATATTCTGTGTCGTTGGCCTCTGCTAGAATTCCATCGTAGCCACAATCTCGTTGGATCTTACCGAGAAATATTTGCCGGTTTATACGTCTCGTTCTCCAATGATATCCGGGCAATGTTAATTGCTAATATAATCGATTTAAAATCGAATGGTTAAAAACTGACCTGTACGGTGGACGACAGAGGTCTCTCGGGAGGCTGCGGACTGTCAGTTGCTGTAAGCACGAGATTGTAGATTGACTTGGTCTCGCGGTCGAGAAGTTTTCTCGTGTAAACCGTGCCGTTTCGCGCGACACCAAAGTCCGCGTTGTCGTCGCCGCTCGAGACTCGATACACGACACGACCGTTATCGCCGGAATCGAGATCCTGGGCGGTCACGGTAAGTACGGCAGTGCCGACAGTCGCGTTCTCCGCTACCTCCGTACCGTGCGGACCTGGCTCGAATATCGGCGGATTGTCGTTCAGGTCGACGACGTTGCAGTAAACCGTGACGGTCGTGGATAACGCCGGTAAACCTCCGTCCGTTGCCTGAACCACGAGGATGTAATGCTGGACCTGCGACAAATTCAAAAAAATATCTCCTGTAACTTATTATCCTTCAACCAACACAGAGAATAGCAATTTTTTTTGTTTCTAACAAAAAAGAAAAGTAAGCGTATAGAGGGAACGTAATGCAGGGAGAGATCTCTCGACACTTCGGGCGTTAAAATATTCCTAATTTCACGATATTTCTCTCCAAGCTCAAGAATTCCAAGACACCGTGAGAAATTGGTACTTAAAATTCTGCGATGTAAGAATATAAATAGATCTCGTAAAAAATAATGTCGAAACTCCGTGAGCGTTTGAGCCCGAAAATTGTTACAACGAACAATTTAGCGATTGCATAGATCTTGCGAGAGGGAAAAGGCAAAATTATTTTGCACCGTTATGTCCCATAACGTTTCACATACGGTAATGTCCAAACAAAAAAAAATCAACAAAATGAAAAAACACAAATCGTGAAAAAAAAAAGATTTCTACAGGGTCCCATGGCAGAAGTCTTTTATATACGATTGCCTCGATAACGTGCTCGTCTCACTCTTTCTCTCTCTCTCCGTCGTTCTCTCCCGGCTCGAAGAACGTAAGTTTTGTGTCTCCACAGTG
The DNA here is from genome assembly GCA_946811545.1 of Netelia fuscicornis. Classification (NCBI taxonomy): domain Eukaryota; kingdom Metazoa; phylum Arthropoda; class Insecta; order Hymenoptera; family Ichneumonidae; genus Netelia; species Netelia fuscicornis. The sequence goes on from OX328015.1 coordinate 40,954,310, forward strand.
AGAGAACGAGAGATGAAATCAACTTGGCGCGGTTTTCTGGTCTCTGCCTCTCCCGAGCGGTCTTCTCTCATTAATATTCCCTCTCGCAAATGTCCGCGTCGCGCGTTACATTTTGAGCACTTCATTACTCCTTTCTCTCTCGCTCGCTTTTCTCTCTTTTCTCTCGCCCTACGTATAATTCCTTCCCTCCTTCCCTCTCTCTCTCTCTTTCTCTGTGTCTCTGCTCTTTGAGAACGAAAGCAGGACACATACGAACTGCGGACTCGAGAAGCGACGAGAGTAATGCCGGTGCTCAAAACAGACCGCGCGATGGTCCCTTTGCACAACTTTTGCTTTACTCACTCACTCTTTCTTTCTCTCTGTCTCACTCATGGAACGATAACGAGGATGTAGTGCCAGCGAGTCCCGTACCGAGAGAGGGATATATATGTGCTCTCTTTTCTCTTTCTCTCTCTCTCTCTCTCTCTCTCTCGAAAGAGAGTTTGCAACAATAAAACCCGTTTCTCTTTCTCCCTCTCTCGTCTTACCACGGCATATTATCTCGATCTCTTTTTCTCGTTCTCTCGCGGGCGCGCGAGTGCGCCCCGTGCTCACACACGTTTATCCATCCAGACCTTACGTGTATATAAATGTATATATATATATATTATATATATATCTAGTGGACGTAATTACTCGACTAACGACACCGTTCCATAACGCGCGCTTCGTCCACTTTTGCCATCTTCGCTCTTTCGCTCATTCGGACTATACCGAATTTTCGCATCACGACGCAATCCTCTTCCACTCGCAAAAGTTCGCACGAACTTTTCGTCGCCGATTTCAATAATCACGTACCAAAATCGAGGAAACAATTCTCGTCCGAATTCTATAATTGCCATACGTGTGTTTTTTTCGTACCAAAGAGAGAAGAAAAAAAGATGAAAAAATGAAAAATTATATACGAAATAGAGTCCACCGAAAAGAAAAAGCTCTTTGAGTTTCGTCGAAAAGCAATCGGGAGAACATTGAACTCGAAACCGCGAACTAAATGGCGCATAGAAGAATCGCTCGAGAACGAGGAGCTCTATCATTAATATTTCTCGTTCACCGAGCGAGTGTACCTCCCCTTCTACCATATCTCTACCTCCATCCCCTATGAAATTTCGATGATTTTCAGACCGGGCTGCACACCGCCCCATCGTTTCGGACCAATATGCGTTCGACTTTGAAAACAACAAAAAAATCGAAAAAAAAAGACAAACGGATATTTCTCGAGTATTTTTCACGTTTTATATGCGCGTAAAATTTAAAGAAGACGAGAATTGAATGAGAGTCCTTTATGGACGCGCATATATCTATATATATCTATACGTATGTTTCGAGGGAATGCTGTGGTTACCGTTCGACCGTTCTGGCCTCTCTCTCACGTTCTCGAACGTCGAAAAAGGGGGCAATAATCTTGGCACGTATCTGGAAGAAGGGCGTTTAGGTTGATGAAGGGTTCTATAAACGGTGGCTCACCGTTCCTCTTTCCTGCTTGACCGTTCGCTATGGACTACCACCTATTCCTCCTTCCTCCGTTGTACCTCGCCCCTTCACAGATTTTTCGACCCTGAAGGGACTAACGAACGGTTTCTCGCTCTTCGTCCACGCTACCACACATGACCCCTCTCATTCTCTTCCGTTCTTCTCTCGCGTCTGCAACTTTATCGTTTCTACCATGTTTTTTGTATGTCTTATTTTCTTTGTTTTTTTTTTCGTTTTCTCCGTCGTTTCGTATCTTTCTCGCTCGTTCTTTTAACTCGACTCCACCACGCGTATCGGCAGAAATTTTAGACAACGGTGGGCCAGACAGTGAACCACCAGACTTCGTCGTTCTGTCTTTCTCGTCGGACGCGAAATTCACCCGAGAACCTCCACCCTCTTTTCTCTCGATTTTTTCACGTGTGCGAACTAAGAAAGGAAGGAGAGAAATTATACAGGTCTGTTAGACGATGGGAGAACGAAAATTTGTGGGTTTATACTCAGTCGCACGCACACACATATGAGCGAAGTATTTAAGAAAGAACGCGTATTCGTCGGATGGAAAAAGTGAGGGAAATTTGAAATTCGAAAAGAATTGATAATTCTTCTTGTTTCAATCAAAATTCCTTACCTGCTCGTAGTCGAGACTGGCTGTGAGTGTGAAGACTCCGGTGTTCGGATTGAGAGAAAACACGTCGTTTGCCCAGTCAGATATCAGAGCATACGTGATTTGACTGTTTGGACCAAGAGCATCCGCGTCGGTCGCTGTAACTTGGCCGAAACGACTGCCACGTGGTACATTCTCGGGTACGTCGAACGAATACGCCATCGACTGAAACGTCGGTGCATTGTCGTTCGTGTCCGTCACCTGAAACAAGAAATACAATAATTTCTCATTAATAAAAATAATAATAGTAATAATAATAATAATTGACTAGCCGAACGAAACCGACGAATTTTGGATAGAAATTCAATTTTCACAGGAACCTTCGGAAATTCTCGAGATTTCTAAGACGTTCGCACAGTCCGAGAAGGTACAAAATCGTGAAGATATTCGTCGGGGAACCAGAGGATCTCATCCGCGATGATGCCGACCGAATCGTACTTTGATCGAATAAAAGAAAAAGCTTCGAGAAAGGGAGAGAGAGAGAGAGAGAGAGAGAGCGAGAGTCGAGATGACATAGGAGCGAATGGAAAAAGGAACGCTTCGGGCTTTGGCGAGAGATCGGCAATGCCCAGAGAGAAAAGAGAAGAGGAGCTGCTGCTGCTCCTCGGTCGTGAGGAGGAAGAGGACTTTGCAAAAACTAGCACAGCGAGAGAGAGTCGAGCGGGCAGATGAAGGGATGGCAAAAGGGTCAAGGGGAAGAGAAAGACCAAGAGGAGAAAGAGAGAGAGGGAAAACGTTTCGAGGATGAGAAGCGACGAAACGCGACGAAGTCAAAGAAAGAGAGAGATGGAGAGAAAGAGAGACGAGGAACGGAGACATTTCGTGTGTGTAGATCGTACATCGTAGCGAGAAAGAAAGAGAGAGAGAAACGAAGAGACGGAGTGGGAGAGGGAGATGAAATGAGTGACAGAGAGTTAGTGAGATCAAACGGGAAGAGAAGAAGCGATGATATATATATATATATGAAGCAAAGAGAACGAAGAGATGAGATGATGATGATGAAGAAAGCGAAAAGGAGTAAGCGAGAAGATTCCGCAACTGGTTGGGTCGAGGGGCGATGTAGAAAGGGGGTTGGAGCAAGACGAGAGGGAAGAGGGGTTGAGTGGCGAGGAAAGGGAAGAGAGGAGAATACTCGCGGGTCCGCGCTCTTTTACGGGTCCCAAAGAGCAAACTATGATCGAGCTGGCATTCCTTTTGCCTTTAAAAGACCCAGAGACTTCATCCCCCTTGCCCTTCGCTCGGCTCTCTCGCTCGCTTTCTTTCTCTCCCATCGTCCCTTTTCACGAGTCTTTCTCCTCGCTCTTTCTTATTTCACCTTCGTCTCGTCGTCGTCGCGAACGCGCGCCTCTTTCAATTCTTTCTTTCTATCCACGGGCGCATGCGCGAGTTTCTTCCTTGCACACACATGCAACATTCTCCAAGTGGCCGAGAGTGAGATGGCGCTCGCGTACAATGCGCGTCTTTTCGCTCGTGGAGAAACGAACGTGTGTGTGAGAGACAGAGAGAAAGGACTAATGTTGAACCCTCGAGAGAGGGAGGGAGGGGGGGGGGATGCTCGTGGACCTTAAAAGAATTCCAGCCATTAAACGTCATAAAGAAAATTTTTGTGATTGCGAGTCGGTCTCTTCTCTCGTTTCTCTCTCGCTCCTTTCTTTCTCGTTCTCGATCGGAAACCCCAGGGCGGCATGGCGCGTCGCAGCAAAAGATTTCTCCCTGTGACTGGCTCTCGCTCGCACCCTCTTGCAATTTTTTTTTTCACCAAATTCTCCCTCTCCTCACCCTTGAATCTCTCTCCCTCTCTCTCTCTCTCGCGGGCGAATCGACTCGATCTTTCGTTAAACGTTCGGTGAGAGGTAAGCCTTACCCTTTTATTATCGAATTGTTATATCTCTTCGAATACTCGTAATGAATTATAACGTCGGTTATAGTTACAAACATCGGGAGGAGAGGAAGACAGTGTATTTTACGTATTGCATCGTTTCTCGATCATTCGATTCCCCCCTTTATCCCTCGCGCGCTCGTTCCTCCAGACGGCGACAGGTTTAATCCCCGCGAGAGCAAAACTCCGTTTCTATATCTATATAGAACTCTCGACATGCGAAACTCGACGGGCGATCAATCATTTTTGGCATTAGTAAATTTCGCGCAAAAGTATAAATGAATATTATTTAAGAAAATATATACGATATGTCGATTGCTCGGCTACTTATATAGTTGCCGTCAGACACACACACACACACACACACACACACACACACACACACACACACACACACACACACACACACACACACACACACACACACACACACACACACACACACACACACACACACACACACACACACACACACACACACACACACACACACACATGCACACGCACACACACACGCACACACACATACACAAGGCTAATGGGTATTTCCGACGTTTCTTTTTATTTTCGATCACCCATCGAGCATTACATTATATTTTCTGCCGTTGAACGATTCTTCGAGAGAGCGAGAGATGCCTGACGCGAGTCTCTCGAGGAGCAACAAACGGCATAATTGTCTCGGCGCGTCGAGGGAGGGACGAAGGCTGAGGGAGAGAGGAATACGCGCCGGTGGGGCTTGCCGCGGTGCGGAATCGTGCAATTAGAGAAATTCGTATATGGCGAGGATAGAGTAGACGCGAGAGGCAGGTACGTAAAAGACAAAAGGGCTGATTGTTCCTGGCTTTTGTATATAGACATAGACGCACATATATACACACACGTGTATGTGTGTGTGTGTCTGTGGAATTTTCTCTCTCTCTCGTCTTCGTCGCGCCTAATACGAGAGTGGAGTGTCGAGACTCGGCGAGGGACTCGAACGAGAGAGGGATGGAAAATGTAGGTATGCCTATGTACCATTGGGAGAGACGCGAGGGGTCAAGTCGACCCACGCGTCCAACTCTTTGTAAGAAAGAGGAGAGAGAGAGAGATGGAGAGAGAGGAGAGACCCGGAGGCCATGAAAGGTCACTGCGAATCCCGTGTGTACCGCGCTGCGCACTTCCTGCTCGATCTTTACTCTCCTCCTCCTCCCTCTATCTCTCTCTTTTTCTCAAAGTCCTTCGGGCATCTCTCGTCTATTAGGTATGTGCTAGCGTGCCTCGAACTGTAGAAGTCTGCGCTATTCTCGTCCTTAAGGCGGTATGTATATATATACAACTAGTCTCGCGGGCGTGCGCGATTTTCTCATTGCCTCTATACATGTATATTGTTTCATGGTCTCCGAGCGGGAGTGACCAGCTTCGTTGCTCAGCAATAATTTCTGCAAGGAAAAATGTACTTTTTTTTAATATTCTTTTCAATGTATATAGATATATTTAGAGAGAAAGATAGCAAACTCTTCGAGGTGGAGAATCGATGTTTCCTCATCCTTCGCACACCTCGCGATCCACGATCTCCGTCTCGTTTTGTTTAACCGTTCTATCTCCTTCGTCGAGCACCGACCGAACGTATATATAACCATTGGTCTTTGACTATACGACCGCGAGAGAACTCTGGGATTTCGCTCTAGTATTTAACTCCGCGCTATGAAATTTTATAAATATATATACGTATATAACGCAAGGGTCGTCGCTGTTTTTTTTTCTCTCGTTCCATTTGTTCTCCAGCCGAAGACGCGGTAGCTACCGTATAATAATAATTCCAGATTAGTAAAACGGACGAGAGTACGCGCATTCTTCGTGCCAGGAGCGTAAGGATATTTCAGTGGGATGAAGGAAGAAAGAGATTGCGGAAACGGTGTAAGAAGTCTTCTGAGATATTCGAGATCTCTTGCTCTATCTGAGATTATAGAGTTCGTTTTATTTACGCTCTAATCGTTGTTTTCTACCCGATGGATCGACCGTCGTCCTGGAACGTTTTTCTCCCAGCAGTAGAAGCGTCAAATAGAAAATTGTCTCGTTCGATTTGTTTCTTCATATTTTTTCAAGTTCGCGCGATACAATGATAATAGTAATGAAATAAAAAATTGTACTGACCCGAATTACCAAATTGATGTCGGTGTGTTGAATACCATCGTCGGCACGTACTCTGAGTACGTATCGATCCCTCGTCTCACGATCGAGAGCCTCGTCGAGCCTAAGCTGACCGGTGGTCGAATCGAGCTTGAAGTGTCTCTCGATTGTCTCGTCGTCGAGATCGTGCCGATTGTCGTACGACGAGCCAACGACATCGTTGTCCCTCGTACTCGTTACGAGGCTGTAACGAAGATTCCCAATGGTATCGGGATCGTGCGCCTTCAATACGGTAACGATGGTGTTCGGCGGCGAATCCTCGGATATCTCGTAACGCCATGGTCCCGGACCCCACGAGGGCGCTACGTCGTTTTTGTCGAGGACCGTTACGCGAACCTGTAATCAAATTTAACGTGCCCTCTTTATATACACTTTATACGACGTAATCCGAAAATGAATTAAGTACGGGTTATAACACCGCGATGCGCCCGTTCGATGTGCGAGCTTATATATATGTGTATATATATATATGTAAGGGATAAGATACACATGTAGAGGGCGGCGCGCGCGTCCGGTGTTTTCTCAAAGTGCAGACTTTCGCTCGTGGCGAATCATGCGGTGAGATCGAGCAAATCTGCATTTGCTCGATTAAACTTATCATAATAATATTATAATGTTTTCGGGGTTTTGAAATTTTGGTTGAAATTATTTTCCAAATTTGGATCTTATATGGGAGTTAAATCTTAATGTTTTCTTTCTTCAATCGTCGAAGGGCCGATTGTAGCGAATCGTGCGGTGATACAAACGAGAATATCACGTATACGTATAAATCTGCATTTGCTCGATTAAATTTATCATAATAATATTATAATGTTTTCGGGGTTTTGAAATTTTTATCGAAATCATTTTCCAAATTTGGATCTTATTAGGAGTTAAATCTTAATGTTTTCTTTTTTCGATTATCGGAGGGCCGATTGTGACGAATCGTGCGGTGATAGAAACGAGAATATCACGTATACGTATATAAATCTGCATTTGCTCGATTAAACTTATCATAATAATATTATAATCTTTTCGGGATTTTGAAATTTTTATCGAAATCATTTTCCAAATTTGGATCTTATTAGGAGTTAAATCTTAATGTTTTCTTTTTTCGATTGTCGAAGGGCCGATTGTAGCGAATCGTGCGGTGATAGAAACGAGAATATCACGTATACGTATAAATCTGCATTTGCTCGATTAAATTTGTCATAATAATATTATAATTTTTTTGGGGTTTTGAAATTTGTATTGAAAGTATTTTCCAAATTGGCAGTGTCTTGAAATTTGTGGCCAAATCATTTTGCAAATTCGGATCTTAATAGGAGTTAAATCATTAATGTTGTTCGATTTGTTTTCTTTTTTCGATCGTCGAAGGGCCGATTTGATCGTAAATTTCGAAACGACCTTCGTTTCAATTTGACCCTGATCCGAATGACCCTGGCCTCCTCTCTATCAGCAGCTTCTTCCCCATATCTCTCTCTCTCCCTCTCTTTCTCTCTCTGTCTCTGTCTCTCGGAGTGGAGCGAACGAGTGTTGCACGCGACCGAAACAGCTACCGTGCACACGAGGCTGCTGCACGTTGCCCTTCTCGGCTACGTGGGCCCCCCTTTTTCGATTAAAATCTCTGCTTTCGAAGGGCGGGTATGAGGGTGTGAAATATCGCACGAAACGGACGCGCTGGAAATGAGATTAACAATTTTTACATCGACGCGTGATTTTCTTTTTCGAACAATGTTTTTTTTTAAATCCCTTTATTGATTGACTTTTTTCCTTCAATTCTCGAAATGATCGATAAAACGATAGTCATGTGGTCTAACGAACAATACTAATTAAAAATAATAATAATAATAATTAAATAAAAAAAGAAAAGAGGTCGTTGTCGATCCGATACGTTCGACGCCCTATTTGGAGATAGAATTGAGAAAAAAAGGACTGCGTATCGGTATAGAAACTGGATTCGTGTCCTCCTCCTCGCTCTCTTTCCCCCTCTCAGTCCGATCGTCTGAGTATTCGTGATGTAGCACGCGGTGCCAAGGCACGATGCTCAAGGTGACGCGACTAACGAATTCGCAATTGGATTTGCCTCTGGTACGCGGGCCGAGCAGTTGATATCTCTCACACGGTTGTCGGAGGATTTTCTATGGTGAGAGGAAGAGGAGGGAGAGGGAGGAGAAGGAGGGGGGGGTGAAGAGAAGAATATACAAAGATAGGTGAGTACGAGGAGATCGTGAGCGAGGATAGCTAAGTTTCTGCTGCTCTGCGAAATCCTTCACTCCCCCTCCCTCCCGCCCTATTGCGCGCGCACACACACATACACGTGCGCATGTACGCGTGTATCGTAAGTGACGTTGAAACGTCGACGCGATTCTCCTCACGTAAATCCTATCCCGAGAAAGATACGTGCGACTTCCGAACCCGCGAAAGATTCAAACAACTCGCGCACGCGAGAGGGAAAGGGACAGTAAGCGCATAACATCGTCTTTGCGATTTTCTCCGCGGAATACGAGATTTTCAAAGAAACCTTTTTTGTTTATTCAGTAGCGTTCTCGCGATGCTTATTGATATGACGAAGAAAAAAAAAGACGAAGGAAAGAAAAAGGAAGAAACGAAAGGAGAGAGAAAAAAATCGAACTCACCGATCGTGAGAGGGATGAGGGCGCATGCGCGCATCGCACAATATAATTTCTCGTGGCGCCCTTTCGCTCTCTCTCTCTCTCTTTCTCTCTCTGTCTCGTAGTGGTAAACATATCGTTTCGCGAATCTCGAATAAATTTACCCCCGTGCGTCGCGGTCGCGCGCGAGCTCACGCACAAGCGTGTGTGTTGCGTGAGAGATAGAGAGGGTGGGAGGGAGGGAGGCTTTAAGATAAAGCGTCGAGATACGAACCCTCCTCTCTCTCTCTCTCTCTCTCTCTCTCTGTGTCTCGTTGGTAGTTGCGCGGGGGTATCCTCGTTATTTTGTTGGTCCTCTTTCGCGCGCGCGTTTCGTCTTCGGCGCGAGAAGAATCACCACCGTGTGGAGAAACCAGCGAAAGAGAAGAATCGAGAGAGAGAGAGAGAGAGAGAGAGAGAGAAAGAAAGATAGAGGGTAGCACACATGAAGCGCACGGTAATGGAACGAGAAATCATCGGAATCGGGCTCGCGTGTCTCGGTAATCGCGTTCGTCCCTCGTGGGGTAATTATATTAACGTTATATAGCATCGAGCCTACATATATATACGCGACCATGTGCGCGCGCATACACGCGTGCTCGTTAAAAAAAAATTCAAAAAAAAAAAAAAAGAAAAACGAAAGAAACTGGTAAAAAAAGAAAACGAAGGGAGAAATAAGTAAAAAATGAAATACGCACTCGTTAATCGACCGAGCTTTCTCGTGGCGTTTGATTAAAAAAGAAGAGAGGCGGAATAAGACTGCGCGTGGAAGAAAAAGAATAAACATAAACAAGACAAAAAAAAGGACGAAACATTCGATATTTATACAAGCCATCAGCGGCGTTCTAAATGCACGATATGTTTAATATATGTAAGGGACGTTGTAGCGCGCCCTTTTTTTTCAGAATGCACAATGTCGACGAGGACTTCGGCCAGGGAAATAAATATCGTTGGACTCAAATGGTAGAAACGAAATAGAGAACGGGGAAGGAAAAATTTGAAGAAAAAATTAAAAAATAAATACGAAAAGACGGGAAAAGAAATAACGATTGATAGAAACTTGGAGCGAGGTTCGAGGATCCACCAGGAGCGAGAGCATCTGTGCGAGTGCTAAGATGGTGGGAGAGCCCGAGGGCCACCGTTATGTACCGTTCTAGGAACTCCGGTAAGTTACGAACAACCCTAAGGCACCTGTTGTTCCTTCGAACGATCCAAGAGAGAAGCGCGAGACTATTTTCATTGCTATTGTGGTGGTACGTTACGAGTCTATGTATACATATATATATATATATATGTCTACCACAATTATACAGGCTGTATATATATATAGATATTTGAGTGAGTTGCTGGTGAGTCAAAGGGAGAAATGTGTTGGACAACGATTCCAGCAGCAGGAACGTTCGGAAAGGAACGCCCAACGATTGATCGAGGTTTATAGTGACAAGAGAGAGAGGGAGAGAGAGAGAAGGACTTGAGGGACTTTACACGAGGCTCGGAGTGAGAAGGAGAAAGCTGTTTGTAGATTGGTAGAAAGCGAGAAAGAAAAACTACGACAATGACGCGGGAATATAGAGGGCGCGATGAGGACTTATGTATATGTGAATCGTGTGTATGTGTGTGTGTGTGTGTATAGTAGTGTAGATAGATAGAATTCTCTTACTCCTCCTTCGCTGTTGCCACTCGACCCTTATCCTCGCGACGATCAAAACGAAATATTATTATAACGTCGGGTAATATATATTCGGGAACCCGGGGTTCGTCGCTCTCTCGCGTTCTTCTTCCTTGGACAAGTTCTACTTGATTTTTGTTTTCTCCCGTTGGGAATTTGCGGCTAGATCGTTCGTAATAATTTCTGGTATGCATGAAACTTTATATCGAATATTTTTCTCATAAAATGGGAGAATGTCTATCACGAGAAGGAGAAAAAAAAGAGATGCAGGAACGTGAACGAAGCGCAATCTTGAATAGAGATAAAGATCTTCGATTAAAAAAAACATCGGTATAAAATAAAATAATTAATTCACTAAAGTAGAAAGATAGTTCGGACTCTCGCGACGCATTCTGCATGGTAAATATGAGAAGGATTTCGCAATAGGCTAATTAAATTTCGTTCGATAGACCATTAGTCAATTCAACGTGTGTGCGTTCTCGTTGTTTTTTGGTTTCGTTTTTTTTTTAATTTTTGTTTTCGCAAGAAATCTCTCGCGAGGAGGGCGTTCGATGGACGCGCGAGAATCGACGATTGCGGAGTGAGAGAAAGAGAGAAAGACGGACGGTACGCGACGTTTCGCGAATACTTTTCGGTTTCATTTTCGTATACATAATTGAACATAATTTATACGACGCGAGTTGCGAGGCGATTGGGATCTCTGATATTTCGAACGAGCATCGCGAGTTCTTTTCTCTCTCTCTCATACACATACTCACTCTCGCTCCTCCATCGATATTTGATTCTCGTTAATGATTCGATCTCCCGGAGTATATAAAACCAACACAGATCGCGCGCACGAATATAACTACTGCTACAACGTGCGGAAGACGAACGAGAGGAGAAGGAAAAAGGATAAGAAGAAGAAGGAGAAGAAGAGGCAGAAGAAGAAGAATGAAAAGACGAGAAAGAAGGGCTTACAGCGAATCTGCAATAAGGAGAAGATGCGAGAGGCGCGCACTGCCTACTCACAACGTCCTCTTCGTCGTCGTCGTCGTCCTCGTCGTCGTTGAACGAGAGAAAACCGGTTGGTTCCTTTCGTTCCTCTACAGTACGTACCTCACTAGGTACGTACTCTTTCTCTATACACACGCAGGCGACACAGACGTAAGTTGGAAAAAAAAAATTGTTCCGGCTAGTCGTAGTCGCGCGTTGTTGTTGTGGTAGCTAGCAAAAGCAAAGTACAGAAGTGCGGGGCACAAGGACCGAGAGATCTCGCAGCATCAAGGAGCTCCGAAAGATCTTCGGAATCGCCTCACGTCTCTCGCCTTTCTCCGCTCTCTCTCTTTGTCTCTCTTTGTCTTCTTTCTTTCTTTCTTGTCGTTCCCGAGTGCGAGAAGCCTCGCGGATCGCGGAAGTGCGCGCTGCACTTGAGCGCATCGCGAGAGACACTCCGTTTCTCGATGGTGAGAGGAAAGAAAGAAAAATCGTAGATTAATAAAAAAAAAACTAAATTTATTTTTTCACTTCGGTTCGATGTGAGATTTTTCTATAAATTTGTCGAATTTTGTATAGGAATTGATTTACGATTGTATCGAGGATATTGTTTAGAAAATAAAGAGAGGAAAAGATTGATAGTGAAAAAATTGAAATTATCATCGATCAATTTTTTTGAATCGATCGAAGTTGCTTCCGTATTTCTCGCTGGAAGTCGCACGAGAGCGGAGTACAACGGACAAACGAGATCCCATAAATTATGCAGCTATAGGCTCGAGCATTCTCGCTGATACAACACTTGTAGACGTGGAGGAGTGAGAGAGCGAGTAAGACGGAGGGAAAAAGAGAGAGGAAGACACGAGATATCGCGTAATTCCGGTTTACCTCGTCAGTCCCGAGGAATTTCCGGTTTGTAGGCCAACTGGTACAGCAATCTCGCTCACAAAGGGAGAGAGAAGCACGGGTTCTCTGGGAGTTCCGCGGAATCTCCACATCATCAACATCGGGTCTAAGTAGAGTGGGCGAGGAGGGGGGGGGGGGGGCGAGCGAGCAAAAGGGTGGGAAGGCAGCCAGAGGGAAAACTCCATTTGTTTTATCTCGCGTCCGCTTCTCGAGATATCTTCGTGGACATTAGAATGCAATTACACGCCCGTTGATAATTAATTCCCCCGAGTAAAGAAACGAAAGAGAACAAAAATATACATAAAATCGTTCAAAAGTATCGTGGCGAAAAAAAACAAATTATAACAATTTTAAAAACAAAAAGGCAAAGTATACACGGAGAAAATTTCTTATAATTTTTTACGGTGAAATCTCGGTAAAAATTACATTAACAACTTGAACCCGCTGACAAATGTACAAACAGTTAAAAATTTACACTAGTTTCAAATATTTTACTTTCAGGCGTGTACAAATTTTAGCACGTAGCATAATTTTAAAACGCACTACACAGAGCTTTCGGCTTCCTTTTTTAAATTTTCAATCAGCAAGTTCCATGTATCATCACTTTTTTCAATTTATTGTAATAATGTTTACGTCTCACGAAAATTTACTGTTAATTCCAGTCAAAATTCTTGAAAATATTTTCAATTTCTGTCACGCAACAATAAATCTTTACTCATTTCCATTAAAATGTATAATTTATTTCCTAAAAAATCTGAAGAATTGCATATTTGTCGCTCAGTTACTGCGATTTCATAGTATGATAAATATTTGAAGGAAACAAACGTTATTATCCAACGCTCCTATAAATGATTAATTAAAAAAAAAATAACGAGTATCGGAGATTTATCGAAGACGCGAATCGGGAATTAATAAGACATATATATGTGTGTGTGTGTGTAAGGATAAGGGAGAAAGTATATAATATAAAGAGGAGGGAGAGGAAAGAGAGCGAAGGTACGGTCGAGCCTTGAATATACGTACAGTATATAGTATATCCGCGTAATTCCGGTTTCCACGGCGGCGTTTCATCATCGCGGGCTGATTTGCGGCCCCGGCACATCGGGGTGGGCATATTAACGGTGGTTGCACGTCCGAGCTGAATTAACGTCCGTTAAAGCGTAGGAGCGCGAGCAACCCGGCAAAAGCTCGTAAGAGAGAGAAAGAGAGAGATTTCACTATCTCGCTCTTCCTCACATCCTCTCTTTCCCCCTCTTACCAACCCTCTTTCTCTCTTCGTTGCACCGAGCACTTCCTTCGTCTTTGCCGTACACATCGTGGGTAGTAGTAACGCTGTAACACGCTCATCCTCCCCTTTACTCCCTCCTTTTCCTACCACGGTTTCGCGTCTCGCGTACGCGACTACTTTATATCAAGGGAATATATACTCACACGCGCCACGAATTTATATCCGCAACTACCGTGCGCAACATTCTATCCGCGTTGTAAAATATTCTTATAACGCGAGAGAGCGAGAGAGAAAGATGGACGGAGAGCTACTACGGTAAAGACTAGCCGTCTTTCCTTCCCACCGCTCGTAACATCCGCAACAAGCTCGAGGTAACCACGGCCAATGGATATATCGGTCGAAAAGCAGAATAGCTACTATCGAGCTATCCCTTACTATCGAGCTGTCCAAGCCCTCGTTCGCCTACCTTAGGCACCTCGGGGCAATGTGAAACAGCGATTACTTTCAACGTTTTACTTCGAGGGAGTAAACCACTCTAGACACGGAAAAATATAGCAAACTTTGGAATTTCTTTTCCATGAAACTAAAGAACATATCAAAATTCGGTATAAAGATTTTTATTGGACAAGTATCGTTGAGCACTGTCTATAAATTTTATCACAGCTGTGCCTGAAGTAGGAAAAAGAATTTGAAGTCATTGACCTTGTCGAAAGACCTTCAAAAAAGGAGGAATCTTACTCGACATAGAAAAATTGCTAAATAAACTAAGAAGATACATGCTAGTGACCCCGACCTTCTCGATTCCCGAGGAAAACGAGTCGTAGAGGTTCTTCCTCCTCCGTCGTAGATCGCTATAGAATCGTCTCGCTGGACACTACATTCCCGTAAGTAGTTTCTCCAACAGCTGATATTCTTTCACCATAAACCTTATAACTATATAGGTACACGTCCTATAAGCGTATTAATCGTGTATAGAGCGAATCTGCAACGGTGCGACGCACTTGGCGTGTATGCGCGTGGGGCTTTAATCCTGTGCGAGATTCAGCGAGAGCTCGGGAGGGAACGTTCGGTTAGAGAGAAACGGATAAAAGGTAGTGGGAGTATCGTGAGAAAGTTCATATTTCGAGGCTTCGGGCGTTACACACGCAGTGCTATGCACTTTTCCCACCCGCGAGGCAGCTTACTTCCCCCACTTACTCTCCTCTCCTCTCTCTCTCTCTCACTCGTTTCTCCCATCGTTCCTTTCTATACCGCAACTTCATTGACTTCACGGTCACGTTATCGGCGGTCTGTCGAGGCTCCTGCTCGATTGCGCGTTGCACTAGTCGCGCGAGGGACGAATAACGTACGGGAGAAAAAAGAATTGCAAGGCTCTTTAGCATCTTCGTCCCACATAGTACATATATATATATATTATTCACGGTTCGAGCCGAGAATCGATAATAATGCGCGGCGAGACTGTGAAACAATTTTCAAGGGAGATAGCGAGGGCGGGGAGGAGGGGAGGGCGGGGATGAATATATCGTGTAGAAATGTATGCGATGGTGAATCTCTTCTCTCTCCCCCTCGTGCTCGATCAGACAACGATCAGGCCCCGTGCGTGTGCGTTGCTTGATGGACCGAGAGCGCCACGGGCCTCGATCTCCAAGGACTTTGAGAGTCTGACGATTGACTCCGTCTCTTCCTCTCTCCCTTCCTCTGTATCATCCTTTTTTTGTACTCTTCTCTCTTCGATGTATATATATATATGGGGCATATGTATATTCGTAGATTCTTCTCGCACGGGGCGTACACTCAAGGGAAGCCGAAACGCTTATCCGATCAAACATGATCGTACAAATAGAGAAGCACGCGTGTCTTGAGAGATCTTTGGAAGCTTATATATATATGTAACATTCATTCGCTTTCTTTCTCTCTTTCTCTCTTGGGAGAAAAAAGCCTAGACCCATCTTTATCGAGCCCCTTGAGTTGCACTCATTTTTTTCTCATTTCTATACTCTCTCTCTCTCTCTGTCTTTCTTCCTCTCTTATACATATACGTGCAGGCATGATCTATGAGAGAACGGTGTGTGGAAAAGAAGAGGCTGCGGTAGTCGCTGTTCTCTCTCTCCCTCTCTCTCGTCCCTTTCGAAAACGAAAGAGAAGAGCTGTCCGGTAATTCTCGAGGATCTTCGGGATCTTTCTTTCTCTTTCTCTCGCTCGCTCTCTCGTGAATTCTACGCGAGCCATAACGGAGACGAGGAGAGCGAAAGACTCACAAATGGGTCGTTCATCGTTTCGATGCGTGAGCCCATCTACGATCGGGAGGTCCTGATTTCTCTTTTCTTTTAGAATCTTCGGTCTTTATTTTCGTTTTTTTCTTCTTCTTCTTTCTTTCTCTCTCTCTCGTCTCTATATATTCCTCTCCCCACATTCGAGAATTCCTTTCCTCCCCACGTACGATATATCATATACATATAGATGAGAATATATCGAAATAAACCGCCACGAGGGAATTATAGAAATTTTTCGTTATTGATAAAAAATTCCAGATACGAAAATTCGACGGGAGAATGATCGATTTAAGGTTCAGGTTTGAAAGAAGACAAAAACAGACAGTGGTCGTATTTTTACGGAAAAGAATTTTCCAATGACCCAACCCATCGTGCTCGTCGCCCCGTCGAGAAACAACGAGATAGAGCTTCGTCTCTTCTTTTCTTTCTCTCTCTCTTTCTCGTCTCATCGGTTCTAGCGCGAGAAAGGACACCGTTATCTTTTAACATTTCACGTTACAACCGCGGACATTTGTCAACCCCGTTTGGAGATCCTATCTCTCACAGGGAGAAAAACAAACGGTTCGAAATTCTGTCTCGCTCTTTTCTACGGTGAGCTCGGCGGACGAAAATTTTCGGTCAAGAACGATCGAAAGAGAGGGAGAGACTCGTTTCTCGATGCGTTTAGAAACCAATGGACGAATGGCAGTAAATCTTCTTACCCCTATAAAACAAAATAATCAAAATAATAACGAAGAATCGTAAAAATAAAAAAATAAAATAAAAATCGTAAAAGAATAGCGAAATAAAAATAAACAAAAATGTTACATTGAATTTTTCGCATTTCCGTCGTTTATCTTGGCGATCGTGATCGGGGGGGTAGGTAGATGTCTGACGCGAACAATAACGATGACAAGAATAAAACGTTTGATACGGTAACGAGCGGGGAATCCCTTCTTGACTTCGAGTCCCTCTCCCGACCCTCGTTCCTCCCCCCACTCCCCAAATCCTGCTCTCACCCTTCTCTCCCTCGTCCTCCTTATTGCCTCTTCTTTTCATCTCCTCCCGCAGCGGTCGTGTCCGCCTAAGTATTGCGAAGAATATGATCCTCCCTTCTTGCCCTCTTCCCTCTCCTTCTTCCCTCGAGTTCAGCGTCAGGCAGAAGCAACAGCGGGAGTAACAACGGCGTTCGGCAAGATCGCGCGACCAAGAGAGAAGAAGAAGAAGAAGAAGAAGACGATGAAGAAGAAGAGAGAGGGAGAGAGACGAAGCACGAAAAGCCACGGGCGACTTTTGCCTCACAGAATACGAACTTGGTGCATGGCGGAGAGTTTGGAGTTAATATTTGTCTGTATATGTATGTTTATATATACATATACACGTGTATATACACATATATGTATAGCTAGAGGGAGGAAAGAGAGATGGTATCTCAGTCAGAGAGCTGCTCGGTCGGGGATCAGCGGATCGGATCGAGTCGCTCAGCGGGGGTTTCTTTGGGTCATGCACGAAGTTGAGTCCCATTCTTCGGGTAGAGAGCGCGCGAGCCTCCACTCGTTTCTTCTCCTCCGCCGTCGTCTTTCGCTTCTTCTACGACTTATCCCTCGTTCGATTCAGCCAACTCCGTCTCTCTCTCTCTCTGTCTCGACTCTACCCTTAAAGCTCGGACTCTCT
This sequence comes from Netelia fuscicornis, assembly GCA_946811545.1. NCBI lineage: Eukaryota > Metazoa > Arthropoda > Insecta > Hymenoptera > Ichneumonidae > Netelia > Netelia fuscicornis. Next base: position 40,971,865 of record OX328015.1, read on the forward strand.
TTTCACGACGAGTCCAAGAGAGAAAAAGAGAGTGAGGTCCTTCTCTATGAGGGGTCGAACCCACCACTGACATCGAACGATACATAACATCGCGGCGTTCTTCTATCCCACATAGAGGCATGCCACAAGAAGCACGAACAGCGAGAGAAAATTCACGAGCTCCCATAGGCCACACGTTATATGTATATAGATGGATGTCCATTAAAAAAAATCTTGTATATATATATAATCACGAAAGATAATTCCGTCGCATAGTTTCGTGGAGGACAATAAGATATATCCTTTCTTCGCCTACGAGACTAATAGTTCCCTCTCTTTCCCTCTGTCTTCGCTACATACGAAGAATAAAATAATATTCCTCCCGTCCGAAACGTTCGATTCTCGCGAACAAAATTCCATCATTATTGTTCTACCTTTTTGTTTTTTCTTTTTTTTATTATTAGACTATTATTTCTTGCGGCTGTGTCGCGGGTTTCTAAATTTCATTTTCCTGGAGCGTGTGTCACATCGGGAGATCGTCGAAATAAGGCAAGGGTGAGAGGGAGGAGAGGAGGAAGAGCGATTCGAAGATACAGATACGTTTCGAAAAAAAGAGATCGAGTCACCCGCGTTCCACGATGTCCCGAGAAGTCGTTCTCTCTCGCTCTCTTTTTCACCAGTGAAAGAGCGAGAGAGTCAAAGAGCGCATCAGAAAAGATCGGACCCTCTTTACGATTGGCAGGTGCCCAGCGGAGAGAACGAGAGAAAGAGAGAGAGAGAGAGAGAGAGAGAGAAAACTCGCCTCTGGGCCCCAACCTGTGTCGATCTCTTGGTATGCGACGTCAGGGCCCATAAGTCCCCGGCAGGTCTTTCACGCAAACACACACAACGTATATATGTATGTATTTATCCACAGATAGACAATACAGAGATCTTTCGCATACCAAGCTCGATCTCTTTCCATCTGCTCGAGAAAACGATCTCCGAAGCTGTTGCAACGGATTACACACACATACACGAACCTATATACATATCTATATGTACCAATATATCCAAGTATAGCTATATATATATATATATACATGCACAATGTATACACTTTGATGTGATGAACGATCGAGAGAGAATTTTTTTTCCCCCGAGCAAGCTTACGTTTCGATGATGCCAGGTCACGATACGCCCGGAGAGAAGTTCGATAAATTGATCGACTTGTTATATATATATATATATATATATATATATATATATACTTATATTATGTACTTATATGTCTGTGTGTGTGTGTATACATATTTATCTATCTCTCTTTCTCTTTCGTTCACTTTACCTTCCTGTATATCGTGTGATTCGTCTCTTTCGTTCGCGGAGACGTAGAAAGTGACTTTTCTCGACGCTCATCGTAATAAGGTATACGCGTAGGTATATATATGTATATGTGTGTGTGTGTGTTTTTGTGCCTGTGTATGAATTGGCAATTGGGTATGGGGTATATATACATCTCTGACTAATTGTCAGGAGCAATTAATCCACGCTGCAGTTAACTTCACCGATCAATGTGCCCGAGAGACACCAGGGCAGGAGTGAGACGTGATCTGTGTTAGTTGCGGGTAAGAGAGACAAGATTGAAACTGATGTAACGGTATATTGACGCCCTCGGTATATACGATCCTTTTTTTCTCTCTCTTTTTTTCCGTGCGCGAAATATGGGAGAGAGAGAAAGACCGGGCGGGTAAAGAAATAAGAGAGAATTGAAAAAAATAAAAGAATTGTCAGGAAAGGGAGAGAAGAGCTGCCAATAATATCGTCGATACGAGGGTAAACGAAGCCCCCGAAGTTTTCTCATCGCGGTTGGTGCACTTTCTCTCCCTCTTTCTAACCCTTTTTCTTTTTTTGATCGATCCAACTCTCGCGGTTCAGGCTTTACCTCGGTCACTCGAGAATGTGTATACGCGATACGAATTGTTTATTTGGAATTTTATTTTGCAAAAAGGGATCCGAAGGCAATGACGCCGCGACCGCTTTGTACCATTCGCGTACACGAACGAGCACGGATATTTTGTCTTTTATTTTTTGTTAAGTATGTACGAACGTGGAGGGGTATTGGGTTTTATATCGTGTGAGGGAGAGCGAGAGGACAAGGGAGGATCTCGCGAGACCGCAACGTTGGGTCAAGTGTCCCTATCGGTATAACCCGTAGTGTTCGATAACTGAAGTCGAATATGACATCGTCATCGTGACACGCGATACAGGAATTAATACAGCGATAAAAAAAGAATCTTGTTTTACGAAAATATTGACAATTTTTCGGTCAGGTCGACGATCGATAATTAGAGAAGATTGAAAAATCGGAACGGAACTTTTTCGATCTAACGAGTATTTTGATAATTTCTTTAAAATTCGTAAGAGTCGCTTTGCCTCGCGAGAACTGCCGGAAGGACGAAAAAGTCGAGGTAACAATTTTTATCAACCAAAAAAAAACAGTGAAATAAGAAGAAAAACCGAAAAATAAAGAAATCACGATGAAACGTAAAAAAGACGTGGCTTAATAGCGCTCGCTCGTTAATATATCTTTGGTGTCCGGCAATTAAATTCCGGGTGCCTATCGGAGCCATTGGTACACACGCGAATGCGTCGACGCTCGGTTAAAATGTTATTACCCGGCACTAATTGCGCGCCGCGAATGAAAAGGAGAGCGAGCCATGTGAGAGAGAGAGAGAGAGACTCGGTGCAGGCATCAACGAGATCGACCGTATAAGGTCGATCGTCTGAAAACTAACAGGCGCACCATCGGTCGAGCGAGAGAGAAAGAGAGAAAGATAGCACACGATCGATCGTGGAGATCGATGAGATTCAACGGTTCGTGAGAGAGGCCAGTCGGAAACTCTCACGCTCTTCGTCTCTCTCGCGATTGAATCGTCAACAGCTTTCAGCCAACGATCACCCAGTAAAATGTACTCACTGGTCCAGATATACCAGTAGAGTGTACAATTTATACATTTATCGTTCTACATATATATATTGCTCTATAAATACATATATTGCTCTCTCCTCTCCCCGAGAAAGAGAGGGAGACAGAGCATATATAGAGCTCTCTCTCTCTCCCTTTATATCTATATATATACACACAGAGATATATATGTATAGAGTTGGTAAAAGACAGAAACTCGTTTTCAGTAATATATCAATGTAATTCCCGAAGCGAATGGTGAAACGAGCGAGGTCGCGTCATTAGTCTGACACTCGGCTGAATTCTCCTTCTCTCTCTCTCTCTCTCTCTCTCTCTCTGTTGGGCTCTCCACGTATTATGTATGAGAACTGAGATGTAATACAGACAACGTTGTATCGCGCTCGAGATATATATCTCTCCTGGATTATAATGATGCGATTTTACAAGATAGGAAGATATAGAGAGAAGAAAAAAAGGAAACGTTACGTCAAAACCGAAGACATAATAATTCGTACGAAATCATTCCTTTTTCGGAAAAGAGCGTATTGATCGAGGATATTGGATGGAATAGTTCGAAGGATAATTGGGTCGAATTGGTAATTAAAAAAAAAACATGAGAGTTTAATGCAATTTTATGGAGGCTTGTAAATATAGAGTAGTACATGCTTATCACCGCTAGATGGCGCCGTAGTGTCAATATCCCTCGATTCCAATAATTATTAACACCTGAATGCGCCCGAACGCGCTAATTGTAATACGAGGTAGCAGCCGGTTTCTTAAGCTTGCATAAATATATTTTTTGTTTTGTTTTCGATAACAATTTTCAGCTCTATCTAATTAACGATTCACTCGGAATAAAAATAAATCGTATGGAAGCAAAAAAAGAAATGAAAAAGTAATTTTTTTTTAACTCTCGAAGATTAATAAACGTCGAGCACCGCTATTAAATAAAAAGCCTATATGCGCTTACGCGTGCCTTTTACGTTAGCGAACACTGCGTTATCGGTAAAAGTAACCCGATACTGGTTGGAGAGAAAAGGCTATTTAGCTGAACAAAATGAGAATGAAAATAAGAAGAAGAAAAAAGCGTCGTTGAAAATTCTATCGACGAGAATCACGCATTCCTGCGACGATATTAAGCAGCGTCGATGTATCGCGCTATATCAATCCTATAATAGCTATATTACGAGTTAGCGTACTCGTGCGAGACGGGAAAAAACGTCGAATATCATAAAAATGATGACGATAAATATTGAAAAAAAAAGAGACGACATAGAGCTGGATTATGTCGCGAGTCGAGACGATGATCGCGTATGAATTGGCCACGGCTCAAAGTCATCGAGCGCCCAATACCAAGGAGGCAACGAATTAATGAGTTCTCCCCAGGAATAAGTTGAAAACGTAAAGGGACACTCTTGACTTCTCTACCCTGCAGTCCCGCGCGCGCACCTTCTTCCGCGCTCGATTACAACGCAATTAATGGCCCCTCGGGAGATCCCTCGTAATAGTAGCGATTCGCATTCCAATGGCTGGCTCTGTGTACTCGAGCGCTTCGAGTGGAGAGAGTAAGAACTATCCCCACTGTGAGCCGAGTTCTCGAGTCTTTTTCTTATTCTCTCATTCTCTCTCTCTCTCTTCCCACTTTGGATCGAAACGCACGCCTGTATGCATCTCGCACACGTATAAAACTACTCTCTCTCTCTCTCTCTCTCTCTCTCTCTCTCTCTCGGACACCGGACCGCTGCATTCTTAATTCTCTCGCTCGGCCGGATTCGCGATTCCGGCGTTTTAAGTCGCGCGTGGAGTCATCTTCGGCGTTGACGAGAAACGCTAACGGAAGAGAGACGACGAGAGTGCGCGAGGGAGAGAGAGAAATTGGTCGACGAGTTCCCTCACGGTTTGTCCGACTCTGCGTTTCGAAGAGATCCTGTCGCGAAAACGAATATCGTTCTTTTCTTGGAGGAAGACGAGACTCGTTTTCTCGTTAAATCTCGAGGAATAATCCTCAGCGAAATCATCTCTCGCTCGCACCTCTTTACTAATTAGCCCGCTGGCTACTTTTCTCATCGAATATCGTAAAATGTACGACAATATTGTACCGTCTTTCGTTTATTTTTATTTTGTTGTTCCCCAAAAAAACGCGCGTCTCGAATTTCTGACTTTTCGGGGAAACGACGAGAGGGCGAAGAGGGCAACGCGGGTCGACGAGGTCGTTGAAAATATGACACGGAGAGAGAACAAAATCTCTAAGTTATACTTTTTTCACATTTTTTCTTTTCTCATTATCGACCTCCTCGTACACAAAATTTGTGAGAATTTTAAACAATTATCGCATTGAACGAAATGAAGAAAAATATTTTTCAAAAATTATCACGTCCACCGGTAAAGATTCTTGAATTAAATTTTTAAAAAAAGTTCAAAATAAAACAAAGTATTCAACGTTATCACGTAAGTGAAAAATTGATAATTTTTTATACGACGAATTTTCGTTCCAATTTCGTAATGCAATAATAATGCGAAATTATATAGAGATTATTTATTTTCCTTATCCCTCTTTCGTGGCTCGTATATCCTCGTTGATGTATTTTTAAATATCAGGAACGAGCGTTGATCGAGATGAGAAGAGGTCGAGAAAGAAGAAGGTGAAGTCAGAAATAAAAGAGAGACGAAGTCGAAGTGTGGGTCAGGAAGAAAGTCGAGGGAGAATTGGGGGAGGCTCGTGGTGTATAAGGAGAGAGAGAGACGAGGATATTGAGGTGGCTGGAGAATTTCTGGGTGCTGGTATCTTCGCTTCTTCTTCATCTTCTCCTCCTCCTCCCCCTCCTCCTTCGTCGTCTTCTTCTTCTTCATCTTCTTCCTCTTTCTTGCCCTTCTTCCATCGTCTTTCGCTTCTTTCCCGCGGTACCCCTAACAACCTATGATCACGTTATTAATTGAAAGAGGGCCGCCGATGCTACCGGCTACGCCAAGATTTCACGTGGTGCGTCCTCTCATTTTTCGTCATACACGCATACACACATACACACGCAAACGTGTATATAGATATAAGGATATACACGCATATATATATAAAGTGCAAATTAGGAATATTGCGATAACATTGCCGCAACCTGGGCTAAAATTCGTCTCATTTTTTTGCCAAAGAAATCCAGCCGATAAAAAATAATAACAATATTTTCGGTAATAAATAAAGATTATTATCGTAATTAAGATTACGATTATGAGAAAAACAAAAGATAAATAGCTCTATTTTTTTTCCAAATTCGCTATTTTAGTTTTAAGATTTTAACCCTTGTGTTCGCACCCAACTTTACCTACGTTGTTACGCACCCGGGGTACCCGGGTACCCACCTCTTATTTTTCTTCGCTTTTCAAATAGTACGGCTCAGAAATCGATTCCTAAATCGTTATTTCTATAAATAGACATCACTATATAGTCTGGCAGGGGCCGTCAAATCGTCAGGGTGATGTTCGAGAAAAAAATCAGGGAGAACGAGTCGTAAAAGAGCTTGCAGCTCCGTACCGAGGCAGTGGTAGAAATATTACCATGGACAATTTTTTTACAACGTTACCCCTTGCCGAACACATGCTTTCATGGAATTTAACTGTCGCTGGCACTTTGAGAAAAAATAAATCTTATGTTCCAAGTGTCATGGCTCCGCATAAGTCGAGAGAAGTATACTCGACTGAGTTTGCTTTCAGTGAAAGCGTCACGATGTGCTCATACGTGCCAAAGAAAAATAAAGCCGTAATTATGTTGTCGACTATGCATTCCGACAGAGCTGTAAATGATGACAGTAAAAAAAACCAGTCATTATAACATACTACAATAAATATAAAGCTGGCGTTGATACTATGGACCAAATGTGCACTCGATACAATACGCAACGTCGTACTCTGAGATGGCCGGTAGCTCTGTTCTACAATATGCTGGATATTAGCTCACTCGCGTCCTATTTAATTTATTACGAAAATAATAAGATGATTCCGAAGAGAACAAACCAACGACGACTATTTATGCGCCAATTGAGTGAAGAACTGGCAAAACCAGTAATTGAGAACCGGTCACAAAACGTTCAAATAATGCGAAATTACAGTACAAAAATCGCCATTGAAAGTGTGATCGGGCGGTCATTAAATCCCGTGGACATCGCTCCAAATCCTGCTAATGAACGCGATATGTCAGGAAGGATAAAAGTCACTGGCTCCTGTCATATTTGCTACAAAGCAGCAATAAAGAGGAGGAGAAAGACACGAAAGTCATGCTGCGATTGCAACAAACCTGTCTGCGATGAACATGCTACAACCTTAGCGAAGTGTCACGAATGCAGAGGCTAATTAATTTTCTACATTTATTTTGATGTATTTCGTATTATCACAAACCATATTCGACGTATTCTAATAAAATAAAATATCCCAAACCAATAATCCACTCAAAATGATTTTTTTTTCGAGGTGGGTACCGGGGTACCCGGGTGCGTCCGTGACGTATATATACTTCACACTCGATTTTTTCTTAGTAATTAAACAAATTATTTTATTCCAAACGAATCACCTGCTTACAATTGAGTTGAATAACGAGGATCCGGAGGTTTTTGCTGAAATTTCTATTTTTGACCAAGTTAAATTAAAAAATGTACCGTGGTGGGTACCCGGGTACCCGGGTGCGAACACAAGGGTTAAAGTGCAAATTAGGAATATAGCGATAACATTACGGCAACCTGAGCTAAAATTCGTCTCATTTTTTTGCCAAAACAATCCAGCCGATAAAAAATAATAACAACAATTTCGCTAATAAATAACGATTATTATCGCAATGAAAAAAAAAGAAGATAAATCGAACGAATCTTTTTTCAAATTCGCTAGTTTATTTTCAAATAAAATGGCGCGAACGAGCGATTAGAAAAAGAGTGTTAAGATAAATAGCGAGAAATTAAAGGCGCGAGGCGAAGGCGTTATAATTGTATCCGCGAGTGTTGGCCAATTTTCGTTCGTCGTAATTCCTGGTTCCTCTCGTTGTATACGTAGTTTCGAGTTTTCTCGTATTCTCACGTACGCGTACAAACACACAGATACGACCAAAGAGTCATTAAAAACCGGGCGCCGCGCGCAATCGCGGGCTCTCGCGAACGGTGCGAGCCGGGGTGTCGACATACCGATTAGTCGACCCGTTACGATCTCGATTCCTTGATCTCCCCCATTACTATACACGGACATGCGCGCATACACGCCGTACATTTATATTCCCATCTCGCTCGCTCTCGATTTCTAACCAATCCCCCTCCCCCCGCCTCTTTTTCTCTCCCGTTATATCGTTTTCTCCCCGTCCGTATATAAAAATTCCCCGATATCAGAGCACCGTCGATCTCTCTCCCGTTGCGTATAAAGGCAACGATGAATTTTCATTAGACATTTTATTTCCAATCGACGATAAAACTCTCGGACCCACGACGAGAACGTATTCGAGACAAGTCAAAAGCCGATAAAACAACAAAAAAAAACAAAATAAGAAAACGCACCGTCCAACATTCTTTTTTCCTTCTATCTCGTTTCACAAATTAGAAACAAAAAAGTAACAAGCTCTTTTTCTTACTCCTTGCTTTTCTCTTTTTATCGAGAAAAAAAAGTAGAGGGAAAAAGTGAAAAAGAATCGAGGATCGAAATAATTGAGACGTTTCTATAAAAAAAAAAACGGTTCGAAGTAAGTAAACAAAAATGAAAATTGTTTCAAGAGAGTAAAAAACTGGCTCGTACATATATGCAAGAGTCTATCTCCCTGGTAGGTACAGTCGTATAATGAGACACACGCCAATCCGTATTACCGAGCGACCTGCTCGTTTTCATTTGCCGATGCGTGTGTGCGCGCGCGCGCGCGCGAGTGAGTGAGATCGGCGCGTTACAACGTTCTGCGGTCGATTCCTCCTATCGATTAATCCTACCGCGGAATTCCGGATGAGATCGGGATGGCATTAACATTCGCGATACCAAATATACGTACGACCAATGGGAACGAGTCGCGTTTCTATAATCCGGCCGCAAGTCGTGTGAAATAAAATAATATTCTCGGGAGTACAAAAAAAGAGGGAAGAAAAAAGGACGAATAAGAAGAAGAAGAAGATGAGGAGGAGGAAGAAAAAGAAGAGACGGACGAAGAGACACCGCGTTTCGCCAACGAGAAACAAGGCGCGGACGAGAATGATTCCTGTCGATGATTCTTTGCGGTTTACGGAATTCGTCGTAGCCCCCTCCCCCCCTTCTTCACTCAGCCAGCATCTTGTTCTCGCCGATGCTTGGTGTGCGGTCAATATTTATGCTCAAGATACTTTTTCAATGAGTAAACAGGCATTTCCGATCGTGGCGATCGCGTCATATTTCTCTCTCTGCCCGAAAGAGCTTGTATCTGTGTATGAAACAGCGAGAGAGAGAGAGAGAGAGAGAGAGAGAGAGAGAGAGAGAGAGGGAGAGAGAGTGGGGGGAGTAGCAATGAGATGAATCTATATAATCGCGAATCCCTCTCGCTCACATCGTTAAGCCGGTCTCGTCTCTCTCGCCCGCGAGATCGGTTTATAATAAATCTTATAAGTCTCCCGAGGGGTCGCGAGAGAGCAATATATATACATATACACTTGTATATGTATGTATATGTATGTATATACCGAATGAGAAGATCCTGAGAATCTCGAGTACAAAATCTCGAAGCTGACTTGGAGGCTGAGAGAAAGAGAGGGATGGCAAAAGTCGCTCGTTCGCTGACTTGCAATATGCTTTATACATATATATGTACATATACATATACATACATATATATATATATATAAGTATATAGAGAATACTCTGCTCTCGGTGCTCGTCCTTCCTTGCGAGATCGCCAAGTTGCCGCTGCAGTTTCTCTACTGTCGCAAATATATATATATATATATATAAACGTGAGTATTTTCCATGTGGGTTGAAGAATACATAGACACGAGAATATGCTACCAATCGTTGTGTTTCGGGCTTCCGAGTGAAAGTTTGCATCAAAGAATAACATTTGAGTAGATAAGTAATGCATATAATGTACGATATAGTTACAATATGAAATCGCGTGTGGCTTATGGCAACGTAGACCGACACTTTCCTCTTGGGCAATGATAATAACGAGTGAAAGAAAAAAAAAAGGAAAATAAACAAAATTTTTAAAAATCAATTTTTTAAAGATCAAAGATTTTTGTACGAAAAAAAATATATGCTCGAGTGAAATCGATATTTTTCTTTTCTTCTTTTAATCTCTTTACTGTTACTTTCGTACAACATACTCGGCATCGGAAATCTGGCATGCGCGATACGAAATCAAAATCGCTGAAAGTCGAGAGACGTTTATTTCTGCGACAAAGGTTGAATGTCGTGAACGAAACGAGCACGCGCCTTACATTATTATCACGTGTGGGTATTATAAAAGATATATATATATATATATATATATATATATATATATGTGTGTATAATATCTCTCGTTGCAGTATATAACACACGTTCTCCCCCCTCCCCCTTCTCTCTCTTGGGAGAGAACGAGAGCGGGCCGGGCGAGAGAAGAAAACATATTTCCAACCTCTCTCTGGTCAAGCAACTCTCGCGATCTCTCTCGTTGTATATACACGTATATATATATATGTATGTATATACACGCGGCGCAAAGAGTTCGTCGCGTCGAGGCACAAGTCCGTCCGTGTCTATCGCGGGCGTATTGTATTATATACTATATAATAATACATGTTATACATATATATATATATATATATACATAAATATATGTATATGTATAGGACATGTGCATTGTCTGGCTGAGACAGTGAGAGGGATAGAAAATGCGGCAATTCGCTCTCGCAGCGTGTACCAGTTATTGTGGTATGTATCGGTACAGTAGGAACTCCGATAAGTCAAAATTTCAATCGTTTTAAGATTATTCTCGAGATAAGGAAAAAGATGATCAATAATTCAAAACGTCGTAATTTTTTTTAAAAATTAAATTTGAGGATTTAAAGATTTTGGAGTGATTTTAAATGTGAGATGAATTTTGTCGGAGTCAACTTATGAGAGATCGTACTGTCGACGAGGCGAGATAGTCCTGTACGTATCGAGAGGGAGGTAGACTTTGTGGGCCGTATGCAATAATGGCTACATTCTCCGATTTTCTGCGTCTCGAGAGAGAAAGAGAGAGAGAGAGAGAGAGAGAGCGGAATCTTTTTGCCCGGTATAACACACACTTACACACATACATATACGCGAATTCAGGCTGCCTCGAAAAACGTGGGCAGTAGGGAGAGGTGGCGGCAGCGGCGCGAGGAACCTTATCGGAAGTCGCGAGCTCTCTCTCTCTCTCTCTGTCTTCCCCTCATTCTTCTTTCGCTCGCCATATTTCCTCGTTTATCCTTCTCTCTTTCTTTCTCTCTCTCTCCATCTCTCCCGCCTTGTCTCTCTCGTCCTCCTACAGCCTCTTCCTGGACCACTGCAGCATAGTCCGGGAGAGTACATATTCTCGCGCCCGTCGTGGAGAAGTCAGCCCGTTAGATCAGGCACAAGATTCTCCACCTCTCCCCCCCGTCTATATACCCCGCCGCTATAATCCACCGTAAAACAACTCGCGATCCTACTCTCACTCTCGCCCCACTTTCCTTCAGTTTGCGGAAGAGAAAAAGAAGAACAATAGCGATATTCAACATATTTCTGCGTGCACAGGAAGTAGTTGATTTTATCAAATTTTGTTTTGTTTGGAAAATATGGTTTAATTATTGGCGTTATCGCTAGATGGCGCCACTATGCTGATATACCTTGAACTAGGGCATTAATTACGGTTGAACGGGCTTGAAATGTGCTACGTCAATGATCGGCCGGTTTCTGGCGATACGTAAACACACGATATATGTATAGGTGGGTGGACAATTTATGGGATAATTAAATCGATTGTTTTACTCTTTGGTTTCAATATTTTGTAAAAAATAAATTTATAGACAAATTTATTAAGAGTATTATTATTATTATTATTATTATTTTATGAAATAAAAAGATTCCTGCGACTAGGAGAGCATTCCAACTCCGCGATATTTCTCGCCGGTATAAGTAGCGAGAAGGAATGATGGAGAGATGGAGAATGAGAAAAATACGCGAAAAGAAGTTTCGCGAACGACGAGAGCGAACTCGGGGTTGATTAACGGTCGCGCGAGGGAGACGTGTATGTGATAACCGGAGGACAAAGGTTCCACCAGTCGGTAAAAAGAGATAGCTAGATAGAGCGAGAGAAAGCGAGGGAGAGAGGGAGAGAGAGCGAGAGAGAAAAAAATATTCCTTCGGTGTATTTTTATTTTCCACCTCGTACACGATCATTTTCCCTTTTTTTTTTCTTCCCTCGCTCTTCTTCTCGATGTTCCTGCTCTCGGTGTGGTAACACACCGGGTCGAAATATCTTCCGAAACCTCGTCGAGGGCCTCGTTTTCGCGCACACGCGAAATGATATCAAGAGATTACGAATCACTATATATATACCTCTCTCTCTCGCTCTCTCTTATAGAGAATATAAAAGGTGCACGAATGAACGCCCGCGGGAGATCGCGGTGGGTTTCACGAGAATGACCCAACGAGAGTGAGAGTGAGAGAGAGAGAGACGGGGAAGAAGGGTTCAAGATCCTCGAGAGACAAAGTTTTTCGACCATCTTTTTGTTTTCCTTCCCTATCTCGTACGTTTTTTTTCACCTCGCTATCATTCCCCTGACAGCTGAGAAATATATAGACGTATACATGTGTGTGTGTGTGTGTGTGCGCGCATACACGGGTACAAAACGAACAATAAAATAGTACATTATCATCAGTGATTATAGCGACGTTTTTTTTTCTCGCATGCGAAGAATCTCGTTCCATCGTTCCAGCGACATTAACCCGCTCGTTTTTCTCATTCTTTTGCCTCTCTCGTCCTCTACGCAGCCGCCTCGCCGCGGGTTATTAATAAAGAAAAGATATGTGTATCGGGTATTTCGATAAATTTTTCCGAACGAGACACTACTAACCACACACACACACACACACGTGAAAGAAAAAAATCAAAAGAAGACGAAAAATAGAAGAAAAAAAGAGAAATATAAATAAATAAATAAAAATGAAAAAAGAAAGAAAAAAAGCCAAAGGTTTTAGGAGGGAGAGGGTGGACGATGTGAACTATGTATATGCAACCGATGTGGGAACCGGTCTTCTCTCTCTCGATCTCCGATGGCGAGAGAGCCGGCAAAGTGGACGTAAAAAATTGGTCAAAAAAAGGGTGGATCCTACCGAAAGTGCGCGAGTGTTGGGCCTCGACGTCCGTGCGCCGCGCGAGTTTCTCGTTGGCGATCGAGCCAACGGGAAGGGAGGAGGGAAGAGACGAGGACGGCAATCTATGAGAAAGAGCGAAGAGACGACGGACAGTGAGGGAGGGAGGAGGAAGGGAGAAAACGAGGATAGTCGAGGTCCACTGGACAAGGATGTAAATCATAATATGTAAATCTGTGTGACTTTCGTCCGGGCTCTTTCGCGGCTATTTATATACGTATATGCTCGTGAAACTGCCGGTCAGTTGGCGAGAACTCGAAGTATGCGCGAGGACCATCATCTCCCTTTCCCTCTGTCTCTCCTTCTCCCGACCTCCTCCTCCTCCTCCTCCTCCTTCTTCCTCTTCTTCGCTCTCCGACGTTCGTTATGCATCGTTCCTCGCGTTTTCGATACACATAGATGGCGATGAAGTTATCCTCGTGTATGGATCCAAACTAGAAGGCCCATGCCAAATAAAAAAAAATAATAATAAAAAAAAAAAAAAAAATTAATATTAACACGATTTTACGATTAAAGTCGTAATAAAACGTATCGAAATAAATCAAATTTACGATTTTTTCTTATTTCAGAAAAAAAAACGAAACACACCGATAATAAAAATACGATGCGGAGGAATGTTGAAAAATAATATTTAATAATATTTAAGAAGAAAATTCGTATTTCCAATAGTCGTTCGATTGTATTTTTGCGATGTCATAATTCGCACGAACATCGAGAGAGAGAGAGAGAGAGAGAGAGAGAAAGAAGGTAGAGAGTATCGTTCGAGTCAAGGGGAAGGTTTAGAAAGGTGGCGCAGGCGCGCCGACGTCGTCTCGGAGTGATATAGTCGAAGGTCAAGAACCTTAGCCCCGAGACCTCACGTCGAGGAGGAAGACTGTCAAGTGGTCGAGAGAGAAAGAGGGAAAGAGAGGGAGGGAGAGCTCGGCGTGGCGCGTCAAGAGAGCGTTCCTCGCCTATCTTCGCCAAGCTCTTTTCTCTATAGGTACTTCTGCTCCTCTCGGGGGGGAATCGGTTGTGTGTTACGTGTGGCAAATGCGCGAGGATGGTCATGGCGGATGCTGAGATATATTTATGTATATATATATATCTATCTATCTATCTGTGTGTATGTGTGTGTGTGTGTGTGTTTGTACGAGCATATAGCTCTTTTTCTCTCTATCTCGTCGCGGTCGAGACCCCGGTACGTCCGCACCTTCTCCGTCATCATTACCACACAGAGCTCTCTTCGAACTCTAATTAAAAATCTCTCTCGTAACGAGACTCGTAGCTATATGTATATATGTACAAATAATATCCATAGCTATACGGATATATGTATATTGTTGGGATTAATGGATCGTGGCCTTCATCACTGGAGAATTACTGGAGACTTGGATGAAACAAAAATAAAGAATTAATATACATGTATATATATGTATATTGAGCATTTTAATTTTCGTCCGTTAAAGAAACGGGCGAGAGAGTCATTTATTTCATTCGAATTATTTTTTCATTTCAAATTGTTGCTTCTTTTTTTAAGAGTTGGGGTAAAGGAGAGATAGATAGATGTAAAGAATTGTCTTTAGGTTTGGAAATTATTTCCAGCTGGAGAAGAATTCATTTTTTGATTATTTATTTTTGAGGAAATAATGATGAACATGGCAAGTATTATTTATGTTGGAATAAAAGAGCGATAGATAAATATAAAAAACCACTTTTAGGTTTAGAAATTATATCCAGCTGGAGAAAAATAAATTTTTTGATTATCTATTTTTGAGGAAATAATGATGAAAATCTCGAGTATTATTCATGTTGGAGTAAAAGAGAGATAGATATATAAAATCGTCTTTAGGTTTGGAAATTATTTCCAGCTGGAGAAAAATAAATTTTTTGATTATTTATTTTTGAGGAAATAATGAGGAAAAGGGAGAGTATTATTCATGTTGGAGTAAAAGAGAAATAGATAGATATAAAAAACCACCTTTAGGTTTGGAAATTAATTCCAGCTGGAGAAAAATAAATTTTTTGATTATTTATTTTTGAGAAAATAATGAAGAAAATAGCGAATATTTTATACGTGGGAAATGTATTCCTCGCAGAGATAATTCAACGCGTATCGTACGTCATACCTCGCGAGTGTTTGAAGGAATTTGCATACGTTGATGGAGAAGAGGGAGAAGATCGCTAACGTCTCGTTACATCCCTTTTGTCTACTCGAGAACTTTTTCTCCTCCCCAAGTCTTCGTCTTCATCGCGTGGACAATTCGTTAAAGAAACGCGTAAAGTGTCGAGGTTTCTTCGTTTTTCCACGTACTTCCATTTTCTTTGTAAAATTGTACAACATTGTCCTTGAGGACGACGACACCGACACCGAGATAACTTATTCTCAGTTTATAGGTGTACTCTCTTAGTCCGAGTAAGCTATGCAACATTCACCGATACGGACGCACACACCTGTTCAATATTTTATTTTATCTTTTCGTTCTCCGATTCCTCGCGGGTAAGTACGTCTCGAGGATAATTCACTCGTTTATTCAACTCCTACAGAAAGTAAAAATTACAGGGAGAGAGAGAGAGAGAGAGAAGTGTAAACGCCGAGGCAACGAAACACGACGATATAAAAAATAAAAAAAATAAAACAAAAAGACTCGAGATATTTATAGAAATATTTCCTCGTTGTCGCGCGTCTCACGATCCTCGTGTTATCATTACTCAGTTATTCCTTGATAGAGAATGTCTAAATGACTGAGAACGATTTAATGACGTTTAATCAAATTTGTTATTTAAATATTCATGCGTTCGATATTCGTAATAAATTTTCCTTTTTCTTGCGTACAAAATTAAAAAAAAAACAATTAAATAATAAGAAAGAAAAAGATTGTAGCAGAAGTTACGAGGGACTTTGTTAAATTTACGAAAAAGACATCTTTGGAGAATCGACGTTGACTCATTCACCCGGAAAACAGTGTCAAAGTCCGTTCATCCGTGAGCACCGAACATGATTTCATCGTGTCTCGAACGATGTCAGGTCGTCTCGATATCGATATAGTTGGCGAGAGAGCGGCGATTAGGCTCGGCAGACTGTAACAGAAACTGTTCGTCTTGGAGATTCGCGCGGACCCCCAGGCGATCGGTTCTCTCTCGTCTATCTTTCGTCTTCTCCCTCCCCCGCTACGAAATATTCCGAAACGTAGTAGAGAACCCGTTTTCGAGAAAACGTCTCGGAAACTAAACCCTCCACGTGTATATCGATCTGGGTTCGATTAAATGCCGCCAGGTAAGACAAAAATAAAAAAAGATTTAAAAAATTGTAATTTAAAGTTCGTGAGATAACGATAAATTAAATTAAAAAAACGATAAATAATTCCCAGCTGATTTTCTTTCTTTCGGAAAATAAAAAAAAAACATCATTCGAATCGAATTAAAGTTCAGTTCGACTCTTTATGGACGCTATTGCCTCGTTTTTTTTCTATCTCTCTCTCTCTGTGTCTCGATTCTATATATACCTGGCATACCAAAAACTGGCGAACCGACGGTGTGTCTCGTGGGCCTCACCCACAAATGGGTCTCTCCACCTTAGGCAGAGAGAAACGAGCCGTTCGAGTTTCTCGCGTTTTTCCTATATACAGGTATATTTTATAATGACACGTGTAAGCATCTATATATATGTATATATGTATATAGGTATATATATATATATAGAAACGTAGCTATAGAGATCGTGTATATATAAAGGGAGAAAGACCAGAGGATTCCCTGCAGTGTTCGAATCGAGGAGGAGGAATCTATCTATGGTCCGATCACACTCCTTTCGCAAACTCGGGGAAGGGAATTTTGCCACACGAGGGAGGGAGAGAGATAGAGAGGAATATACGTGATTCTCGCGAAATCGTAATCGAACTCTCACGAACGTCACGAAATATCCGTAAACCGTACCGGTGCCCGAAACCGTACACGAACGATCGATTCCGCTAGTGATTTATAACATATTTCCCATATCCGAGACTTCGTGCGACCTCAAAACTCAATTTTGAAAAAGCAAAAAAATGCATCGTTCGTCAATGTTTTTTTTATTTTTTGTTTTTAGATATTTGTTAAAATTTAATTAATTTCTGCGTTTCGAATAACTCGAGAGACGAGGGTGGGTTATTAACGTCGAAACTGAAACAAACCCTCGTCGACTAATTAAGAAGGAAGAAAGGAGAGAAAGTTTCGTCCACGATGAATTATCGCCAAAAATTATTTCACTGACGTTCGGACCAAATGAACTATTTCTCGGTCTATGAATAATAACAATGATAATTCGAGCTAAACAAAAGCAGCACATGACGGAGAGACGACAAATCCATACAGAAAAAAATAAAATAAAATAAAATAATAAAAAAAATGCATCGTTCGTCAATGATTTTTTTTATTTTTATTTTTAGATATATGTTAAAATTTAACTAATTTCTGCGTTTCGAATAACTCGAGAGACGAGGGTGGGTTATTAACGTCGAAACTGAAACAAACCCTCGTCGACTAATTAAGAAGGAAGAATGGAGAGAAAGTTTCGTCCACGATGAATTATCGCTAAAAATTATTTCACTAACGTTCGGACCAAATGAACTATTTCTCGGTCTATGAATAATAACAATGATAATTCGAGCTAAACAAAAGCAGCACATGACGGAGAGACGACAAATCCATACAGAAACAAATAAAATGAAATAAAAAATTCAAGAAATGCGTTCCCCGTGGGACGTGCCCGATGGAACAAAGGAATTAAGAAGGAAAAATAAATTCAAAACAGAACAAAACAAAAGAAAACACGAAAACACGAAGCCAAAGACAAAAAAAAGAAATCCAACAAAAACTTCGCGGGAGCATTATTATTAGTTTGAAAAGAGGGAGGGAGGGAGAGAGAGAGACAGTGAGGTGGGAGGGTTTTGGCGTCGTGTGAGAATTCGAGCGAAATATCCACGAAGATCTTTCTCGGACTCGAGCGTGAGTTCTCTTTCTCGTTCGAACGTAGCATAGAGCAACGGGGAAAAAAAGAGAGAGAGAAAGAGAGAGAACGAAGATTCTAATGAATGGCCCATTAGCGAGTTACGCAAGGTGTGTATAGTGTAACCGGGGAGAGAACACGGGAAGTTGGCCTGCAACCGATTTTTCGGCCTGCTTGTGCCATATATACATATATACACCTGACTATACACGAATTTATATATATATATATGTGTGTGGATGAAGGAAGGGTACTTTTTCGTCGTTCGCGAATTCTCTGAACGTTTCTCGAACGAGCTGGCTGTACAGCTTTTGCTTCTCGTATATATATATTCTTTTTTCTCCCCTTGTATAGATTACTCTCCCGTCCTCACGCTCGATGGCTCGCACACTTCGCGTCTTCGTCGCGTCTTATGGTCACAGAGAACGGAGCGTTCTCCAGAGCTCCTCCGCATCGGACGCTCGAGGGCCAAGTGCGCATCTCTCTCTCTCTCTCTCTTTTTCTCTCTTCTCGTGGGCTTCGATAGCGCGGTCGTGCTTGGCATTAGGCGAGCGCGTAACAACAATATCATCGTTATTATAATCCGGTAATAACACGGCGTGGCCGTTTTATGGCTATGGCCGGTCGAGAACGCGACGAGAGCGTCTCCTATATAACCTGTATATATCTATATATGTGTGTGTAGTTGTGAAGTCTCTTGTATCCGGCAGCTCGCGCGCACACACACATACATACAAGGGCCATCCTTCCTTCTTCAGCGTTTCCTACTCTCTCCCTGTCTCCAACTACAGCCGCCATTTTGTACTTTCTCAATAGAAATATTTGGAGAAATGAATTATGCAGAATTTAGACATTTTTGAAGTAAAAAAAGTCTATATTGTTACGATTCCAGGAGGTTGGTATATAAGAAATAAGATACAGGGTGAATTTTATAAGGTGTAACAAGGCTTTGTTCTAAGGTAGATGGGATCATTACAAACAAAAGTTGCAAATATACATTAGGGATATTTTTAATAGTTTACGAGATATACATTTTTTAAGTTGGTCCAATCAGAGCGCCCGAGATATGTTGGAGCCGCCCACGTCCCGCCGTAGCAGCCAATGCCCGAGAAATAAAAATGACTGCGTAATAATATAATAAATAAAATTGACTGCTCTGAATTTTGCAATCCCAAATGGAACACCCTACACTGTGCCATCTCTACGGCTAGGTCGGGAGTGGGTGGCTCCAACGCTTCTCGGCGCGCTCTGATTGGACTAACTTTAAAAACTTATATCTCGTAAACTATTAAAAATATCCCTAATGTATATTAACAACTTTTGTTTGTAATGATCCCATCTTCCCTAAAATAGAGTTTGAGACACCTTATAAAATTCACCCTGTATAAAATGTTTTGCTCTTAGCAAAACTATTTCAGTGATTTATTTAGAGTAAAGAGGAGTGACTAAAGTTAACCGTTAGAAGGTTGGTACTAGAGTAGCTAGCTTCTATGTCCCTGCTTTGACTTAAATAACATTATGTGAAACCCGATGGTAGGAAAATTCCAAGGGTTGGTCTGGTGATGAAATGTGATATTTAATTTGGTGATAGTAATAAGGAGTAGGGCTCTGAATTCGGCGATAAGTGGACCAAGAATTTGTTCGTTAATGAAACATTGCTCTGATGTTAGCTTAGGCGTTAATACTATTCTCTTTACATATGAAATGTGAGAGCCTGTATCAATTCTATCATAACAAATATGAAAAAAAAAAAATTTCTTTCATCAAAGATCTCGTACATTTTCGTAATGAATAACGATTCGCGGTTATAATTAGACGTAAGATCGTTGCGTCGAAACGTCAATTTTCGCACGTCGTCGTCTCGCGAGCAGCCGCTACCGATATTGCCACGCCGAGTGAAAAGAGCAGAAGCCGAACCGTGAATTCCTTCTCGATACTTGCCGACAGAGGGGGCGCGAGGCGTTCATACTATAAAATCGCGCGTTGGAATTTTGTTTGCATTTAATTCTTTTACCCCCGCGTGCGCGAACACGCACTTCTCTCTTTCTTTCTCTCCGCTCGTTTCTCCTCTCTCTCGGTTTCCTCGTGTGTTCTACCGGTCTTCTTCTTCGATATGCTCTCTTCTTCATATTGCCTTTGCTATATATAAATATATATAAGACGGGATGGATCGTGCGCACGGTGCGGTTCGATGCGGCGGCTCATTAATTGTCGCTAACGCGGGGCGAGAGAGGGCGTCACTCTCCTCCACCCCACCGCTCTTTCACTTCCTCTTTCTCTCTCTCTCTCTCGCTCTCTCCTTCTATCTCTCTTTCGCTCATTCTCACACACTCGCACGATCGCAACTCTCTCGGACTTGGTTCAATACGATAAATGAGTGTTATGACGTTGTAATCAACTCACCGGTCGATCGGGTTCTCCATTCATCCTCGCGCACATACACGTACACACATATCCGAGCATAAAAAAGAAAAGATAAAATAGCGAACCAGAACCAAGAAAATAACCAAAAAATTTACTAATTTTGTAAAACATTTTAAATTTTATGTCCATTTCGAATTTCCAGATGAGAATAAACGTTAATGAGAAATACGCGAGAGAGAGAGAAACGAAACTGGAGTGCCAGTTGCGTAACTATATGTACATAATATACATATATATAGAGACAGAGAAAACGATATATAGATATACACGTGTATTTGGGAAACAATGAATTAACGTAGGTAACGGTCACGCGTCCAGTTTCGGAGATTCAATGGTAGAACGAACAACTCGAGAGGGGAGGAGAACGAGGAGGAGTCGAAGGAGTGAGAGACGAGAACCCTCGCTTCGAGTTCGCTTCTACATTTATATACATATATATGTATATATATATATTTCTGGACTCGACGTCTGTCCTTGCGAGGGCCCGGCAAGGCCCTTTAAACTTAAAACCCTTCTTAATGTCTGCCGATTTAAATCCTTTCGCGCAGAGACTGAGGAAGAGAGAAAGAGAAGAAGAGGAAGGGCAGAATGCAGAAGCAGTATCGAAAATTCGCGAGTGGGGTTCGAGATCTTCGATTTATCGCATTGGCAAGAAAGAGAGAATGAGATAAAGAGAAATCCCTTACTCTCTTCTTTCTTCTCATTCACAATCCGCTCTTACGTGCAACACACTCCATTCCGTTTATTTGCTATATATAAATATATATTTATAACATACGTATTGAAGAAACGATTAATCTCCGGCTCATTATTTGCCACTGGAAGATGACGCACGTTGGTCCAATTTTTTTTTGTTTTTTGTTATTTTTTCAGAGACGTAAATTATTATTAAAAGGACGCGTGAGTTTTCGTTTTAATATTTCTTACGTCGAAACGATCGAGTATGAGTGAGAGAGAGTCGAAGAAAATATAATCTTTTTTTTTGCCTGCTTAGCGATACGCGCGGTTATAAATCAAGCGGTATATTTTATTATATACATTATCATCGCCCTCGCTTCTTTCTGTATTCTTATTTTCATCTCTCTCTCTCTCTCTCTCGTGTTACTCGGCGAATTCCCGTGCGGCGCGCCATACAGTTCCCGTGCGTTTTAAAATTATACACGATTTTCACGTTACCCGCGGGAAAACATTCCATCCGCGCATACACACACACACACACACACATTCGTGAAACTCCTTGGATTATTACCGTTATGACAGCGGCATATTACGACTCTACGTCGCGTGAAAAATTTTCGTATCTACTAGAAAATCTCATCACGATGAATAAAATAGCGAATAAAAATTGAAAAATCTCATTTATTGTCCAATTATTTTGACTTCGACGTATTCAAACATTAATCCGTTATTAATTCATTCTCCCACTTCGTACCTAGTTGATTCAAATCGAAACAGAAATTAAATAAAAATAATAGAAAGAAAACAAAAAATTTGTCAAGAGAGAGAAAAAAAAAGTGGAAATGGAAGGGAAAAAAAATGTCGAGCAGTCTCTCGGTACGGATGATCGTTTCGTGGTAAATATCGGGTAGAGAGAGCGAGAGAGGAAGAGGGAGATAGAGTTCTGGACTCGTGCATCAACGCGACGAGAGGGCAGGAAGCGCTTTTCTCTCTTCTTCGCACGCGTTTAAACACGAACGCACACGGACGTTTTTCCTTATCCGCAAACGGGGTTGGTGTTCGAATCCGTTCGTATGTTATATATATAGAACAGCCGCACGGTGAATATCGAGGGAACGTGTGGGCTGTGGCGATGCGCAAATGCATCGTCTCACGTGTGTTACACGATCGTTCCTCCTCTTTCTCTCTCTCTTTCACACACACAGATAGACGCAAACATACGAGTTGTTCTCTCGCCCCGTCGAGAGCATCCCCTTGGGCTAAGACTCTTGCAACTGCATTCTCTCTCTCTCTCTCTCTCTCTCTCTCTCTCTTGGTAACTTTTGCAACGCGACGCGTTCCCTTAACGTTCAATAATGCGCTTCGCGTACGTACCGATCGTTGTGCGCGTGAATTCGTATGTATAACACGCGTGTATATATATATATACAGTCGTGAAGGCTTCGAGAAGAACCTGAGAGAGAGGGAGAGAGAGAGAGAGAGAGAG
Organism: Netelia fuscicornis; assembly: GCA_946811545.1. Taxonomy (NCBI): domain Eukaryota; kingdom Metazoa; phylum Arthropoda; class Insecta; order Hymenoptera; family Ichneumonidae; genus Netelia; species Netelia fuscicornis. The sequence continues at coordinate 40,994,680 of OX328015.1, forward strand.
AGAGAGAGAGAGACTCGAGAGAATTCCCGCGGGGCTCAATCGTTATCGCCAGCGTCTTATCTCCGGCCCCGACGGACGCATGCACCATACATACGTATACCTATATGTACGCGAATGCACTAACACACTGGGAGAATGAGAGAGAGAGAGAGAGAGAGAGGGATGTATATGCGAAGCTACTACACAGTAGAATGCGTAGTGTAAAAGGGCGAAAGAGGACGGCGAGGAGTTTCTTTTGCTCTCGGTGAGCGCGCGCGAGTCGGGAGACCCTCTTCTGCAATTATCCCCACTCATCAGGGATGAGCGAGCGAGAGAAAAAGAGAGAGAAAGAGAGAGAGAGAGCTCTGGGCATCGTACACGCATGTGCTGTAGGTACGAGGGGCGCTATAACGCGCGTAGAGAATTTTGTGTCGCTTTTATACTTTTCTCTCTCTCGCTTTCTCACCGCCTTGCTCGCTTCGCTCGGGTCTGAATTATTCTTATCGAGGGCGGACCACCGAGCGTTATACATTATCAAGCAACGATCGCGAAGAATAATTAGAGCGCATGGAAGGTGGACGAGAGAAAGAAAAAGACAAAAAAAAAGAAAATAAAACAAAAAATGTATATATATATATACACACACATGTATATACATGTACATAAAGCATTCTCTCCGATATATATTAGGCAGAATAAGAAGATAAACGCGGCGGGTATCTTATATATAAAAGAATGAAGGAAACAGCAGCGTATATATACATATATACGTGTATATTCCTCTCTTTTGCCCGCCCCGTCGCGTGTATCGCGATCACACCGGTGGTATCGCCTTTATCTTTATAGTCGCGATACTCGCGAATCGTTAAGATAAAAAAAACGCTCTGGGAGAAGGAGAGAGGTTTAAGTTGGGGCAGAAGAGGAAGGGAGGGAGGGAGGGGAGGATGGTCCACACCGGCGCGAAAGAAGAGACGAGCGAGGAGAGAATCACGACGAAACAGAAGAGATGTCTTATACACATCGCACACCAGACACGAATACACTTATACGTATCTATACGGCTTTCTACGTGTGTAAAAAAATGTATATTCGTGCACACGGACGGACGAGACAAGTTAAAAAAATCCGCGAACACCAGCAGAGTGAGAGCGAGAGCATGAAACGAGGAGAGAGTAGTAACAGCAGCCAGCAGGAGCAGGAACAGCATCACCAGCAGCAACAGCAGGAGAGAAGAAGAGGGCCCTCTTCTCCTCAACACTTTTGGCCACGCACGTACGCGTCGTCGTAAATTTAGCGAATGCATCGAGGCAGAGTCGTAAAGTTCGAGACGAAGGGGTAGGAGAGAGGAAGGGAGGCTGAGGGCAGAGGAGAGAAGGGCGAGGGGCATGCGAGAGGGGAAGAATAGGCCGAAAGACGAGACACGTTCTCCGTCTCGTTCTCGCATCGTTCGGAAACCACAGAGTGAGAGAGAGAGAGAGAGAGAGCGCAAGAGAGAGATAGAGAGAGAGAGTTAGGGAGCAATGGCAGTAAGCCCCGCGGAGAGAGAAACGAGAGAAGAGCGAGAGTAAGTCGAGAATCTTGGCTACGTGTAGGTTTATGTGTTTGTGTGTGTGAGAGAGAAAGAGAGAGAAAGCTTCCCTTCGTCCTCGTCCTCGTCGTCGTCGTCTTCTTCGTCGTCGTATCGAAGAGAAAACGAAGGTGAGAGAACTGGGAGAGAGAGAGAGAGAAATCCTCTCTTCGTCCTCGTCCTCGGCATCGTCGTCGTCGCCGTTGACTTCTTCGTCGTCGTATCGAAGAGAAAACGAAGGTGAGAGAACTGGGAGAGAGAACGAGAGAGAGACTGCGGGAGGTACATCGTAAAAGGTTGTATATATACACGCTATGAAACGAACGTACGCAAGAGTACACACTCGCGCATATAGAGATACGTGCGTGAGAATAAAACGGAAGAAAAAAAAAGAACGATCAAATATGCGAAAGAAGGAAAAAGAAAAAACAAAAAAAAAAGATTCGACAAAATTGCAAAGAGATCCGAGAGCAAGATTCGCGAGGGAGGACGAGGCACGAGAAATTTTTGAATTCGGTCGCGCCCCGAACAAACCACCACGGCTATTTTCCTCCGCTCGATTATTTGTATTAAAATAATATTTTAATATTCACGAACGTCGGTAACGGCTCACACGTGGAGCTTTAACCCTCGTTTCGATTCCTATCTCGATCGTTTTCACCGAATTTTTATCAATTTTTTTAAATCGTGGCCCTCGTATACAGCTGTATGTGTGTGAGTTGCTGTTACAATTATTATTATTATTAATATAATGCAATATGTACGCGAGACTTTAAAAATCTTCTCGTTTTATGTTTTTTTTAAATTTTATTTTACTTCTTTTCTTTTTTCACTTCGTCTGCTCTCGTTCGTCTTTCCACTCTTCGAGTTTTGCCCTTTGGCGACTCTTTCGCCGAAAATTCGAAGCGATTAAAGTATTTACTAATATGCACGTATGTAACATATATGCAACCTTTTATATATATATATATATATATATATATATATATATATATATATATATATATATATATATATATATATATATATATATATATATATATATATATATATCTGTATGTGTGTGTGTTTCAGGGTAAGTTCGCGTAAGTGGTACTTTGGACGAGGCTCTTATCGCTCGCGCTCCCGAGGGCCTTAGCTGAGCTCAACGCGCGAGCGCACTCGAGAGATAGCGGAGTGACGCGATTCCGCTCTTGCCTCTCCAGACGTTCTACCTACATATATATATATATATATATATATATAGCATGAACGTTGCGGATGCGTACAATGTTCTTTACCCAACCCAAACGAATTCCGAGACAAAGAAATGGCTTGAAAAAATAAAATAGAACCCCGAAGAGACCATTAAATATATATGTGTGTGTGTGTGTGTGTGTGTGTGTGTGTGTGTGTGTGTGTGTGTGTGTGTGTGTGTGTGTGTGTGTGTGTGTGTGTGTGTGTGTGTGTGTGTGTGTGTGTGTGTGTGTGTGTGTGTGTGTGTGTGTGTGTGTGTTTGTGTGTGTGGGTTTATTTGGTCGAATGACAATGAGCCCCATCGCTACAAGTAGATATGCCCGTTTGGTGGTCCGAGCCAATCTCCAGAGCTCCGCCGTACTTTTCGTGACTTTCACGACCTACTGCGAGCAATATGCTTATATGCGATGTCTTTGTGTGTATATGTGTGTGTGTGTGTGTGTGTGTGTAGGTTTACATGTACTGGAAGAAGTTACCAGTGGCGCGGTTTTCTGCGGTTGAATCCTCGGAGATCATTTGCGACGAGGTGTCCTGAGATAATTCACCGAGAGGCTATCTCGCACAGACTATTAATATTGAAATATTCAACGAGTCTACTTTTTTGCTTTCACTCTCGATCTTCTCGAACTTCGGCGCTTTTTTGTATTTTCTTTTTGTTCTTGTTCTTGTTCTCTCTCTCTCTCTTTTTCAAATGCAAATTCATCCCTCTCGTCGGCTTCGAGGAATTCCAGCGTAACGAACTGACCCGGAGTTTACTACTACGGAGATAAAAGACCAGCGGTCAGTTCGAGTTCGTTGAAGATTCGTTTGGGAAATGAATTTTTTGGCAAATTGTTTTCTAGATTGTATGATTTTTATCGGGGAAGATGATAATACGATGGTAAAGTTGTATTTTTATTGTCCTGGGATTTTGTTATATCGAAGAAATATCTTTATTTTTTGTTTCACTTTTGGCAAGTTCCTTTCTCATCGATCACTTCATCCCTTGGCAGGATCGATGACGAAGGAATTTTTTGTTCACGGACACCCTGTATACATCCTCGCTATGTTGTAGTACAGACGAAGTGAGGAGAGATCTTGGCGAGTGAGGACGAAGGGTGCGCCAGGCCACGCCACAGCCACAGAGCACTGGAGTCTCGAGAAGAGAGAGATGAGATGAGAAGAGAGAGAGAGAAAGACTCGAGTATGCCCAGCAGGGCCTGCTGTGGTCTTCTCTCTCTCCTCTCTTGTCCGAGCTCTCGCAAGAAGGAGAGAGAGCGAGAAAGAGAGAGAGAGAGGGGTCTCGACCGACCGAGTGCCTGGCAGTCACTCAATGAATTATTGGCCATAATAGCAGTGGCAGCAGCAGCGAGCGTGCGAGTCTTGGGCCCACTCCAATATCTCTCGTTCTCTCTCTCACTCACTCTCTCTCTCTCTCTTTCTCTCGTGTTCTCCTCACTCTCGGTCGCATTCTCTTGGCACGGACGCCGGCAACAGAACCCCGCGTTGCACACCTCTTGGCACATACGAACCCTGCAGATTCTGATGCTGTGCATCTTTACTAATATATATATATATATACATATATATGTATATATGTGTATATGTATAAAGTCAGTAGTAGTGGAACAGAAAAATTGAGGAGAACGACGAAATTTATTTTAAACCGTGTGCCGACCGTTATTAACTTCGCAGTTCCGAATTATATATTTATCGACACCGAGGATAAAAACAAAACAAAAAAAACAAAAAAAAGAAGAAGAAAAGTTAGAGCCGCGCGAAAATGTGATCGATACGAATTATGAAAAAACAAATATCCTGACTTTTTTTTAAAATAATGAATATTGATACGAAAAAAGGAAAGAGGTAAAGAAGAAAAGAAAATTACAAATTTATGCGAGGGTATACAAATTTTGATAGATCGTTGGGGAGGGGGTTGAAAATCGCGAGGGGAGAATGATTTTTTTAAGGATCGAAGAAGAAAGTGTTGCGAGTTGGTTTTCGTTGTATCGAGAAGAAAAGAGAGGGCGGGTATCTTCAGCGAAGTGTAGGTCAGTGTCAATGGGCAGATCTCACTTTTTCTTCCCCCTCCTACTTTCTACTCGATCATTGTTCCTTCTCTCTCTTTCTCTCTTTCATATCCGAGAGAAAGAGAGAGCAGCTTCCATATAACTTTCATTGATCTCCGAAAGGAACGTTCGAAAAAATTCACCTCGTGGTAGAGCCACGATCCGCTTGTATTTCAACGTGCAATCTACAATATCTATACATACATGTGTATGTGTATATAGCGGTGCAGACATTTCTTAAGGGGGATAAGAGAGAAAGAGAGAGAGAGAGAGAGAGAGAGAGAGAGAGAGAGTCAGATATTCCCACGGATAATTTGCACTTTCCTGCGCGACTTCCTCCCCTCGGGGTAAAGCGAGAGCGAGAGAGACAGACAGACGGACAGAGAGAGAGAGAGAGGGAGAATATTCTCGCGCCCTTCGTTTGCTTAAGGTGGTGCCTTTCATACTCTGAGGCCAACGTGCGAATAATTTGCAAATTCCCATGGTTGATAATAAATCGAAAGAACAAAAAAAAAGGAAAGAAGAAACCAAAAAAAAAAAATAAGAAAAAGTATACCCACATATATATTTAAAAACAAAAAGAAGTGTCAGCGCCGGCGATCGTTATCGCGAGAAAAAGCAAGATGGAAGATTAAAGCGCAGCGACCGTGCGGGATCACCTAGGCTTTTTCCTTTATTATTACCGTTATTGTTATTATCATTGATATTATCATTATTATATTATCGTCATAGAATAGACCGCGCCAGTACATAATTCTCTCTCTGCACACACGCACACACATACACAATCAAAGCAGAAGGAAAGGAAAAGAGCGCTCCGAGAAGAGAAGAAGAAGAAGAAGAAGAAAAGGTGAAGAGACGCGACAGGAGAAGAGCGAGAGGAAGGTGATGGAGGAACGCGATGTTCCTCGAGACTCCTGGCGCTGAACCTGACGACGATGCACCGTGCGATGCATCGTACTGCCGCTGGTATGCCTCGCTTCCATATACAAGCTGCATACACCTATATATTTATATATACACATACATACACACACATAGGGAGATACATATAGTCGCTTGGAAGAGCGCTCGGTGATGAGCCGATGGTGGTGAATGTCGGACGCGCGACGAGGACTGCGCGAGAGAAAGATGAAGAAGAAGAGGAGGAGGAGGAAGAAGAAGACGTAGGGTAGGGGCTGGAGGGGAGAGTTGGTAAAGAAGGGTGTACCTACGCACTGCCGTAGCAGACATTATGCTAATCTGCGAGCGGGGATGTGCGGCCGATAAGCCGCGCGCCGCCCGTTCTCTCTCCCTCTCGCTCGTTTTTCCTCCTTTTAGTTTTATTCTTACTCCTCGCTCTCTCGCTCTCTTTAGTGTTGTGGGATAGTACCGAGGAGGCTCCCCTCCACCACCATCGTTCCGCCACGGGAGTGAGGCCCAGGGGCCCCACGCCCTCGTTCTCTTTCGTAGATATATATATATATGTGTGTGTGTGTTGTGTGTGTGTGTGTGTGTGTGTGTGTACACGAGTATGTGGATTATATAGGTAGCTTCGTGTGACGTATTTTACATTCTCGCGATCGCGCAATGGCTCACGATGCAACAGAATGCGAGCGATATAAAATATAATGGTGAACGATTATTTCTGCCATTGGGGGACGAGATGAAGGGGTGGTGACATTCCTCCATGGCTGTCGCCAGGGGACCAGGACATTCGGGGTTCAGATCGATCCAAACACTCGTTTTCCCTTTTTTTTTAATATTAATTAATTATTAAATGTTCTAGTGAAACGATACTTTTCGAACGACCTTGAGGCTACTCGCGTCCTTGAAATCCGATGAGAATGCACTCCGTGGGCAGATGGGCGAGTCCGGATAACAAGCTCGTTCGTCAGCAGATTGATGCTGATGAACTCGTCGACGAGTTGTTTTTCAATTTTTTTTTTCAACTTCTTTATTTTTTTCCTTTTATAATAGTTAAACGGGGATACGTTCGATATAGCGATGAATTATACACGGCGAATGACTTTCGTTTAACTCTCACCGTCTCTCGCACCGGATATCTCTAGAGAGGAGGAAGAAGATGGTGGAAAATAGAATTCTCTCTCTCGCCCGACGTCGTTCGGTGAATTTTTCTCTCGTCTCCTTTAATAACACCGAACAACCCCCTCTCCCAACCCCTCCCAGGACTATTATACCGTGGGTCGCGCGAAGGAAAAAGATCGTTTCGTCTTGTAATCGCGTCGGGTCTCTAATGTCTTTCATAAACGCTTATAAGCACCTTTCGATGCTTCTTATCTCTCCGACTTTTCCTTTTTATCTCGTGAATACTCGTGTAACATCGAATATCTCGCTATCGAAGGATGGGGAGAAGGGGATGAGGGATATCTCGCCAACGCTTTGAAATGGGACATTGAGCACGTCGGTGAACGAGATAACGAGTTTTACGAGACGGCGACCGTCGGATGGAAATTAAAGACGTCTCAATCAAGACATTATTATCATTATTTTCTCAAAAAATCTTATCAACGCTAATCGCCATTGTTATTTCCATTGGATTATTTTACAAAATTTATTATAGACATCGCGGCACCGAGAATCTCATAAAAATATAGACTCCTCGTTCGCCACGTCGATTGTGAAAAATTTCGCCTTGTTACCATTTACCCAAAAAAATTGTATCAACGCTAATCGCCATTGTTGTTTCCATAAGATCATTTCACAAAATTTATTATCGACAACGCGATACCTTGAGCTGATAAAAATACAAAAATATGAACGACTCTTCCTTCGCTAGGTCGATTGTGAAAAATCTCGTTTTATTACCATTTTCTCAAAAAAATTGTATCAACGCCAATCGCCATTGTTGTTTCCATTGAATTATTTTACAAAATTTATTATCGACAACGCGATACCTTGAGCTGATAAAAATACAAAAATATGGACGACTCGTCCTTCGCTAGGTCGCTTGTTAAAAATTTTGCCTTTTTGCTTCCCGACGTGAAATTTCCACCTTGAACTCGAAGAAACAAAAAGGGTTTCACGCGTGTGTTTATATATATATATATAGAACCGTCGTGCGGGTAACTGGTCCCGCATTGTCGGGAAGGCCCTAACTAACGACCCAGTAACACTATTTCATACAGCTCCCACTCTCCTTTTCTCTCGCTCCGACTCGCAAATGGCCAGGACGATGTTCTCGTAGGAAACTCTATATCCCATTCTCCCTCCGATACCCTCGCACTTGATATTGATTTTTTTTAACACAAAAAGAAAAACAACTAAATAAGTAATAAATTTTTGTTCGCAAGTATGTTTATCAATAGTCGCAACGGATAGATTTCAGACATCCTACCGTGTCCTCAATCGCGTGTACGCAACCCCCGAGGGACCGGTTCGACTCTCGTTCTCTCGAATATTATCATTGTTATTATTATCATTATAATTCCTTTTTTATTATTATTTCACATTTCAAAATTTATTTCATATTGCTCGGCAACTCTCGTGCGTGCCCTCGGTGGCCTCATCTCGTGTACTACGGTGTGTCTGAAATACATTTTCTTTTTCTCTCGATCCTTTTTTTTTTTTTTTTTTAAAGCGTAGGTGTATTGTGCTCGTACGAGAGATGGCCAAGATCGCGAGTGTGGAGGAGAGAGAAAGAGCGAGATGAAAGAGGGTGTGTGCGCAAACATACACTGTGTATATCGAGAAGAGACACACCCGCGGCAGATACTGCTTTTGCTCCGGCTGCTCGTGGGCTCCCGCAGCAAAATGACGAAAGAGGTAAGAGCGACTGAGAGAGAAAAAGAGAGAAAGGGAGAGAGAGAGGGAGTAGGGCCCAAATAATATTTCAAAATTAATGTCACGCGGGGTTCTCCAAAGGGGTCCGACGGTTTTCTGTGGGTCCTCTCTGAACACCGACCGCAGCATCATCAACAACTATATATACATATATACTCTACAAAGTATTGGTATATATACATATATAGGAGGGGATGCTGAATGACGAAGACTAAGATGACGAGGAGAGGAGAAGAGCGAGTGAGAATAAAAGAGGGAATGAAAAGGAATGGAGGAAAAAGACGATAGGCATATATATATATATATATATGAAGGAGTGTATATTCAAGGATTTGTCTTTCTCGCTTTTGCCCACCTCTACTACTTTTGGCAAAATAAGAAAGGCGGCTACGGCATTCCGGCGCAGGCGCGCAAACAAAGGACACAAACGGGCACAACGTGGTATTATTTCTTTCGCTTTATTCGCCTCTCCTCGAGCCCTCCGCTTCATCTCCTTATATCCTCCTCCCGTATATTCTTTCTACGTCGCTCCCTCGCCACCCCACCGCCGAGACCGTCAACTCTAATTCACGTTGACATGTCCGCGAGAGACGAACACACGTCTCGTTTCAGCGAGAACGTTGGTCAGGGACGTTGGCAGGGATGGAGGAGGAGGAGGAGGAGGAGGAGGAGGAGGAGTGATACGCGAGGGGCTCGCACGATCTTATTGGATAGCGCGGGAATGAAGAAACGACATTGCCAACATTTTTCTACTAATACAAATTTGTTTTTATATCCGATTCTCGACGGGGAATAAAGCGAGACAGGAATTTTGCTTCGGATTGAAAATAATTTCATTCTTTCTTGCTTTCTTTCTGTTTTTTTTTAGTAATTCTTTATTACTTCGTGAGATTATTGTATTGTTATGAAACTCCGATAAATTTGCTATCAACGAAAAGTTCTTTCGCTGACCCCGAACGTGTCTTACGAGGAAAAAGAAAATAAAATTGCAAAGAAGAACGAGAGAAAAAAAGAAAACGAAAAAATTTAATAAAAAAGAGAAAAGGTGCGGCGAGACGCACGCGAGAATAAAACGAGACAGGATTTTTGCCAGAATTGAAAATAATTTATTTCTTTTTTTTTATTAATTTTTTAATATTTCCAGCGATTATTGTATTGTTACGAAACTTCGATAAATTTTCGATCACCGAAAAAGTCCTTTCGCTGACCCCGAACGTGTCTTATGAGAAAAAAGAAAATGAAATTGCAAAGAACGAGAAAAAAAAAAGAGAGAAAACGAAAAATTTTAATAAAAAAGAGAAAAGGTGCGGCGAAACGCACGCGACACATCGAATTGCCGTGCGGCATCGCTTTTCGCGCGTTCAAGTCTCCTCGTACACAGTTGTGCTCGAGGGCGCGCATGCTCGCTCGCGAGAGAGCGCGTCCGCGGTATCATATCTCGTATATATATATCATTGCGCAACGCGAGGCTCGCGAGAGAGCGCCTGGCACACGTTTGTTTGATAAATCAAACGAGAACGCATCGAGTAAAAGAAATAAGAAAAAAAAAAAACAAAACGGTCAAAAATGAAGAGAGGAAGAAGAAAAACAAAATGCAGCGCGAAACGATATAGTTCCGAGAATCGTGTACACGTAGCGAAAACACGATGGATCGAGGAATTAAAAAGGAAAGAAAGAAAAAAAAATGTTAATAAGAAAGAAAATAAAAATCGTTGTTCACGTGCGACCCGATGTTCGAACGGACATTTTTCTTTCTCTCTTCTCTTACTCCACGCAAACTTAGGACAAAATACACCGGGATTTATGTTCCTAGGGTCGAGTCCTAAATAAATCTAATTCAGGCACAATATAATCGTCCCGTGTCGAGTAGGGGAAGGGGGTTGATGGCAAAGAGGGGGGAGAAGGGGGCACGAATAAGGACACGCTCGAGAGGCACGCGCGTGTCTCGTTCCTCGACTGGAAAGAATCGCCCCGGAGGGAAAAATTTTTCAAGAAAAAAAAGAACCCCCCTCCCCGCATCGTTTAATTTATGCCGAGTCGAGACCACTCGTCGTTCAAGAAGTATCGAAAAAAAGAATGGAAATAAAATAAAAGAAAAATGGTGAACGGAAAACGACACTCGTTCGTAGTCGGATATTTTGGTGAATCGCTCGAGTTCGTCTCACCGGTGGCCCGGAAAAAGCCGTACGCGCGATGACACGGTGGAATGTTTCGTAAAAATTACATCGAGAAGGCCCCCGGTACCTCAATATCCCTACGATACGTATAAAATGAAACAATAATAACAATGAAGTGAAATAAAAAATAAAATAAAAATGCCTCCGAATTTTTCTTCCCTAGAATTTTTTGTTTCTACGATGACGCGGCAAAAAAATTAAGCGTTTCATGAAAAGTTCCGTTGTCGAGTGCTCCGAGTGCCTGGGACCCCGGGGGAGGAAACACTAAAAAAGACGAAGAAGCAAGAGAAGAAGAAGAAGAAGTGAAGAGAGAGAGAGAGCAGGCGAGAAGGAAAGGATTTCATGGGAACGCACACGAAACATAAAGATCGTGTGTGTTGGGCCTGTTTGCTTCTGATACAAGACCAGCGAGAGAATCCCCCCTACCCTCCCCCTCTCTCTCTCTCTCTTTCTTTCTCTCAACGATCTACCTCACAAGCTACTTGATAGTATTATTATGTATATATAGCGGTCCTGGTAGTAGAGATATAACGACTCTCTCGGTTAACGAAGTCGTAGGAATTCTTTTGGAATCTCTCTCGCACTCTTCCTATACACGTCCCTTGTATATCGGGGGCCTAGAGAAACCTCTATCCGACTCTACGTTAGCACACTTTGGACCACGATAGTGTATTATACGCGTAACGTATATGTATATATTATAAGCGACACGATAAATCTTATTCGCTCCACGTGTGTCCGAGATTTATATCTCATTGTTGAAACACTTTTTCATTCGGTCGCATCTCGCGCCCGCGGGGCGATGCCTACGCGCCCTCTCCCAACTCATAGAATTTACGGAATATACATGTATATATAGCTTGTATAGCGAGCAACTGTATTATATGCGTGACTATATAGTTGCCATTATCAAGTTCTGCGTTATACACGAGTATTCAAAAAAAAATACGTAAAATACAAGAAAATAATAAATGTATAGCCTTTGTCGATGTATTTATGTCCCTTGGATAAGAAACTTTGATCAATTTTTGCAATTATTTCCAAATTATGAAAAAACATTTTCAATTTCTTTCAATCATTTCCTGATTTTTCGTGTCATTAAAATTGGTACATTTTTATACTCATTTGTAACAAAAAGGGCCTTAGGATGGGGCCAACGGTATTTTTCCTCCCAAAACCCTTTAATTCATGATATTCGTCTTACGCGGGAAATTTCCAATTTGGAAATGGCACAGACCCTTTTTTGCAGTCTTTTTACAAAAAAATTATGAACGTTGACTCCCCGCCAAGGGTCAAAATTTGTTTCCCTCCAAAAAGAGTTTGTTGGGTATTTACTGAATCCGAAATTTCCCGCGCAACACAAATATCTCTCACACTCCCGCTAAAATCCATGCAACAAAATTTTGGCGTACCATTGCCGTTACTCAACGATCCATGCCATATAGTTCGAAACAATAACTTTTACTCAGGATTTTACAAGAGACGAACTTTTACCGCTCGTCAGTCTTAAATTCAGGTTTCTCCGTCTGCCCCGCGTTCCTTTCTTTCTCTTTGCATCATCGAAGTGCGCAAACGAGCGAGAAAGACAATCGCGCTTCTAAAAGCACGTACGATACATCTACATAGGCAAGAGGGGTGGCAGAGGGCGGAGGAGGCTTAAAGTGACCGCGTTTGGCCGCGGGCATCAGAGACGCACAAAACATTCTACATTTATATATATATATACAGGGTGAGTTTCATAAGGTGTCTCAAACTCTATTTTAGGGAAGATGGGATCATTACAAACAAAAGTTGCAAATCTACATTAGGGATATTTTTAATAGTTTACGAGATATAAATTGTTAAAGTTGGTCCAATCAGAGCGCGCCGAGAAATGTTGGAGCCCCCCCCCCCCCCCCCCAGCAGCCAATGCCCGAGAAATAAAAATGATTGCGTGATAATATAATAAATAAAATTGACTGCTCTGAATTCTGCAACCCCAAATGTAATGCCCTACACTGTGCTATCTTTACAGCTAGAACGGGAGTGGCCGGCTCCAACGTTTCTCGTCGCGCTCTGATTGGACCAACTTTAAAACGTTATATCTCGTAAACTATTAAAAATATCCCCAATGTATATTTGCAACTTTTGTTTGTAATGATCCCATCTACCTTAGAATGCAGCATGTTACACCTTATGAAATTCACCCTGTATATGTATACATGGAGACAAGTTGACTCTCTCTTCGAGGCCTGCCATATGCCGCCATGTAAGAGTAGATATATTATCGAGTACAGTGTCTCGTTACGTTTATATAAACGCACACGCGTACGTAGGTATATAATAAAAGTACACACGTATTTACAAAGGTATATAACGGCTGCGATCTTCGCACGCACCGAGAATTAAAAAAAAGAAACTGCTGGGTCGCGCGAGAGAATCTCTCGCTGGTGGTGTAACTCTTTCTCTCTCTCTCTCTCTAGCTCTCCTTGCTTCTAGTAGGTACGAGAAAACTTCTATTTACGGTAGACGAGTTTTTCCACTACCGAACGGTTTTTCACGACCATATCGGTTAACCTCTCGGCGGACTGGATGGCGTGAGCCGACGTTGAGGAAAGAAACTAAAATCAAATAAAACGAAATGTACAAATAGAAAAAAAAAAAGAAAAAGAAAAAAAATGTTGTCACCTGTGGGTGATGCTCGCCATATAGACGGCGAGAGGGAAAGTCTCACAAGAGCCGACTTGTTCCTGTAACGCGTATCGCCCTCGCTTATCGAACTTACCGCGGGAGTAACAAACCTCTCCTTCGAGTTTAATTCTCTCGTCAAACGTTCTTCTTATTTTGCACCTGCGATGACGAATTTGTTTTTATTGATAATTATTCTTCTCTATCGCGGTATGGGCGGTGCGCAAATATTAAGAGATCCAAATTTCTTCTCTCGCTCTCTCTCTCTTTCTCTGTCTCGCTCGCTAGCTCCACTACCGTTCATTCGAAAATATAATCGCGGCAATGAAATTATAACGCTGCCACCGGGGGCGACAACGCGTGTTCTCTTCTTCCTCTCGATCCTCTTGTATTTCACCGGGAGACGCTTCTACTCGAATCCCTCTCTCTCTCTCTCTTGCGCGCGGGTGAGATGAATTCTTCTCTTCCACTCTCTCTCTCTCTCTTTGCTCGTTCGTATCTCGGGAAAAAAAACTTTTTACCCGCGTTACGCTCTTTCGCAGTCTCTCTCTCGCATCGCCCCCGGCCCTTACGTATAACTATACATTTACATGTATATATATATCTATATATAATCTGTTGAAACGAGCAAAAGCCTATATACATATATAACGATGATCCTTCCCTTTTGTTATTTCTCATCGCGAATCCGTGAGAAAAGAGCATTGAAATCGCTCGTAATTTCCCGTGTCGTGGTGCGCGATCCCTTCGTCCGACTAAAATATACATATATACATACATATAATATATATAGTATGTGTAATATAATAATAATATAATTATATACAATATAATAATATTCTAATATATAATATATATAGTTACATTATCTTATATTATATTTATATAATAATAATATATTAATATAATTTATTTATGTATATATAACCGTTACCAAAATGCAGATTGGAAAAAAGCTCGAGCTATCCCTTCTACATAACTAATATATACATATATATTTGATACCGCGAGTTCAACGCACTTTAGCGAGAATATATATATACATATTTTGTTTCCCTTTCTCTCTCTCTCTCTCTCTCTCTCTCTCTCTCTCTCTCTCTCTCTCACTCTCTTTCACTCTCTCTCTCTCTCTCTCGATCGCTAGCCCCGCGACCCCCCTACGCGTTCGCCACTCTCGAGGCATGTGCTCTCTTTATCTCTCGGGAGTCTCGCGCGCGCTTCATCGTCCACGAGGGCGAGCTTCGTCGTTATTCGAATCGTGGATAAAAGGCGAGTAAGTTTAGTCGTTGGAGAAACGCCGCGATATATCGAGAAAGAAGGAGAGACAGAGAGAGAGAGAGAGAGAGAGGAAGAGAGATGGATGAAAGAAGAACACGAGAGAAAGAGAAAGAGAAATGCGCTCAGAGGTTCTCTCTCAAGCTGCTGCTGCCGAGCGTCCAGTCGACTATACGGGGCTTCGTCCACCCCCTCGATCGCCCCTCGTACCCCCCACGGCCCCTCTCCATCCCTATCTACCACCCCTTTTCCTCCTTCGAACTGGATATCTTTTTCGGTACATTCGTGTTTATAAATCTGGGCGTGGAATGCAGACTTGCGTTTCGTCCTATACATGTATACTTACATATACGCAAACACATACACACACACACACACGTGTTTATATAGAACGGAGATGACAGTATAAAACGCTCCAGGCTGTATTTCTTCGCGTATTATACATATATATATATGTATATATATGAGTATGAGTGCATGCGTGCAGGAGGGCTAATGAGTGCGGACGTGCGTGAGGGCAGAGCTCGTGTGCACACTCTCTCGCGAGAGTCAAGCGTCCCGCAGGATCATCGGAAGGACGAAGAGAACGTATCACCGAGAGAGAGAGAGGGAGTGTAAGGAGGGAAGAGGTAAGGAGGGAGATTCTTCGGTGGAGAGAAGAAGAAGAGAAAACGGGACGAATATGCGCGTTCTCCTCTATGTTGCCTCACTCCGCATTGGAAAGAGAGAACCTACTAGTAGGGAGGGAAACGAAGCGAGAGAGAAGAGTCGTCCCGGTGGGTGCGTGGGCGCACAAGCTCGCACCCAGACTCTCGCGTAATTGCGTGCTCGCGATATATATATATATATATATTTATATGTAGAGGTGTGCCAAGGAGGAAGAGGGAGAGAGAGAGAGAGAGAGAGAGCGAGGGCAAAAGCCGCGCATATTCGTCGCGAGAGGGAACGGCGCATATTTGTGTTCCCCCACCCCCTTCCTCCTCGCCTTGATTTTATGTTTAATTTTTATTTTTATTTTTTAATACACACATATATATATGAGCAAAATAGAAGCGTATATTTATGCGAAGCGAACCGGCAATGACACTGCTCACGGGTCTCTCATGCATGATTCATTGCGGGACTATAACTATATTGGACTTGGTTACATGTGTATACGTATAGAGGGATATAGATATAGACAGAAAGAGTACAAAAGGTACGGAGGCGCGACAGAGTGGTAAATAAAAAAAGAATGGAGGGTTAAGGGTGGAGGGAGAGAGAGAGAGAGAGAGAGAGAGAGAGAGAGAGGGGAAAAAAAGATCGAGCGGACCTCCCCCGAGAGGGAATTCATGAATTACCGAATACATTGAATTCCAGGAGGAAGGGCATTTCTCGAAAAACGCACACACACACACATACACACATAGACTTATATGTATATATATGTGTGTAGGTATGTGTATATTCCCGAGGGTTTTCTATTACCTCGATCCTTCATCCTAGTTCTATGGCCGACTGTCAAAATTCTAAAGATTCACTACGACAATACACGAGCAGAGGCATAGGCAGAGAACGAGGGAGACAGGGTGAGAGTGGCTTGTCGAAGCAAGATTTCTATTTTCGATAAAAGAGCCAAAATTCAGAAGAACGATCGGATGGATCGGATGACGTTAGGAATTGTCATTCCTATCCGCAGAAATAGTGAGGTACAATAATAATAATAATAGTAATAATAATGGAAAAAGCATTTTCAGGAAATTCTTGATGATTCCTTTCACAAAATCCCTCGTGTATACACACTTTGTGTGAATTTCTTATTTCTACGATTCTCCCTCGTTTCGTGGAGTTCTCGAGTGTCTCTCGCGCGCATTGTTGTGCCCGAGAGCATACCGGTTATACGTTGACGAATTTTCGTCCCTACATACACACACACACACATACGTGCATGTATATAGAAACGCGTATTGAAAAACTTCCGATATGAGAGAGAGAGAGAGAAAGAAAGAAAGGAGAGTTCGCGATATGTGAACGCGTGGGGCCTTAACTCTCTCTCTCTTTCTCTCTTATATCGGAAAGAGAGAGAGAGAGAGAGAGAGAGAGAGAATTAAGGCCCCATATATATATAGTAGATAGACGGTGGAACATTTCTCCACCGTTCGCCTCGTTTCTCCTGTCCGTCCGTTTTTTCACTCTCTCTCTCTCGACCCTCTTCCCTGTCGTCGCGGCGCTCACACACGTACGCACACGCATGGGCGTGCGATCGCATCCACCGCCCTTCGTACCTCCCGCATTTGTCGGAACGCGCCGCGCGACTGCGCATGGTGCCGAGAGAAACGAAGAGCCGTCGAGACGCACACGCAATACACGCGCGGGATGCGCAAACGCTGTGGGACACCGTATCGGACGGTCATTAGCGAAGAGGGAGAAGCTTCTACCTTGCTTTCTTTCTTTCTTTCTCTCTTTCTCTTTCTCTCGTCCGGTGAGAGAAACTCGCGAGATAAAAACCGGGACGAACCACCCTCTACTTTAGTTCCGAGGGTTCTCTCGGTGTGTCGCTTCTGCCATTCTCTCGTCCTTTCTCTCTTACACACGCGTCTTTCGTACGATATATAGAACGCAGCCAAGAATGGTCACTATGCGAAGGTCGTCCGATTATGAGGAGATATGCGCTTTCGAAGAAACTATTCTATCCCTCCCTCTCCTCTTTTAGATCCGATCTCACTCTGCTTTTCGCTCGTTCTTCATATATCTCTCTTTCTCTCGGTCGCCTGCGCGCGTTTCTGTGTACGCGCATGCTCGGTTGATTCACGCAGAAAATTGGCTTTCTCTTTAACTCGCCGCAAAAGAGCGATATAACTCTTTGTATATATATATAAACGATATACGTGTACGCGCGCACGAACGATGTGCGTTGGACGAAACGTTTTTTGGTAAATGGACCGAGAGATACGCGCTCGTGGTATGCGATGTATGATTCGAGTTTCCGATTGGTACGACGAGTTGTAAAAGCCACAAAGGAATCGCACGATCGGTGAGACAGAGAGAGAGAAAGACGGGGGTTGGGTTTGAATTCTCGGAAATCATTTATCGATCATTTCCAGTGATCATTCATCGTAAAGAGCGTGGACGCGCGCGTAGTAATTTTATAATTGAGAAGAAGAGGCTTGCGCCATCTTGACTTACACAGGAATTTTTCCTTATTTCTGATAAACGTATTTTATTTTTTTTGTTCCTTGCCTTTAACGAGACGCCAATGTCGAGAATATTGATCAGGGAAGAATTTATCGTCGGTTGAAAAATACATTTTTGGGAAAAAAAAGAGAACAAAAATTGTTTTTTTTCTTTTTCACTTAACGAGCCAGTTCGCGAAATACAGGCGCGAAAATATCGATGCGGCAAGATAAACCGGGAATTGCGTGAAAGAGATAGAGAATTTTGAATTCGCTTGGACAAACATACCTTTTTTTTCTCGTCGAATACATTATTATATTATTTTATATTAAATATCCACGATCGATCGTAAATTGCGAGGAGGATCAAACGAACGAAGAGAAAGTTTGGCCGGGAGCCCGCACACGAAATATTGTTGATCCAACGCTTTTTTAACAAGTACCTACGTTATATTTGTTCCAATACAAATATATATTTATATAGATGAGACTCGTATATATTAGTCCCGGGCAAGAATGTCCCATCATCGGTAATCTTTGCGATCGCACGAATTAATTTGGCAAACTTCGAGCTCCTCGCTTGGGTTTGGCCGGGGTACGAGATCGTATAGAAGGAGAAAACGGAAGGTGGACACAGAGAGGAAGAGAAAGAGGAGGAGAGAAAGAGAGAGAGAGAGAGTGAGAGGATAGCTCTCTCGGACCCTCCGCCACTTGTCACTCGTTCCGCCCAACCGAATGATTTGTCACTTCTCTCGGACAAACGGGCCTCGAGAGGGAGAGCCGGGTAGAGGCAATTTTCGATATATCTCCTCTCTCGTCCTTTTCTCCGAGGACCAAAGCGAGAATAGAGAACGACCGCGATCAACCACATACATATATTTATATATATATGTATTTATATACATTTTTATGTATATATGTGTATATATATATATATATAGGAAAGTTTGATTACCACCCGAACCAACACGTGTCGATTCCTTGTTCGACACGCTCTATACCCGCTCCCTGTTTTCGTTTTTCCTCAGGCGGCCAAGCGCAAGGGATTCGCTCGTTTTATAACGCCACTTTTCGACTCTCCGGGGAAGAATCGTAAACGAGAGAGACGGAGAAAAGTCACTAAATCGCATCGGAACGATCGCGAACACACAAATATATATTTTTCGTCCGACTATATTTTACTCCGGTTATGAACCGCGCGTGCGCAATTTGCCATTTTGTCTCGTTTTTTTTTTATTCTTCTTCTTCTTCTTTTTCTTTTTTATCAATGTTTCTTTTTTTAGCTCCCTCGAATGGTTAATTTCAGCTCGGTAAAGAAGATAAAAAACGATGTAAGATATAAAAGATAATTTATGAACGATCGTTATATTATTATAATTATTATTTCGGCTATTTCGTCGTCGTTCGCAATCCACGAGACAATGCCGAAAGAAACGTATATCGTGATCGGTCGAGCGACGGTTGAACGAAGAAAATACGAGACGATGAGAAAAATAGCAAGGAAAAAACAAACGGCCCGAGAAAAAGAATAATTATTCGATATTTTTGGAAGTATTTTTCGATCGTTTGGAATTATTTATGAAATATTTATTTATCGACGGGGCGAGAGAGGGGGAGGAACGAATGCGCATAACTATGAGGCCAAGGAGGACTCGAGGCTCGAGCCATTATGGAGGCATGTCCTTTAGGACCCCCGCTGTGTCGCGCCGCGGAATGCTTCAGCTATTATAAATATCTTCACCCAAAGGCTTGAGGCGTGGGACCGAGAGAAGAGCGAAGAGCTCACTCCGCGAGAGAGAAAGAGAGAGACAGAGAGAAATCCAGAGAGAGAAAGAGATGGCTCTATACCTCTTGGTTCTCTATACACAACGTGTATACATATATATCTATATATCTATATAGTTTTGGTCGTCGTGCATAGCGCGAGCTATCTCTTTTCATTCTCGCTCATCTACCCGAGCTCGTTTCTCTATCTTCCTCGCACTCCATCCTCCGTATTCGCTTCCTCGTTGATTCTCGAAGAGAGAATCCTTCAGACTCATTCGCATGCTCGTTTCGCTCGCTCGACTGTGCTATATACACAACCGACACGCTCCGACGATCCCGCAATATCGCTCGACTTAATTTGCCACGTTTTTTACCCTCATCGAGCACTTCTCTCCTTCTATCCACCCTCCTCCTTCTCCATCTCTTACGCTCCAACGACTCACTGAGGAAAATAAAAACAAAAGGCGAATTAAGAATTCTACAAAATCGCAAATCGTTGAAACGATTGTTTTTTTTTATCGATTTTCAATTATTTTAGATCCAATGTTAAAAGGAGATGATTATGAAGTAGTCGAAATCGTTTGATTATTGATTGTTTATTTATTTAAATTATTCTCGAATATACGATAATCTTGATAAATTTGTATTTCGTTGTTTTGAAAATTGAGACATATTTATCATATTTAATCGAGTCAGAGCGTTCGTAAGGAATGAAAGAAGTTGTACGGTTAATTATAATATCGAATAACGTTACTCATGTGCGCCAGATTTCGTCTCTATGCTACGAAGAATTTTGACAAATGGCAATTTTTACGACATTGCGTATCTCGTAGTTTCCTATCTTTATACCATGGCACACGAGGAGATTGACGATGATCGAGCATGTAGCGCGACGAGGACACGATTTTACAGATAAAAATCGAGCTTAATATTTTTTTTTTCCACCAGCTAGGCGACTCGAATAATTCCAATCGTATTTAAACGAATGTCCATTTTTTTTTTTGGTGACATTTTCTTCTTTTTTTTCTAACCCCCCCTCCCATCTTTCTAGCGGACAATTATTTTATCGTTTCTGTGAGAAATGCTAATTTACCTCGTACACTCGTAAAGTTATTATATATATTTCGATAAATATGTATGCGAGACTTTTTTATATCTACGTTTACGATTTTTGATAGGATTTTTTTTTCTTCGTCTCTCTCGCTTTCTGCGGCCTCTCGATCGTTCGTCGCCGCCGCGAGAATAAGGCGACCGATGCCCGGGACTATCTCACGAAACTTATGCTAATCGCGGGCGAGCGACTCACGTAGACTCTCCTTCTGCTCTCGGGGACTGTAAAAAAAAAATCTGATTTGCTCTCGAAGGCTCGTCAATCAAACGCGACTTCTGTGTAGGTTTTATTTTTAAGTATTAATTCTTCATCATATCCCTCTCATATATATGTTTATATCAGATATATAGATAGTTAAGTATATATAGGGTGAGTTTCATAAAGTGTCTCAAACTCTATTTTAGAGAAGATGGGATCATTACAAACAAAAGTTGCAAATATACATTGGGGATATGTTTAATAGTTTACAAGATATAACGTTTTTAAAGTTGGTCCAATCAGAGCGCGCCGAGAAGCATTGTTGCCGCCCACTCCCGCCCTGGCCGTAGAGAGAGCACAGTGTAGGACGTTACATTTGGGATTGCAAAATTCAGAGCAGTCAATTTTATTTATTATATTATTACGCAGTCATTTTTATTTCTCGGGCATTGGCTGCTAGGGCGGAAAGTGGGCGGGTCCAACGCTTCTCGGAGCGCTCTGATTGGACCAACTTTAAAAATGAATATCTCGTAAACTATTAAAAATATCCCTAATGTATATTTGCAACTTTTGTTTGTAATGATCCCATCTATCTTAGAATAAAGCCTGTTACACCTTATGAAATTCACCCTGTATATATACATATATACGTATATAGACAGAAGTTAGGTAGGAATCGGAGCACGATATGTTAGATGGTCGTGAATACAAGGAGACCCACGTGTTTCCATTCACCCGGACATGATATTTTTTTTATTATATTTTTTTCAGCTAAACAGAGAGAGCTTCGGTAGCTGAACGACGCTCACACCGGGAGATACGCGCAACACTTTCTAGCAAATGGTTCGTCGTGTTCGGACGATACGAGTTTTTGTGACGCGCGTGACTTTCAGAAAGAAAAAAAAACGACTTTACCCTCGAGATGATTTCAATCGTGAAAAAAACAAATACTCGAAAGGAAATTTATAAACGTGTTTGATAATTGGCAAAATATCGAATTTGTCGAGGAAAAAAAGATCAAGGTTTTTTATCGACGCGTTCGGTGAGTTTATAATTTTCTTTTTATTCAAGTACCCTGGATACATTTCTGTCATTTTTCCGATGTCGATAATGTGACATTTTACGTATAAATATTATACGTATATTTTGAGTCGTAACAATAATTGCGATAATGCAATGGGGGGTTGAGACAAAAAAAAAGTAACGCGAGAATTGAGAAAAGATGGACGAAGAAGAGACACAGCACGTGCAGAAAGAGTAACAACGACTGTACGACGAGTCGCCGCTCACGCTGTGTCCCTCCTGCTGCTATACTTCTCCTTCGAGATCAAGTTTTTCCCCCGTAGAGCGTTTCGAAGCCCGAGCGATAGTCTCGCGAGCGAGCGAGAGCGAAAGAAAAAGAGAGAAAGCGATAATCGAGGAAGCAACCGCGAGAGGGAGACACGAGACGGTTTGACTTCCTGGCACGCGGGCCGTCTCCTGTATCGCTCTCCATCTCTCTCTCTCTCTCGCACTCACGTCGTTTCGACTCTTCCTCTTGCTTCACCAGCACCTTGGCTGGCTTCGTTTTCTTCTACCTTCTCGATCTCTTTTCAGACTCGAGTCATCGCACCAAACACCGAAACTTGCAGCTTCATCCGCATAGCCCTTGCCAGCGAGCATTGCAATCGAGTTATTATACATTCTGTCATTGCCTTTAATTACATCGCGAGAGTCGTGGGTGGAGATGGAGGGGTTATTGTTATGCAACGGTGCAAGAGCTTTCTCTCTCTCCTTCCCTCTCATTTGTACTTTCTCTGTACTCTGTCATTGCGTTTAATTATCCTCAACTCGAAGATTCATAGTCGCTGTCGTATTTCACCCTTTTTCACCGTTATCGTACAACGCGTTGCGCAATCTTTGCCGCATGCGCACAAAGCGACAGGACGTTTTTGCTCGAGTACGAAACCCCACTGAGATTGTACGAATATTCCATACGAAATTCACGTACATTCGTATATCGAACGATATTAATAAGTATCGTCCATATTTCAGAGATAAACTTTTTTTATCGTCCGACGGACTCACTCGTTCGATGTGTCGTCCTCTCTCCGTACAGACGAGGACGTCGCAATATTTAATTGAGTTGGCTCGTTGATTTTCTTTCTCTCGAACCGCTTCTCGATGTCGCTATACGCTGTCACTCACTTTGGCACTGATGGGATGACGCGAATAAAAACTATTAATACACTTCCGACAATCGAATGAGATTAGAGAGGCTGGAAATTATTGTTTCAATTGAACGTCTTTCTCACATATGTAACACCAGGAAAATTCGCATATTTCCGATATAATACGGGTTATGCACGAAAGATCGACGATAACAATCACTTTGTTTTGTCAATAACAATATGGCGCCCGGCCGGTCCCGGAGGAAAAAATGATGATCACTGCCGTCCACCCCTTCCCGCGCATAATCGACCCGACCACGCGGTTTCTCTCGCTTACCCGTCCGGCCAACAATTGATACTGGATAATTATTGTTTTAATAGGTTCACGGTTCTCTTAACGATGTTTTTTTTACAGATAAACCATGCGAGGGATTAGATTACTTTCACGGTAGGACGATTTTGTGGACGATGAAACAACAACAACATTCGCCGTGCTTTGCGGGTGGGAGGGAACACACGACGAGGTGGCGCGCGCAGCCCTCGCCGCCGAACAATCGATAGTCGACAACTATCGATATTAAGTGACATCTACAATCGAAATTCAAAACATGGCCTCCACCACAACACAAAGTAAACAAGGAATCATAGACTTTTTTCCATAAATAATTCTGCAAGTGGGGAAAGGAAAAAACTTCGTTATTATTATAAATTAACATCGCGGGCGATGTCACGAGAATATAGACGACACAAGTACCGTAAGTTTTTAAGCTCGTTTGCCGTAATGCTATTTCAAACAGCACGTGCAACAAGTGAGTGATCAGTTTTTTTCTACTGTTGTGGTTCGTCGCATAAATATACGTCGTATCATGCCAATCGTATCTTTTGTCATGATTGATCACTGCACGTCCTTTCGTTCTAAACGTTCGATTGGTCTAAACAATAACGCCTGCGATATTAAATCAAATTTTGTCCCAACGTGTAGGTCGTGTATGAGAATTTGGAAGCAAGACAGGCTCGAGGGCTTCAGTGACACGGATCATCAATATTTAGAACATCCAGGGATTCTCATCAATGCAATTCAGCGTTCGTAACCCCAAAAAGTTCTTTCCGCTCGGACAGTATAAGGTAAATTATGGACCGTGGATCAAAACCACTGAGAAAAGAGCGAATGAGGAATAATGAAGCGTGGAATATCTATAAAATATTTCGTCAACAAACAATGAATGAAACATTGCGAATCGTGAGTCCATTTGAACATTCTCTCATCGTTTCGTCTGTGACAAAATTCACGTAGACAAAATATTCTTAAATTACAGGTGCAAAATTGTCGTGTCGTAAAAGGGTAAAAAATTGTGGTTCGCTTTTCTAAAAGTAACACGTATAGGCCACCAGTAAAGTCAGACGATCTTGTTAGTTCTCTCGGAGGCCTCGCTTGTCGTCGGCATCAGCCCATTTCTTTTAATGTTCGTGTACGTGGTAACTTCTGTAGACGGAGGACGCGTGAAAATAACTGTTTTTTTTATTCTGGAATATCTATTCCCCAATCTCTATTGTACTGCGAACTCGCCTGCGGAATTCTCGCATGTCGTATAGCTCGTATAAGACGTGTGCCTGATATTGCAGTCATAAAACTTGCTTCGAGACCTGATGCGATACCCTCGTGTCTCTTTGCCATCTCTATCTAAGGCTCTCGATCACGCGCGCTCACACACACACACGTACACACACTACGGTATCTTTATTCATTATTTTTCGTGTGATCACGCCGCCACGCCCGCAGGTGCCAAAAACCAACCGTCCTCTAATCAATATTAACTCTCGCCCATGAGAGAAGGAGCCACGATTATTATTTTCTACCGCGTTTGAAAATCTCCGTCGTGTCGTACAAAAATTCTCATTATAAGAATGAAATTGTAGCAAAATTCACCGTCTTTCTCTTTCGTTCTTCTTTAGGCCCGTGTATACGGCTGACAAATAAAATTGTCAGTCTCACAAATGAATCGCTGGAGAAAAACGAAAAGTGGCGAGGGAAGAGATGGAGACGATTATACCGAAGCAGGACCAGAGATGAGCACGAGGTGCTGAGAAAGGTGTTGGTCTCTCCGTTTCTCTCGCATCCAGAGAGCAATGGGTATATAATAACGTTGTTGCAAAAACGTCTAAAGACTCTCAAGGAGGAATGACCGCGTGTTCGTCGAAAAATGAAGATCCTTCGTATACAGGGGGCGTTCTCAACACATTCTGCCAAACGAAAAACCAATTAGACTTTTTCATTTTATTAAAATAAAAATCATCTTAATAGTAATATTGATCTTCATGTTTTCTTAACATGTTACCACGTCAATTTTTGTTTCAGCAGCAAGCAAGTAGAGTCCATGGAAAGGAAATATCGAGAGGTAAAAAGAAATAGAGGAAAAGGACAAAAAAAGGTGTCTCACGCAGCCTGAAATCATCCGGTATTAGACCTCGTTAAAGAAACCATCGAGATCCGATCGTGTGGAAGAAAAGTGTGCTAGATCGTACGTAATACAGGGTCATACGATGATCGATATTGCGTATCGACTCCGGATGTATTACGCTGTTGAAATTTACATTTGATTTACATGGTCACGAAGCGCGGTCGCTTCTTCGCGCATCTCCATGCCGGTCCACAGACACTGGACCACTTACAATATCTATCTCTTTTCCCATACATATATAATAATATTCACGTATATGGTGGGTAATAAATGCTCGATGCGACGGAGCAGGTCGAGAGCGCTCGAGTTCGTCAAACTTTCACCGTCGCGAGATGGTGAAGAGAGAGAGAGAGAAAGAGGACGCGAACGTGAGTTTTGTGAGCGCACATATAAAACGTATGAGAGCATATATGTGCCTTAAGAATCCCATTACCCGTCTACTTCTCTCTCTCAGACGCACCGACCTCTGTCGATCCTTTCAACGACGACGAAGAGTTATATACACCTCGCGATCCTCCCAACGTCTCATCGACGTCTCATTAAGCCCATTGACATGTTATTAATTATTTATTATTTATCGTCATTGCGTACATGCCGTGCAAATAGAAAATACCAAGGTGGAATCTAATTCGATGAACTGTTTAGAGCTAATAATGTTTATGGTCGCAAGCAATATTTATTTTTCTATTCCAAGTGTACTCGCTGATTATATTTTTAATGTATCTTTTTTTCTAATTATAAATCCGTAGGCTTCCCACTGTTTCAGGTTACTACGGTACATTGAATTTACGAATGTATACGAGCCGGAAAAAAAGAAATGAATTTTATGGGAAAATTTGTGCTTACCTTGGTCGAGGCGGTGCTCGTTCTTCCCGCGTTGACGGTAATTGCGTATATCTCGACCTCGTACCAATCGACGCCGGACTCTCGATCGAGGGGTACGGCAGTCATCAGTACACCGCTCTTCGTGTCAACGTCGAAGAGTCTGTCGACTTGTTCACCGAGGCTCGTAGCGGTCACGTTTGTCACGTAATACTCGATCTCGTGTGCAACATTGGCCCTACCGTTGCTCGTATCAACGAGACCACCGACGACACTGCCACCTCCGCCACTACCTCGTCTCGTACGAGCACTGACTCTCATTATACTCGCACCTGCAGCTTCGTTCTCGTACACGCTGCCCTCGAGCTGACCCTGATGCTCCCACACCGGTACGTCCTCGTCGTTCTCACCTGGCACAATCAGCGTCAGATAAGTCTCGGACGATCTTCTCTCGGCTTGAACCGCTTCGTCGGTCGCCCGTGCACCGATCTGATACCTCGATGCGCGTTCCAAAATTTTCGTACTTTTTGGCAATCTCATAGTGACAACACCGGTGCTACGATGCACGCGAAACATATCGGAGTAATTGACACCCGAGCGCAAAAGTTCGTAAGTCACAAGACCGTTCGTGCTAGAGTCGAGATCACGAGCAAGAAGTTTCGTCACGGCGATCTCTTTGCCTAATTGACGATTGAGCAAATTCCGCGGTGGCAAAACCGCGGCCGACATACTTACAAAAATCGGCGCATTGTCATTAAGATCGTTAACGATCACTATGACAAGTTTTTCCGCCGATAATCTCGAAGAAGGGGGCTCGGCGCGATCGGTAGCGACCACGACGAGCTTGAAGGTATCGACCTGTTCGCGATCGATCGGTAGAAGCGTGTAGATCACGCCCGTCGACGGATTTATGCCAAAATGACGCCTCTGATCTTCCGGATCTTGACTGGCAATTGCGTAAGTAACGGCGCCGTTCTCCCCCGAGTCCGGAT
Source organism: Netelia fuscicornis (assembly GCA_946811545.1). Lineage (NCBI taxonomy): Eukaryota > Metazoa > Arthropoda > Insecta > Hymenoptera > Ichneumonidae > Netelia > Netelia fuscicornis. The sequence continues at coordinate 41,022,063 of OX328015.1, forward strand.
CTTCGGCGGTCACCGTGTGAACCGGCGAGTGTACAGCGATACCTTCACGGATCTGACGTACTATCGCCGTGTTCGGAAATGCCGGTGGATTGTCATTCGCGTCTATCACGTCGACTCTAACGGTCGTCACCGTGCTGAGCTTAGGATGACCGCCATCGCTGCACGTCACGTTGAGCGTATAACTCTCGAGTTCCTCGTAATCGAGAGATTTTCGAAGATACAAAGCACCGCTGAGAGGATCGATGTGAAATGCGTCGCGACGATTGCCGGCCGTAATTGCAAACGCAAGATCGCTATTCGCACCGAGATCGTTATCCGTAGCGCGAAAACGCAGCAATTCCGTGTTGACGGGCGTTGTCTCGAGAACGGAGATTCTTCCGGTTGCGTTTTCCAGAAAAACTGGCGCATTGTCGTTCTCGTCGAGGACTTCAACGTTGACTATAACGCTGGAGGACAGACGTATCTCCAATCCAGCATCGTGAGCAACGACAGTAAGCGCGTAAGTGTCGAGAGTTTCACGATCCAATTCACGCGCCAGACTTATCTGGCCCGTAGCTTCATCGATCATGAAATTGCCGTTTTCATTGCCATCTTCGAGAGAATAAAAGACGTCACCGTTGAGACCCTCATCAGCGTCGGTCGTATAGACTCGCAACAATTGAGTTCCCGTTGCGGCGCCCTCGCTTACTTGTACCCTGTAAGGCTGTCGCTGAAACTGCGGCGTATTGTCGTTTACGTCGGTAACATAAATCGTTATTTTAACTTTGTCGCGAAGACGATTAACGCCGTTGTCTGTTACAGTTGCTTCGAGGGTGACGTAACCATTGCCGGTGTTAGCGACCAGTTCTTCGCGATCGTATACGTGCAATGATTTGATAAAACCATTTCTTGGATCGACCGAGAAATCCTGTTGCGTCGACGAGAGCGAGAACGTCAGATCGGCGTTGCGACCGACGTCGCGATCGGTAGCCAATAATTTTCCGACAAAAGTGTCCGGTGGCTCGTTCTCGCGTATGTGAAACGTGAAACTGGAATTTGTAAATTGTGGCGCATTGTCATTCTCGTCGATGATGTGAACTATTACGGGAACAACGGAACTTCTGCTCGGCGCGCCTTGATCGCTAGCGGTGACCTCGAGAGCGTAATAATCTTGCTCCTCGCGATCGAGGACGTGCTTGACGTAGAGCTGTCCGTCGGGGAAGATGCCAAAACGATCTTCCGCATTGCCATCCGTTACGCTATAGAGAACGCGTCCGTTTGCCCCGAGATCGGTATCGACGGCACGAAGAGCGAAGAAACGCTCGTTAACCGGTGTCGATTCTGGCAACGAGCTTTCGTAACTCGTCAGACCAAAGACCGGTGTATGATCGTTCACGTCCTCGATCGTTACTCTCACGAGATGCTGCGCGGTCAACGGCTGATTTCCGGAATCGACCGCGGTCACCTCAAGATGCAAAACCGTGCCGGGTGGCGCTCGTATCGGCTTATCAAGATAAATAATACCGGAATTTTCGGCAACGCGGAATTGTCCACCGGGATTATGCGTCAGGGAATAAGTTATACGAGCGTTCGCCCCGATGTCTCGATCCCTCGCTCTCGCGAGACAGACCTCCTGGCCGACCGCAGCATTTTCACGCAGAAATACCTCGTCGCCCCGTTCGCCTTTGGGGAATCTCGGCGCGTTGTCGTTTATATCAAGGACCGTCACGTTGACGGAGGTTTGACCGTGCGCGAGGCCAGCTCGCGCTGCGACTTGCAGACTGTAATAAGCGATCTGTTCGCGATCGAGACATCCCGCCGTGCTGATGACGCCGGTGTTCTCGTCGATCTTGAAATCTCCCCGAGGATCACCGAGAACGATAGAGTAAGTTACCTTGGCATTGCCGAATTGCGTTACTCGAACACCACCAACTTCGCGACCGTAGCCCGCCGGAATTTCCGCGCAATCGCCACGGTCCTCCGCTATTCTAAACTCGTAACCGTTGTACGTGTCGAATTCCAGATGTTCGAGATCCTCTTCCCGCAAAACTTGGACCAAAGCGTTCTTCGCTGCCATTTTATCGCCCGTGTCGCGAGCTGAGATCGTCAGCTCGTAGAGAGTCTTCTGGGCGATTCTCAACGATCCACGGAGCGTCAATTCTCCCGTTCTCTCATCAACGGCGAAGAGACCCTCGCCTCCGGATTCTAAAGTATACCTGACCTGTGCATTTTCACGCGCATCCGCATCCGTTGCGCTGACTCGACCGATCCAACTACCCGGGATCGTGTCTTCGGGTATCGGCATGAGATATCGGCTCGGATAGAAGACTGGCGCGTTGTCATTGACATCCTCGAGATTCAGAAGGACTGTCGCTGTCGAGGACTGTGGTGGTGTTCCTTGATCTTTGGCAATTACGAGTATCCTGTACTCGGCGATGGTTTCACGATCAAGACCGATTTTCGTCGTTAATTGTCCCGTGAGAGCGTCCAGTGCGAATGTTTTTGGATAATCACGGTGAACGCTGGGATGAAAACTGTAAGCTACGCTCCCATTGGTACCCTGATCGTTGTCAACGGCGGTAAGTGTCGCCACGAGACTCTGAGCTGGTGTATTTTCCGACAACGTAACCTGAAGATTATTCTGGGAGAATTTTGGCGCTTCGTCATTCTCGTCGAGCACCGTGACACGTAGATGCGTCGTAGCGTATTTCGGATTTGGCCCACCGTCTCTAGCGACAACCCGAAGCTCGACGCTACCCTGAATTTCACGATCCAAGGTAGCGATCGTCGTAACGAGCCCGGTGTCTTGATCGATCGCGAACCAAGACTGTTCGTTGCCGGAATCGAAATCGTAGTATATCCTTGCGTTTAATCCCGAATCGGCGTCGGTCGCTGATATGCTAGCGACGAAACTTCCCATCGGTGACAATTCCGAGAGTACCGAGGTGTACTCGCTCTGCTGAAAAACCGGCTCGTGATCGTTCACGTCGTTTACGTGAATTACGAGATAAGCTGTGGCGGAACGCGGTGGCGTTCCTTTGTCAGTCGCGACGACCGTCAGATTGTACATCGGTATTTCCTCGCGATCGAGACGGCCGTTGACCTTGACGATATCGAAACTCTGTGTATTGTCGAGACGAAAGTGATTGAGCTCGTTGCCGGAACGAATTTCGACGGTCGTCTCGCCGTTGAGACCCTCGTCGTTGTCGATAACGGCAACCGCAGCTACGATCGAGTCTTTGGCCGCGTTCTCGTCAACGGTTGCGAATCCTACCATCGCCGGAAAATAATTGAATTTGATTTCAGGATCGTGATCGTTGGCGTCGAGGAGATTGACGGTGACGTAAGTACGACCGTCCTGACGTGGCGAACCGTGATCCCTCGCGAAAACGGTGATAACGCAACTCTTCGGACAACCACCACCGGGACGAGTGATCGTGCAGGTTTGCTGAGGGCACTCCAGTCTCTCCGCGGTTCTGATAATTCCAGTTTCCGGATCTATCGTAAATTGTACTTCGCTGTCCGGTAGATAATAAGTCAACCGTGAATTGTCCTCGATGTCCTTGTCGGTGGCGTGAACGGTAAGGACTACAGTGCCAACGGGTGCGCTCTCGTTGAGAGCAACCACGTAATCGCTCTGTTGAAAAATCGGGGGATTGTCGTTGACGTCGAGGACCGTGACGTTTACGAGAAGATAACCGACTCTAGGTGGACGACCTCGATCCCTCGCGCAAACGTTCAACGAATAAAATTCAACCTGTTCGCGATCGAGTTTTCCCGTAGTTTCGAGATGCAAGTAAGAAGTCTCGCCACTGGGATTGCCCGTTACGTCGAGACGAAATTTACCATCGGTATTACCGTCGACGATGAAATAATCATCGGCGACTCCGTTTTCAGGAGTGTCGCGATCCGTCGCAGCATCCAGAAGAAGCTTCGTGCCCGCGGCTGCCGATTCGGAAAAACTCACCGCTATGCTCGTCTCCGGAAATTCAGGATCGTTATCGTTAATGTCGAGGACGTGAATTCTCACCTCGATCGGATAAGTCGGCTGACTCGATAATACGACGAGATCGAATTTGTCGCTGGGCAATGATTCACGATCGAGAATCTTGGCGGTTCGTATCGTGCCGGTTTTTGGATCGAGAGTGAACTCTCGCGGTGGCTCGTTGAATCGGTACGTGAATTCCGGCTTTACGGGTATCGTGCCAACGAGAGTACCCTCGGGCTCGCCCTCTCTGACCCCGAGCTGAGCCCTCGTATCGACCGCTCTGCTCTGCATAGCGAGACCCGACATGCTGTTGCCACTTCCTCCGCCATCGTTGCTGCCGCTGCTCGATGACGAAACTATCGACTCCTGATGGCTCGGCAGCATCGCCGATCGTCTCGTTAACGATCGCGAGCTTCTCTCCGATTCTCCTCCTCCTCCTCCTCCTCCTCTATCGTCAGGATTATATACATAGCGCGATATTTCATCGTTCGCACCCGATACCGATTTTTTCGCGGTGCTGCCGGTCTCGAATACCACGAGGACCAGCAGCAATCCGAATATCCTCAGTCTACTGTTCAGCGTCATACCTCGACAATTTTCAAAGATTTATCAATCTTTTTTTCTCACCTTACCGATTTCTCCCTCTCTCTCACTATCTCTCGATCGTCTCGTACGATCGATTTTTCTTTCACTTTGTTTACTCTCTCTCTCTCTCTCTCTGTCTTTCACTACTACCTGTCGCACTTCTTCGTCATCGTCAGGCGAACTCTCATCGTTGAGCAGTTTTTCACGCACGAGGCGTCACCGTTTCATTTCTCAGACGCATTAAAAATATATCTATATATCTACGATGCTAACCCCGATCTCTCCTGTTTTTCACCCACTTTGCCTCTACGCCATTTTCATCGTCGAGTTTTTCTCCTATAATTCCGCGCAAACAACGAGATTCGCGGTACTGGAAAGACGAGAAGGGGCCAGTGACCGGTAACGTGCCGCGCCTCGACGACGCTTCCTCGCTTCCTCGATCGGTCGATCCCGATGTGATCTATGGATCTTCTCGATCGATATCGCATCGACAAAAATTCAATCTTCGTCCTATAAACCCAAACTTGCAATCTCTTCAACGATCCCACCCCCGTAATTCACCACTCGTTCTTTCTGTAATTCTGGAAAGTGTAAAATTCGCAGAAAATCAGAGGTTTCCATTCCAAGATGACACTCTCGTCACAGTCGATCGGCGTTTCGACACAGGCCGCGACTCTTTCGAACGGTACATCACGGAATCACTCGAGCGAGTACACGATCGTACGTACAGCTCGAGTATTCTTGTACCACGAGATGTAGCAGCTCGAAGGCATTCTCGTTCCTCTCATCGTCATCATCATCATCATCCTCGTTCTTTTTTCTTCTTTCTCTCGCTCTCTCTCTCTCTCTCTTCCTCTTCTCTTCTTCTCCGCAAGACTTCCGCGTGCCTGTCGCTATTTCATACCCAACTCCTCGACTCTTTTCTTCAATAACGATTACGAGATTGGACAAATATTAAGCCTCTTCGCCCAAACCCGTACTAGAGAAAAGGCTAAAGAGCAAAACAAAACCAAAAAAAAACACAACAAGAAAAACGTATTATGTGACTTTTGCCTCGATCCGTTATCTCTTCTTTTTTCCCCTCGATGTCTCACGGTGTCTCCCAGCGAGGGATCGACGCTAACTGGAACAAGCTTGAGTGTATTGACCCGCGGAGGTGAGCGGGGCTCTATGTACACGAACTATGTACCTCGCACATACATATATGTATATCCAATCGTGATAACAACAAAAAATCAACTTTGCACGATTTTTCAATAAAAAGATTTTTAAAAAACACACAATATCACACTTGTAATCACATTCCTCGTTCCGTACACACGCGAATTTAAAAAATCACCTTCGACGATTTAATTCCTATTTGATACGAAGATGTGCATGCGTAGATTCTCGCTAACGTGCGAAATAAAAATTCACATCTATACATACGTATATATATGTATATACAGATATGTAGAAATACACAGACACTGGAGTGGCGAAGCTGAGATGAGAACACAGGTGGAACACGAGGCCCGGTGAACGCGTGTGTTGCTATATATCTATATGTATATATATATACACACTCATATATATGTATATATATGTTCACACACGCACGATGGAGATATATATTCACTGTATTGCTATAAAGCGAACGACTCTTCTCAGCAGCCCTCCTCCTATATACGATAATACACGCGCTATACGAGAAGGTATCGTGTATCGAACGTGTTTCCTGCGACGAAGAGGAGCATCGTTTTATGTATCACGTACACATATTTTCGTTGTAACGAAAGAAAAAAGGAGAAAAATAAGAAGACGATTACGAAAAAAGAGAATGAAAAATCATACGAAAAGTAAGAATGCAAAATATGTAACACCGATCACTGATAAAAGATAAGGATTGTACGTTAATTCCGTGTTTAAGTAACGATCGATCGGTTCGATCACGTTGCGAGAATGGAATAAATCCTCAGCGTTCTCGATCTCGCGTTCACTTTCGCGCTGTTGTCATTCGCCAACGAAATCCGATAGGAAACAAATCCACGAAGATAATTCTCGAACACTCGCGAGAGGTTCGATCGATTTTCCTCTTTCTTTTTTTTGTTTTTTTCTTTTTTTGTATTTCGATCGATTTTTATCAAAGTCGTAGTATCGGGTTAATCAAGAAATCGCGAATGATTGCTGCGATTTATTTATTCCTGGTGTTTTTTTTTTGTTCGTGGGTGAAAATAATCGATCGTAAACGCGAATAATCGAACGCAGTCTTTGCCCGTTGACTGACCCGACTCGACTGAACCGGTGGGTCCCCGTAAGGCCCACACTGCTGCCGATCGAGCTTCCCGCACACACATACAGAGGCGCGCGCGTTCGCACACACACACATGGACAAAATGGAGAGAGCATTCTTCGGCCTGGCTGACGCCGTCCCTCTCCGATCCATCGGGCCCAACGGGCATCGTTCCCCCCTCCCCTCTCTCTTTATCGCTCTCTCTCTCAGTTTCCCTCTTACCTGCTCTTTCTCTCTCCCTCCCTCTCTCTTCTTTAACGCAACGCGAGTGTCTCAGTGCTTCGCTCCACTCCCCTCTTCTCCCTCGCACTCGCCCAGAACCTCGCACCGTCCTTCTCTCCTCCGTGCTTTGGGGCCCGCTCTTACCCTCTCCCCTCCACTCCGAACCACTCGGCTCCCTCCCTCCTCGCTCTTCGCAGCTCCCTCACGCATTAACTTCATCCTCCCTCTTTCTCTCTCTCTCTTTCTCTTTTTACCTCCGTCGAATGGCTCTCGCACGTCCCGGCAAAGTCTTCGGGGGCCCCACCGATGTCTTGGCCTGGGTCTCTCTCCGCGCGCCGAGATATTCTACCTTTTGCCCTCGAGGAACGAGCAATGCGGAGGCTCAGGTATTCAAGATGGCCGACTTCGTATATATACTTCTTCTTCTTCTTCGTCTTCTTCTTCTTCTTCTCTCTTGCCGCACCGCGCACCGCGTCGCGGGAGAAACCGCGCGTTTTCTTCTCTCGTGCTTGCCCACCCTCCCTCTCTCTCTCACTCTCACTCTCTTCGCCTCTCTCTCTCTCTCTCTCTCTCGCTCTCTCTCTCTCTCTCTTTCGCTTCTCATATGCTCCTGCTGCTGCCGTAGCGAAAGGGAGTGAGACGATAGAACGAGAGATGAATAATGCGTGGAGGAGGAGGAGAAGGAAGAAGAGGCGAACGACGACGACGACGACGACGATGAAGAAAGGAGAGGCGAGTGGAGGAAAGAGACGAAGGGAGAAAAGATATGGTTGAAGGAGGTGGCGAAGGAGGCAAAAGCGACGGAGTAATAGCGAGAGAGGAAAAGAGACAAGGGTCACCAATGTATATAGGAGGAGAGTAAGAGGGGAGAGGCATCTCGTGGACCAACAGAGAGAAACGCTGGCGATCGCGTTTTATTCCCTCTTTTATATATATATGTACAATCGTGTAAGTCAGACGAGGAACTATCAAGAGCATATACGAGAGAGGATACCCGTGCAAAAGATAGACGAAGATATGAACAACGCGTGGTATACAGTCTGATACTTCTTCATATAGCTCTATGCGATATTGGAGAGTTGGTGAGATCGAGTGGGGGGGAAAGCGCTAGTGCTGCCATACCACGGTTGTTGAAGAGAACCGATGTGCGCTCACGAGAGGGAGCGCTCTCTGGCCCCAGGACTCTCGTTTCTTCTTCTTCATCTTCTTCTGCTTCTTCTTCTTCTTCCTCTTCTTCTTCTTCTTCGTCGAAGGACTTTTTTCTTTTTTCTTCTTTCTCCCTCTTTCTTCTTTGCCGATATACCGGAGGATTGGACAAGGTGGGGTTTGCCACTCTTTCGTTCTCTCCTCCTTTTCTTCTTCTTCTTCTTCTTCTTCTTCTTCGCCTTCCCTTCCCCTTCTTCGTCTTCTTCTAGCAAACGTCGCCTTGCCGCATGTTGAGCTCTGATCCACGAGGAAGTCTCACTATCTTTTTCTCCCCCCGTTGTCTCGATCCTTCTTCTTCCACTTCTTCTCTTCTTGCTTCTTCTTCTTCTACGATCATGCTCGCGGTGCACACTCCAGTGCGAAGCTCGTCGGCCCCTCGGCTCGACTTAGCCCCCACACTCTCGTAACTAATCCGTTACCGCGATCGAAGCCACTTCGACTATTTCTCTTCTGCCGCCGCTACGTCCTCTTCTTTCTTTGGCTTCTCTCGCTCTCCACCGTACGAACTCGTACCCTCGGCTCGACATCGAGGGGGGCTCGTCTTTTCTCGCGCGAAACGTCGATCTTCCACTTCCGTTCGAGACCCTCGTTTCCATGTTTTTCATAAATATTTATTGTCACAATTACAACGAATTTATACTAATTTCAACATTTTCATAAACACGAAAGAAAAATTGAAAACAAGTAAAAAAGACAATCGCAACTCGAACTTTTCTCGGTAATTGCACCACCGCTTCTCGCGAGAACGACAAAACTTCCTCTTTGCCAACCACGAAAAACCGGATTCCTCTCTCTCTCACCGGCATTTCCATAAGTTCAAACGCCATGCGAGTATGTGCGCGAATATCATGCACCCAAGTAACGAAAGAAAAGAAGAAAAAAGAAAAGAAAAGAAGAAATACTTTGCACCAAGAATATTTTCAGACTCTCGAGCGTCAACTCTGTACCAACCACAGAATTATTCACGTATCGAGCTTAAACCAATGCAAGCTTCGAGAATATTCCATCTCGATAGTAATAATAATAACATACAGGTATACTTTTTCACGAGTGGATACCAGGCCGTCGAAGCACGAGCGGGCGTCGTCCTCTCGCTTAATCGTGGGAGATGATCGATAATATGGATCAATATGGCCGTTTTCTTGCAAAACTTCTATCGATTGTCTGTCGCGGTGTCAATAGGTCAAGAAAATCGAGAGCCCGTGCCACAATTTTTTCCCTTCTCTCCTACACACACAAACATTCTACGTGTACATATAAGATTATTATATCTATGTAATCGTTTCGACGAGATCTCTGCCTTTATAACCGATCGATCGATCGTTTCCGCACAATCGATCTCTGATTTATGATTACAAATTGGTGAAAGTTCGTACCTCCTCATAGTTCGAACGAGAACGACGACAACGATCGTGTTTCGATCTATCCTCGTACCACTTAAAGAGCTCGCTGTCCTCTCCTCCTCCCCATCTCTCCGATACTTTGTCACGACCCCGGTGATCGGGTCTCTCCTATCACGAATGAATTTCTCTCCCTCGTTTTCCTTCCTTTATCTCCTCAACTTCGTCCAATCCATCGATTAACGCTCCTCGAAAAATTTCGCGCTCTTCCCAACTGTATGAAACATTGCTAATAACATATTCTTTCCGTTTCAGAAAATAAATCTCCTCGTGCTCAACCCGAAGACGAATATCATAGCTGGACTGACAACTGTTTCTTACTTCTTTTCTTCGGCGTATATGTACGACTCTTCTCGCAATGCCGCGAATAACTCTCCGGCAAAAGGGGCAACTATCATACGTTCGTTCATATACATACATATATATATGTATATGTATATATATATATTCTCCCAGGGAGTTACCGTATGATGGATGATAGAGGGCTTCCTCTTACTCTCTACGCCGCTTCTGGTTCTGCCTCCAGGATAGCTGGAATTCACAGTACGTAGGTACAAGCAGTCGTGAGGCTAGCGAACTCGTTGGCCAACCCTCCTTCCTCGCGAATACTTCGAAAAACCCTTTGATAAAAAGAAATATCTGCAAAAAAAAAGCAGTCAAGAGAGGAAAAAAATCATTTTAAAAATTCATTCACTCAAAATCGATCATGATCACGATCAACAATCATTTCCTTTGGCGCACAGGAGTATGCGTTCGCTCCCTGGTCTACTGCGTAGGCATCGAGTACGATCGTTGCACATACCAATCGATATATATATATATATTGCTAGCTCATAGTATACACACACAAATACACACAGACACACACACACACACATATATATATATATAGCGAGTCTCGAGCAAGCGAAGCGGGTTTGATTAATGTCCGCATCGGTACGAAGAGGAGAAGGCACTACGGAAAACAGAGGTCTCTCGGTAAAAGTCTGCACACTGTGTGTGTGTGTGTGTGTGTGTGTGTGTGTGTGTTGGAGGTATGCGTGCGGTATGCACATCTGCATTCGAGTATGCAATGTATACCGAGTCAAATATATACGTATATACGCATATATATATATAGGTAGACGTTCTCCTCCCTCCTCCCACTCCTCGACCCTCGCTCTTTCTCTCTTTCTCTCCATCTTACTCTTTCTCAAAGAAGAAGGATTATAAAGCAGCAAACGGGCTCGCGGTCTCGCTCGCGTTGTTCCGCGATATTAGAAAGAGCGTGACCTCTCTCCCTCATCTCGTGTATAGAGAGGGCGAGAGCGCGCGGGGAACGATTGCGCGGATTCTACCTCGACATAACATTCGGTCAAGAGGTCTCTTCGAGACATATATATATACACACACAGACACGTATGATCGGGGGAAATCTTTTGCCAGGGAGAATACCCGGTCCATTGGAATAGCGAGATATCTCGAGGATCCTTGCTGATATATATTATTCAATATCGATCTTGGATGATTCATCGAGCTAGCTAGATCTACGTCGAGAAGATTTTTGCATTCAAGATTCTTTCGACTCTTCGATGATCGCATCGATTTTTCTTTCTTCTTTTTGTTTATTCATGCGGGGATATAAAATTTGGCGTAAAAACGAGGGAGAAAAAAGAAGATGAAGAAGAAATGTCGAGCGTCAATTAACGGTCCGATGAATAATTCGGACCATGACAAACTATTTTTGCCTCGCTCGAGAGATTATAGTAGCATCCCTCGTCGAACTCGCACAGTCCTGACTGAGAAATAAACGGAGGAGAAGAGAAAAAAATCGGCGGAGGAAAAAAAAAGTGTTTAAAAAGGAAAGAACGCGAGGAGAGGAACTCTCGCGATATCGTGAGATGAGACGAGAGAGACGGGGCGAATGGTCCCAGGATCGAGAAAAAGGCACGAGAGAGAGAGAGAGAGAGAGAGAGAGAAAAAGTAGAGGCAAGAGCCGATCAACTAAAATCGTGCACCCAATCAGCGTGCTTTTGTGTTTCCGAGAATCGGCACGAGCGTGTCCGGTCCAATCCAGGTCAGTACTGGCTGAGGTCTGGCTGCTGGAGTTGGGCCCATAGCGTTTCTCGCCTCTTTTCGCATCTCTTTGCTCTCGTGTTCCCTTCTCGCTTCGTCTCCCTTCTCGTGCGCGAATCTCAACCCTGAGAGATTTTCTATAGATCGCACGTACACACGCGCTTCCTATCCGCGTGAGCCACTCCGACTCATTCCCGCCACGGCTATTCCAGCCCGATTGGATATGCCGTATAGATACGAAACCGTCCGGACCGACCGGCTGGTCCGAAATGGTAGAAACCACACTCGCACAAATATCCGACTCTCTAGGCCTCTTCAGGATGAATCCTTTGACGCTGGACAGCGAGAGCGGCGCGTTCTTCATCCTCTTCATTTTGCTTCTTTTCTATTCCTTTCTTTTCTTTCTCGCACGTGGTTTTTTTTTCTTCTTCTTTTTTTTCCCCTTCAATTTTAACGGACGAACATTTTTTTTTTGTTTCCTCGCGACCTCGTCTACTCCGCACAAATAGCCTCGGCCCTCGTTTAATAAAAATTCGCCAGCTGGGTTTCTCAATTTCGAGCATTCTTCCAATTTTGCCTCATCACGAAAGAAGATTTTGGTTTTTTTCTTTTTGTTAAAACGAGGAAAAACGAATGTACGATGGGCTAATTTTCGTATCGAGGGATTCTCTGTCCTCGCTATGCTGCAATTTAAAATTCTCTAATTTCGCGTATCGTCAATTATGCAAAATTGATATTTATCGAGTATGATTGAAAAAAGAAATCGAAAGTTGCAATAATAAATCAATCGATTAGGGGCGATCGGCGGTCCAGACTGAGAATTCCTATCGCCCTGTTCCTCTTCCCATCAGCTGTGCTTGGATGGAGAGAAGGAAGAGAGCCCCGGGGTAGTCGAGCGATCATCATAGACGGAATATTAGGTATCGGGCGTGTTTCGAACGTCGCGTCCCTCTTCGCGATCCCGGGTGTTGGAAATCCGATGTCGCCTCCGGGGGTCAGAAAACGTATAGTACGTTGCTTTCAAGGGGTCACGCTCGTGGGCCTTCGATCCTCGTGTATAATAATTGCACAACTAGGCGGGACCTGTATACCGCATAGATAGGCCCAACACTATAATAATAATAACAATGATGATGATGATAATAATAATAATATGTAGGATCGAGAATGCGCGAGCAGCCGAGAATCCAGATGGATAACTAGACCTTGTCACTTCGTTATCGTTCATGCGCTCGGAAGAGGAAGAAAAAGAGAGATAGAGCCAGAGAGGGACAAGTTACGCTTGCCTCCTCGTTATTGTACGCGCGAATTTATATTATTATCAACGTGTCTGTTTGCAACTGCACACCGTTGAATATCCACCTCAACGATGCATTGAAATCTATACCTGTGTATCCGCCTATGTATATAACATGCTAGATGCATATTCCCCCACTGATAAAAGCCTTGATTGTGGGAAATTGAGTTAATTTAATTAACGAGCTCTCCGCCCGATTAGATTATTCGCTATGCATCGCAAGAGCTCGAATGTATAATGCGCCAGAGAAAACTATGAGAGTCGTATGGCATTGCCAGCACCCTAACTATATCTGTATGTATTTTATATATATGTTATACGACGATTGGACATGGTTTTATTCTTTCGTTCCTTTTTTTCTTTCTCCATTCGCCTTGTACTCTTTGCCCGGAATGATTTGTTGCCGGAGCGTAGATTAAATAGCACTCTCGTAGAAAACAGGCAGTGTATGCAATTTAATCCGGAATTACTTTTCAATGTTGTTTAAGGAATGTAGGATTTTAAATGAGAAAAAATGTATTGTTTGAATGATTTTGATGAATTTCGCGTTATGTTTCGTTTTCTTAATTTTTATTAATAAAGGCTTAATTTATACGGCGATTAGAATGAAAAGATTACGTTTTCGGCGCACCATAGGCATCTGGCATCCGCTCGATCGTGTAGCGATGCTGCGAGACGTACATTATTGGTACACCTGGAATTTTGCGTATTCTTCTCTTGAGATCCTTGTCGTTCGTCGCCACGATGTAGCACTTGTGCTGGAAATAATATGTATTTTCAAGTATTGTCAAATTTTGAGCGCGATATATGAATAGTTTGATTTTATACCTGGGTCACTCTGTTTACAAGACAGTCATCGGCGTATGTACCCTTGTGCATACAGGGTATCCTTTCAAATCGTGGATCCTTTATAATTTTTAGAGCAATTTTGTATTTCTGGCCGAGTTTTTCCATCTCAGCCATAACACAGTCAGTGATGTAGGGTGTGCACTTGGCATAGAGACAATCCATCATATTCTGTATAATGTCCAATTTGTTCTTTATCGAGAAGTTTATGAAATTTGTGTCAATAAGAATGTGGTATGGAGGTCCGAGTTGAGTGTTGTATTGAAAGAACAGAGCGGATGATTGTTGCGGAGCTTCTTTGATTTTTAACTCTCTGGGGTCTTCACGTTTTTTCTTTTTGGGCGGTGCACGGTTTTCTTCTTTTCTATAGCAGAACAAACAGTGTTACAATGATAATTTTTCTATCACAGAGTAACGAAAGTAATCAAAGCTTCTTACATCCTCGCGTCACTTGGACTGATCATCTTCTTCATCTGTGCAAATCTTTGCATTACAACTTTCCTCGTTTTCTTGTTTTTACCCTGAAACGAATAACGAAACGTATAAATCATCGAAAGTATTTGCGAAATATTTCTAGATTCTTGAATTCTATAACCATATTTACCATGTTGTAAGTTTAATTGTTGACCAAATGTATAAAAAAACAATTTATTTCACCATGTGAGGATGGCAGCGCTGGCTTTTGGGGTTAGGAAAACACGTGTGAAGGTATACGCGTAACGATACAAAATCGAGTTTTGATTGAGCGCCATTTCGATCTATCGTTGAGCATCTTTCGAGGTATCGACTTCAAGCTATCGACCGTAAAAAAATTATAATGATCATGATAACGAGCAGCAGGTAGTGCAAGGAGACACGTTGGCGGCGTTGGCCAGATTTTTATATTGTTTTGACAAATTGGCCGATGAGTTAAAAGTACTATAACCTATTGTCAGTGAATTTTATTCAGCGACATTTCTCTAGCGCTGTGACAATCGTGAGATCTTCACATATGCCAGGTACGTCCTTTCGCCTCTAACGCATGCAAAATAACCGCTACGACAGTTGACATTTCGAATTAACATGGTCACCCATTGAAGGACACGAAACCACAATCATTAATTGTTTTCAATTGAAGATTAAATGCTCGAGTCGTACAAGCGGTGCATAGTGTGTAATTTACGTAGCGACAAGTAGATCACGTTCAGTGGCATACATACGTACTTGTTTCTCGTTAACAGTTCATTGTCCCAATTGTAGTTCCTGTCCCTATTTCTGACCATTTCCGTATTTCAATTTTGTTGCTAAGCTAATGTGGCTCACTATCATTCGAACCAAGTCATTTGAAATTGTACCAATTGCACAGATAACAATCTTCGTTTTTACAGGTAGTCCGATAGACATATAAAATGAGGATCGTCCAGCTTAAAAGAAATCGTTTGTTGCACATTTTCATTGGGGGTGCTCTCGTACTTCTCGTATTTTACGCCCTTCTCTTGTGCACTTCCGACGATCGTGTTACAAAATTGAAGGGATATTGGGAAGATGGTTTGAAGGGCAAAGAAGCTCCAGTTTTCGTGGCGGATCTCGGTAATTTCGAACCAAGAAATGTCAAAGTCAGAACTGGTCCGGGTGAGGGTGGAAAACCACATATTTTGAGGGATGATCAGCAGAATGATGTGCAGCAATCAGAGTCTGATTATGGAATGAATATGGTCTGTTCGGATGAGATATCGTTGGATCGATCGGTTCCAGATACAAGACCGAACGAGTCGGTATTCATTTATATTATTTTCTTTTCCATGTTTTTGAAAGTAATTTATTATGACTTTTTATTCCTTGTACTGTAGATGCCAACACTGGAATTATCCAAAAATTTTACCACGTACAAGCGTTATAATAGTTTTTCACAATGAGGGATGGTCTGTTCTGATGCGAACGGTTCATTCGGTCATCAATAGAACTCCTCCGCAATTTCTGGAAGAAGTTCTCCTAGTTGACGACTATTCTGACAAAGGTCCGTTACCATGCATACAAAATTTGCTTATGACCTGCAGAGATCGTATTCATAAACTCATTATCATTTTTAGAGAATCTCAAAGGAGAGTTGGAGTCTTATATTGAGAAGTGGGATGGAAAAGTGAGAATTTTGAGAAATCATGAAAGACAAGGTTTAATAAGAACGAGATCGCGCGGCGCGCGAGAAGCCAAAGGCGAGGTTATTGTATTCCTGGACGCTCATTGTGAGGTTAATGTCAATTGGCTGCCACCGCTGTTGGCACCGATCTCGCTTGATAGGTAAGTATTATATCCATTTTATCACCTTCTCATAAATATCTCAGCAGATTTACATAGGAAAACTTGTTTGGTGAATCATTTAGCACCGTTATGACTGTTCCGGTGATCGATGGAATCGATCACAAGTCTTTTGAATATCGTCCCGTTTATCAAGAGGGTCGTTTGTACCGAGGAATCTTCGAATGGGGAATGTTGTATAAAGAGAACGAATTGCCGAGACGAGAATCTAAGACCCGACCTTACAGCAGTATGCCTTATAAGTAAGACTTACACAACAACACCGCATATATTTAATAATGCAGCTTAATATTAGATACTTATGCAATATCGAATTTATTACTCGTAAGATCTCCGACACACGCTGGTGGTTTGTTCGCCATAAATCGGAAATATTTCTTGTCGCTCGGTGGCTATGACGAGGGGCTTCTTGTATGGGGCGGTGAAAATTTCGAACTATCCTTCAAGATTTGGCAATGTGGGGGTAGTATCGTGTGGGTTCCTTGCTCTCACGTTGGCCACGTTTATCGAGGATTCATGCCTTACACGTTTGGCAAATTAGCTCAGAAAAAGAAAGGACCGCTGATTACTATCGTGAGTTTAAAGAAAATCTATGAAATTTAGGTAGACTAGAGATAGTTTGTAAATTGATGATTTGATTCGATAGAATTACAAGCGAGTTATCGAAACGTGGTTCGACGAGAAACACAAGGAATTTTTCTACACGAGAGAACCTTTGGCAAGATTACTCGATCATGGTGATATTACCGAGCAGTTGCTGTTCAAAGAACGCAAAAAATGCAAAAGCTTTCAGTGGTACATGGATAATGTCGCTTACGACGTTCTCGACAAATTTCCAGAACTTCCACCGAACATTCATTGGGGCGAGGTAATTAATCGATTACTGTTCGAGCCTAACTCTGGCCAACATTTGCAATAATATTTTTATTCTTTAGCTCAGAAGCGTTGCCACCTCTGCTTGTCTCGACACTATGAGCCACGTTCCTCCTAGTCTCATGGCAACTTCCCAGTGTCACGGCTTCGGTAACAATCAGGTGAGTTCATGATAAATCACGAAACAGAAATTTTCCTGAATAGGTGGTACATAAATACTGTTTTTGTAATCAGCTCATGAGGCTCAACGCCAAAGGACAGCTAGGAGTCGGCGAGCGTTGCGTTGAAGCAGACACACAAGGAATTAAATTAGCTTTTTGCCGTCTTGGAACCGTTGACGGACCCTGGCAATATGACGAAGTAAGTTACTTTGTGATCTCTGAAATCTCACAAATATGAATTTTGTGATAACTTTGTTTCTTCCCCGATCTGTTTCAGAAAACAAAAACTTTGTTACATAGAGTGCACAAAAAGTGCATGGCACTTCATCCTCAGACCCG
The DNA here is from genome assembly GCA_946811545.1 of Netelia fuscicornis. NCBI lineage: Eukaryota > Metazoa > Arthropoda > Insecta > Hymenoptera > Ichneumonidae > Netelia > Netelia fuscicornis. The sequence continues at coordinate 41,039,581 of OX328015.1, forward strand.
TCAGTTATCTTTAATGCCGTGTGACGTTAACAACACATATCAAAAATGGACTTTCCATCAGATTCATCCGCGTTGGTAAAAAGTAATGCCTTCATTTGTCAAAAATATGGAAAGATGGATCGTACTTAACGAGCTCGCAAACTCGTAGGCTGTTCAAAGTAACACTATCAGTAAGCCGTTTTTTGTTCAGATCTTCGAGTTGCAAGGAAGAGTTATTTGAAATTTTCCTAATTTACGCAGTCTTCCTCTTTATTTCTTATACTTTTTATCTGAACAAAATTTTGATCCACTTTCTTTTTAATCACATTAATTCAGTCACACAATTGCACTTTTTGACGACGTCTTCGATTCCTTATTCTTTGGATCTTTGGCTGATTATTCTCGGAATTCTTCGGAGAAATCAGAAGACTGTTTGCACTTGCATTTAATACGTATATTAGCTACGAACTTGGAAAATCATTCCTTAATACGTTGAATAGCTAAGTGAACAAATTTGCGCTTTTTTATACTTTTTCTATAAAAACTTTTCGGTTGGACAACCGAACTCACGTATTACAGAAGAAATTAGAAGGGAGAGAGAGAGAGAGATAATCAATTAGGGATTAGTAATGGAAGTAACAAACTGCGATTTAAAAGGAAACAAAGTTTCCAAAGATTGCGTGATGGAAAAAACAATCACTCTGGCAGCAAAGAAGGTTCTGGAGTATGAAAAATGTAATTTATTGACTCAATCATATATACGAATGGCAAGGGTGACTTTACGAACCTTTTCTTATCTTCAAAGCTACAACAAAAATTGTCTTTAATTTATGGACAATTTCTAATGTATAACGAGGAGAGACGTTGCACGGTAAAGAGAGTGAATATTTTATTACAATACAGTTTATATTATAACGTGGCGATGAGTGTTCATCGATGATCCGCAGGTGGGGAAATAAATTTAAAAAAACATCCTTTCGCAATGTTAAATATGCTTTATTGTGGAATCTTATGAAATTAACATGGAATTCGCGATTGAGACATTCCTCGCATGCCTTTCTCATACAAAAAATGAAAATAATCAACGTTATAAGCGCTCGTGAGAGGTAAAAAATTCTCTGCACGTGTGAATTGTTAGTAATTTCCGAAATGTCTCGGTGAAAATACCGTGATGAATTTACAGCCACGGCGATTATTCGGCCGCTCGTGGCTTTATGCAATTAATTACTTCACTGCATCGTATTGACGATATCATCGATCTTTAATATACTCTGGACGGTTTCGGAAGCCAAAGTTATAGCGCTAATCGAAACGAGAAGTGGCTGTACGACATTTTCTTCCATCATGTCGGTTATCATACCTTTGCGAACGTTTATTCCGGCCGTTACGTCGAATTTGTCATGACGATTGCGAAGTTCAGTAACTATCTCGATTGGGTTGAGCCCCGCATTTTCTGCTAAAGTCGAAGGTATAACTTCTAGCGCATCGGCAAAGGCTTTAATGCAATAAGCATCGACGCCTGTGAGCGACAGAGCGTGAGTGCTGAGCTGCATCGCTAGTTCAATCTCGATCGCTCCACCACCAGCCGCCAGAGCAGGTTCTTTGACCAAACAACGAATAACGCAAAGAGCGTCGTGAAGCGAACGCTCGGCTTCTTCGAGGACGAGCTTGTTGCTACCGCGTACTAGCACGGTGATCGTTTTTCCGGGATTTTGAATTCCGGTTATCTGAAAAGTAAAGAAAAATACAAATCAGCGTTGGTGTCGTGGGATTCGTAATTTCCAAAAGCTTCCAAGTACAACGAATCTATGAAAACTAAGAACCTTGACGAATTTTGAATTTCCGGTCTGAACCTCCTCGCAAAGTTCGGCATTAACGAGATTCTCCGGCAAAAAGTGATCTAGCGAGGCGATCGGCCGACAACCCAGGGTCTTGCAGATGTAAGGGATGTCCTCCCTTTCGACGTCCTTCACCACCATGACCTTGATCTTGTCAAGGAAGTGAATAGCAAGGTCGCTAATAGCGTCACGAAGGATTGATTTTTGAACAAGAAGAACGTTACAACCGGATTTCTTAATCTGTTTTACGATGTTTAGAATGTATGTACGTTCTTCTTTCAATACACGATCCATCGCCGAATAGTCGGAAACTATGACATTGTGATCCATCTATGAAAACGAGAAAATTCGGATTAAAAGGGAGAAAGATATACGTGTACAATATACCGGGCAAAGAATAAGCACTTACGTCAGTTTTCGGTGGGGAAATACAAAATTGAATGAGGCCAATCTTTGCCTTCTCAATCCTCTTTGGTCCATTGACGTTGCATGATTTTTGCGTGAATACTAGACCCTCGATGAGCTCGGTATCCTCAACGGTACCACCTAGTTTCTTGATGACTTTAATGTCTTTAAGATCAACAGCGGCTTCTTTGCCTTGTTCGGTGATTGCCAAAACAGCATTTACAGCCAGTGGTGCCAATAGACTCGAATGTTGAGAAACAACTTTGGAATTCAATGATGTCGCAGCTGCGTTGATAAGAGAGGTTCTGTCACCACGTTCAATGGAGGTTGCCAAGTTCCAGTGCAAAATGTCCACAGCCTTTGCCGCAGCTCTCTGAAAAGCGTCACTGATCAACATGGGATGGATTCCTTTTTGAAGAAGTCTTTCGCTGGCTTCCAAAAGAGCACCGGCTATGACGACCACGCTCGTTGTTCCATCACCAGCCTCGATATCTTGAGCCATGGACAATTCTACCAGCTGAATAAAACATACAATGTAAGGGGTTAAAAATGCATTATGAATTATACGCTGAAAGGACAAAGGTCAAATCCATACCATTTTGGCAGCTGGATGAATAACATTCATCTCTTTAAGTATCGTAGCTCCATCATTGGTGATTGTTACTTCTCCATTTCCTGCCTGAATCATCTTGTCCATTCCTCGAGGACCGAGACTCGTACGAATTGCATCGCTTACAGCTGAAAGAAAATGCCATAAAGTCATTTAAGTTACTTTAAAATTTTGCCGGTTTTTGTTTCGCCTCATAGTTCTCCATAAACATCTTTTCCACTTTAAATGCAATTGGAGTTTTCATCAAGATTATCATATTTGTATGTGTACGGCACGTGGTTATATACACGCCGATCATTTCGGGTTATGCCCATAAATGGTAACATTTACCGACGTGTCGTACATCGAGAGTATAATGATTTAGTGAAATGTACTTTTTCAGCAATTGGGAAGTATTAATCGAGATCATCGTTGATCACGAACCTTTAGCGGCATTTATGTTACTGCTACGAATATCGGTAGGTTTGCTTTTATCCTTGTAGGCCTGCCCATGGGTGCGTCTTCCTTCGCCGCTCGCCGAAACCGCCGTCATTATTCACGGAATTTATCGTTCTTTGAAGCACGTAAATCGACTCACGATTCTGTTTAAGTCGCAAAACTTCTATTCCGTCTGCGTTACGTTGTCGGACACAATCTTTTGTTTTTCGATACTTTTGTTACGTTCAACGTTTTACTTTTTTAATTACAGAAGACGAGCGTTTCGACAAGGCACGAGGTTTCCTTCGTCGATGTCGAAGAGAACTAGATCTGCCATCTTGACTGTACACTCATGGTAATCTAGACGCTTTTGTGGTCAAGTTGGTCATGCATTTGGAGTATTTATTTTATAGAAGTTGGCATACTGCTTGCCTCGGGGCGGCGTTCGAATAGTTCCGATCATTGACGGAAATAATCGTGTTCTCGCCCGCGGCCATTATCGAGGTGATAGTCGCTTTGTGCGTACGCTTTCGATCGCAATTGTTAAAGTCGAAAATAAGATGAAAAAACTATTGGCAAGTACGAGTGCTCAGAAATTGTAGCGAAAAGCTCATATCTCTTCTTTTTCCCTCCGTATAAGTTTAGCCATAACATACAAATGTCGTATGGTCGTATGTTTGCTTCCGCATGTCGTGCGTATCTTCTCGACATCATTTCAATACTTTCTAATGTCGAGAGTTAAATATTCGTCATATCCCTACAGGGGCCAATTAAAACAATAATGGAAAACTGGACGAGAATGGAGATTCCAAAAGTTCACATAGAACGATAAAGTTAAGGAAATTTACATGCACGCTGATCCCCTCCACTCACTTTGCAATGCTGGCGTTCGCGTTCGCTGCGCATTCAACAGATGGCGCTAGTTTGTCCAAATCCAGAAACAACTATGGAGGGACAGCATTCGTGCATGTACGATCATCACGACGTAACGTTCCTCTCTATCTGTGAACATAAATTCGTGACAATCTTTTTACGTTCACCACCATTAGATTAGTGTGTATTTTTTAATCGTGTCCGAAGATCTTTCTCGTAGAGGTAGTTTGACGAGCATAGAAAGTTTGTACGATTGGAACACGACCCCAAGCACACTCGGTCAACTGTCGTTACGATTACCGGTACGCTCTCTCCCTCTATCGCGTATCCGCGTGATTTTTCTCATGCATGCAATACATGCTCGTGCGTCCGGTTTGAAACGGCCGTTGAAAGATTTTTCGGTGCATCTTTGAAGAGAACGTCGTGGGCAGGCTCGTAAAAACGAAAAAGACTGTGATCGGTGATTGGAAGGAACGCGAGAAGGTAGCATCGTCGTTATTGTGTTAAGGCCTCGAAGCTACACTCCTGACCTGTATAACGAGTAGAACGTTCCCGCCCTACGGGCTCTCCCTGTTTTCTTCTTTGTGCTCACGCGTCTTCTGTTTCGTGTTACGGCGTCGCTTTTTCCGCGCATTCAAAATCGCGCCCGAATTCACCCCTCTTTTCCGGCAAATCGTGCGTATAACTAATGCGAGTGTGTGCATCGCCTATAGTACACACTGACACGTACATACGTCGTGCGACGCGCGCTTGCCGAGAATTTACGAGGGATCGTCGCTCAGTCGCATTCGGTCGGTGGTGAAGCTATAATATCGGCAACCTAGAACAAACAAATATTCTCCAGGATTTCGTAGGATAACAACGGTTCTCGGAACAGTGAAAGTGGACATGAAATGAATTTGCCGATTGTGTGTGATTTGATAGAGGATGACAAACCACGCTTCATACGGGTGAGTTGATATTTTACATAAATAACTCAGTACAATAATTATTGCCTCGTATCGTTTGAACAATTGCATGATGGTATTACATATTATTTCTAGTGTGCCGAACCGATAATGTGTCCCAAACTCGAATTTCGATAAAATAATAACATTGTTGATCCTTAGTAGAGATAATTTTTTTTATCATTCTCTCGATTCTCCAAGCATTTTCTTTCGTTTTGATTTGACACCATATGCATCATCGTATACACATCGTCAAGTGTGGAAAACAATTATGAAAACGTTGCGCCACTCGTTTCCTTTGTGCATACGTATTATACGTATGCGGTCACGCGGAATACAAATAGAACGACATGAGAGAAGGTGCCACGTTTTTTTTTTCAGAAGCTCGTCAAACTGCGCGTGACATAGCTGCATACTGATTATTATTCCATGACGTCAACGAAAGTGAATTTTATCTCAAAGCCGAGTACCTGGAAGCTTGTATACACGGGATAGAATTTATCACCACGGGAGAGTCACGAGGATTGACTCTTTCGTGATTTTCCCTTCGTTCTGGTCCTTGTTCGTTATTTTTATATTTACCGGCGACCGCGACAATCGCAAAAACGGTAACGCCTCTGCTCGTTATTTCACGGTTCACTGAATTTCGTCTCGGTCATTTCTCGGTCGTCACGAGGCACCGCGCTTACCGTAGTTGTTTCGTGTTTCTGTTTTTTTTTTCATTTCGAGTCACCTTCGCGATGGCGCCGATAATTTAGCCATTATGAGAAACGCTTGGCTATAATCCTCGTGCCCTAATATAGACCGTTCTTGCACCCCCGACTCTCTCTCTCTCTCTCTCTCACCACGTGTTACGCTAATCGAACCGAAACCATTTTCACGAATCTCATTACACGAAACATTCCAACGAATATCCATACGTGCCTCGCCTCTTAAGAAAATTGATATTTTCAAATTTGTCGTTTGAATTATGAATAATTAGTGAAAACAATTGGATAATTAGTTCCATGCCGTTACACGTTCAAGAGAAATATAAGATGCATTCGTCGAGGGAGAGTCATGCGAAATTGTTTTGGAATGAAAGGCTATACGCGCATTTGCCTTAACGAAAACAAACGCTCTCTCTCTTTTTCTTTCTCCTTCGTTCTCTTTCTTTGTTTCCCTCGAGGCTTTTTGGAAGAACGTCCTTTTCGTCCCTCCCGCTGACTCTTCGCCATTTAGCAAAAGCCTCTCTCCTCGCTCTTCATCGTCGCGCGCAGCGACGCCTCGGGTCGGCACAATAACTTTTATCTTTACTGAAACGTTAGGGGTTCTAGGCACAGACCGTGGAAACTATACCACAAGGAGATGCTTTGTTCGTACCAAAGCTGAGAGACTACGCTTCATACCGTGTACAATGTATATACGTATATTTAGTAACGTCCTATCAAAGAACATAAACACGAGCCAATTATACTCGCACGAACCAGGAAAAAAAAGGTGAAGAGAGAATAAAAAAAAACACATTCCCCATTGTTGTCATTTGATTTCACGCGGTACGTCTCGAATCGCGGGAAAGAGCGAGACAACGCGCGTTACCCGGGAGAGAAAAATATCGTAATAGTTGCCGACGGGCACGGTTCTTGGGACGAATCTCGTTATTTCGCGAAAATTCGAATTGTATTAAGAAAAAAAAAATTGACCGTTATGTAATTCGTACTATCGCTAGGTATATATATTTATGTGCGAGTATATAATTAGATAGTTGGATATAATAGTTATCGCGTTACTCGTTCGAGATGCTCTCGTAGGCGCGATTCTCGCTTCGTGGATAATCATATTTCTCTCTCCTACTAAAATGGCTCTCTCGCATCTCAGACCTACATGACCATAACAATATCTCGTCGGTGTATTCAGTTGGCCTCCTTCGAAAGTGGACTAATAAGATAAAGAATGCGTGCTTCGTATGTGTATTATATGAAATATTTCATTATTTTTTCTTTTTTGCAAATTACGGAAATGAGCCGATTCACGCTCTTCGTGTTAAGTCGCGATAAATGTTAACAGTATTGTTACAAATGATTGGAACAAAAAATATTTTAACAACATGTTTGACGATCTAGCTATTTTTCAAAATATATTTGTAGCTGTGATGTTATATTTTACACGTCTCTAACAATTTTTATACTCCAAGGTTATTTCAAATTTTCCATACTTTGATAGTTTGCTAAATACAAATAGAACATAATATTGTAAAAAAATTGCAAATTACAGAAACACAAATGTTACAAACGATAGGAACAGAAAATATTTTATCTAAATATTTGACGATCTAGCTATTTTTCAAAATATATTTCTAGCTGTAATGTTACATTTTATACGTCTCTAACAATTGTTTATACTCCAAGGTTATTTCAAACTTTCCATACTTTGATACTTTGCTAAATACAAATGGAAGATAATATTGTAAAAAAAATTGCAAATTACGGAAACGAACCAATGCACGCTCTTCGTGTAAATTCGCGATAAATGTTAACAGTATTGTTACTATACAAACTATCAAAACAACAAATATTTTATGTAAATATTTGACGATCTAGCAATTTTTCAAAATACATTTCTAGCTGTAATGTTACATTTTATACGTCCCTAATAACTTTTTATACTTCAAGGTTATTTTGAACTTTTGATACTTTGCTAGATACATATAGAACATAATATTCTAAAAAAATTGCAAATTACGGAAACACAAATGTTACAAACGATCGGAACAACAAATATTTTATTAAAATATTTGACAATCTAGCTATTTTTCAAAATATATTTCTAGCTGTAATGTTACATTTTACACGTCTAACAATTTTTATACTCCAAGGTTATTTCAAACATTCCATACTTTGATACTTTGCTAGATAAACATAGAACGTGTAATATTCTAAAAAGAAGTAACGCGTATTTATACAATTGTTTTTCGCGAAGATAGTCAAGCACACGTGTGCTACGTTCTCTCGCTACTCGACCGACGATAAAGTGATACTAATTTTTACCATTCTCCCATAGAAAATTTTCCAACGTTTTAATAATCCAAAAAAAAAAAAAAGATCGTTCCCCGTAGCGATTCCTCGTTAGGACAGACCACGTACGATGACTAACATCAGCGTGTATACAGCGAAGAGTGTAATATCGAACGCTTTTGTGTGACGTCACGAGAACCGGCAGGTGTTGTCCAGACGAGGTACTTCCGGTTGGTCGTCTATAAATATATATACAGGTATAAAAGGTTACCTGTAGGTAATGTTCGAACGTAGGCCTCTCCCTGCATTCTTTTTTCTTTCATTCTCGACACTCTCGAGCGAACACGAGTGCATTTGCGACGAGCCCCGTCGATCACTGGATACGCAGAACTATATCTGATGAGCCGTGAACTCGGCAGGTGGAAAACACGTCCTTCGTAAAATTGTTTTTACAATTTTTTCTTCTCCTTTATTATTCCTTTTAACAATTCATGGCTGGAATAAATCAAATATTCATCGCCCTCAAGTTCCGTCTATTAACATTTATATTTGTTATTGTTGGTTGCAATTATCGCGTTCTCCGTGTTATATCACGATGATTCATCGTCGGAACCAAGGTCATGGGCGAGAACGTCGAGAGTCGACCAACTAGACGAGTTATCGTGTAGAGAGTCGTGAACTGAATAAAAGAAATCGCGAGGAGAACGTCAAAACTCGTATACGTCTCTCTTTTCTCTCTCTCTTTCTCTTTATATATATATATAAGTTTTAACACAGAGGCAGAGAGAGAGAGAGAGAGGGAAAGGGGGGGGGGGAGAAATCACATCAGAGGTATCGAAAGTTGCGTGACATGGATTTTCAATGCCTCGTTATTGACAAGGACGCCACAAAAGAGACAATAAAAAAGTCATTTTATCAAATACAGTTATTTTCGCAGACGTCGATAAGCCAGTTCTCTGAATCAAAACAACAAACAAAATTTGATTTTTATCTTACTATGTAAAAATACAAAACAATTTTTGATCAGATTTGAGGAAAAACTGATTGTTCTTATCGACCAAAGTGCGTGTGACACCCGACATTTTATTTTTGGCACGTTTCGGTCTTAATCTGAATTTCACGCAGACACAGGAAGCTTTTTAATCGTTATCTGTGGCAAAAGTGTCCGTGTGTATACAACAGGTATAACTCCTTGTGGCACGGAAGCCCGAGATGCTTGGTTTAGCACCGGGTTCAAGGCACTTGTCTAACCTCGAAGACTCCTCTATGCGAGGGCATTTTCTACGACGACGTCGACGAGAAGCTAGGGAGGAGGTCATCGCGTGTCTTGCACATGCTCTTTTCCCTCTGCTACCGTGTCTACCGTCGAACGAAATAAACGCGAGTAAGGAAATGGTACTCGTCCCGAAAAGTTCCCATAAGACTCTTTAACATTCCCTCGATCCGGGAAACCGACGACCGAGCCATCGCGTCATATCCGTTTAACGTTTGTATCGTTCTTTGGAGACAATGAGGAGTAATAGAGCTCGGATCGGAACAAAAAGAAACAGAAAACAAGAGTCAAAGTAATTTCATTATTTATCGTTCTTTGAAGATAATGTGGAGTAATAATTTCGTTATAATTTGATTAAAGTAAAAAGTACCAAACTTGGTCAACAAAATTCTTTTTATATTTATAATAATTATTATAAATATAAAAATTATAAATATATAGATTCTTTTTATGTTTATAATAATTATTATAAATATAAAAAGAATTTTGTCTGTGTAATAATTATTACAATTATAAAAATTATAAATATATAAATTCTTTTTATATTTATAATAATTATTATAAATATAAAAAAAAATTTTTTGTCCAATTCGGTACTTTTTACTTTAATCAAATTATAACGAAATTATTACTCCTCATCATCTCCAAAGAACGATAAATAACTATAAATAACGATAAATAACAAAAAACGACAAAATTTCATACCGATTGGTAAATTTGGAATCAAGTGACGCATCGTCGAGAAAGAGAATTAATTTAATTGGATGAAGAAATTAATTAGAATTAACTTTTCGTTTTTCTTTTTCTCGACGATCGGGAGTTCGAGAGAGTTCGTTAACTATCGCGTTATAATGCAAGAGCGAAGTCAGTAACCCTACGAGTGATGCATCGTTGACGCATCGGCAACGACGATGACTATATAGCGCGTGCAGTAAGTCTTTCGTACATACGTATTAGCCCGAGACAGGAAAGAAGACAGCGAGATAAGAATACTGATCGGGGAAGTCATTCGGTAAGTTCTTCTAGTTGGCGTTTACTAACCTCTTCTTGTAAACGTAATTTTCTTCGCTCGTACTTTAATCGAGCTGTGGCCAAGCCCTTGATACGTGGATGCACGTAACAGGGACTCGCTACGTATTCGTAATTCGCGAGAGGAAAATTACAATCTTGCATGAAACAACACTATTAATAATTTCTCAATCGCCATTTCTTACGTATAAATCACTCTTTTCACCCGCATATAATATTCATACGTCTACTCGAATCTAAAAGTTTTTCATTCGCTCGGAGAAACGAGTTTTAGGTGTACGATAGAATAACGGGAATTCTCCAAACGGTATTTGTCAATGGAACACGAACGTTTCGATACAAAAAAAAAATAGTAAAACAAATTTTATCCTCGTATAAAACGACCAAGGTAGCGGGCTGTTGCGTTGGAATTTAGACTATTCGAGATATGTGTTGACCTTGCTAAACCGGAAATTAGATATTTACCTAGTAGTAGCTTGTTTGTACTCGGAGAAACTATCCTACATTATTCTCGTACGCGTAACGTGACCCAAAATATTAAAAGACGATAATTATGCATCGTAATTAGGAATGGTCAAATAAAAAATATCGTATTGATATAAAATTTCAAGTATCGATATGTATAAAAAAAACGATTTTTTTTCCCAATGGCAACACCAACTTTATTTGACTTTAGTCCCTGCTAAAAAAATTACTCTGTGATTGCGAACAAAAATAAATTTAAACTTGCACATCAAAGGTCCTCTACGTGACTTAAAAAATCAATTTTTTTACCTATCTTATTTAAATATTATTTTTGATTAATTACAAAATCTCTCCGATAGATCGATATCGATCTTAAAATTCTTTAAAAATAACGATAGTTTTGACCCTTCCGGCATTCCTACCAACTTTATTTGATTTTAGTCCCTGCTAAAAAAATTACTCTGTGACTGTGAAAAAAAATAACTTCGAAATTGCACATCAAAGGTCCTCTACGTGACTTAAAAAATCAATTTTCTTACCTATCTTATTTATATATTATTTTTGATTAATTACAAAATCTCTTCGATAGATCGATATCGATTATAAAAATCTTTAAAAATATCGATAATTTTAATCCTTCCGGCATTCCTAATCGTAACGTTAACAAACGTTATTTTAATTCACAATTTCTTCTTCCCTCGATCATTTTATTTCAACACATCTCTGTACTTAGACCCTCGACGTTATCAAAATTGAATTAGTCACACTCCAAGAGAGTCATAAATTGGATCGAACCTGTAAATAGCGAGTAAATAGTCTCGTATGGGAGTGGTTTGCAACGATGCGTCGATATACGACGAGCATAAACACATATATATAAGATTATAAAAACGAGAAGATACAGGTATAGAGCGTGGTGATATCGGTGAGGATGTTTTTCCTGAAATACCGCGGTGAAAGGTGGTCGAGAGTTGGGATCGCGTAGTCGGGTAACAGGGAGTACGACGAGAACGTGAAGAGCGATCAAGCTTCTCGGCTCGTGATGGAAAGAGAGGAAAGAAAGACCCGTCGGTTAATCCTCGCTCATGTGCGATCGTCTTCTCTCGCTCTAACATAAGGTAGAGCTCGACGATTTGAACGGAGAGAAGAAAGATCTTTCACAGCGTGGCATAGAGGCGCGTGTGCGTTGAAAATAAGCTCGGTCGGGTTTTATACGAACGTTCGAGAAGATAGGAAAATACAGTCATTGGCCATTATCAGTGATTTCGTCACGATGAAGTAGCGTCGGTAGGAGAGAGAGAGAGAGGAATATGTGCCAATGATTGTACTTTTTACCTTTCCCTCGGTTAAACACAGTCATTGGCCATTTATCAGTGATTTCGTCACGATAAAGTAGCGTCGGTAGGAGAGAGAGGAAGATGTGCCAATGACTGTACTTTTTACCTTTCCCTCGGTTGCCAATAATCAAACCTCTCGACAGGCTCACCGGTTCGCGATATTCCTAGCCCAGAGCTCTACCTTCTCCTCATCCCCCCATACTCATCCCCATTGGCGACGGGGATTCGCTACAATCCCCACTACTTTATCTTTCTAACTCTCTCTCTCTCTTTCCCTCCCTCCCTCGATGCGTTCGCTCCCTCACACTTTTTCTCTTATTTTCTTTCTCCCTGCCTGGCGAGAATTCTCACCGTGACTTGAACGCGAAGAAGACGAGTGTACACAGAACGTCGTGGTGTGTCGTCGGAGGTGCCGCATTTATTTACTCGGTGAGAGAAGCAGCTCGGCCACAGGTTGGAGAATTTAATTATCCAAGAATCAACGGGAGAAATTTGATTTTCGTGAGATATTGTCGATTTATATTATTTTTACTTCTATCGATCGATCTAATCTCATTGATCACACGAGATCGTGGCTTACTACAGTGATCGGATACAAGTGATCATCGACCATGTTCCAGTGATCGTTAATTGGAACATCAATCTTAATTTTGTTCCTTTAATTTTTTGAATTATAGCATTATTTTTATTCTTGTCCAACGTCAATTAAAAATCAATCTTAATAATCTCAATGATTCAATAATCAGGAAACAAAAGGAATGATTAAAAAATAAATGATTCGCGGTGTTTGTGCGACGAAAATTTTCCGTCGGCGGTGACGACTCGTTCTTTTTTTCAACCTCTTCGCGAGAGCCTTTGTTGCCTGGGTAACTCGGGCGTAAAAGAATCAGCTCGTTGCTCGTATAACTCGTATATTTATATACAGGAGTCTCTCACGAGCGCACTTCCGGTCGGTGTTGTTCACTCTGTTTGTGTGTGTGTGCGTGTGTGCATTTTTTTTTACCTTTTTCTTTTTCGTTCACCGGTGTTGTAGTGCGTGTGTTCAACGAACGGTGGCGCAAGGGTGCGAGAATCGGGCGCGCGATTAAGTCCCGTCTCTAGTGAAGAACCGAGTCTCTTCGGCGCAGGTGCGCGTCCGTCGTCTTCGTCGTTCAACGGACGAGTTTTCTCCCTCTTTTTCTTTCGTCCTTTCGCATCACCGCAACCCTAGCCAGATCGGTCACGGATCGTCCGCACCAACACCGGGTACGCAACTCGTCATTTGCGGCGAGCGAAACAAAATTCGAGCTCGCGTTTCTCGACGCCAAGACGGCGAAACGAGTGATGCTGATACTTCCCGACATCAAGCTTCAGGTATCGATCGTTATTATCGAACAGATTTCTTTGTTTTTGGTTTTTTGTTTTCATTTCTTTTTTTCATACGTTTACAAATGGACAAGTAGAAGGGGAGGAATGTTGATCTACCCACAATATATCCGGGGTTATATCTACTTGTATACGAGACAGAAACCACAAGGAAGTGGTTGCCCTCTAGGCACTTATCCGTATTATACATCGGTATACAAATGTGTTTACGTCGATATAAGACGATTTCACACGTCGTTCGAATTACAAAGAAGCTTCAAGAATTTTTTGACAATCTTGTCGAAACGCGATAGGGAATATTGTAACAGGGATTTCCTAGTTTGGATTAATTATTGGTTCGGGAATTACAAAGAAGCTTCAAGAATTTTTTGAAAATTTTATCGAAACGCGATAGGAGAATATTGTACCAAGGATTTTCTAGTTTGGATTAATTATTGGTTCGAGAATTACCAAGAAGCTTCAAGAATTTTTTGAAAATCTTATCGAAACGCATTAGGAGAATATTGTACCAGGAATTTCCTAGCTGGAAGTAATTATTAATTCGAAAATTACAAAGAATTGACTTTAAGAATTGTTTGAAAATTTTATCGAAACGCGATAGAATATTGTACAAGAGATTTCCTAGCTGGGACTAATTATTGGTTCGAGCACACGAGAAATTTGGGACTGGGAATGCATGTTATTACGTTCTTATATTTCTACGAATAATTTTAATCCCGATAAAATTGTATTACGCAGCGTAAATGGAATTATAAGAAACTGCTTATTTTTTGAAAAATTCCCCGTTGAGATTTTTCACCCCGGAGAATTTTCTCATGCTGTAAGACAATTCTTTATCTACGATTAATTAGAATTAATTTACGTATGATACGAGAAAGATACAATGGATAAAAAATATTGCACGTTATCATAAATCATTATTTATACAAAATCTTGTATTGTAAGGAACTTTTGTATATCAACATTTAAAAAAATTATTATTCCAATTACGAATTCGATTGCACAATATTGCGATGCGAATTTTCCATATTACTTCGATTTCTAAATCCCTCCATGTGTCCATACGAGGTAACTAATGTCATACCACGAATCTATTTCGTAAGTGAAAAGTATAGAAAATTAGCGAGTACAAAAAAAAAGAAAAATTGCAACGAGTCATTTCTCGTTGGAATTCTCGTCAAGGTTTAATTAACGATCGTTCGGTCGTAACGATTAGTGCTATACGTATGTTCGAACTATGCCTATGGAACGTACGTATACTCGATCCAAGTATACATACGCGTTATTACTCCATTTATTTATCGGTTGGTACGTAACGACTTCCACCGTCGTTTTCTTTGTAACAACGAAGTTGTTTTTTCTTGTCCATTGGTCGATTGTCCCTTGCTACCCATTCTCTAGCAAGGAAGGAAACGAGTCGAGCCAGCGAATGAAAACGACGATGACGAGAAACGACTCGAACTCCCTCTTCCCCCATCTCGTTAATAACGGCGAATTGAAGATTTTTTTTTATTTTTATTTTTTTTCTCCTTTTTTTTCTTCTTTTTTCATTGAGCTACACGTTCGATGGAACGGAAGCGTATACGTAACGCGAGTTCGAAGAGAACAAAGTTATAACGAACCTCGTTGGACGAGGGCGTAAGTGGCACGAGAATCGTACGAACCGGCGTTATGGTTGCACATAACGGATAATAAAAAAAAAGAGGAGTATTAATTATTCTCATGAATTTAAAATACGAGCGAGGAGCTCGGTGGCGGCTTTGCGGTTGCATGACGAATTATTCAAGGTCGAGGAACTCGTGGAGGAGCAGCGAGGTTCGAGAGACCGTGATAAGGATCGCATTGGTTCTTGTTCCTTTGCGCGCGAGTTCTCACCTCCTGTATTATTATATTGCATGAGGATGAAGGAATTGGGTGGAGGCATGGGCATTATCGTTACGGATTTGTCTATCCGACGATAATGATTTTTTTAAAATTGTTTTAGTAAATCGTCGATAAATCATATGGACTTCTCAACGAGAAATTCTGAATGATTTATCGAGATTTTAACATCTTGGGGTTTCACGGTACCCCGATAGTCAATTGGAAAAAAATCGGCTTGTATCGACTTTTATCGATACGATTTTTATCATTTCTATGTTTTTACATTTTTTGCACGTTTAAACATTCTCGCTTGTAATGAAATCAAAAAGAACAAATATTTGTGTGATAAAATTGCGATAGCAAAGTCAAATGGGGTGCCTGAAATTTCACGAATGAATAAAAAACGAGAGAGTGATAGATCAGTCGATTGCCAATTGCTAATCCGTTTTTTCAGTAAAAAATGAGTGATCAATCGTGGATGGAGAAATTTGCGGAGCGTCCCAATATCGGTGTTTTGGATTATCCATTCGTTCCCGTACCGATACACGAAATCCAATCTTACATAAAACAAGTTGGTTTTGCGGAAAAGATTGTCGACACGATAGAAACCATCGGATATCTTGATCAAGACGAGGATAAGGCGATCTGGCTATTGGCGTCGGACGAAGAGGATTTGTTAAAAATTAAAGTCGACGTATCGTCTATGATGTACAGTTGTGCGTACAAACTCGACGCGTCGGGATTCATGCTCGGTTTACGGGTACGTACGATAAATCACTATTTCTCATTGTAAATTCCTAGCCATCTTGGAATTATTTCCACAATTTTCCAAATGTTTTCTTCTTGCCTTTTTACAGCACGCCGAAAGAATGGTCAAGATTTTCGGGACTTTAAAAATACAGGAGAAGATGCCCGTGATTCTCGCGAAGATAATCGTACGGGTCGAGAACGTCGCAAAGTGCGAACAACTACTCAAGCTCACCTCGCAACTGGTGTCTCGACACGCCGATTCCTACTTTTACGACGTAATTCGAGATCGACAGTTGAACAAGTTTATAGCACTTAATCCTATTACCAAGACCTAAGGTAAAGAACGAAAGCATTTGTGTTTTAAGTTCTTTAAAGTTATGTTACAAAATGTTAAATTCAGTTTGTTTTTCAAGTTTTATATTAATGTTTGAATTACTTCAAATTATATGATGCATTATGAATTAAATTGATTTAAAAAAAACCGTTAATGTCTTATTTTGTTTGTTTTATTATTTTTATTGACTATTCCTACATAGCTGACCTGGAAAGTGTCGTCGAGACGAGAAAAGAAAAAAAAAATCGAGCCACGAATGTAACACCGCTCATTATATTTTATTCTCCCTTCGCTCGGCAACGAGGAAACGCTTGATCGTGACATCGCGCATCCGTCTCTTCCTTGATAGCCAACAGACTAACCGAATTATGTTAATAAAAGGAAAGAAAGTGCACGAGCGATCGGAGACGGGTAAAAGTTGAGGCGTCCGTGTGAGCGATTCGCGAAAGTTTACCTTCTCTCGGGGGGAAATCGTCAATATTATATATCGCCTGGAGAAATAACGAGAACGGGACACCTCCCCACGTCGTCGTCGCACGTAGGACGATGAGAAGTCTCCTGCCGATATCATTGATCGTTGGAAGATCGTGCGTACCGATCGAAGATAATGGAGACGTTCGAGTGTCAAAAATCGTTCAAAATAACTTTTCGATTCGACGATAAATTATCTGAAAAAATGAGCCATTTTATTTATATGTTTATATTCGTAAATTGTTCGTTTCGTCCGAGACTCGAGATCTTCGAGTTATTATCGGGTGAAATCGGAAATTGGCATTTGCCGTACACAAGCACCGCCGTAATTGCGGAAGTGTTTTCGCCATACAGATTGCCCGCGAGAAGTCATCCCAGCTGTCTTTAAACTCTCGTTGAAATTGCTCCATCGGGCAGATTGATCCGGGAGCCTCTCGGACAGGAAGTTGCGTCGGTAAGAAAATTCGCACGCGATAAAATTGAAAGCGTTGCGAGTCGTATCGACTCAAGGACGATCGAAAGATTTCACACCAGCAATAATTTAAACCATAATCTTTTTTTTAAAAAAACTGTTCCATTAATTCTTCAAGATTATTCTCGCGATAATTATTTCTGCAAAATATTCCTGCGCATTATGAAATCTTACAAGCGTTTTTTCTTCAACATTCAGCTCGGATTAACACCTCTCGCTCACAAAGCATTCGAGATAATGCACGGATCTTCTCGCTTTACAATCGTCAAGATTCGTATTTCGATCCGCGATACGAACTATCGTACCAATGAACTTTTTTTCTTCTTGCCATTCATGCTGGGAACTCGTGTCTGGAAACGTTTTTTTTCCCAGGCACACTTTTAATTGCATAATTTCTTTCTTTTCACGATGAACGGAATTACCGGTACCAGCCACACTCCCTGGCACTCGTTTCTCCTTATATAAGTTATCTCTCGAGATACTGTGCGAGACTACACGAAAATCAGAAACAAAAAAATGCTCATAACGATCTCACGTTTTTTTTTTCATCCGAGCCCAGCCGTAATTACATTTTAAGTCGTTCTGTTTTTTGCAACTATAATTTTCGTTCGCTATTTGCCCGTATTTGTAATATATTTTTTTTAACGACAAGTCGAACGAAGCGCTGTTAAGAAAAAAAATTAAATATTTCGACTCCTTAAACAAAATTGGCATTCTCATCGTCTCATACGTGGCCGCATTCTTCGCGCTGCGTCGAGTACGACGATACGCCTGTTCTTTTCTTTTTTGTTGTTCGGACACGCGCCCCCGGGCTATCGGTTACCGAGCATAAAAAAACGGCACGTACGAACTTTTCGCCAACAACGCTTTATCGCCCGTTTGTGTCGAGGTTGACCACTGCATATGCGGACAGCAAAACAAAAAAAAAATAAAGATACAAAAAACCCAACGAGGAAGAAAAAAATAATACCGCGCACTCTGCAAATTTGTCTTTCGTTTCTCTTCTCGCTGATGTGCGTGAAATTTTTTTTTTACCCTCGCTAAAAGGCATGCGCCGTCCTCGTTGTTGGAATTTCAGTTTGACTAGAAAATTTACGCGCGTTCTCCAATGAGTCAAAGCTTTTCCTAGCGTGCACGATTATTTTCTCCATTTGCGAGAGAGTGTAAGGTATCATAACCCAATACGTACGGAGAAAGCGTAGATATGCGCGGCATCGTATCTCTTCCATTAAGCAGTCACCCTTTCTCTATCCCACAAAAAAAAGGTCGTCAATTATCGTAAACGTCTTGCATTGTTATTGTTCTTTAAATGGATTTTTTTATTCATCGCTCGGAAATTTCGTTTTAGATTTTGTTCTTTTTTAAATTTATTCCAAACGTTTAGAATCCGGTTCTCTCGCGATATTGTCAAACGAATTAGCAAGTCAAACGGATAAAAAATCGTGTACAATCAAGGTTATTCCGGCGTTCCTACGTGCATAATCCGTGTAGGTGGCGTCCTCGACATCGAGAGACACACTACGAGTGAAAAAAAAGCCTCGCATCGCTTTCGAATTTCAATTAGCTCGTTTTTACAAACGACCTTCACACGCTGCCGCGTACCAGTTACGAGCAAGACGCTATGAAAATTGTATCATTATCAACTTCGCGAAAATTCCATCAATCTCTAAATTGATAAATCGATAGAAATGTGTCAATTATAACGCGCTAATCTTTCTATCGAATACCGGAAGTACATTTTTCATTGTGACCTTCTTTAACGCGTTCAAGGTCACTCGTGATAAAACTCCCTAGTCGACGCCTCGTTCCTCGACTTATCGTTCGAATCGACGCCGGTCGTTCGGGGAAAACAAACCAAAGAAAAATAAATTGTATCTAATCGGACGAAGAGAAAATAAGAGAAAACATGCTTGGCGTGATAGCGCTGAGTAACCAGATAGAGAGGAGTGAATGAGGAGGCTGGAAACCGTTAGTGGCCCTCTTCTTACACTTCTCGTCGTCGTCGTCGTCCCTGTCGTCGTAGAGTTCAATTCGACGCGTCGTTTCCTCACGCGAGTGCACGTATCTTTCTCCTCTCTTCGTCTCGTTTCACTCGGTCAGCTGATGGTCGTGGCCCGTTTGCTAGCTACTTGTATCTTGGACTCTCTGACAATCCACCTGTTCCCGATTTGCCGAAAGCTCTCCACCGATGTATGTAACGCGGACGTATAGATACGGGAGAAAAGTAGTCGATCGTACGAGAAGACAGTTCGAGTGTACGCGTCGAGGCGAAAGCTACAACGAGGCGACGATTATCGTCCGGGACAAAAACGCCTTGTTTTCTACACATACATAAATAATAATCGTGTTGATAGTTCGCGCGAACGTGTTGTAATATCGCGACTGGTACATTTTTCACAAGTGTCTTTTTTTTTTAATTAGCGTTCATCAACAATAATCCTTCATTTCATTTTGTTATTACCGGGTGGTTGTACGCACAAATTGCAATGTACGGCGTACTTAGCTTTTTTACATTTTTCTCTCTCTTCATCCACATCTCCAGCAACCATTCTACTGAACCGCCAGTTTATTTTAGGTGGGTTTCCACCTACCGAGAGCATAGAAAAAGCACATAGAAAAAAAAAAAATTTATTGCCGCCGGGGGGAATCGAACCCGGACCTCTCTGCGTGTGAGTCGCGATCGTTAACCACTATACCACTGTCTCTCTAAACAAAAATTGCTTATATATTTGTAATATTTTTTCTTCCAAATTTACATTTGTATCCATGTCATGCATATTAATGCTCATTATCGTGAGACTAATGAACGGTTAACGAGTCGTCTATACGCGTAATATTAATACCGTTATTACACCCCTCAAAGGGGACTGAACTCTGGCGATCGGCTAATACAGATATAATAGTGCGAGGCCAGTGGTAAGAAGGGAGTGAGAGCAAGAGCAGGGGGGATACATCGGTTTTAATGTTACTTAGATTCTGTAATAATTGCTCGCACGAAGTTGCGCGTGTTTCTCGCGAGAGTGGAGAATATACCTAACTCGCGATTTGCGGGATTCGAGCTCGTCTCTCTTACCACTTGTACAACGCCGTGTTTCATTCTCGTATCTCGCGCGCGCGCCTAATTACATCGTTGATGGACATCCACCAGTTTACCTTGACGCGCGCGACGCGTACGAGTTTTTCCATCTCTTTTCCCAACGTTCAACGGATAGAAGATCCTCTCGCGATCGTAGAACGAGGCAGATGCGGCTTGTGCCGATATATACATGTATATATTACATGCCTATTTGCGATAATTACAGAGCTTGCGATTATTTCATGGAAAAATATTCAATCACCGACGTCAACGGCCAGCGCCAATTGTAATCTCGTTAGTAAACGAGAGCGGGCTTGCGTAATTCTTCTCGTTAGTTTCAAAATTTATCGCGCAATAAGCGAATTTAGTTTATCGATAAATTTATTTTTGTTTTCTTACTTTCAAAGAATTATTACCGATTACCGATTTTACGATAAAGATATATTTCTCTTTCTGCGATTTATCGACAAGTCGTGACGTTAATAATTCTGAATCGCTTAATTATGACACGGTGTCGAAAAAATAAGTCTGGTTAAAAAATAAACGATCGCGTGTCCGAAAAGTCGGCAAGGAGACGATGACCGGTATTGCCTGCTGGTTTCTTTCAGTCATCCCCCCTCTCTCCACACACACACACACACACCCCAAGTCCCCGTCGTCGTCGTCGTCGTCCTTTTCCTTAGTTCCTCTCCTTTCACCGTGGCTACACACCGGAGGCCCGGCAACGAAGCACACGCCGTGTGCAACGGGGCCCCAACAAGAGGGCCCCCGCGAGCTTGCCGGGCCTTCTCTCGTGCTGCTGACCGCTACTATGGGAGCCACGATGAGCGAGAGAGATAGAAAGAACTCGTGTACCAGCCAGCAGGAACGAGAGCTCAGTCAGTTGCCACTGCGGTCCAGCGGCCGTCGGGTCACACGCGACATTGACGCAAATTCGGTGCGATATCGTCTCGACTTTATTACCAACCGCGACAAAAATCTTATTTTATTCATCGTTTCTTTCAATTTTTAGAAATCTTTTTATTCTTTCATTTTCTCACAAGACGATAGAATCTTCGATTAATCGCGAATCGTCATTATGAAAGAAAGCGCGAGTGACGCGAATAACAAAAGTGTGCGGATTATTGTCATTTAGTGATTATCGACAGTGACGTTAATTAGGTAGATTTATTAATCGCTCGTTACAGTTCCTGCGTAATTTGATCGTTATTATGAGATTTATTATAATATTTGACGACGCTTTAAATTCAATTAATCGTAATCGACCGCGTTTGATTTCCCTTGGTTTATAGAGAAAACCACGGTAAATTATATTTTCCTCGCAGTTTCCTGCTCGTAAAAAGTGTATCTCGGAGGTTGCCTCATGCGCCGCTCGGTACGAAATGCCTGTACTTTCTTGCACCCGCGTGCGGACTGTATACTTCTGTACAATAATACGAGAAGAAGGACAGGGGGGTCGAGGGAAAGGAGAAGAAAAAAAAGCGGAAGCCGGGTTTCTCGAGCTCTCGTGTAGAGAAGTTCTTCGTGCGCGCACCTGTCAACCACGCGAGCTCCTCTATATCTTTCGCCGCTACTCACATTCCCGGCGTCGAGAACTTTTCTCGAGTAACGCCAACGAGTTTGTGTCTGTATGTGTGTAACAGAAAGCGCGTGTTCGAAGGCAAAAGACGTCGAGAGAGCAGAGCGCGCGACTATACAGTTATGGCGATAGCCAAGCGCAATCTTACGTTCTCTATCTACCGCGTTATCCTTGCGCATGTGGCCTTTCGGTTTGCGCACGATGTCTGGATGACGATGTACGTACGCGTTCCGTATTGAAAAAAAAAACTAGAATGTTATTCGATTAGAAAATTTATCGATGATTATTAAATAGAAAAAGATGAAGCGATAATGAATTTCGATGATCTTAATATCGCCGCGATTCTCCATCTCTTCTTCTCTCTCTTTGTCTTGATCGATTTAATCTCCTTAATTTATCTACTTTCGATCTCAAGGATTCATTGGTTTACAAACGCTGGTTTATATAGCCTTTAGTAGTCATTCAACGGCGTGGTGCAAGTTCATGACTCACGATCTCGATCTTTCCATCTCCCTCGTGACTAGGCACACGCGGATAGTCTTTGTGGAAGACCGATAAAAGTTTCGACGTCTGAACGATGCGCGCGGCCTGTGGTATGGAGCGGGACGAATAATCCGTACGACGAAGCGAGCGAGAGAGAGAGAGAGACGGACGATATACTCGGAGAACTCACCGGAGCTGCAAAATATATACTCTGGGGGGCTTCCACTGATGGGATCAAAAAGTAATACGCATACCTGTATAGTCCGCGGCGAATCCCCAAGAGATCGATATAATACGACCGCGAGAATTTCATGACAGTAGACTCTCCTTTGAGCCTATAGCTTCATTTTTAATTGGATTTAACTCTCTTACATTCCACCGGTGAATTATTACAAATTTAAGTACAATGCCCGACCAACATTGCGCTTGGGGAAAAGCAAGAGAAATTGACGATTATAAATAAGTTGAAAATAATACTTTTTTTTGTTTGTGTTATATATACAAACGTATATAAGTCTGTGTAGAGAGGGAGAGATGCGCTTTGTGTCGATGCATTATGCAACGCGAGCGAGCCCATCGAGGTCGCGCATTCGAGAACCCTCCGCAGCGTGGGATAGGTCAGCAATCTTTACTGATATCAGCTTCTCTCGAGTCCGAACAGCTATGACAATTTTATCAGAGACATAATTTTTTTTCTACACGTATGACAAATGTTGATAAAATATTAATTGACCCATCAATCGACAACAGCTACTACAAATTTATCAAAAAAATCATTTTCTTTCTCCACGTGTGTCACATGTTGATAAAATATTAACGTCAATTAATGTAATTTTATTACTCGATAAAAAATCTGGATTTGTAAAAAATTTTAGTTCTTTTTCTTCAATTGATCAAACAGTTGGATAAGTTTCCAATCGTTCTGACTTGCATCACTCGAATTTTTACGTCCTCGTGGCGAATGGCTCGGTGCTCGAGGGGAGTCAGTCCCCGCCCAAATTTTCATTGATACGCAAATGTGACGATATCGTCCTGTCGCTTCTCCAATGGCCGAGAGGCAATCAATGCGACGTTTTCGTTTCCACCGTGGCACGTAACTCCCACTCTCACCTTTCGATCGTTATACAGGGGACAACATTTTTTAATCGAGTCGCGCCACACTGTGCGTTCGGGTATCGCATTCGAGCCAAGGCGAGGCTCTCCCGGGTGGCATCCTGTGTGTAGAAAGCGTGGACGAACATACAATCGAGACTGTTCGTTGAATACCGAGTGGGTTTTGTAAACGAGTGCGAGAGGGACGGAGTTTGATCGATAATCAATAAGCGCACGCTCGACTCCGAGCGATAACGACGATTTTAGTTATACCGCCCATGGAAATTCTGGATTCATTTTCTCGAGGCGAAAATATTATTACGGTGTTCGATATTTCAGATAAGCTTGTTTCGTGCTACGGGGCAAAATATTGCACACCGCAAAGCAACGTGTTGATATTTAGATTTTGTTTCTGTTCCCGTTTCTTTCTTTCTCTTTCTTTTTCTCTCGCTCTTAGACCGCCTCTCGCTCGCGTACGCTCGATAAACCAGTAATGCAGTTTCGCGAGTGACTCGGCCTGTGTTCGACCACAGGAATTCATGCGGCTCATTTTCCTTCCCTACGAGACTCTCGCACTCGTATTATTACTTGCGCGCAAACGAAACGCACTTTGTCGCTTCGCGATGTTCCACGAGTTCTCGCTTCTGTCCGAGACTTCGATTTGTCACGCGTTAATAACGATTCAAGAAAAAAAAATTAAATATCAATTAATATTCATCAATCAATTAAATTCATTGAACGTTCCATTCGCATTTTCCGCGCCGAGTAAATCCTATAAATGTCATTAAAAAAAACAAAAAATAATCGAAATTACAACGCAATTAAATTCGCAATCTCATCGACAAAAAAATAATAATAATTGAGAAGAAAAAAAAAGTTAATTGAAGATCTAATAAACCGGACGATGCGTGCGAAATCATAAAAGCCATAGTGCGTCTCGATAATCGATCTCGAGGTTTAATATTCCGTGGGTCGTTATAGTAACGCGACGGTACACATTTCATTGAATTGTGGAAAAAAGAGAGAGAGAGAGAGAAAAAGAAAAGATTAGCGATTCGCAACGAGCTCGTTTCATGACGCAGGTGGTGCGGCTGCTGGTATATTACACTCGTTCACGCGATATTTAATATTATAATTATCCGTCTTGCTCTCTGTTACATACGCACGTAGATATATATAAATATGGCCGGGTGCGAAGCTTCGTTAGTTTGATGTAATTGCGAGAAGCTCGTCTAATAATAATAATATTAACCGCAATGAAAAAAATAATAATACGACGGGGTAAAACCCTCTATTGGATAATTCCGTTTGAGGATGATGATGATGATGATGATCGTTTGCTTCTGCCTCTTGCCATTCTCGTTCTACGATAGTCGATACATTATATTCATTTAAAATTACATATAGCGCATTGGACCGGTTACTTCGATTTAAATTGCTCTATTTCACGCGAAACGTAGAGAAAAATGTGCGAAAATCTATAATTTGGGTAAAAAATTGTTAAAAACAATAAAAACTCAAACGACTCTGACGGATTTTTAAAGCTCGATTATTTATTTAAAACGTTATGAACATTTTAGTGATGAATTTTTTTTTTTTTAAATTTGAAAAATTTGTTTTTCTTTTAAACAATTGTTTTTTCTGTATGCGTAGAGGTATTTTTAGACCCCTGGACTACGAAATTTATAACATTATCTTCTCAGCGATTTGTTGCAATCAAAATTGTTGATAAGATTGCGCGACTCGTGTGCATTTTTGTTTTTTTTTCGTTACGACGATAAATGAACTGGAACGAGCGATGATTAATCAGACGTCTCTCGAATTCTCGTGTGTCACCAGACAGTGAGAAACGTACCGATGAGTGAATCCGTGAGTGATCGCGAGTGATGATAATTTATCAAATTCTCGCACGTACGTTATAAGTTTCCTGCGATAATACACCGTGAGGCGCTCGAGTGCGATGTAGCTGAAATGTTGAAGTGGGTACATCACTCGCCCATACCGAAGAATCACGTCAACGTCGTTGAAAATTCCGACGAGTCTGTCACGTCGGATTCCGCGTCGGATAATCTTGCCAAGGAAAGAGACAAAAAGTCCAAAGAGGATAAGAATAAATGTCGCGATAAGGAAATAACGAAGGAGGAAAACGAAATCCTGGATACGTGTTTGAGAAGACGTATCGGGGTAAGACAATTATATAACTAATGAAAACAATCGGCAAATTCGACCAATTAAATCACAATAATCCACGATAGATTACATTTTTTCAATTTTTACCATTCTTTTAATTACCAAGTTCCATTCGAATAATAATAATTATTATTATCATTTTATTATTCAATTTTATTTCTTTGAATTTCTTTTATCCTTTCAGGACAAAAATGAACAGGTGATTTTTTTATATTATTATTATTATTATTAATATTATTAACATTAATATTACGTTATCTGAAAAAAATTATCTCGTCGATTACGCTCCAGTAAGAATCGAAAGGATGTTCTAATCGATTCTCTTACGAAAGACTCAAAGAACCTTGAGTAAAACGATATTTTGTCGTTTGAACGTAAATGTATAGGCGCGTATATATATGTATTATATATACATTACTTTTCCCTTCACTCGTTGCGTTATTAGCCACGGAGAGACAGACCGATAATACAATGTCATGCACCTGCGCACAGAATGATAACACGTTTTGTATAATAGCACAGTCGGAGCTATCTCTAGCTTTTTCGCTTATTAAAAGATTCGCGACGTTTTTTTTTTCGCAACGTAACGCGAGTTCCGTTGCAATTACGTGCCTCTCGAGACTTACGGAGGACAAGAGTCTCGAGATCGCTTCACGTACCATCGTACAGATTTTTTTTTTGTTTTTTTTTTTTTATTGTTTTCTCCTCGTCAAAATCGTTAACGCGTAACTTCGTGCGAATCGATCGCGTATTCTCGGTAGTTCGGGCAAGGCCGATGAAAATACTTTTACGCAGTTATTTTTGCGTTCGTTCCGGCGTAACGAGAACAATGTTTAAGCTCGAAGAAAAACCCGGAAATCGTTCAATGAAAAAGAAATAAATGTATCGTTGTAATTCCTATCGAACTCGTGGCCCGAGAGCTTCGACGATCTTTTTCTTTCCAACTCGGTGCAAGATCCGCGCGATCGCGCGACCGGATGCATTCTCGAGAGACGTTCGCGCGTAAAATAATAGGAACGCTCTATTTTCTCTGGGAAATGAGAAAATCTATAAAAACCGAAGAGTAATAAAATGAAAAAAAAAGGAAAATAAAATAGAAGAAACGAGACATTCGCGAATCGGACAAATCGGACGCGCGGGATTCGTTCGGTGAACCCGTTTGACTTCGACCGGACACGCTTCGACGATTGCAACATTATATCGGGGAGCAACTTTCACTAATATAAAGTTAAATTATTGTACAACATCGTGAATCGAAGTGAATAAGTACTGCGGTAAAAATAGTTTTTAAAGTAACAAAAAGAAAAGGTTTAAAACGAATCGGCAACCGCGATCGGGTAAACCGGATTTCGTGATATTTGCTGCTGACTAAGCGCAACGTTCTCCGTCTGTCTCTCCATATCTCTCCCTACGATACGATATTAATGCCAGTCGGTGACTGGTCGATTTTCGTCGAAACGTCGTGAAATTTGCATTTTTATCGCATTTTCAAATTTCATATTTCATATCACACTTACCAAAGCTGATATACATACATATATTTATATACGTAGGTATCTGTTATTTCTCAAGGATATATCTCCGTGCGAAGAAGGTGACGTTATTTTACGTTTTATCGATCTCGTTCGATTTAACAAAACATAAAAAAAAACCCTCGACCCAATTACGTAGTCGATAAACACTGCTCGTTAATTTACATCCAGATAAAGAATTTCATCGATATAATCGTCTAATAATAAACGTAACGATTGATAAATTAATCAAAAAACTGTTTTTCATTATACACAAAATTTTCGAAAATTCATACTTTCCATTTAAAAATTACAAATCTCATACATCGTCGATGACGACATTCTCCTTTAGCTCGATTAAATCGAATCGTTGCAAACAAAAACAGTTACTAATTTAAACTCAAGCCGTTTTGCATCAGCTCGTGACGAATGCGATTGTTCGTAAACCGAGCACTCTCTCTCTTTCGTTTCATTTCGTTTTTTTTCTCTCTCTCTATCTTCCTTTACGAAAGAGCACTTGGCGCGAAATCAAATAATCGAATCATACGACTTTCCAATGCGAGTCTCGAAGCGGAGAGACCACCCCCGACTGTACTTTCACGATAATAGAGCTCGAGATAAAAGAAATGCGTTCGTTTGATTTCCGATCTCGTAAATCTCTTCGCGTGTTGCGTAGTCAAACGTTCTTTCTCTCTCTCTCTCTCTCTCTGTTTATATAAAAAATATAGTGACACATTATTTCCCGTTCCTCGTTGGAGTTACTTCCCGATTTCTTTCGAGAAAAACCGTATAAAGTCTCGCAAAGATACCGCTGCCATATTCGCGAGTTTTGTAACTAAAGGAAAGCTTGGGTACTCGTGTAAACTCTATTAGACTGTTATCCATTAGATACACAGTTACGGTTAAAGGCCTGTGTATTTTATAACGTACCGCTTACGCACCTTTATCACAAAATTATTACCCGAGGTTACAACTCTCTTTTCTAACGTTTCTTCTCCTCGTACTCGCTCGTACACAACGATATTCTTATTCATAATCGTACACACGTACGCACCCGGGTAATAAGTTATAATAAGCGAACGTCTCATCTTATATTGCTTTTACAAACGAGCGTTTTGCTCGCCACGCTTGCGCGATTTCCACCACGTTTTGCGTGAATATACACGGCACATGCACACACAGATTTACATATATATATATATGACATGGTTGCATACATGTAAATAAGTCGATTGTACGTTCCACGTGTTCGTGCTACCGTTAATGTTTATGCACAGAGCATTAAATTCTCGAGAGAGGGATATAGAGATAAGATCGTTTTGCTCAGGATCCGGGGCACATCTTCCTTCCCCGAGGCAAATGCAACTGTTTGCGTCTTTCCGTTTCTCATCTCTTCTTGTTTTTTTTAATTTTTTTATTTTTTTTAATATATCGTTATTCTTGTCTCTCGTTTCTTCTTTTTCTCTGCGAATGTTTCAATGACGTGGTAATAAAACGGCATTAATAACAAAAGGTTCGAGTGACCGGAGATCGAGCGTGTCTCCTGTTAGCTTACTTATGTTTCTCTCTATCTCCCTCATTCCTGTCGGAGCTCTCGTGTCCGGTATAAAACGCTCGAGTCTCCACGAGATATTTATATGCAACGTTAAAAATGCACCTGTGAGAGAGAGAGAGAGAGAGAGGCGCGGTGAGTAAATCATATACGCGTTACACACCTTTTGGCAACGATTGTGATTAATTTATGATTGTAATTATAAAGGAAGAATGTTTTTATCTTCGTTATGACGAGACAGGGGATTTCCGTATCGAGAGAACCGTTGATCAAGAATAAAAAAAAAGCAGGAACGCGTTGGCACACGGTTAATTTATGATCAGGCAGGAATTAACGTTATCTCATTTCCCTCTTTTTTTTTTAATTGGTATTTTGTGAGAGTTTATCGGTACGTTTTTTTTTATGTTCGATAAATATATTCGAGGTAATTTCTTTTTACAGGGTTCGGACCCCAGAGTTGCGACATGTCGTGGAAAATTGCAGAACAAACGGAGCAAACTCAATCAGGAGATCAACAAGGAGCTGAGGTTGCGCGCTGGCGCGGAAAATCTCTTCAAGTGAGTTTTTTCTTTTCCTTCTTAATCGAACACCACGTACTTCTCGTTTTCTTCATACGAGAAGCACGTGTTTTCGCCTAGTGGTTCAAGAATTTATTCCAACGTCACGCGACAATTTATATTCTTTTTTTATCCTTCACGGTAGAGCTACGACCAACCGGAAACTCAAGGAGACTGTCGCACTCGAGTTGAGTTTCGTCAATTCTAATCTGCAGCTGCTCAAGGAACAACTGGCCGAGCTCAACAGCTCGGTCGAGCTTTACCAAAATGTCGACGGGTAAGAATCTTTCCTCTCCCTCCACCCCTTGTTTTTTTTACACAATAACACAGAACTTTTATATTGTCCTACGTTCTTCCCGGTTTCTTCTTTATATTTTAATTATCTTCGAGCACGAGCCGGAATAATTTGCGCGATTTTGTACGAGAACTGTTTTTCACCCTTGTCTCACTCTCTCCCTTCCATCGGTTCTCTCACAACGCCATCAGGCAATCGCACGATAGATATTCCGGCTCGATAATAAACCATGGCACGTATCCACATACACACGAAGTACCATGCGCGTATATTTAATGGATACAGATATATATACGCGAGTACACGCGTGCACGGGGCTCATGGAGTTATGCGGTAATTGTTATTCGTACGGAAAGAGTCGAGGGAGAAGAGGGGAAGATCGTTGTGTCGGCTAAGCCGAACGACTCTGATCCTCAGAACGCACAGGCTCGACGGACCGTCTCGTAAATTTCCTCGTCTATATTTATAGAGTACGTATGGTTCACTCGGGGAAAAATACATTTTCCTTCTTTTATTTAGTATTTTTTTGTTTTCGTAAATGCGAGGGTGGAAGCACTCGCGCCACAAACAACAGGTAAATAGATAGAAACTTGGAGTTCTCTATATAGCGCGCGCGATCACGTCCGCATTGCATCGATAGTAGAGTCGGGCTTGACTAGTTCGTATAAAGGAAGTGTATATAATAGTGGTCAGTTGCGCACGAGTTTGCTCTTTTCTCTACCATACATCTCCCTCTTTCTTTCATTCTTCCTCTCTCTCCCACTCGCGTACAAAATTCAGTACATATATCAGCTGAGAACGTCGTTCGCCTTGTTTTTTTTTCTTCTTACATTCAACGTCGGACTATCGATCACGATTCACCGATCGATGCTTGGAAAATAAATTTCTCCATCGTTTCTTCCTTCCCGGCCATATGTAGCGATACGTACATGTATACATAATATCCCTCTCCGACTATATTCCACTTTTTCTCATAATTCCAGTCGAGCGTTATGAGTTTCCTGTTTCGCCGGTAATGCAAAAAGCGAGAAACAACAAAAATTTACATTCCTCGTTCCAGGTTTTTGCAAGCGTCGATGGACGTATTTAAATTAATAGTCGAATGAAAAATCTCTTAATTCTATTTTTTGTTTGTATTATAAAATCAATAAATTTTCATTTCTTGATTACAGATTGATATTATCGTCGAAGGAATTCGTACGGAAAACGTTTATTATCGATACATCGATGATCCGGTTAACGAGACCAGAATAACTCGTGCCCTCTCTCCTCTAGAAAGAGGCCTAATACGATTTCCTGTAACCTGTAGCCAGAAGGCTTTTTCCCCTTTCTCCTCGCCTCTCTCTTTCTCGGCATAGTTCCAGAATTCCAATAGCAAATTCTCGTGCAACGCCTTTTAACGTCTCTATATCTCTTCCATATAGCTCGCGGTAGTTCTACGCCCTGTGCATGCACGCAGCGAATACCTTCTACGGCCTCGGCCACAGTCCGGAACACGCACCGGCTTCGTTCGTTCCTTCGTACACAAACCACATATACACACGTGCATATTTGCGAATATATTATTATATCGGGCATGATACTTGCACGTAACGTAAGTGTAAAATAAGGCGCGAATCGCCCGAGTTCTTATATACATGCCTTTGAGTTCGTGAACGTTTCGCTATTACCTATACTTCTATATCTATCGCACTATGCACATCTATATATATACATACGAATACATAGAATACAGGTAGAGTACACGTACTAGTACAGTACACGATTGCCGGTCCATCCTCCGCCATGCTTCGGTTCCTGGGTCACTGTCCGCCTACTCCACGGATACGGCGATTCTCTTCGTGTACCCGAGAGCTTGTTCTCTTTATCAGCTTCTTATACCAATCTCTATCTCTTTTCCGTCCGATCTGTACAATGTATACGCGAATACAAGTATCTCCCTCGGTCTCGGCCCTGATTTTCTCGTATCGCGATACAAACCGGAAGTCAGTGAAACGATACCCTTGATCTTTGGATCGGAGGTAATTTTTGTTTATCTTCCGCCACGATTTTGCAAACAAATATTCTTATCTCGAGAACAAATGCAATTGTAAGAAATTCGTTGGTGAAGAAAATTCTACGGGGATAACCGTAGATCGGGCAATGTGCTCGAGATCGTCGGTAAGAACCGTAGCAAGAACCGGGATCGTGTATATATACATATATATATGTGTATACATAAAATAATACTACGCTGTAAAAAAAAAGTAAGGAGATAGAAGTGCGCGAGAGAAGTGATGAAATAAGGCTGCGTCTTTTCCCCTCTGGACGCTCTACTAGTAACTCGTATACATGTATATGTATCTCGCAGCATCCTCCAACGGTTCTACCACTTTTTTTTACGTTGCTCTTCTTCTTCATCTGGCTTCGGCGAGTCCTCGCGCGACAAGCAAGTACGCGTCCTCCGCACGAAGAGAGAGACTACTACTCGTCGTGTGCGTACACACACGTTGCACTTTTCATCTCTCTTCTTCGCGTATCTTCCACTTGGGGCGAGACGCACACTCGGGCTTATATTTCGTAACGGGAAGTCGCGGACGTACACACGGTGATCGGGACCGAAGCGTTATACGCCGAATGATTTATCGGTCGTATAACGCGCGTTCGACTCGAGGGGTGGGGAGGACAAAGTGGGTCGAGTTTTGGAAAAAAGAAACGCGGAATAAAAAAATACAACAGAGCTTCGAGTACGCGATAAGCAATGTAAAAAAGAACAACGTAAATAAAACGAAACTGTGCGGTTGACGGGAAAAACGGACGGGATACAGTTTAGCGCATATGCATGACGAGTCCGCTGATTGGGATAGAGGTTCTTCGCTGTCTTTATTACTTCCCTCCTTCACGTGTGCGTCTCCGTTCTCTTTCTTTTTTTTATCCCTTCTTCGTGCCACTAACGCTTTTACGAACTCGGGAATATTCCACGGGACATATAACCCAGCGGACTTCTCATAATTCCGTTATAATTAGATATTCCTGAGCCACGAGAATTTTTCACGAGATACTAATAGTCACCCCACTCTTCCGACACTATGAGGAATTAACATGCGCATAATTTCAAAATTGTCTAAACGTTCTTTTTTTTCCCTCGTAGCTAAAACAGCGAGGCGTCTACCTCTATCAACGTTACAAACGACATTGACACACTTGTATTTTATTTACAGAGAGGACCCGGTTATGCCGATGATACCGTTGGGACTCAAGGAGACCAAAGACATTGACTTCCGAGATCCGTTCAAGGTGCGTTTACAATTTTTTTACATTCATGTTTGAACTACTCGAAAAATGGATCAAGCACCACTCGAGAGACGGTGGATCGTGCAACATCTATGAGTAATAACGGTACGATAGTAATTGGATGTTGTAGTAGTTCT
This sequence comes from Netelia fuscicornis, assembly GCA_946811545.1. NCBI lineage: Eukaryota > Metazoa > Arthropoda > Insecta > Hymenoptera > Ichneumonidae > Netelia > Netelia fuscicornis. The sequence goes on from OX328015.1 coordinate 41,072,747, forward strand.
TAAAAGAAAAAAAATCATTCTAATGGTGGAACTTCCGGATCGTCGACAAACTCTTCGGAAACCATTTTCTCTCGTCTTCCTCTTTCATATTCGTCTCTGAGCGTTTGCTTGTCTCGATATATTCGCGAGAAATCGAGATCATCTTGATGATTGTTGGGTGGACCGATCTCCAAGAGTTCCCGCTTCGTTATCGATGCTCCGGATTCCTGACGTATGGCCTTGCTCGCATTTTTACCTTCCTCCATTTTGCCTCGTCGGGGTTTCAAACGCGTACCAAGATTCTCCGTTTTAACGGCAACTAGGGGCAATGGATCGAGACGCGGCATCGTTATTATAAGATTGCCCGTCGTCACGTTCCGTTTGGCTTCGCTCTTCGTCGTTAAAACCTCACACGGTAAGCGCAGTTGCAATATTTTTCCTTTTATCGTAACTCTGATATAGTTCGGTTGGACGTCGACATCGAGGTAAGATGTGTCGAGGTGTCTGTAAGCCGCGATCTCGAGGATCACGTTCTCACGATCGGTCTCGTCGTTTAGGACGAAAGGGATTTTACCCTGATTTAGGTTGTACGGCAATCCTTCCGAATCGAAGAGTTTGGGCACATATTTTCGTTCTTCTTTCTTTTTCCTCGACGCCCTCTCACGTTTCTCCTCTCGTCTTCGACTTCTCTCGGCTATCGCGATTCTCTCTTCCGGTGTGTGAAGACTCGTCTCGTTCCAAAATCTCGAGTTTTCCTCCTCGTCGGTAGTTCCACTATCGTCACTCCCCTGAATGATAATAACGAAGGTTGAAACAAAATTCAAGATTTTTATTGTCATCGTTTATTCTTCTTTACCTGGGAACTTTTTGGTTCTTGATCGTGAATTTCCGTGATTTTCAAACTTTGCTTCTCACGATGAGATTTTATCTGTGACTCTCTTAGTTTGCGATATTGCCAGTGAGCTCTTATAATATCACCCTCTGTCGCTGCATAATTCTGCAGTGCCAAGATTCTCTCGGATCTCTCGATTTTCTGCGAATCGAGTTCGCGAAGTTGCGGAAGTGTCGCGACGACGTATTCTCGATAGCCGAGGTAGTCGGTGCAAGGATTTCCGGTTAGATACAAAATTTCCAAGTGTTCGTTGCATCTAAATTATCAACGTGGGCTTTTAATGTATTTTCTACTTTGCTGTTACTGATAAAAATTCAAAATCAATTGAGAAATAAAAAATGTTCTTCACTTCTCACCTTAAGCGTTTGACACCTCTCAAGTCGCCGATAAAATTAATCGTCAGATCGAGCTTCTGAAGACTCTCGAGTCCCTCGAGATTCTCAATTTCCTCGATATTGTTCAGTGCTAGATTTAAATACTCAAGTTTTTTTAACTTATTGAGATTCTCGATTTTCCCAATAATGTTGTTTTGCAGTAAGAGTATTTTGAGATTTCTGCACGTTTGATTCAATAATTCAATCTTCTCTATGTTTTCCTGATGTAGTGTAATTTCCTCGAGGGTTGATATCGCACCCTCGTTATGCTCCGCATGTTTTCTTATCAGATCCAACGTTATTCTGACCATTTTTTTCACTTATCTCGAAACTCGGATTGTCCTGCCAACTGCACAAACGTGGTTATGTTCTGGGTCCCGCAGTGGCGAGAAAATATCGATTTAACATTGCACAGCAACCTGAAATAAACAGCTTTTATCTAGAAACTTATAAAATGAAACCAAGTTCTTATAACGATGTATTATTATTTTCATGATTCTAGGACTTCATTCTCGAGCACTACAGCGAGGATGGAGAAAATTATGAAGAAGCCATCGCCGATCTTATGGAAACGAGACAGGTAAGATGAGAACTAATAGAGATAATAGAATCCATCAATTTGTTTCGTACGAAATCATCAACAATTTTTCATTAATTCCAGGCGACGAGAACACCTACGAGAGACGCAGCCGGGATAGCTCTTCTCTTACGCTATTACAATCAACTCTACTTCATCGAAAGACGCTTCTTTCCACCTGACAGAAGTCTTGGTATTTATTTCGAATGGTTCGACTCGTTGACCGGTGTGCCCAGTTGTCAGAGGACCGTGGCATTCGAAAAAGCATCGGTTCTCTTCAATGCCGGTGCTCTTTACACGCAATTAGGGGCAAAGCAGGATCGCCGAAGTTCTCGTGGGTTGGATCAAGCTGTCGATGCGTTTCTTCGTGCAGCCGGTACCTTCAGGTACATCCATGAAAATTTCACCAATGCACCCAGTATGGATCTTGGCCCTGACATGCTCGACATGTTGGTTCAGCTTATGCTGGTGGGTATTTCTTTAATTTTTGTACTTTATCAAGTGATTAAGTACATACACCTCAGACAGGTAAAAGATTTTGGATTTTAGGCACAAGCAAGAGAGTGTCTCTTCGAGAAATTGGAACTGCAGTCGAGAGAGACGAGAAGCATGGATGTCTCGCTAGATCTGGCGCAGGAAGCTGCTCAAGTTGCGGCCGTTTATAACGACGTTCATGCCTCCATATCACGCGAGCTCGTACGTGATTACGTACCAGAATCGTGGATATCGTTGGTACTCGTTAAACGCGAGCATCACTTGGCTCTGGCTCACAAACATTGCGCCGCTGGTCTTCTCGAACGCGCTCTCGATGAATTTCACACGGAGAACAAATTGACTCTCGAACACATACAAGAGAGCGACGGTAAAACGCAGATAGATGTTACGGTGCCGAAGGACGATAACGAGCGACAATTGTTGGGAAAAGCGCATCTCCGTGAGGCGCTCGTGCTTCATGAGGAGAGTCAGAGGCTCCAGAGAATGTGCCGCGAGCTCAAGGGAAAATTGGCACTTGGCAAAGTTCTCAAGAGATCGCACGATTCGACACTTCAGGAATACAACGCGACGGGTAACGAGGATGAATTTCGCGAACTCCTCGACCCTCCGCATATAATCGGTAAGATTTGTTTCAAGTATCGCTTGAAGATGGAATTGGAAAATATATGTTATTGGTGGGCAAAGTGAGAACTCAAGATAATCGTATTTTTATATCATTTGTTTTTTTTCTACAGCGTCCACTAAATTTCAACTAAGTCTAACGCATCCGGACTTTGGTCAGCACGGTGTCGATGATCTATTCAGATCGCTAGGCCCGGTTGCAATATTTTCAGCGAAGAGACACTGGACAGCACCGCGTCTGATTCAACTACAACGGGGCCCAGGAGGCGAGGGCTTTGGCTTCAGCGTTCGTGGCGATGCACCCGTTATTGTAGCTGCGGTTGATCACAATTCTCTCGCGGACGTGAGTTTTAGAACGATTCAATGTAAGGCATATAATTAGTAGAGAACGAATACTGATTGAAGGTTTTCTCCTGTCGCAGCTCGGTGGAATGAAAGAAGGCGACTTTATCGTCAGCATTGGTGACAAAGACGTCAAATGGGCCTCCCACGAACAAGTCGTACGCTTGATCAAGCAGTGTGGAGATTCCATTAGTCTCAAACTCGTAACTCCGATGGACAGAAATTATTTAAAGGTATCCCAATTTTCTTCATTGTTATATAATTTTCTTCTAACGGTTCACAACGAAATTGTTCTAACAGTTGTTATTTTCATCGTTCAGAAACCTATAAAGACGAGTCACCACGATAAAGGCAGCGTTTCAGCGAGCAGTTCATCGGGTGTTTCCTCAGGTCAGCCGAGCCCCGCAGGTTCAGTAACGACAGCCCACGTTGCACGACGAATACCTTGGAATCCATTCAAGAAATCGAACGGTCAACGAGATAGTAGAGATCTTACGTTCGATAACGTAATTCTCAGATGATCGCGCATGAATAAGCGTACAAATTTATTGAGAAAAAACGTAAGAAAGATACGTTTGTACATACTCTTCGATATCGACGGATATGCTCTTCGTGCGCCGTTCGTCGTATAATATGTTTATCGGCCATTTTAGAGAGAATAGTTGAGAGGTACCTGGATGGTACATAATCGTTCATTCGCTCGGATGAAGACAAAAACAAACATAAACACGAGTCGAGTCTCATTACCGATAGATTGTATCGTTGCCAAATTGTAAGTATAAATTTATCGTCCCGGTTAGTTCGTTAAGTTCGTCGATACCCTTTTTCCTTTTTTTTTATTGTTCCCCAAATTATATTCTCGAAAAATGCGTGTGCGAATCAATCGCACGTATCAGCCATTCGCGCAGGATTATTGATCGTCAATCGCGAGCCAAGTTAGAACAATTATGATAAAACAATAATCCCTCGCTTCTATTCCTATCTGTTTCCTTCTATCCTTCTCTCCCGAATAATTTATAGCGTTGTATATCCGTAGCAAAGTCCTTCTATCTTTTCGAAATACATATTAAATGTTAATTATTTGATCGTAACTTGTACATATACGATGATGAAGAATAAATTCATTGTGTGGCGAAATTGAAAAAGTAATCAACGAAAAATATCATCGATTTTCCCAGCAACGGTTTACAGTGCGTCGTAACACTTCGTATTGGGATTGATCCGACGACGAGATTCTCGCGAGGAGTGACGTTTTCTCAAATTTTATAAACTATGAGAATGTTATTTTATTTCTCTTTTGCTCACGCTCTTTCTCTTTATCAGGTGATGAAAAATGAAAAAGCCTTCACCTCGGTGCGCTATAAGTGCAGGACGATGCACTTTCTTTCCGGCGTGCTTCACGTCCAGTACCGGTTTTTAAGGTCAGTTGCGGAGAAAGTTCAGCTGGCTACGTTTGAGAGGCTCCGCTGGCGTTATTGCCAGGACGTTCGTCTGACAATGAGCTGCACGAGCTCGTAGAGCCTTTCAAGGAATCTTACGAATCGAGTGTCAAGAAAGGCGTCAAGATAGACTTTGTAACCAAGAAAAATCGTCCACACGACTAAAAGTCTTTTACGACGAACAAAAAACTTCATTCGTATTTTCAAACTAGAAAGCAACTTATTTAATTGATTGCGATGGAAATGCAATACGTTAAATAATATCGAATAAATGAGCAAAATCAGAAACACGGTGGTCGCGGGAAGAGGTGTTCTTGCCTCTCTCGAGTTAGGATCGATTGTGCAATCGATTGAGTGGAGCGAGGACGTGTTCGCCTCCCGTCCGGTGAAAGTTGCACGAGAATAGCTCTCTCGGCGTACTTCGAAACGTTTCTGAAATTCATTCGAGACGTTTCAAGAGCTCGGAAGTTACTTGAACGATCGAGAGGAATAATACAAAAAATAATAACGTTTTACAATACGAGCCAGACAGCAGGAGCGCACTGTCTCCCTTCTATGGCTGCTGTTTCTTCTCGTTCCCGCTATATCGACGAATTACAATTCGCAATACCTTTCACTCGAAACTCCGAGAGTTTTCGTCACGTGTATGTCGACTGTGTAAGGTAAATGTGTACATGAGCTATGAAGGAAGGGATTTTGTGCAAAATATAGCGCTGTTTCAGGTGTGGGAAACCACAACGAGGGGAAAGGCGGTGATGGCAGCACCATCGCCTGCATTCAGAATATTCAACGAAGAATTTATTCTTACACCCTGAGAGCACTGTTGGATGTGGCGCGTAAGTTTTCGGTCGCTCGACCGCCACAGGCTTCGCCTTTTTTTGTATCTCATAATCGTGGTTTTTCGGGTTTAACCGAGATATTTCAATTAGTGTCAGGGGATACGTATCCTGTGCCTGGCTCACTTTCTTCTGCTTCGTCCGATCACCGAGGAAACTTTTGCCAACGATACGTGAAACATACCCAGGTAAATTTAAATCTTACCTGATCTTTTTTATAAGCCAGGACCATAATGAAGACATAATTCAAAAAATTTAAGGAAAACGGGTACAGAAATTATTATGTTTTTGATTAAATTGAATGGAAGTTGGGAAATTGCTCGATTTTTCAAACGGATCGTTGCGAAATAATTGTGCCCCCCATGCTGTGGAATCCGGTTGCACTTGTGTCACAATCACACGAGTGTAGTCATTAAAATTAGTACTTAATCGTGGCCATTCGCAATGCGAACTTGTGTGATATATTCTAACACTTGAGTTGCCCATTTATTGATTTAGGTTGATCTTCAAATTGTGACTAACGAGAAAATTATTATCATCAGAGTAGCATTGTCATTGTTTGAAAATAATTCCAATATTTCTTATGAAAAAAAGGAGCTTACTCAATGTTGAGATAAATTTTACCATTTCAACGTTGAACTGCATCGACGTAGTTGCAATGAGAATACTCAACGAAAACAGTCACCGTGACGACGAGCGAGAGAAGTGGGACATCAGGCTTTTATCATACTGCTTCGCGACCGAGAATCACAACGTCGTTACTCGTACGTGCAGGAGTTAGAAAGGCTTTAAGGACGTTTCACACTGTTCTTACGCAACTCATTATATTTATCTACTCGTTCTATCAATATTCTTTAATTACAACCCATCAATTTTATTAATTACCATTATATTCGTTTATTTAATTGAAATATTTTGTTTTTATAGAAATTATTGTTTTCTTCCTCAAATCAAGCTTCGAGCTTCTGAATAATTGAATTATTGTTTTTAAAATCTCACGAAAATCACGAAAGTTTTATAGAGTAGCGAAAGTAGAAAACGATCGAGGCTCGAGCTATCGTATTTTCCCCTAATTGCTCGTTCTATCGTGAAAAATGAAAGTGTGCGGTACTGTATAACTTTCGGAATAAGCCGAGACAACGGGAAAATTGAAACGGACGAATAATCGATGGAGATTGAGAATTTGCCTGAAAATTCTCAAAATTACGTTCCTTATTTTTTAATTCTTTTTATCGAATTTCATTCGTTACATGAAATATTTAGCTGCAATTTTTCACGTTTGTATTCCGTGAATGAACTGTTTCAAGGTCTCGCGGTATGACCCTCGACCGCATACGAGAATATTTCATTCTTTACCGTCCGACAATTTTGTCACACGTTTCGCAGATTAACAACGTACCAACAATTTTCATGGTCTTTTTCGCGATGAATAATGGAATTATTTTCCAAGAATTTTCAACGGACCATTACTTACGTCCATCCGTCTTTGACTGATGTTAACATATCTTTCTCGTTTCTAGAACGAAGAAAAATAAAAATAAAATAAAATTACAATTATCTCATGCTTACGACATACCATAAAAAAACACGTTCGTAACCAGTTCAAAAATCACGTTCAAAGAATTACCGACCGCTAATTTATCGTCTTGTTTCTCTGCACGATCTCAAATTTGCATTACAAATCGATTCCTAATTCGTGCGGTTTTGACGGTCCACGCTTTATTTAATCGCGGAAGTAAAAATATTCTCATCTCTCTCCGTAATCTCTCGCGACAGTTATTCATACATATTTTTCACGATACGCTTCAAAAATTCGTGATTTAATTTTTTGGAGCTACGCCGTAATATTTTTATTATTAAAAAAGTAAAAAAGCAAAAAAAAAAAGTTCGTCCCGTTTGTTCAACGGACCGATGATCGAACGAGGTAGAAAAAAGAACCGGTAGTGTAATGAAAGTCGTTCTTTCTGTCTGATGGAGTGTAAAATAAAAGTACAGAAAAAAACGAATCCTTTTTTTGTGTGAACCGACGTGAAAATTTTTTTTTTTTTTTTTCGTCACCCACAAAATTCGGGCCAAGTACACACAAAAGTCTGGAACTCCCGTCGTTCTCTCGTTATCTCCTGCTCTCTTTCTCTCCTGCCATATCCACGAATGGTGTGCCCACACGCGATGAGTTTCCTTTCAGGAAGTGCTTTCTCCACTTGCAGTCCAGGTACAGACATACATATATATATGTATGTATATATATATATACAGGTTCGCGGTAATAACCACAGACGAGAAATTCGCCAAGAGCGAAGCCACGATCGTCTGTATAATTTTGAATTTAAAGAGAATCGCCCCCCCGTATCTTGCGAATACGGGTAATGACCATTCTACCAAGATTTGACTTCTAATTGGTCAGGTAGCTAATTGCATTTTATTTCAAGCGGTCGAAAGTCCATAAAAATATTTCAATTTGGTTTTACATATATGTATATACTTGATATTTTTAATTAACGCCGACGAGCTTTTTTTTTATTAATTACGTGCTTATATCTGTGTGTTATGCGTAATTAATTAAAGATAAGAGAAAAATGTAAAAGAGGGGTGGGGGTGGATCATTATTACCCGTACGAAGGTAACTAGCGCACGGACACTCTATTCTCCAGCGAATTCCCACTCTCCTGGACGACCAGGCGGGGATCCCTGCCTTTTAAATTGGTCGGTCGTCTAAGCAGCCGGGTTACTTCGACTCGGGTGATCGAACGGTCAATATCGTCGTTCTCTACCTTCACTCACAGTATTTTTCACGTAAGAATTTTAATTCGTTGGTGTGACGTAGTTTGTAGATTTTCATTTTATTAAGCCTGTGACGATTGTTAGGAACGCTATTTAACAGCTTTTTTCCCTCTAAAAACAAAATAATTAAAAACGATAGTGATCTGTGAGCGGCGATTATTTTCTTCGGAGTGAATTAATATTCGCAGTGCAGAGAAAGTGAATTTTTCTGAAAAATCTCGTCATAAATTAGACAAAATTGATTATTTGTATTTCGTAGAATTTAAATGAATCGTCTTATCAGTTTTCACTCGTGAAAATCTTTAAAAACAATTCTTGAAAAATCGTTTTTGTTTCGTCATAAAATTTTGCATTGATCGTATCTTCCATTCATCGCTTTAAAAATATAGAAAGTTTCGAGACCCCCCGGTATCGTTCGTTTGCATTCAGGAGAGCGACGAATCTCGATCACGAAATCGATTACGCGTATGTGCCACGCGGTCGTCGATCGCGACTTTGACTTTCGTTTGCCGAAACGTGCCCCGCGGGCTTTCTCGAACTCGCGGAGTTATGAAAATTGTTCGAATACGCGTTTGCTAAATAAACGATTCAATTTTTGTACTTCCGACCCGCGCGATTAGACACGTCGTAAAACAACGACGATCGTCGCATGTAAGGAACGGGAAAGTCGATCGATTCTATCTCACCCGGAAACGAATCTCTCCTCTCGTTTTATTTTTTATTATTCACTTGACACTTACACCGACAGCTCGTAATAATTGAATAATTATAGAGTATATCCGTTCGCGTTATATGAACGTACATTGTGTGAGAGGGAATAGTTTATTCGCCGTTGGGCTTAACGGATCTCTCTCTCTCTCTCTCTCTTTCTTTTTCTCTGTCCCACGAACTTTCTAAAAGCACATAACGGGTCATGCGGTTTGTCGTGGCCATCGGGACTTATGTAATTTCTTCATCGTTCTCTGCGATGATCCGCGTATAAATTCTACGTCGTAATATTCGGGTTTGAGATCCACCCCTCTCTCCCTCTGCCCCCGTAATTTTCGTAATTCGAGTCTTTTTAAATGCCAGCCCACGTTCGATCATGTAACATAAAAAAAACATAAAATAAAACTTTCGATTTCACGCACGATACTTTGTTTGTTTTTGGTACGTGTCATCATCGACAGGCAATGGGAATGGGAGGACACGAGGGAAATGATTACAAGTGTGGCCTGAGCCAGGATGCCCAGTCCGCGGCGAGGGCCGAATTGCGAGAGGACGATAACACGAGGGAGCAAGCTCTCGAACAATTTCGTGATTGGATATCGAAGCATCCAACTATAAAGAGATGTCGCACGGATCCGGTCTTTTTATTGAGATTTTTGAGAACGAAAAAATTCAGCTTGCCAATGGCCCAGGACATGCTCGAGCGTTATCTCACAATAAGACAGCTTTATCCCGAATGGTTCCAGAAACTCGATATCGACGATCCTGATATCGAGGCAATTATCGATAGCGGCTATCTCGTTCCGCTCGAGCAGAGGGATAAACACGGTCGTCAAGTTATTCTATCCTGCGCAGGTGAATATTTACATCTATCATATATAATTCTGGTCGATTTAAATAATCATTGTTTTATAGTCGATAGGGAAAATTATCGTTTTGAAGATTTGAGAAAAATGACAAATTTTTAGGGCGTTTCGATCCGTACAAATTCACATCGGCTCAAATGGCCAGAGCCCATAGTTTGGTCGTCGAGGCTCTTATGGACGAGGAGGAAAATCAGGTTCACGGTTACACCCATGTGAACGACGAATCCGGTCTGACAATGGGGCATTTGAGTGCTTGGTCCTTGACAGACATACGAAATATGCTGAGGTGCATACAGAACAGTACGCCCATGCGTCACAAGGAGACGCATTTTATCAATATTCCAGGTTGTGCGACGAAGATAATTGAATTTGCGATATCTCTACTCAATGATAAACTCAGATCTCGCATACTCGTGAGTAAATCAACGTTGAATTGTTTTTACGACTCGGCAGATATTTCTTCCTTCGATTAAACCTCGAGTTCATCATTATTATCCATTCCAGGTACACAAAAATCTGCAGGATCTCAAAGAAGCTATAAATCCGAAAATATTGCCCAAAGAGTACGGTGGCGAAGTGCCACTCGCAGACATGATCGGTATGTTGAGAATATTTTTGTGAAAAATAATAATACTAATCGTTCGAATATAACGATAAAATATTTTGCAGCCACATTCAAGAAGAAGCTGCGATCGAAGAGGGACCAGCTGAAGGGTCTCGATGATATGTACATCGAAATCTCGCCGAAGGACACCTGCGCTGCTTCGACGGAAGGTCTCTGCGGAATATCCGGTTCTTTCCGTAAACTTGAAGTAGATTAATCACCGTCTTTCCCATTCTGTTTTATTTTTTTAATGCTTACTCTTGTTACGTTTCGTTTATATAGTGCAAAGTCATTATTAGGAAAAGAATTGCCTGTCCTTTATTTTAATTTACGTTACATACGAAACTGTATCCGTGTCGGTGGTATCAGTTACCCAAAAGAAGTAACGCTCGTTTAGCTCGTAACCAACAGGAACGAGCGAACAATGTGCGACTCTAGTTCTTAAGTGTTTTACATTATTAATGTTGTTCGAAAAATCGTTACTCATCCATGGTGTTAATTGTCAATCTTATTTCTTTTTCGTTTACACGTAGATATATATTTTTTTACACTGTAATGCGTTACCATCGTTTATCGAAATATAGTCTGGGTTAAGCTATTTCTTTAAGCCAATAAACGATGAAACTGGAAATTGAAGGTAAAGGAACATTTCTTTTCGATCGTCCTTTAATTCTTCAGTCTTCAGGAGGATGAAGGAAATTCGATAGAAGAAGCGATATGCTTTCATTTCCAACGTGTTATTTATTGCAAGCGAGCTTGAGAAAGTAGCTGTCGTAATGATCTCTAATACATCGTAAATAATATTATCAGACTAAAAAAAAAAAGTAAAACGACGATCTTCACGATCTCGCATAATCGACGTTATTGGCGCAATGACAAAACATAATTGTATTGTTATGGAGATGTTCTTTTTTCATCTGCAATCACGTGAACTTAATATCATCATACATACACACATATATATATACTATAGTATATATATATATGACTATAGGTACTGTAACATATATATATATACACAGAGGCGGAGGGACTCGGGTTCTTGTGGATAGAGTTATTAAATATTTCGATGATTCTTAAAAACTTCGAACATCATTGATAGCCTACGTAATTAATGGAACGTTTCTTCATATTTTATAAAATAAGATCCAGAGCACCAGTTTCTTTTTCTTTTGTTTTCTTTTACCGAATAATTAACTTTTTCTTCTTCTTTTTCCTTGCTTCATTATTTACAAATTCGAGCCACGTCTCGTCGACGTAACTTTCGCGTATCTCATACACGATTTTTGTTTCTTTCCTTGGATTTCTTATTTTTCTTTTACTTATTTTGCAAACGCTGTTGGTGCTGAGGTTCGTGCCGCTCGTACAGCAATTATTCGCGTTTTTACGCGCATCAAACATGGAGAAACGAGGAACAGAAAACTGACTATTATATCGCGAAATTTCTTGGCCAAACGATCGTATCTTCTTTTTTTTTAAGGAAATATTATATAAGATTATAAAACGTTAATGAAACGGTCTCGATGCTTCTGCCGAGAGACGTCACTCGCATCGTTAGATGACGAGTGCAACAACTTACAAATTTTTCATGGAGAGCATATCATATTTTTCTAAGCCATGATTATCAATTTTTATATTCATCGAGTCCCGTTTCGAGTCCCGAATTCGACGTCCGTCGCGTCACTCTTGTAGCTGCAATAAGTCTTTCATTACTGAGCCCAAAAGTTCGGAGAACGTCGCACATCGCGGATATTGAAGAAAGATAATCGAATCTATCGGAAAAATTAATGCTCGACGATTCGAACGTCGATGAGAAAAGAAACAAATATTATAATTCGGCAATTGGATCGTGGCGTTGAAATTTCGCGCCATGGACCACGGAGGCAAGAGAATTCACACGTCTTCGAGCGTCCCTGGTCCGGTAGAGTAAGTAAGATCACAAGCGTCTTGGGGCTGCACCATTGACGGTAGCCCCGGGTTAGAATAAACGTAAAATAAACATTTTTTTTCTTCGTACTCTTAATCACTACTTATCTTCGTAAATCATCGCTCGTCAACGTTCATTGTTTCGTGTAACGTGTAAATTGTTTGGCTGCAACTTGTTTTTTTTTCTTTCATCTTCCCTTTATCGAGCTGTGTTCGAGTGTGAATGTGTATGTGTATATAGCAAACGTGCGCATTGTTTTTATCCGCTTACAATAAACCAAACAAACAAAAAAAATTATTCTATTTACAACGTCGTTCGTTACGCCCACTTTTCTTTTCGCGTTTTGTCGCGAAAGCTTTATTTTTGTTCTCGCGTATCGGGGAAAGATACGTAACATTTCGTTTTATCTATATCCTTATATCACATGTATATAAGAAAGGCACCATGCGGCAATGGAGGCTCGACGAATCCAGAGATTAATATTTTCTTTCAATTTTTGTTTTCATTCTTTCGCTTCTCAGCCACACAATTCACCTCACGTTTCTCGGTTATTCTCGTCTCGGGCAATTTGGTCCTGACGTCGATAAGGAAAATGAAAAAAGCATTCGACTAAATTTTCGTATTGCACGATATTACAACGCGTTATCGTTAATTTTCTTTTGTCTTTCTTTCTAGAAATTTACAACTCGACGAGACCACGGATAAAATTTCGTCAAATGTACAATTTAATTCGCTCATATATTAGAATTTTGATTTTCACTTGAAAACACCGAATAAATAATAAAATTCTTTTCTCTTCGCAATTAAAAACAAAGAAATTACACACACGCACACTCACGCACATACACACATGCATACACAAATATTCATCGATAATCGAGTGACCCATATGGCTTTTCTTGCTGCGTCGAGACTTTTTAATGATTTTTATTGTTTACTTTTTCAGGGACAATCGCGCCGATTTGGATTCACCGGGAAGCGGGGTAAGCACTTTTTTTGTTTTAGTGGGAACGACTCGAGCTTTAACAAGGACTAGGCACTTAAGGTTCTTCGGGGGCTCACTCATTCACTGTGCCCCGTTTACGAACGAAACACTATCACCCGTTTTCTTTTTTTTTTCTTTTGTTTATCTCATCAAACTCGCAATTCTCATTATTCCTTCATCGATTATTAAAACGACAGTAATGCATTTTTCTTTAGTCGATCGCTTCCTTGAGAGCGGCTAATTGTTCCTCACCGAGTTTCACCTTGTCCTGAATCTCACGTCCGTCCATTATTAGTTTTGCTTTCATGTTTATGAAGTGCTGATAGTCCGCGTATTCGTCGTCGTTCAGGTACTTTGAGAGTATCGCCGAGACATTTACGCTTCGTTTGTCGATGTTGCTCTTAAGAATCTTGGCTTCCTCGAGTTGGTCCATGAGCTTGTCTCGTTTCGACTCGAGAATTTTCTACAAAAGAGGAAAAGTCGATTTGAGTTCGAGAAACAAAGAATCGTCAAATTTTCATCTCTAATTTTTCTCTCTCTCTCCTTTCTTAGTGCAATTATGAAGGAATCGTGTCTTACCCTTTCCGGATGATCAGATGGCATTCCGTAAAGCGCGTTTTCAGCGCGTGCCAATCTCCCACTGAGTCCAAGAAGAAGACTCGTTATTTTGCCAACTTCCTCGACGTGCAAGCGATATTTGGATGCCTCGGCAGGACGCGCGACTGCGGAAACTCGGGTGGCGACACGAGCACCGAGTGCCTCGTTCAATTCACCCTCCTCTCTAACGGCTTCCTGTTCCGCCCTTAGAACTACGACTTTTTTATCCAACCTGAGCACGAGTTCCTCCTGTAAGTAAATGAAAAACAACAATTAATCTTTCATATTTCGATTAAAAATGACGATTAATTCGTGCTATAATTTACCTTCTTCTGCCTGAGATCGCTACTATCGTTGGTATTGTTGGCCGTATCGGAGTCCGTTGAATTATCCGTATTCGTCGAAATATCCTCGTCGGTCACGTCGCGCGAGTATCTCGTCAGAAATCTCGCTTTTCCCTCGGAAGTCGTGAAGTAAGCCGAAGTTGGTGAAAGAGGGCTGCTCGGATCGGTCGTCGACAAAGGGGTGGTCGGTGTCGAAGGCATCGTATCGTTCCTGAACAAATAAACGTAAGTGATAAAATATTTTACGAGCGGAAAAAATCACTGAATGCGATAGCGCTCGTTGAAAAGACGGGATTGCGTCAACCAGCGAGCGTGAGTCACGAGCCAAGCGTGAATCAATAGTCATAAATGGACAATACGATTATCTACGTAGGCAGGACGATTAGGAAGTAAGAGAATCGTGTATCAACATGAATCGATTATAATCGTACGATTAAAAATAATTATTAATTAATGTTTACGTTAAGAAACGATCGAAGATATTTCTCGCGGTATTGCGAATTTAAAATACGCTTTTAGCTCCATAAGACGATAATCTTGGATAAAATCTGACGTCTTTGACGATCGAGATAAACAGCGTGACCGATTGCAACGACGATATGTAAGTAACTGAATATCGACAATGTCTTTGACTTGGACGTAGGACAAAAATCCGGCCCCCTACCCATTACCATCTATCGCCCCTTCGTAGTAGTACCGAGTCGTTGACAACATCGTTTATGGTCAAGTTGCGCAATTTCTTCGTCATAGAGTGCACTTTCACTCGCCTTGAACGCGCGTGCGAGAACTATCCTTCACGCGTGATTCAGCCACGAATATGTATATATTTACTCGGCATCATCGATCGCGTCTCAAAATATTTTTTTCAATATTTTACAACGCGAATCTTTGAGTTTCGATTATAAAACGTTGAATTCTCGTTTCGAGCCTCGAACGAACCGAAAGAAACCGATCGCAATTCCATCACGAACGTGCCTCGGCCACATTATCGATGGCCTCGTAATTTTTTTTTCTTTCTTTACCATTGTCTCGCTCATCGTGCGATAAATTCGGTCACGCGCGTACCCCGAATTCCAAAACAGAAAAAAGAAAAAGAAATCGACCGGATTGCGATAGAGGAGCGTGAATGGGGGTTTTCGTGAACGAAATTATCGGCGATCGAGTTCGAATGTTGTCTGAGATTTCGTTATTAATAACTAATTATAATGACAAAAAAATGTATTTTCGCACGTTTTGTTGGATTCGCGCCCACGCACTAGAAAATATAATCACGAATCTTTCCTCGGCAAAAGCGAAGGAGAGAATGATAAAGGAAAAGTAAGAAGAGAAAGAAAAAAATCGTCATCACGCGATGAGTTTACAAGCACGTGAGCTGGGTTATGTCCTAACGGGTTATCGGGTAAAAGTAACCCTCCCCTTTCTTTCAATGCCCCTCTTCCTCATCGTTCCGTCGCCTGATTCCTCTTGGCAATGAATTTAACTTCTTCTTTGTTTCGAATCTTTTACGGTAATCAAACATTGTATATACTTAAAGAAAACAAAAAACAGAAAATATTACGTTACGTACTTTGCATCGTCCTCGTTTTCCGGTTCCGTGGAATTGACCGAGTTAAAGTCGTCCAACGAGGGTGGCCGTCTTGGTCGAGGTTGAAGAGTCGCTTCTACCCTGAAGAGACCCGACACGTAATCCGTTGGCTTTTTGTGCTCCGGTGCTGGTACTTGAAAAATAAGATGAGGATTGATTTTAAACGAACGTTGGGTGTTTTCGGATTTTACGATTTAACGATCGAGTGCGAGCGTGAATAGATGCAAATTGGTGTTTGGGAGGGCAATGAACTCAACCGTGGTTTATGTGCAAGAGCACCACGCCACGAGGTAATCTAATAAACGTTTAGCTCTGGCCCGGTTGATCGCGTTAACGCTTATTAAATCGAAAGGTCGTCGCTCCGGACCACTGGCCACTGTGGCTTCTCTCTCTCGCTTCTATTCGCCTCTCCGAGAATCCCACGCGCGTATGCTCGTAAGAATTTAATATACTGTTGCTTTCAACGATAGCTCGAAGCTCGAACGATAAAACAAACATTCCGACTAAAGACGGTAGAAAAAATAAATATTTTTCCTTTTTATACAAATCAATAATTTAGGAAAATTTAAAAGTGTAGGAAGAATGTATTCGTTGTTTTTGTGATAGAAAAATCATGGCGTAGCTTCGGTGCTAATGATCGACGGAGAGAGTTGTAACGTCGTTATTCTTACGAGGCCCTGCGAGACGACCGAAGAAGCCGTGTAAATAAACTCAGGGCACGTTTGGCATCGCGTTAGAGCTCGCATTAAGCTAATAAACAGCGCGTGTGCAGGCGAGAGCGAAGAAATAGGTTGTCGGGGTTGGTTCGTACCGGAAGATTCCAATTTTAGAAATAACTTTGACGAGCCTGAAGGACATAATATTTAGGTAGTAACTTCATTATTATACTAATCAATTAAAATGGTTAATTAATTAAAATTAATTTTTAATTTACCAAGAATCGTGACGAGTTTGTCGTTCGGTCCGAGCTGATTCGCGAGGTCTCTGCTAAGTTCCTCGCACTCGATCTCTTCCGGCAATTTGCGTCTCGGTTCCGGCGCCACTTCGTTCTCGATCGTTTCCTTGGTATCGGCGGTGTCATCGTCGTCGAAAATTTCCGTTTGCGAGGAGGCGTCGATTGTCGTCGCGTTGACCCTGAGAACGATTTCGGTTCTTTGAACGAGGGTGAGTCCTTCGATACCGGGCTGTGGCGAGACGCAGGGCGAGCCTTTGACCTCGATCGGTGAGAATCTAGGCGATGAGGTTTCCGACGAGGACGGTGAGGTTTTGGTTGCGCTGGATATCGACGAGGATCTCGACCTCGACAGCGAATTTCTACGTTCGCGAGAATTTATGAGCGTCGTCTCGGTCTGACTCGATCTAGCTCGTGGCGAATTCGGGCCCGTCCAATTATTTTCCGTCTGGGACGGACTCGATATTTTGCGCCTCGGTGTAGTTTGACCTCTAACCGTGACCTGACTATCTTCGATGTCGCGAACGACCTTAGTGTGTTCGTGCCTCGCGGTCGCCTCGTTGCAGTGTGTTTGAGGGGTTCGCGGTGACGACCTCGCCGATTGATTCGCCTCGCTGGACGACCTCGTTGAGGTCGAACTCGAGCTCGAACAGCTACCGGATCTTCTCGGCACCGCGCCGCGTAGCGATCTCAACGAGGCGGGACTGCTCTCGTCCCGCGGTGCCAAAATGTCCGGCGACCTCGGTGGCGAGGTCGCCGGTGGCGGTGGCTTTTCCGTCGTTTCGTCGCGACTCGTCTCTATCTCCTCTCGATTTTCCGTCATCGTACTCGCGCTACTGTTGCCGCTAACTCCATGACCGTTTAAACCCCCACCGGAAGTAGCGCTCGCTCTCTTCTCCGCGAGCGCGTTTCTCCGATTCAACAGCTCGACGTTTCTCGAGGTCATTTCGATCGTCGCGCTTCTCTCGCGATAAAAATCTTCTATACCGTGACTCGATGCTTCCGTACTCGATGGCAATCTCGTTTGCGTCAATGGTTCGCAGCTAGCCGCTAATTTTCTTCGTTCTCTCTCCAATTGACGATTTCTGTCGTTCAACGCCTCGATACTTTGCGGCGACAGTCTCTCTTTGTAATCGGTACGTTTTTCGTGGCCATTGCGCGACGCGTCCTGACACTCGTTGTTGTTCGTAAGATTGTTATTATTACTCTCGTTACGGCCACGATTTTCCGTAGCTTGTAATTTTTTCGTGAGATCGCGCGATAGCTTGCTCATAACGTCGCTCGTGTGAACCGTATTTCTCTCCTCGATACGTTGATGAAGAGCGTCGACGCTGTGAGACTTTGGCAAGTCGTTGAGCTGCTGTTGAGAATTTTGCTGCGAGTGGGAGTGATGACTGTGATGATGCTGCAACTGATGCGGATGATGCGGAGTTACGCGAAGTAGAACGGGATCGTCGTGGTCTCGCGAACCCGCCGAATGCTGATGCCAATCGTCCAGTCGGGCGGTTGGCGACATCGTGCGCTTATAACTGCCCTCGCTGTCGGGAGCGCCGCGCTCTCGTCTGTAAGCCAAGTACGAAGCTTTTGACTGGCTCCTGAAAATACAAAAAAGAAATGATTCATTATTATTGCACCATCCGACCTTCTATCCTTTTTATCCAAAGAACGTTATCAAGGTCAATAAATATGCAAAAGACGTTTTGTAATTCATAAAAAATGACAGACGACGCAGAGAACTCCTAGATAAAAACTAAATACGATTTAATCATCGTCTCGCGGTATAAAATCATTCGAGATATAAATAAAATGAGAAACGAAGGACGGAAATAAATGGCGATGAAATAGTAGAAATTCTTCGTCGCGCGATTATTATTTTGCGTGTTACGTTCACGGTGCGTTAACAACTTGCGCAATAATTGATTCCATTAAAGCTTGTACAGTTCGCGGCTACTATTCGACGTATTAGTGGCAATCTCGCATAGTTATTCGATCGACTGGAACGAACATAATTCCGTAACAGTGGCGATACTATTATCTGGCGTTTGTGTGCGTCCTTGTCCGTGCATTCTCGAGACGTTTCGCCCAGGGGTAAATATTACTATCTCTCGCGTTCTATCTTCTGTTTACGGCTTGCATACCCACGCCGTACGTGCGTCTTGCGAATGAAAAAAAAACAAGAAAAAGAGATCGACAACGAAGCGCTTGTAAGCTTATCTCGCGATTAGAAACTATCAGTCCTTGCTCCTTGTCTTCTCGAGACAAGGATTCTATTCAAACGTATCGCGGTGTCGCATCCGGCGACAGAATAGACGCAGCTCGATGACTATTACAGGTTTTTTTTGAGCGAGTATTATCAACTTTCTTCATGAATTTTTCGAAGTTTTTTTTCAGATTTAATTAAATGGCCGTCTGCTCATTCGCAACAACGTTGACCCCATTTATCTCAAGATGAAGAAACTTCGACGGTCGAGGTCAATTAAAAATGTCGCGTTGCTTGAAACACGGCAAAACGATTAGTCTCGATGCGACCCGAACACGAGGAGTTTCCCTTTCATTTCGCAATGTATATTTTATATCGTCGCGATTCCTCCGCGGAAATGTCTTCGAGTCTCGCATCGCAGATTTCCATAAGAGCGTGTGTGCGTTGGCAACGAAATACATAAGAGACAGCGAGAGGAATGGAGAGGAAGGAATTAAATCTGAATTACAAATTTGCGACACGCACGAAAGTGAAAACGAATGCGAGATTCGTCAACTGGAATGGACAAGCGCGATGGCGAGCGAAAGATTTAGCGACGAAGTTTTTTTTCTCAAACTTGGGAATAACTGCTCTCTGGCAAAAAAAAGAAACGAAATAAAAAAAAGTCGATTTGATACAACCAAGTCCATTACAACCAACCATTAATAAAATATTACTGTAAATTGTAATTTTGTAAGTGCGTGTTTTATTTCATTATTTTCTCTTGCTGTGGAAAACACGTTTGATAATTGTCATGCGGCGAACGTCGTATTGTCAAGCGTATACAAAGTCAGCGAGTAAGCGATCCGCACCACGCCTTCGCACGCTCGGCTGCTCAGAAGTCTTCGAGCGAAAGACGCCTCGGTCTTCCTCTTAACTTTGTTCCTCCTCTCGCTCCTCGCCCCAACCGTAACCGTCCGTGGAATCTTTGGGGTTGGCCAGAGGCCGAAAATCTCCGAGACACGTATATACGCGTGACACGTTCAAAAATGTCCGAGACACCGAAGACGTTCCTCGGCTACACGCGATGCGAGGTTCAGGAACATAGGACGACATAGCGGGCTATCTCGTAAACTTAAATTCAACTTTAAACTTCGACTCGAATTCCACGTCTTGAGTAACGCGATTCAGCCCGAATATGTATAAACAGCTTTTTCGAGCCACAAACCAGATAGTTATACCGCGAAATCGCGAGTTCCACGACCTCATCGAGCCCGTAGCCTGGGACAAAAATAGACCGAAAAAAGAAAACAAAGAACGATAGTAGGATAATAAAAGAGAAACAATCCAACGTAGATAGACAGCTGTGAAAAATTCAGGATATTTCGAAATCGAGCCTCGTACATGAAAAACTATGTTGTAATAATTGTAATTTCTATGTTGGTAGACTCATTTTTGTGCGGCTAAAAGTCCAAACGTTAAGAGAATTTTCATAACAAAGACAAAATTAAGTTGAATAGTAGGTAACGATAAAAATCGCATTGCTAAATCCGAGAAATAAGAATTAGAAAAATCGTTCGTCGATCATTTCGAACGGCCTTGTACGAGTATAATGCCCAATTTGATTCACCGATCTCTAATCGCATTACCAAAAACGATCGCGCTACCGGCAGGCAACAAAAGGTGGCGCTGTAACTCGAAGTATATAACAAATAAAATGGTACGTAAGCGTAAGTATAGAGATTTATAGAGCCTAAGGATGCCGAGGACGTTGAGGTAGAGGTCGAGACCTTCGCCTCGTCAGCGTATAAGAGTGCCGAGACGAAGTCACAGTAGTAATGGCACGTATAACATCAGACGCGGATTGCACTAGGGGCTATTCCCCCGTAAGGAGAACCTCCCCGACTCTTTTTGCTTTCCACCGCACAACAGCGTACTATTATTTACGCTGAATTACGCAACAAACTCCTTCGTCGGTCCTATGACTCTTCGACTAGGCGGAGATTGTGCGCTTGTTAATAACGACTTTTGTTACTTAAGTGCGGCATTAAATCGGTCTGGGGACTCGGCGAGCGGTATAACGCTCGGGACTCCGTGTAGAAAAATAAATGAGAACGAGAGATATTTAATGACAATGATAATAATCATAGTAATAACAATGATATTAACAATAATAATGATATTCTGTTTGAAACAAGAGAGGGAGAGAGAGAGAGGTTGCAGAGTCGAAGCGAAAGAGACGAAATTACTTTTGCATATAAGCTGCTTGCTCTCGCATATGGGAGAACACTAACTGCACATGTACAAATGCTCATACTCACGCACACGAAGATGGTAATATATTTACATGCATGCTACAATGTTACGACACTTCGAGTGTAACTCGTAAATTTCGACTGGGAGCTACGCCCTTGAAATTTTTCCTCGCTATCGTCACGATAAAGAAAAACGAATTTTTGTATTTATTTGCTTTTCATATCTGAGTTTTACGGAAGTGTTTTGACAGAAAAATTGCTGGTTTGAATGAAAATTGTATGAATTGTTATAGTTTGAGGGAAAAGAATATTCTTTTGGAGTTAATTTGAAAATATTCTAACTTTGTCAAGAATGATTTTGAACGAGGAGAATGGCGAGAATATTGATAAAAATTGCGAACGAGAATAGCGGTAAAAAAAAGTTGGGGCCGAGAAGGCGTAGAGTGCGATCGCACGACGACAAGGTGATACGCGTGGGAAGTGCGGAGGCTTTATCAGCTTATCGCGAGCACAGTGCCCGCATGACGGTACACTGAAACTCGGCTGTATCGTCCTCGTGCCGCACTGTTTAAGCTTTAGCTGTAATAATAATATATATTTGCGGCGTGCCTTGTACGCTGCCATGAACGGCGAAATATTTTATCTATCGAGGTTGAGAGAAAAAAACAAAATTAAAACGCGCGCGAAAGAACAAGAGAGAGAGAGAAAAATGTTTATTAAAACATTTGTACGAACTCGATTAGTTTATTTAAGAAACAAATGTACGTCTCGTTGAAAACACCGCACAGCTACTTCGTTATTTTTTAACCTCGAATAGTAGGACACACTCGTGTACACTCGTTGTTCACGTAATACACAATCGATCTTCTCCAAGCGAATTAAAAAAAAAGTCACGAAATTATCAAAATTTTTCGTCTACGGTTGTAAACCGCAATACATAAATTATCGACGAGACAAATAAAACCGTGTCTCGATAAAAGTACGTACATTCTTCTTTAAATAACGTATCGTCGATCATAAATCATAATTCTTGATCCGATAAGACGGAAAAATTGAAAAACAAGAAGCTTAATACTCTAATACGAAACCTTGAAAATCTAAAAAGAAGTAACAGCATCGACGTAATATAATTTCTGTATGAAGTTGTACAGGGCGCTTATTCTGCCTGTAAAACGAAAGAGGGAGGAGAACGAGAGAGAGAGAGAAAGAAACAGGTTGGCAGGATAGTAAAGGACAAAGTTGATGAAGGGTTGAGCAGAGAAACCCATGAATACATGAAGTGTATATATATATATATCTAGAGTATGTGCGAACGTGAGCTTACGAGGAATGCGATAGCTCGTAAATAACTAATTGCTCGGGACGGTGTGCGCGCGGGAAAAGGTCGCTCATCCGTGACTGAGACATTCTAGATGATATGACCGAGAGAAAGAAAAAGAGAGAGAGAGGGAGAAACAAGACCCCATTGCAACCTGCCACTCGTCATATCCCTCCGAGGACGGAAGAATATATCAAGATTAAAGAAAATATTATCCGCGCATGTACGATAAATCGAGTAGTTATAAGAAAGCAAGGGTTATGGAAATTCTGTACGTCAAAAGTTTCCCACGAGGATCGTGATTAATAAACCGAGCGTTACCTCGATGTACCGATTATTCAAAATGGCGTGAAACTAAGTGTGTCAAATTAACAAAAAATACTCGAATTATCTTTTATTTTGTATTTTTTTTTTATTTCGAGGAAGATGGAATAAAAAGCAGTGTGATCGTAAAAAAAGAATCTAGTTTACAAGCAGAGTCTTGTATTTTCGTAACGAAGCACGCGCAATAAAAATTCGAAAAGTAAGAGCCAAGAGTGCGTTAGTCACCGAACGATTGTCGATTCGTCATCGCTGACACAATGAGGAGGTGAAGTAAAAAAAAAAGATCATCGCATATACAATGGGGGGATCGTAAAAAAAGAATCGTAATGATGAAATTCGTTGAGTGTCAGGTAAATCAGAGCACAAGAGAGCCCGGTTCGATATTTTTACTTTCTCGACGAAGGATCTTCGAAGGAGATTTCGAGGCTTCGTTCGCTCGCTTGCTCTTTTCGTCCGACCGGATCTCTCGAAACAACGCGTACACACGTATACGTATATTTATTGTACAGATCTGTGACACATAAGCGAGTATATAGATCGTCTTATCTCGTGTTATACAAATCCCTGTCGAGGGATATATTAGGAAGAGTCACTACTACTGGTAAGAGATCGAAGCCGAGAGATCGAAGATCGAGAGATCGAAACGGTCGATCTCTCTGAAATCGTGTGGACGCGCCTCGTCGGAGAGGTACGAGCCGAGCGAACCGTAAAAGTGGCTCGATCTCCCTTCGCGAATCTGCAACGAACGACACTTTCATCTCCGCGACAGCAGCGCGATATTTACGACGAATTAATTTCATGATTCTTAGTTTCTATCTGTTTTTTCTTTTCCAAGGCTAATTATAAAATACGAAGAACGAATAATCGAACGAATTGTAAATCATCGCGCAAACGAGAGCAACGTTGGAAATACGATGTTTATAATTCGCTGCGAATTATTTTTCGCAAGGCTATATCTAATTTGACAATTGAGAGCGAGCGATGATTGGCCTTCCTTATCCTTTGAGAAGGCAATTGGTTTCAGCGGTCTTGCGGTCGATGATCGTGCAAACGTATATATATATGTCCTCGCGAATTCATGCGACGATGACTGATGTGACGAACGTTTTGAGAACTTTTGCGTTCCAGTATCGAGTCGTAAACGCAGACACGCACAATATATAATATTTACACGGTGAATCCGTCTTGTATACTCGAAGCTCGCGAGTTCGAGGAGTTAGTGTGTATTAGAGTTAGAAACGAGAAGCGACGATTCAGAGAGAGAGACTGCCGCGACATACCAACCGAACATTCTACCATTTAACGCTCTCGGTGTGTTCGCTATATGCGTTCCAGTTTTCCTTACCGCACGACACGTTGTCCATAATAATTCGCCTCTTACGTACGTGTAACACGCGAGCGAGACACTTATTCGCGACCTGTCTCTCGTCTCCACACGTGAAACTTACATGGCCATTTCTTTTTTTTTCTTTTCAAATATTTCAACGTCCTCTTTCCTAGCATATTTTTCACTCCTCGTGTCTCGAAAGATGGCTCGTTTCGTTTCATACAAAACGGATTTACACTTCTCG
This sequence comes from Netelia fuscicornis, assembly GCA_946811545.1. Taxonomy (NCBI): domain Eukaryota; kingdom Metazoa; phylum Arthropoda; class Insecta; order Hymenoptera; family Ichneumonidae; genus Netelia; species Netelia fuscicornis. Next base: position 41,097,298 of record OX328015.1, read on the forward strand.
CCCACCGTTTACGACTGGCGATGTGCTCACATCGTGCGTTGCATGCGCGGGCAAAATGCATGCCGAGGTAGCTGTATGCACAGCAAACACACACACGTACACAAACTCGAGAAGAGATTGGCTCGAGAGTGAAGGTGGAAATAAATTTTTCGTCGTACGAAACACGTACGTAGTCTCAGCGTATATCCCAGCTCGCGGTATTTACGTGCAAATCGGCGGCTGTACTTGCACTTTCCGCGAAAGGATATCATTTGCATTCGCGTCTTATTTCTCTCGCGAATTATACGTTCACCTGCTTATAATTTCGCTTCACGCGCGATCTAGATTTATCAATAACGCTCAAAGCGAAAGATTAAAGATACATAGCGATAATTCGATGATCGATCGTCCAATTTCTTAATCAAAGATCTTTATTAAATTTCGATCAAAGTTCGATTCGATGATCTCGTTTACTACGACTCGCCAAAATGATAAATTTATGACAGTAATGGGAAACGGTGGGATAAAAAGTTGTCTGGGTTTTGGACGAGTGCGATTGTTAATCGTTTTTCCACGTATTCAACGTACGCGTGACGAACCGGGACTGGTGAAGGGTCGGTCGCATTATTAGCGAGGCTAGGCATTATTATATATCTCCTTTGGATCGTCATATGGACGACTTTACCGGTCATACCACATTGCATCGGTGATGTACTCGCTACAGTCTTACGTATATATATTTCTGTATATATCTATATATTCGAGTCCGACTTCAAAGTAGGTTGTTCACCTGCCGCCCGGAGTCGACGTAGTAGTACAGGCACAGTTGGTTCGTTTACGAAGAAACGAAACGAGAAAATGCGCGAGTAGGTATAACACATATATATATATATATATATATATATATATTTACGAACGAGAAAAGTAACCGGGTGAACCAGCTGCGAGAACAGATGTCAGACACGCGCGGGGGATTCTATCGGAGGTTCTCGACTGTACATGCGTAGTACGTGCATACTCGATAATCGCGCACACGAGAGTAGTATCTCGCTCGCTACGCGATTGCCATTGCTGGCTTAAAACGCGATCACGTGCTAGCGATGCGACACGATCGTCCAGAAGAAACGAGATAAAGAATGTACGAGAGATAGATCGACGGTGAAGTACCGTCGCGACAAGTCCGAGATCAATCTACGTTGCGTCGTTACTCTAATTTGTGGATAAAGGGGTCAATGACTTTTTCTTTTTGAGCAAGTACGTTTGTTTGTTTGCTGTTTTTTTCCCTTCTTTTTTCTAATAAGAAGAATATGGCGATATCTATCGATCAATCGATGATCGAATTGGAAGATTGGATGGAACGAAGAGTTTTTGAGGATTGAGAGAAATTCGCGGGACGGGCGCGATGAGGAGGACAAAGTTCTGTTCGCGAAGTACGAAGTCGTTCATCCTCGAGTCTGTCGCTGGCCTTCTTCCTAATTCCGTCTCTCGTGTCTAAGAACTCAATTTCGCCGTAGCAATTACGTCTCTCTCTCTCCTTCTTTCGCGGGGCGGCGAACGATCGCCACGGCATTCCTCGCTAATGACGAACGATCCAAGTGCTGCACTGAAAGAGCACAACCGCTAAATATATATATATATATATATATATATAGGAAACTCCTTCGGGATTTTCTTGGGAATTGCTGAGAGAACTACTGATGGTACAGAGTGTTTATTACTACCGGGACGGCTTGCTCCATCTTTCGTGAATAATTCAAGTCCATTGTTCGCTAATTGTGGCGATGCAAACGACATTTTTTCCCTTCCGCGCGAGCTTCGCGACGTCATTCTTAATATACAAATCGGTCGATGTTTTTAAATAATAAAGAAAGAAAACAAACATTCGATCTGTTTTTGTTTCCGAGGTACGAGGAAGTTGAGTCGATTGTTTTTTCTTATCGTCGAGACCGATAATAATTTAAAGCGAACGAGTTGAAAATGTAATAATCGCGATTCGCGATTCCTGGTAATCGTTGCATATCCCTGTCGCGAATCCTTGAACCCGGATGGGATCGAGGATTCGACGGTAACTCAAGCCCCTGTCGTAGTCGAGACATCGGGGACTACGATCTCAACGCTTGTGTATTTTTTATACACCCGGTACGTTCGGTAATGCGCGGACACGTACGCAGAAACCAAGCAACCGGCAAAAAATAATTATAATAAGGTAGTCCTGGGAAGGCGTACGATGGACGACGTATATGCTCGAGAACCGAACGAAAAGACGACAAGACGTAATCTATGGCTGGTTCTACGAGCGAGCAAAAAATCGACTCCTTCACCTCGAACATCGTCAATGCCCACCGGTCTACCCAGGAGCCTCGCGCATGATCACGTTTGTTTTTTGTTTTGTTTGCCGAGTATACGTCAGATTACTCGTCGCTGTGCAAACAACGAAAAACAGAAAAATAAAAACAAGTGAAAAAATAAACAAATATTTGCACATTTTGTTTGTTACTTTCGTAATTTCAATCGGCCACGTTTAATTGTTCGATTTCTTGAGAAAGTTCGTGGCGTCGTGATACGATCGGTTATTTAGCGATAGTTGTTATAGAGACGATGAACTAATCGTCGCTAATTAGAACGAACGATAAAATCGGTATGGTCGATCGGGCGAGGAAGGAAGGCACGCCGTGAGATAAACAACGGAGGGGAAGAAAGAATGTACGAAAATGTGTTTCGCCCGGACGAGAGTGAGAGGCGGATCCGTTGTACCACACGGCAAGGCTGTGGCAATTAAGCTCCCGGTATATTTAATTGAAAAGTCTATAATACAATTTTACCGGCGCGCTGTTAAAGTACACATGGCCCTGCGGGCGAAGGTTTGAGCGATGATCGCAATTAATAATGCTCCCGGTTATGTGGCGAAGCACGAGCGAGACACGATAAACACACCGGCGTTACGTCTAACGTCTTCGAAACTTATTTTCTCCTTACGTACCAAACGTTGAAATAATAATAAGATAAACGACGAATTATGCGGACTTGAAAAAAAAAAAAAAAACAAATTCCTGACGATCGATTTTGTGTGCCGAGTGTTAGAGAGGATGAGAGTCGAAAAAGAGAAATATACAAGGTGAAAGGGAAATTCTACGTTCGAACGGGATCCACGTGTGTTAAAAAGGAGAAGAAGCAAAAAAAACATCACGATTATTACAACGCTGACTCGTCTTTTGTCGAATCGGAGAAAGGGGAGGCCTTGTAATTCGCGCGAGACGTAGCGAAAGAAAGAGTGAAAATTGCCTGGATTATACGTTCATGGTCAAGCCTATGAGTAGGCACAATAGAAAACTTAAGAATTTGCTCGATCATTGTTATCATCATTATTATCGTCAATTAGATTAAGAGCGTTTGTAAATTATGATAATTACAACCAATTGCGCAATAATAAATACCGCATTTTAATTAACACTTGAGAAGTCAAGCGTCGACTTGCATTTTTAATTCGTAAGTAACATGTAAAAAAAAAAAGGAAATTCCATCGTACGAAGCAACGGCATGGCAAAAGTTGGCGTGTCCTTGCGAAGATCCAGGCGGCGTAGTCGAGTCGAAAGAAAACGCGAAAGCGTGCTTAGTCCGCGTTCGAGCGCGTGTAGGTGAACGAGAAGAGTCCCGAGATAAAGCAGAAAGAGTAATGGAAATAGAGAAAGGGAGAACGGATCGCATCGAGGCTCTCTCGTTTGTCCTTTCTTTCTTTTCTGCAAAGGAGCAACGTCGGTTTCGTTGTGATATTAGCTGCCGGTCTCTCGGTTCCCATGGGAGCAACCTCGGCTCAGAGACCTCCTAGGCGAGGTCGCAATATTTTATACACCATCGACGAGTACCTATATCCGTCAACCCACACGCGCGCGCCCGCGTTCGTACCCGATTACTAAATATCGCTCGTGTGCCGGTACTTATCGTACGCTATATTACTCTATGCTCGATGAACTCTTACCAGTCACGTAATCGATCGCCTTATATATATTTATATTAGTCCTGTTTCTTTTCGTACAGAACAAACAATTATTTCTCATTATTATTTCTATTTCCTTCGATTAATAAAATTCATCCTATTTAATAAATCATTGTCTCTCGTACGAATTGAAATAAATCGCGAATGTTGAAATAAAAATCCCTCTTGCAGGTTTCACTTTTATGAAACCGACGGAACGAGTCCGTTCTCTTATCTTCGTAGATTACCACTCGCGATATTACGAGAATTTATCGCGCGGCGGAAGATGAAGAAAAAAGGTACGTTCCGCTAAAAAAACAAGATTGCCAATCGATATTTGTCGGGAGATTATATCGTATTTATAAAGAATAAGGCAAACATCCGTTGGACGAAACGAATGGTTTCGCACGGTGGTTCTTCGTTCTCCCTGAAAATTGTCATATTTTCAACGTCGTAGGACGAATTTCGAGATATTAGACACGCGTTGTACGATGGGCCATTGTACCGGTGTTCTTCAACGTTTGACAGAGAAATCTCCGGTGGTAAAGCGAGGACAACGGGGGTGTCTACGGTGTATATAAGTGGGATAAAGACAATTTTATGGTCCGCTACGTTGCGGGTCGGAGCACGGAAGTCACTCTCGTAAGCCTCGGGTGTCTTACCGCTGCTCGCTCTTCTTTCTCGTTTTCTTTCCTTTTTTCCTTTCTTCTCTCATCTTATATACATGTATATCGTTGAAGTACGCGTGGCTTTCTTTCGGAGCAGACGACGAAGACCGCGCAGTGTCAAGTTTTCTTTGTCCGTACGAGCAACGACTTTACTACTGAATGACGTTTGCGCTACTCTCTTGCGTTTCGCTCTCTCTCTCTCTCTCCCTCGACCCCACCAATCTTTTCCTAGCTCCTTACCACTTTAACCCGTCGCGTTTTACCGACTCTGGTGTCGTTGGTAACTTTTCTACGAGCACGTAGGTATGTATCTCGTTATATATGTGTGTAAAAGTCGGCCGACCAGTGGAAAAAGAAACCGAGGCGAAAGACACACTCACACGTGGAAACTTGGAATGTACGATAAATTATATTCTTTGTTGTGTAATTAATCCGCGCGTAGGAGATAGAAGAAAAAAATGTTTATATCGTACGAATTGTTTGAATAATCGTGAATATTTCCATGGGAATATTGTTGATTTTCTGGAATTATTGTTTATGATAATCCTCCTACCTCCTTATCCGAAATTTATTGCTCCCGAAGACCATCGTGTTGATGTTACCGACGATGTTGTAAACTCCAAGATTCAACATTTGGTCCTCGTGATTAATTTCGTCACAAAACAAGTCGATGTATCTATTTTTCGATATACGCACAGTTATGTCGAAAACGATAAATATCCTCGACCTTTCACTCTCGAATCGACAAATAACAAAAAAAAATCTTCACCCACTCACTGACGATGAATATATTTTGTCTCGTTCCGAAAACAATGAACTATACATCCTCGTTCAGTCGATATCGTTCGGGCAACATTTTTAATAATATTTTCATTAACACCTCGAGGATTTGAATTTGTTCACGAGCTAACGGGACGGTCTGAAGTCGATGCCGGTTGTTTCAAGTCCCGTTGACTTCTGCCAATCGATGACACGACGATTGTCACGCGACGCAGACATTTACGTGAACGAAATTGACTGACTGTCAAAATGTAATTTTATCGACGACACGAGACGTTCGATTCTCAATTAATCAATCGAACGATCGATAAATCACGCGAGTTTATTGTTGTTATTGTTTTTTTTTTCTTAACAGTTCTCCGACGATTCTCGCGTATACACGTTAACAGCGCGGGTGCTGTCAGCGGAATGAGACGCATCGCGAGTGGAGTCGCGTCTGAAAGCCAACAACGAGAGAGGTGAACTGCGAGCGCAAGCGCTCTCCGGTACGGTATTGCTGTCTCTATCAAGACAGTGGGGGAAAACACTTCGTCGATAGCGAGAACGAGAGCGAGTGAGAAGGCGGACTATTTATTGGATCAGAAGTCGGGAGGTCCCTGCTCCTCTGTGAGGGAGAACCGAGACAACGAGCGAGATTGAGACGAAGAGAGACTCGAATAGAAGAATGAGGTGAATCCAAGTTGCAGGAGTCCTCTCTCTCTCTCTCTGTCGTTCTCCCTCCAGCGAAATGTTCGTTTGCGGATCGCGGTGGCGGCAGGTCAGCGATGTTGGGTCATCGTCGTCGGGGAGTCGCGAACCGTAGAACACGAAGAAAGAATGATGGAAAACGAACAAAAAAGAAACGTCATAGAAAGAAGAAAAAATTGGAACGCGATGCTAGTCGCGTCTGGGGGAGACTACGGTAGCCCGAGACTTAATCGTACAAAAAGAAATGATAATAAAAATAACAAATAACGGTATGATAAAAGAAAATAATATTTAAAAATATACAAGTTCGAATTTAAAGCAAGCCAATTTTTTTTGCTACAAATATATTTTCGTAACGATGCTACGACGAACGACGATAATATCATTGTCGAGAGTTTAAATAATACCTCGTACTCTTGCAACTTCGTGTCTAATTAACAATGATTTGTTACTGACATTTCCTTATTCCACGCCCTCGTGATGAGATTCTATCAAGAGCTTTATTGTGCTCGTCAAATTCATTGCCGTATGGAAAATTTCGTATGGAAACGTTTATACCGCGCATCGTGTACGAGAAACGTTTGTAGCGTATTCGGAGAATCTCTCCCATATATATATATATGTATATATAGGAGAGATTCTCCTAAATATATCTATATACATATATATATATGTACGTGAAAGATGTTCCTAGACGCTTTCGCATTCTCGGGTAATAACGGGTCTGGTGCGTGGATATAATGCTGTCTATACGACCGGGTGGTTGTGGCTTATACGAAAAGGGGAGAATCGATCGTACGATCGGACCGAGTCGTTTCTCTCCCGTACGATGAAAACCGGCATCGTACAGAAGAGCCCTCGGGCGATTGTCGTAGGTAAGTGACTTCGACGCGTGGACACGCGAGAGAGGGAGAGTCGCGGTCTCTCGCGCCATCGTTTATTCCATCGTTAATTACACATTTTTACTCAATTTTCGTCCGGTATTAATCTATTACGGATTTATCGTCGTGAAATTAAACAAAAAACGAAGAAGGAAAAGATTGTAAATGTTTACTTCACAATGTTTCTCAATCGTTGTACGAGAGTCCGATCGAATACACGAGTGCGTTTTACGTCGCGACGAACCAAGCTGCGCCATCTGTGTCTCGGTCGCTATCGTTTAATCGTCCCGATTCGCTCGGTTCGAACGACGCGCGATTCGTTTACGGCGCGTGCATAAGAAATTTATATCTATGCTCGGGGAGTTAATAAGAGCGAAAACGTGGGCAGACCTCACGTTCGATTAAATTTACACGTAGATGCAACGCGTCTTCTTCGCTCGCCCGATTCACCGAGGCGAGGAAACGATGTATATATATATACAATGTATATATATATATAAAGCTGGAAGACTAGAAGTTTTGCGGCTGTCGAGGACACTCAGAGGACGTAACTGGACGTAACGCGAAATGGCTCTTCTGCTCGCCACTGTACAGATATATACGATATAGTTATAACAGGCTAGAATTCTTTGACTCTCCGTGCGTTTCAGTGGCTGCGATGCAGCCGCGCGCGGTTGCACCGACTTCCGTGTAAAGATCGCGTTCTTCGCTCTCTCGTCTCGTGTGCATCGCGTCTCTAACGTCTCTCTCTCTCTCTCTTTCTCTCTCGTCGATGGCAAACGTCTCGTCTCCTCGTTCGACCGCGAATAACGTAACGCGTTCTCGGCTTACGTCGAGGTTGATGCACGCGCCACGAGATTTTTCAAAAATATTTCTTTTTTATCTTTTCGATATCTTCTCTTTGTCAGCTAAAACATATTTTCATTACGGTAAGATAAATGTAAATAAATTAGAGATAATAAAATTAATTCGTATACGATCGAGCGAGTTAATGAATAATCAAGAATCAGTCTAAAAATAAAAGAAACGTGGAAAAAAAGGACACGTCAGTGCGTGACTAATGATTCGTTTTACGTATCTCGCGTCGTTGTTCGTCGCAGAATTTTTTCGCGCTATTTCGTCGGATGATTTACGTTTCGTGTGGATTGGATAATGACGAGACGTACCTCATGCAGGAAGCTACGAGGCTCAGCATGCTGCATAAACGAAAATTTCACATCGAGAATTCGTAAACTGCACTCAGCAATTTTGTTTCTCTCGGTAAACAAATGCATCATCGTCCGACGACAATAACGTTCAATCGTTCGAGAAACACATTCTTAAACGATATAAATATTTGAAGAAATTGTTAATTTCGAGAACGCGGAGACAATTTTGTGGAAGATCTCGTTGATCGTATCGTCGCGAAAGAATTTTTAGTATAGGCTGGCACGAATCTCGCCTGCTAAACCGATCCTCGTTCAGCGTGTACTGATGTCACTGACTATTCTTGCAAACTCGTAATATTATACGCAGTCTCGCGCGCAATAACGTGTGTATAAATACGTGTATATATCACAGAATGGTATAAAGCATCGATATAACACACCAACTTTTGACGCCACGCGCGCGCGAGAATTCTCTCCTCTCTCTCTCTCTCTCTCTTTTTGCTATTCCGGTCACCGTGTGGCCCTGGAATAGCTCTCGAGAACGAAAAGGCTTTTTGCCACCATCGAGACGCGTCCGCCAGTTTTCGCGCACGACTTATGATCTACGCTCGTCATATATATAGGCGCATAGTTTCTCAAATAATAAATCAAGCGAGTTACGTTACGGGAAACGAGAGACCGAAGACATTTTTATTACACGAAAAAAAGCTTTTTCAGCTTGATAAGTTGAACTATGAATATTACTGAGCGATGTTTGACCGAGACACGTCGAGAGAGGGCTTCTCATCTTTTCTTTTCCATTTATGTGGCAGCGATCGCGAGGAAAATGAACATATTTAGCTGTAAATATTGTGGTAGTACGAGTCATCACTGTTCGTCGTTGGTCGTTTGTTTGCACGATCCCGGTTATGGTCACTGTACCAATTGTGCATTTACGGCCCACCAAGGTGGGAGGAGGGGAGGGGACACCCTACAGGGGAAGAATCCACGGGACAGAGGCTTTTAAATAGAGAGGCGCGTTGCTCTTTACGATCTGAACTTTACTTCCACAATACTTACATACATATCTATATAGATGTATGCATGTGTATATCCATGTATAATCAACGTTTCTCTATGTTCGTAGTCCTTATTTAGTGGTATTGAACTCGACTACGGTACGAGTTCAATAGTCGAGATTCTAAGAGCGTAAACCTCGTCGACGGAACGACACGACAATTTGTAAACCTTCTCGCAAAAATCCGGAAAACGGCCAGATGTAGAAAAATGTATATATAGTACGATATCATTCCTACTTCCTAGTTCCTCCAGGATTTACAACCGTGGCTGACCCTGCGATAAATTCTTATGAAAAAAGAAAGAGAAAATAGAAAAAGAGAATGAGAATAAAAGAAGTGGAGAAAGAAATGGAATCTGGTGGAAGTGCGTATGGAACGATGAGCATCAGGAAGTGGTTGTTGCAGTTCGTACCGGTGGAACGTTTCGGAATATTTTTCCTACGTAAATTGCATATACGTGCTATATATCTACACGGGGAGGAAGGATTCTTTCCTCGATATTGCGAACAACGCGCTTCTGGCGTGGAGCGAGAGACGAGAAAACGAGCGTGGTTCGCGCAGAAGAGGAAGAAGACGAAGAAGAAGAAGAAGAAGAAGATCGACTGGAGCGAATAAGCTACCATGGCGCGTTCGGAGAGAGGCTACTGGCTTTTACGAAGGTCGTTCTATCCTCCTCTCCCCGTTATATTTTATCTTTCTCTTATTCTCCCAGGAAACTATTTTTCTCTCTCTTTCGCTTCCCTTTTACGCTGACTCTATAATCCTCGTCTCCCGTGAGTCTCTCAACGGTGTATGTGTGTGTGTGTGTGTGAGAGAGAGAGAGAGAGACTCAGCAGGACTTCACCGAGAGTTCGCCGACGCTCTCGGTAGATAACGGTTAATACTTTTCTCTCTTTTATCTCTCGCTTTTTTTTCTCTCTCTTTCTCTCTCTCACTCTCTCTCGGTCGCTCGTGGATATATAAGTGCACGACCGCGGTAATAACGCGGGACAATTTGCCGGTGCTCTTTCCCTACCCGTGGTACAAGACCGAGTGTCGCCGAGTACTCGGGGAGAGCAAAACAGTAGCAGGGGAGGATGACGAGATGAGGAGGAGGACGAAGAGGAGGACGCGCCGGCGATACCGTTCCTTCAGACGCGCTCGGAAGATTTCGTGTCCGGTATGTCGCCTTGTTTCGGGTCTCGGTTTCGCGCAACCCATTGTCTCTCGTACCACTGATACATATCGGTCACTCTCTCCCTCTCTCGCTCTCTCCTTCCGCTTTTTCGATCTTTCCATTTTTTTTTTCAAATTTCCTATTCCCGTCGGAAAATAAACATAAAATTGAAATTGTCCAGTAATTAACAACGAAAATTATTCTCCTTTCGTCACGACGTGTAAAAAAATAATTACAAAATAGAATTTATCCGACGCGAATTAAATTTCGTCATATTTGTTTGTATTTACGATCGATCTTGTATCCGCATTGCGTTTTCGTATATGACACTAGTAAATATATATATGCGTATAATGTAACGAGAGCAAGACATTGCAGACCTCGAATCCATGTAATTGACCTCGATTCGTAACGAGCTGACCGCAGAACTCTCTCGCTGTGTAAACGCCCAGGATATAACGCGTTGGGCAAGCCTCCCGTCTCGAAAGGGACTTGGCGAACGTAGCACGGTATACGCCCAATCTATGTTATACATACACACAAACTTATATACTAGCGAAATATCGAACGTAATCTCTGATTTATTAGCTCAGTCACGACATTTCATTTTTGACGCAAAGGCCCGCCGAACACGCGATAGCGAAACTTAAGTAATTGGTACGCAAGTGTCCACTCTGTCTATTGCGAAAAACAAAGAGAGAGAGAGAGAGAACCAGGCGCGTTTTCGTACTCGGTAAATTCGATATAACGAGATCGTTATCGAGGCAAATAATCGTCGAAATATTATTAAAATAAATGATGTTATCATCGTTTGTCAGGACCAATTAATTTAATTAAATTAATTTCAGGGAATGATCGATGGCTCGCCCGGGAGAGAGAAGAAAGTATTAATTATTGGAAAGGAGAGAATGAACTTCTCGCGCGCAAAACACCTGCGGCCATCTCATACCCGGTTTTGTAAAACGATCTGTAATTCGTTTTCTTAATTTCCCCTTTCGCGAAAGATCCTCCATATATACACGCGAGATACGCACGAGTGTGTATACATACCCGTTGTATATACATACATATAGAGATACACAACGCACGGTGAGTGCTTGTTAGCCCCGTTTTTTTTTTCGATGTCTTGGTACGATAGTAACGCGTGTACGCGGTTGGTAACGAGTCAGGGGACTTTTGCGACTGGATGTTAAGTGATACCCCGTCGTCGGGCGGTTGTACGGAGACCGCCTCGATTCTAACGTATGGCTAACTATGTTTGTATATTGCGCCGGGGGTATTATAGATACCGATGCTGCGTGTACTCTTTGTACGTATAATCTATCCCGAGAGCTATCCGTGTATAGGCTCGTTCATAATAGATACTTGTGTCATATTTGTATCGAAAATTTTAATCGAAAGGAATCAATGGTTTGAAATTTTTATTTTCTGCTGCTTTCAGGTTGTTACGTATCGTCGACGACAGCGCTAAAATTCTTTTAAAGTTTGTGATAAAACAATCGTTTTTTTTTCACAATTTAACTCGTTGAATTTGCGTTAACCTGTACTCATCAGGGAAAGAAAAGAAGACGACTACGAGATCAAGAATCGTCGTCGGCAAAGTCGTGCGGTCTCGCGAACGAAGCCGCAGGTGGATTCGAACGTAAGAAACAAGTTTCATAACACGCGTATATGCAATATCGTGTCTAAGCGTACGAGAGTAGAGAATTACAGTTGAAAAAATAATCTAAAACAAACAGTTCGATTTTTGTTGTTTGATAACGGAACGGTGAAAAATTCCTCACGGTACAAAACCACGAGGCAGTCGTTAAACTCGAAGACATAAATAAGAAAAGAAGCATCGAGGTTCCCAAAATATCTTGCCGAATTCCTCCTTAACAGTGCGTGACCGCGTCAATTTCATTCGGAGTCTCGTTTCGCACGAAGGTCGCAGAGTGGGGCAGAGAGAAAGAGAGAGAGAGAGAAGAGAACGAAAATATTGTCGTGCTCCAGCGAGCTTCGAGGAAATAGCCAAGATAGAAAGAAAAGAAGTTGGAAAAAGAGAAAGAAAGGTCGAGAGATGAGGAGAGAGGTCGAGAAGAGTCAAACAGTGCGTAGCGTTCGCGCGAAACAGAAGCTACGTACACGGGTGGGGGGAGAGAACGTGCCTACGATAATTTGTTTTTCTTTTTATTTTTCGAGTGGCCACTCGAGCATGACGAAGAAGACGAAGAAGAAGAAAAAAGTACGAGTGACGAGAAGGTTGTTGGAAGTGATGGGACACGACACATACACGCGAATGATCGTCCACCCCAATCAGAGCGAGAAGCAAACAAAAGAAAGGTGAAAAGAGTTATCGCCCCGTGAGATCAAGCCTACCGACATCCTGCATCCTGGCAAATAAGTCTCAACGGTGGATCGGAGGAAGACCGCGGACTAGGAGAACCGAGAAACGAACGTAGCGATATATAAACGCGTCTAGAATCATCCGGCGAGCCCTGAAACGGTGAAATTGTTATTGGCCGATTGTTTCCTGGCTTTTATCTCTCGGGAGAGAACTTTTCCTTCCTCGCTCGCACACCGTACTCGTGTATTATACCACCGCGCCTACTTATCCGGCACCTGTAAGCCACCTGATTGACTCGACGGACTCAAGGCGGTGCGCTCTCTCGTGATCTTCCACACACCACTCGACTGTATCGTTTTCGCAACAGTCCAGTGATTTTCGAGCTCTTCGAAGTGTGCCCCGAAAGTCACTCGGTCTGAACGAGAGGATGGGCGAGAGAACTGAACGACCTTTTTTGAGGACGAACGGGAAGTATGTTCCTAGCGATAAAGTGTTTTTTCTTTTAAAAACTTACCCTTGAAGGCTGTGGGGTGGAGCTGGTCTTGGTGGTGGCGGCAGTGATTTTCTGCCTGGTGTATTTTGTCTCGGTGCAAGCGGTGGTGGTGGTGGCGAACTCGGCGATTTGGCAGTGACGAATCTGTCGGCGGGACATTGCGGCGCTGGCTTTTGTTTCGGTGCGTCGACGTATTTCGGTGGTAGGGCGTAGTAATTTCTCTGGCTGGCATCACCATGACGCTGATGATGTCCCGACGAGTATTTCGGTGGCTCGTGGTACTTTTGAGGACTCGCCTCGGCCATTAATTTTGAGCTAGCCTCGTAGCCGGTTTTAACCGGACTGCCGACTGAATAGCCGTGACTCGGCGAATTTTCCGGATATTTTCCAGTATTCTTCGGACTTTCGGTCAGAGCGAGATAATTCGGCCTCGCTTGTGGCACGGTGGATGAAAAAGCATTTTTCACGTCGGCGACGCTGTTGCTTTTTGGTACTTGAGGCTGAGGTCTTTGACCTGTCGAACTTTCGTACCTGTGACTCGTCTCGTTTCTCAAAAGACCCGAGGCATCGATTCTCGTACTCTCGACTCTCATAGATTCCTGTCGAATGATTCTCGACTCGACCGGAACTTGCGGTGCCGGTCGTTGATTGCCCGAATCGCTGTATCTCTGGGACACGAGATCGGGCAATCTCGCGGGCGGTCGCGAAAAGTGTCTCTCCTCGCCTCTTCTCAACGGCGCGACACGACCGTTTACCATTAATTTTTGCGCCGAGGGATAACGCAGACTCGACCTTCCACTTGAGATCATTCGATGCGTCGCGAGACCCGCCGAGACACCATTTTCCATGGGAAAATCACACTCCGGATGCTTCGGGGCTGCTCCACGCACGAAATGTCCCGGGGACTCATCGTGATGCGTCGGTTGCTTGGAGGAAGTGCTTTTGGTTGGTGAAGCCACCGGCGAAGATTTGGAACTTCTCTCTTCCCTCTCAGTGCGTTTTCCATGCTTCGATCTTCTTCCCGATTGTCGTTCCGGTTGTTGCGAACTTCGGTGACGTTTTTTCTCGTCGGCGTGACTCGTAGCATCTTTCTCGAGCAAGCAACTCTCGCTCAATTCCGGAGGTGGCGGTGGAAGAGGATCGTCGCAATTGAGGACTTCATTTTCCGTGACGGTAGGTGGTGAGGGTGGTGGAAGATCTGGACTTGGGACGCGATCGTTGTAAGCAGCGCGTAGATGAGGTTTTTTCGGTGGTCTCTCGGGTACCCAATCGTCGATGGAAATTGTCGGGCCGATTATGACAGGACCGAGTAAATCCGTGGAGAGGCTCCCACAACTATTACTATGTTGATGTTTAGGACTGGGAACTTCGTTGGTGCCACGCGACGTCTTTTCTCTCCATGTTCCCGAGGAATAATCGGAAGCCGAACTGGCTCTTCGGGACGAGGAAGGTCGTGGTCTAGGAGGTGGTTGTGGCGGAGGACTCTGGGCAGTTGGAGTAGTTCCCTGAGCTAATTGGGGTTCGGAACGCCAGGATGACTGATGATATCTCTCGTAGAAAGACAATAGTGCTTTTTTCTGTATCGCTTTCAGAGTCGGATCCGAGACTCGGTGTTTCTTTTCAGGATCTAAATACGTATAACGCATCTGTTGCTGCTTTTCGAGTTCGCTGATTCGCTCAGCAACGGATAAGTGAGCCTGTTGAGGCGAGACTGGGGAGCCTGATATTCTCCGAGGTGAAAAATCACTACTCGGGTCTTGGGGTTGCATCGTAGCTATTGGATAGAGCTTACGTTGACTTCTCTCGCGATCAAGATACAAAACGCTTTCGGAGTGATGTCTCTGCGGTGTTTGTACTCTAGCGCTATGAGCTATGAGCTGTTTGCTGCTGGCGTGCGAAGGATTCGTTTGACTGACGTCTGACATGGAATCGTGAAGGGGATCCCACTCGTCCGGGCTCTGAAGACTCTGGGTACTGTTCTGAAGTTGGGAGCGCAAAGTTGGACTCTGCGGTCCTGGCCTAGTTGGAACCGAGCTGTACCTCTCGGCCTCGATCGACACCGAAGACTCCCAATTTCTTTGGGAGACCTTCGTACGTTCTTGAACACTGCCCTCATCCAGGCTAGATTCTTGCCACTTTCCTTCTCTGGATGAGGTCGCTTGGCACACGTCACCGACCGAGGCACAGTGACTTATCACAGCTGGTAAGCCAGGTCGTACATTGGACGGTGACGATTCTTTACAATTCCTGTCGTTCATCGAAGCTTGCCACTTGTTCGTTTCTTGTTTCCATTTGTTATTACTCAAACTGTTTCTCGCGTGTCTCGAGGATGACGCGGAGAGCAACGAACTACTGAGATCACTCATCGAGCTCTGCCACTTGTCGTGATGATTCGGTGGCTTTTGTACGTTGGGTCCTAAACCGTTTACACTAGAGACGTCCGACATCGAACCACGATCCCATCTGTCGTTGTTCGTTTGACGCGCTGGCAATCCACTCGATACGCTAACGTCCGACATCGAACCGTGCCATTTTAAGGTCTCGCTGCTCGAGGCACTTCCGCCACTGGATGTCGTTACGACGCTGTCCCGACCCTCGCGAGAACCTTCTTCCCACGATGAGGCTGGACGCTGGGCCACTGCCTCACTGTCCCTGCGGAGTCTAAAATGGAAAACATTTTTATTCGCAAAACATTTTATAGGAAATTGGAATTTGTACCAAAAGGATTTGTATCGCGTCATGTTTACTACCTGTCGAGAAAAGGCGTATTCGTTGTTGAATCGACACTCGATACGTAGCTGTGATAACCTTCCGATTGGGCATAGCTAGCTTGCTGCGAGTGTTGAACTCTCGTATACTCTTCCAGACCAGCTTGAGTCAGTGTAGTTTCTCTGTACACGTCGACCTGGAAATTTGTGTCGAATGAATACGATCGATTATTTATTTTGACAAAAAAAAGTAGAAATCTACTTTGAGAATCTTTCGAGAGAGGATGTCGAACAAGGGAGCAGAATCGATTTACCTGTGATACCTGTGGGTCTTGATAGCTCCTGACGTAAGCCTCGAGCTCGGCGTGACTTATCGTCTGAGAGGGTTGCTGTTGCTCTCTCTCAGGTGGCGAAGGAACGACATACTCGGCATCGCCGAGTGGCTTACCCTCGCGATCTACGCGAGGCCACAATCTCGGTTCCTCTTCGTTGACGCGACCACTCCGAGACTCAAAAGTCTCCGCGGGTATTTTTTCGCAACGTTCCATCACGGTTTTCAGCTAAAACAGAAAAATAATCAAATCGATTATCGATAATTACAAAATAATTAATTCCTCGAAAAATAATTAGCGATTGAAAAATAATTGATCCATAATTTACGTAATTATTCGGTTCAATATTAAAGCCGGATAATCGGCCGAGCGTGATTGAGAAAATTATTGTAAGTCTTAGGTAGCGAAGATCAATTTAAAAAAAATATAATCAATTTTGGCACGTTGCTTTATAATTATGAAACACGAGTAGAAGGGCAAAAAACGTGAAGTAAACGAAGTGTCCGTCTCTTCGGGGCTCGCGGTACACGAGCGAAGAGAGTGACGTCAGGAAGTGCGCAAGATAGAAAGGAGAATGTGGGAGTGGTGATTAATTGTCTTTTACGAGATGTTACCCTCACGGTCGACTACACGTTGTTCGCTCTCTTACTTTCCCAATGTCTTGTGAAAACTATGCCGTCTCTTTTATCCGTAAAAAATGATTTTTTCTCCCGTTACAATGTCAGTGTATAATTGATAATTTACATTATGATCGCTTGCCAATTAATTCCACAACATCGCGGCCCATAAATTTACGTCGCCGTACAACTTTTGCGATAACAATTTTTCAAGCTCTTCTCGTTTACCGACCGAGCGTGAGACAAAAATATTCCCAGTATTGCAAAATGACGTTAATGTCCAATTTCTACGATGACGTAAATGAAAATCCGTCACGCCGACGATGATTGACGGAAGTGCAGAAATTTATGAGTTTCGAGCGTACGAAAAATATATTTCTTCTAGACCGTTTCACGGCGTACCTAACATTATTTTCGATTTACAAGTACCTGTTGGGTGAACGCTGGATTGGGACGTTTTGCGAGCGGTCTCGTGTACTGTGCCGGTTTTTCCTTCGGATAGTTCGTGTGATCGGTCCATGACTTTGATCTGTGCGAGCCACCGTGACCGCTCGCGTCCTCGTCGTCCTCATCTGGATGACGCTCCGGAGCGGTTGGCCAAGAGGGATATTTTTCGTGACCGGGCCCGTAACACACGCCCTTGAGACTGGATGCATCGCGAACCGGTGGTGTTGGCGGCGGAGATGCGTCATCTCGCTCGTTAAGGGGCAAACTAAAGCTATCGAATCCGATACTTTCGCTGTATCTAAAAAAACAAGATTTATATCGTCGATTAGTAAACGAGCTAATAAACAAAATAAAAAAATAGTGTAATAATGATTGTTTATCTCGCTAACCCGCTGTCGTTTTTATATCCCGGAGTATTCTTCTTGTAACCCTCGTTGTAACCGGCAATCGTGCCTTTTTTATTCCCTGTCTGACCGTTCGTCTCGTTAATGGATTCATTTTCACCGCAGGAGCTTCTTCTCCCAGCGGAATTTTCAGATTTGCGTCGATAAGGGACGCTCTGTTGTTCGTTGCTCTGCTTGTGGCTGTAAGACTCTTGATTGTTGTACGTAATCGAGTTACTCTTGGCGTAATTGATGGGAGATTGTTGCTGTTGCTTGTGCTCGGGGTGATGTGAGTGATCCGCGTACTTGAACGACCCCGGGCTGCAGGAGATTTGACCCGGGGCCTCATCCTTGCCGCGATATCCCGGCGGCGAAGGTTGAATCTCCGTCATCGCGTTACCAACGGCCCCGCCATCCGGAATACAGCTGTAATTAAATAAATTGATTAATTTAAAAAATAAAATTCTCATTTAACGATTTTTTTTTTTCATTATCATTCAATTAGCTCAGCTTTAACGACAATCAACAAGTACGCGCGTTAATAGACAAACATAATCGAAGGAATAATCCAATCTGACGGATAAGATAAGAGATCGTTTTCTTCGATCTTACGAGCCACCGTATCGGTTTTTCGTACGAGAATCTCGTTTGTCGAAGACATAACTGTACGTATTCATACGCATATTCATGTGTGTATTATCGTTCGTACACGCAAATATAATTTATTACGATCGTAATTCGATAGGCCTCGCTTTCGTATTATATATTATACGTCGGCGATTAATATATTCAAAAAGGATACGTATACACCACGGTGCGCTATAACGTACCGTAAAAGTTACGCGGTTTACTCTCAGCAGGTATGTTACAAGAGAGGAGAAGTTGCGAGCCCGATATTAATCTGGGTGCACGGACGCAGACGAAGAGATATAGCGACTAATCGTTTATATAGTCTCGATGATGTTTATCTCCTCGTACCGCATAAGTATTATAATACATATTATACGTATACGTATGTATACGACTATCTGCGATTGCACAACCGACCATTCGTAAAACTGTTCGACCCCTTCTATCAAAGAATATATTTTTTTTTATATCCTGTTTTATATCCTCGTTCGCGTTAATATCAATTATCCTTTGCGAGTAAAAAAAAAGCACGATTAAATTCGAAAATTATTCTCCCGCGTCAAATTTTTGTGAATAATCTTTCAGACCCGCGAATAAATTTGAATGAATTTGATTCGATCAATATTTTTACGTGTCCAAACGAGAAATTTCTCGCTATAATCGGGGTTCCTGTTATCGTCGGTCATTATTCTTTCCTCGACGAGACAAATTTTTCCTCATCAACGTCATCCGTAGTTATGAATTATTTTAATTACACTAGTTTATCACGCGTCGTGCCACATCGTTCACGAAATACATGCTTCGACGTTTGGTATTTTCGTTTTTTTTTGACCCTCCAATACGGTAAAAATTCTCAATGGTTGACTCTCTCTCGTCCTCTGTTTATGTATAGCTCGACTATAGCTATGGATATTTTTCGCTCTGGGCCACACGTGGTATACGCATGCAATTTCACGCGTAATGTGTATAATGCACCCACACAATTTCATCGCGCGACGTTTATTATACACGTATATACTTCTATATATATATGAAAAATCAACGAGGCATGCTGTTCTTTCGCCTCGTCGAGCTTCGCGTGTTGTTTCTTACTCGGTAAAAAGAGGAGACGTTATACCACACCGATATGTCGGAGGTGCTGCTTCGGAAACCTATCGAGTCACGTGGCCCGAAGGCTTTTTGCAAGACGAGCGAAATCCATACGCAACGATAAGCACCGAGTCACGAGGGTTCTGGTACGGTACGGAGGTTGAGAGAAGGGCGAGAGGGGGTTGAAGATACCTCTCTCGTGGTCCAAAAAGAACGAACCTCTCTGGCTTCGAGATCGAGTGTAAGAGAGAAAGAGCTCTGGCCGGCCGTGAATAAACGAACGAAGATCAAGGAGAAGCGTGCGTGTGTAAAAGTGTTGGTGTCTGGAATCCTTTGGCGTTCTTACGGGCGAGAGCTCTCGCGGCCGAGGAAGTTCGGCGGGTGGATGACCCTTAATCTCGAGAGATCTTCGCGGACCAGAGACTTCTCGTACAAATATGCACTACTCGCTTTTCGCTTCTTACGATAAATATAGCCCGGGGATAAATGTGCGAATAACGTTGTTCGAATTTAAATGAAATCATGAAAGAAAGATCATTTTTTTGGTCAAAGTACGAAAACAAAACAGAAAGACGATTCTTTTTTTTACTTTAAGAATTTATGTACCGATATAGATTTTTGTCTTTGTCTCGAACAATGCCAATACGTCGGTGGAATGACGCAATAATCTTTTGTTGGGCGAAGGAGTTTCGAGTTTCTACAACCCGCTTCCCCTTCGAGACTTTGGTAACATAACGATCCCTCGTGTGTATGTGTGTGTATACTTGGCTTATTCGCGCACTCGCCGAAATATATCTATACGTATTGGTTGCCCGGTGAGAAAGAAATCGAGTGAGAGAGAGAGAGAGATTGAACCTGCAGCAGCAGGAGCAAAAGAATAAAGCCGGCCGCTCGCGCGGCTCGAACGTATCGATATTAAGAGCGAGAGCAAAGCAAGTGGAGAACACCGGAGCACCGGCCACAACGCCATCAGCAGCAGCAGCAACTTCGAGAGTCAGCACCGAGAGACTCCTAAATCACGTCTCTTAATTGCCGTGAAAAGGAAGGCGAAGGAGAGCTCCGGGCATCCACCGGGAGAGCTTTGCTCTCCTCCGAGACCATTTCGACGAAGCAAATATTATATAGCTGTGCAAAACTCGTTCGTGTTACTATCGTACACACACAAACACACACACACATATATATCAATATAAATACCGGAAAGATTTTTTTGGCTCGATGCAATTTTAGAGCAACCAGGAAATAAAATTCAGCCGATCGAAAAGTGCAACGCGACTGTGGGTTATCGAGATCACTCGAACAATTTTTTTTCCCGCTTTCAAATTCGCTCGCGATATGCACCAGCTCGTAATACATCCGACGTATGGAGAGAAAATAATGGACGTAAGACGCAAGATGCAAAAAAATCGTAAATAAGGAATATTGGGAGGATGAAACAAAAATACATAAACGAAGAGAGAAGAAAGTACTAGAGAAAGCGAAGAACAAGAATATCGGTGATAGCGAAAGAGATACGAACTGGACACCCTTAGATTTCAGATAAGTGTGACATAAATTTTAACGAAGAGACGAAATGAGCCAGGAGGCTTGGAGACGTTGCCGCATGAGATTGGCTATAAAAGTTGGGCTTTGGAGAAGTTAGAGCGAACGCGCGTCTTGGAAATTTTTCAACTTTCTGAAAATAAGGAAGAAAGTATTCATATTTTTATGTTTCAAGAAAAAAAGCAAACGATTTTAACGATCGACGAAATGAATCATCGAATATTTACCAAAAACCGTACGTCCGAGTTGCGCAACGCTGCAAGGGCGAACAGAAATAATGGGAACAAAAAATCGAACGAAACTGCACGAATATATATAGCCGGTATATTCCTATATACATATATATATATATATATATATATATCGTGCTATATAGCGTTATAGCAGACTGAGAAGATTACATCACGTTATTAATGCGCGCTGAGTTCGTTGACTGGTCGGAGAGGTGTATTATGCCCTGGTGTGTGGTTCGTATGTAATTCCGGCCGGGGATCGTGACGCCGACGAAACGAAGGAACGAGAATCAAGCTCAGGAGAAAGAGAAAAAGAGAGAGAGAGAGAGGGGCATCGAGAGTCTGAAGGAGCATGAACAGGCCGAGGAAAAAGCAAAGAGTAACAAACGATAAAAGGCGAATAAGAGGGATGACGGGTGGAAGATGCGAAGGAATCGAGAAAGAAAGAGCGAGAGAGAGAGAGAGAGAGAGATAAAAAAATGGAGGGAGAGAAAGAACGAAGGGGAAGAGATCCTTACGAGATCGGCTTTAATCTCGGGCCTCCATGAATTATTCCGGTGGCCTTTATATACCCAGCAGCGATCACTGGTCGTGCCCCCGCACTTTTTTTTTCTGTTTTTTTTTTTTCCACCGAACTCTGATGTTGTATCAGACACAGAGATATAAACATATCTGTGTGTATAAACGACTTTTGAAACGGAGAACTTGATAGAAACTTGATGACGGCTGCGCCCTCAACGAGGGGATCGAATAAACGTACGGACTTCTGCGATGCGGAAGCGAGAGAGCAAGCTTGATACTTTCGTGTGGCCAACCGGCAGAAGAAAATATCAAGCGATGTATATCGTTCACGAACTGTACCACCAAGATTCGTGTGTCTCGTTTTACCGATTCGTGTCGCGATAAAACGAGATTAAAGTCGATTCACGTAAGTGTGTGTGTGTGTGGTGTGCGCGACGTCGGAAAATGAATGACTGGGTAATGGTCGAATTACCATCGGACCATTCGATCTTGAATTACGCGCCATTTAATTTCAGCGATTTTTATAAACACCGGAAGTCACGAAATTATCAATCTCCGATAGAAATAACGATTCTTTCTTCTCTTTTCGTTTTCAATTATTTCGTCCTGTTTCCTCAATATTTGTTCTCCGGCACTGTTTCGTTACGTGTTTCTCCCGTTCGTCTTTCCTGTACCATTCGCTTCGAACCATCGTCCTCGACGATCTGCTGAAATAACTTGGCGAAAAAAAAGGAAAACGAGTCAAAAGGAATGCGAGAAAGGAGAAAAATCGAGAAGTTCTCAAAGCACTCTTTCTCTCTTTACTTCTCCTTGCATTGCCGTGCGCTGGCGCGATATGCACGCGTGGGCTCGCCAAGGCAGAGAGCAGACCTCAGGACGCGTGATACGAGGCCGTTACGACCGGTAGCCGTGTCGCGTAGCCCGGATGGGTTTGAGGCGCGTGTGCACTTTGCTTTGCACAACTCCATGTAAATTCTATATATGTGCGTGTGTGTGTGTGTGTGCGTGTGTGTATTCTCGTGTTAACGCGCACGTCGCCGATGAAACGAAGATCGCGAAAGTTTCTGCGTCAGTAGCGACGAAAGAAGAGGAGCAGGAGAGTTTGTACACGTTAAAAGCGTGTGGGCAGAGGTAGAGAGACGCGTTCGCGTCTCTCGCCAACGACAAAAGTTACGAGCACGAGAGATTTTCATTCGTAATGTGCGGTAAAAGATCGAAACCTCGTTCTCCTCCGACTCTCGCGTATATTAAAGAACTTGTAAAGCAGGATGTAATACGTCGCAGTGGCTTAAAACGCCGTTTAGAGAAAGAGAGAGAGAGAGAGAGAGAGCGAATTAAAAAAAAGTAATTACGAAATTAAATTTTAACGGCATGGAAAAAAATACTTTTTCTTGCTCCAATTTTTCTTCACGCACCGAATTTACGGGTATCGTTTTATATCGCGTTGTCCTGCTTTCGCGATCGTCTTTCATTCTTTTTATGTCGTTTTTTTTGTTCGTTTTTTTTATACATATATCCTCCTGTTATCGCGATCTCGCGCATTTTAATCGAGTACGTTGACCCTCCACCGGGATTCTCGTCGCCGCACTGTAATTTCTGCTCCGCACAACTAATAGCGCCTACATAATGTGTTACCGTACACATTGTACATAGTTGATGAGCTTTCATTATCCACCTCCTTTTTTCGCTCGAGTTACGATTCGAAATTGTTTCTAGATCTCTCGTCGTACTCGAAGTGGCAAGAGTTCTGTATTATATTCGATTATTAATCGATATTTCTTTTAATATTCTGCATTAATTTCAAGAACAAAATTGTATTAATTAGTTGAGCGATTTTCTTTCTTTCTTTTCGTTTCATTTCGTTTTTTTGCCACTTCGTTTATCGATAAAATTCAGTAAAAAGTCTGTTTTTTTTTATCGATTGTGCAGAACGAGCGTTTTTTCTTCGACGCGTTTCTTATATCTGCGATTTTTTTTCTCGTTTCACCCTGCTCGTCTGCCTTCCGGTTATACGAGAAAGGGAACGAGGAGGGGGGAGGGGGAGAGAGCGAGAGGGAAGGAGATTTATATCGCCGCTAAGTCTCGAACGAATAAATATTCCCTCTCGCGGAAAGGATTTCACGACTTCGTTCTTTCTCGCGTTACAAAATTACCGCCAGAGATTATCGTCATTTCTCTTATATCCTTATTTTTCCCCAGCTCTCTCTCTCTCTTTCCTTTCCTTCATTTCGCGATTGAACGTAACGAAGGTATTGAAAAACGTTTTATTTTTTAAACACACGCAGTATCGCGGATGCGTCAATCGCGATCAAAATCGTAAAAGATCGAAGACAGGTTGATCCAGCCAACGAAATAGTTCCTTGACTTATATGTCCACAAAAAGTTCAACAAAAATGTTAATAATTAAACCCGGATTTCCTTCTGAGAATTTTTTTTAAATCGCATCGGTTGTAATAATATTTTTTTTCTGATTATTCGTCATGAACTTATTCGTGGTTTTATGACGATCGAAGAAAAGAGCGGAGCTGGAAGCGAGCTGAAAGGACGCAAAGCGGATCATTTAGCGAACCGGTCCACCTTGTCGATGAAACGAGAGGACTATAATACGACTTCCCAGTTTTTTTTTTCGCCATTTTGAAATTTATACAAATATTAATAAAAGTTGCGTACTCAATTAGATTTAAATCCATCGCTGCACGCTGGAAAAAAATATTTTGGTAATAGTTTTTTTTATCATATTTTGCCAATAAAAGTATTTACTGTTTGTAATCTTTTAAAAAAATAGTTCAGTGAATCAGCTCTCTGTTTGCAGATTTTTCATGCTGTACCATCGAATTTTGGGAAGTTTTTTCATATATAAAGTTTCAACTTTCATTGGGATATCAGACTTGACCGGTTGGCTCGCCAGCGAGGACACGTGTGGGTGTCTTTCGAAGGGCTTTCTTCATCGTGGATCTCTCCAGCATCTCTCGTCTTCACGCTCTTGAATTTCTTCCTCATTCTTTCCACATGGCTCTGTCTCCTTCTCTCTTTCTTACTGTTGAAAATTGAGGAGTCAAGCCAGGAGGACTTGGTCTGTGTACGTTTGAATTTTTATCCACACATACACACACGTACATAAACAAGGAACGATCTTATTTACCGACGACATTTTGGTGAACCTTCACGTTCGACCATTTCTTTTCGCGTCTGTCGTGGCTGCGAAGGCCTCTCTTTCTTCTCGACGACGTACACACGTGCTGGGACGACAACATTTCAGGCTGCACGGACCTTTCCACTTGTGGTCATCGCTCTCTCCCTCTCTCTTTCTCTCCCTCGTAACTAAACGAGAATATAACGTTAATCAGATATTTGCACGTTCGAGTCCGCGACAATTTTGTTTTTCACCCTTCGGAGATCTCTCGTAAAAAATATATATATGCGCAAAATGAATGTTGTGCTTCCAATAAACGCTTTGCTTTGACACTAGTGTGCGTATATATATATAGCTTGCTCATATATACATATATATATGTGTGAGCAAGCATGATCCGCTCCTTTCGTCCAGTATGCGAAGCGGCGATATCCCTTACCTCTCGCTCTCGAGGTCAACGAACTCGTGCACGCGTCTCTATATGGAGAAAGAGCGGTAGAGGGAGCGAAAGAGAGAGAGAGAAAGAGAGAGGAGAAGAGACACGTTGATTATTTTTGCCCGGTGCGAGAAAGAGACGGAGAGAAGAAACGAAGAGTAGGCATCGTTCGAACGCGATTCGACGGGGGCGGCGGAAGCTGTTTGTAAAAATATATGAATATGGATAATGCATAAATTTATACGACTTAGTTATACGGTGGGTGCAGTAGGCGAGTCGAATTATTAGGTGGACAAATCGAATATTTCGAGCACGTCGATGATGCTACCTCGCTATTTAAATTCTTTTCTAAGAAAACAATTCGTTTGCTACATTTTCATGGAAAGCGATGAAAAACTCGGTGATATAGTGGATCGTCAACGACCGGAAATAGTACGAATTTTTGTTTGTTCTCTGTTAAGAAAAACTTTGTATTTCCTCGGGCGTACACGCACTTGCACGCACGTGTCACTAAGAACGTTCTGGGAGAACGAACGCGTCGCCAATTACAACGCTGGCTATCTCCCTGGCGGTCTGTTTTTAGTCACCGCGCAAATTCTCGAGACTTCACTGGCAATTACAGATATGTGTACAAACTGCTACGTAGAACGAAGGGAATCCTCGATTGGACTAGCGCGGTGTCGTCGGGAGTTCATACGATAAATGATCTTGGCGAAGAGAGAGGGTTCTACGGATCGGCGTATATAGCGAAAAGTTGCGATACGCACCCCGAACTGCCAATCAAAGTGTCAACGGGCTATCGTGTTTTCGTTCGTGCCGCCTCGAGGTGCTCGAAAAGCAAAAACTACTACACACGATGCGTACACGCGCGTATTAAAGCTGAACAGTTTCAGCCTGTGCCCTTCGGCAAGATGCAAAGATGCATCGTGTGATGTAAGGAACGCGTCGCATATATATGACTATAAATCGTGTGAGGTCATCGTGCATAAAAGATAAGCCGATCAAAATTGAAGCGGTAAATTTACTCGGAAAATTAAATTAACGATGTTTTTCAACTCGTGTCAATTTCCTATTACCTACTTGGTTGTTTTCGAGAGATTGGACGAGCAATTTCTCGAGGAATGGATATTCCTCTAAGTGATCGTTTTAATTTAGTAAAAGAAGTCGTTTTTCTTTGCATTTATACGCTTTTTTTTTATTAAATTGTTTATTCCAAGTCCCAGGCTGTTACCGTGGCTGGCACGTGAAATATAAATATATAGCGATATTTCTGGGTTCCCGATGCGGTCTCACCTCCGGCCGGAGGGTTCGCACGTTAATTGAATAATTTGCATCCCACCTGCCGGCTTCCGGCAGCCCCGATGCGGGCCGAGGGCTTAAAGCTTGTCTCTCTCTCTCTCTCTCTTCGTATTCGCGGAACCTTCAGCGTTGAGAAGACACGCGTATACGAGAGAAAGAGAGAGAAAACGAAGACGCATTGCCTGGCGCTCCTTTTTGCTTATAAGTCTCCTATATACATATATATCCATGTGTATATCTGTATGCAAAAGGTATTTCTAATCGCTTTGGTCGAAGAACGAGCGAATGAGAGAGGGAGAGAGAGAAACGTCGAGAGGTGGTGCGGTGTGGCGCGAGCTCGTTCCAGAGAGAACTCGAAGGGTCAGCGGGAGATATGCGGGAAGCTAGCTTGAGAACGTCAACGTGAAAGACCTACCGGGTAAGAACGACTGTCGAGACGATATGCAGGCAAAAGGCTCGCAAAACACTTTGAAATAAAACACCGAGGGTCGATACTGCCAATTATTGTAAGGTAGAAACGTTGAGAAAGGGCCAATTACTGGACATTGAAATCGTTCGAGAAAAACCACGACCGACGTACCAAAAACCATTGATTTTTGGTAAACCGAGTATAACGCATGCAATAATGTTCATAAAATTCAAATAAACTTTCCATCGACGCGATACAAAATTTATTTAAATTTAATAAACGATTTACGTAGCTCGACTCCGTTCGATGTTTTTAGCGATCTAACCGCGATGGGACAGTCTGTAGGTTGTCCTCCGTTCGACGGAGGAATGTTTCGACTCGTGTCTCCGAAAATTAAGAGCGAATAACCCAACTCGTACAACTATGTAAGTATATCGCCATAAATACATATATAGAGAGAACAGAGACGGGGAATGATGAAAACGATCGCGTGCACGTATACCGGTAACATTTCTCGTTTCAGAATTAAGGAGGACGTTGTTATATATATATAAATTCCGTGGTAGATACGAAAAGTCATGCGGGTTCGGGATGCACCGGAGTATTTACTACGGACATACGTTCAAACATTTTGCTCTCCGAGTCTCACATTTTTTACGACCCTACAAACGAGACCAACTTTCCTGCCATTTATTTTTTCTTCTTCTTCTTTCATATACTCTTTTTTATCCATTCAGGGACAATAATTCGAAAAACCGGATGGAAAATTGACTATTAAATTTGTGCGCGAGGCTTTCTCACTACGAACGGATATTCGTATTTATTTTAGTATTTTATCGCGAAAGAGGTAGCAACGACGAGATGCGCTCTGGGAAACGGAGCGAAGAACCTGATGGAGAAGGAGAACACGGGACGAAGAGGACTCCTTCATCTCTCGCCTCTCTCCGATGGTATTAGCAACGACTCTGTGTGTATCCCCGCGGTCCATACGCATCGGGGAATGCGCGGGGACGAGTTTTTTGCTCAAGGTGCGTTACGGTTAACCCGCTGATGCAGCCGACGAGCTTCGTATATACAGAAATACATAAATGTACGTATGTATGTGTCTTCTATACGTGCGAGATGCTCGAAGGAACGCGATGTATACGCTCGCTTCGATGAAAGAGATTCTTCTCGGTCGTTTCAGTTCCGAGGACGTGAAGGACGAGGTCGCCAATCGTCCATACGGGGAAACTTTTCCACCGGAACGTACTCGATTTTTTTTTCTTATCGTTTGAAATAACGAGTTTGCGTTTTATTTAAAATTTCGATAGATCGCGATATTAATTTCTTTTTTGTTTATTATTAACTTTGATGGAATCGTTACTCGTTTATCATCGAGAATTTTGTTTCATCGGAGAGTTGAGCAGACGGGTAGTGCTCGAGGTATCGGTGGAAACATTTATACGAGAGGGGGACTAGGTGTATCGATAGCGCAATTACCCGCTGGCAATAAGTGCTTCTTGAACGTCGCTTATTCTCTCAGGAGGGGGGAGAAGAAGTGCGCGCGGATTCTCTCCGTCCCGCTGAGAACGCGGAACGACCGCGAACAGATGTCGTTCCGCGGAATGCCGCGCGAGAGAAGCGTTCCCTCGCGTACGCGCCTCTCTCTCTCTCTCTTTCACTCTTACACGATACGAAGCAAAAAAAAACAACTGGTACCTTCGGTTTTTTTGTTCTTGTCTCCCTCCGGTGATATTTTCAAGTCACCGCTCGTACTTTATTTAAAACGAAGCAACGATTTGATCGAACGAAAATTTCTCATCGTGATTAACAAATGACGATAGTTTTATAAACTTGATAACGTTTTAATTAAAAAAAGGAGGGGAGGGAATGATATTCGAGCAATAATTTTTGTTATCTCGAACGTTTAAGACGTTCGCTCTCTTTGTCAACGACGAGTTTTCCCCTTGTCTCTTTTTTCTCTATTCCTCTGTCTTTCTCTCGGAAGGATCGTGAACTAAACGTCGTCGTCGTAGTCGTCGTCGTCTTCTTCTTCATGGCCGGTCTCGACCTTCCAGGAAGCGAGTCCCGGTATCTTCGCCTTTGACACTTCTTGCTACGGTCCACGCGCGCGTTGCAAAGAGCTATAAGACGTCTTCGCCTCGAGCGTCGCTTATATCTTCGTCCATCTTTCCCTCTCTCCCACCCCATTTCTTCCTTCGAGATTTTTCTTTCACTCTTTTCCTTCCCAGGCTGTTTCTCGTGGAGAAGAGGCGGCGCGTGATACCGCCACCTCTCGTCGATCGGGAGTGTCACAGACGTACGTCACGATGACGACGACGACTAGATCGACGTCGTCGTCGTCGTCGTCCTCCTCGTCGTCGTCTTCTTCTTCGTCGTCGTCGTCGTCGTCGTCGTCTCGAGAGAGCCCCTCGGCAAAGGTCACGGGATCGGCCTCGAGCGCAACGAATAGCCGAGAAATCGAGAGAAAGAACTCGATCTTCCGAAGCGCGCACCACCACCGTCTACTGTATAGTTAAGTTCATAGCGATTTTATACAGCGCGTACACTTTCGAGCGGGTATCGAATCGCGCTCACGGTGTGTCCGTCATCTCTCAATCTTTCTGACGTCGTACTCGGAATATTCAACGGGACATAAGTCCATTTACGTCGTACTCGGAGTAATAAATATACGTCCGTGCGACGCCGAGGCAATTGTTTTTCTTCTTTTGTTTTTATTTATGTGTCTTTGCCTCTTCTTTTCTTATGCCTCGTTTGAGGAAACGATAACATGTCATCGATAATTATTGATTTATCGATTTTTACGTCGTTACTAGGATTTTTTAACAATTAATTATTTGATTATTATCGATGATCGATCGATCGATCGTATCGTTGTTAAAACAACGATACGAGTATGTGCATGAAGATTTTTCTTTTCGATCGTACGTAAGGTTTTCCTTAAGTACGAACGAGTACGTGAATGGCAAGAGCGCATTATTAAACGTACGTACTACCGTAACACGGTGTATACTTGTCCGTTTGAGAATGGCAAAACGAGTGAAAAAGAAAGGAAGCGGCGGAGGAAAGGGTAAAAGAATCGCGAGAGTAGCAGCGACCACTTCGACTCTTTCTTTCTTTCTCTCTCTCTATCTCTCTCTCTGTCTCTCCCTCTCTCGGGCAAAGCAACTCATGGCACCACGATAAAACACTTATAATTGCCATTCGTCGGAGATCCACTATTGCCGCTAAGTAAGGATAATTGGCTTAATGACTCGAAGAAATATGGTATTAAAATTATCTTAGTTCGTTTCGCATTTTTCCTTTCCGCTGACCACTCTCTCGTCCATTTTTCCGTTTTCTTTTTCTTCGTTTCTATTTCGTACCGTACTCCTCTCTCTCTCTCTCTCTCTCTCTCTCTCTCTCGTCACTCCTTTTGTTCGTCTCGTCCATCATTTTACAGGGAAGGCTATTACACCCTAGTGACCTTCGTTAATGAGTAAAAACAGCGAACTCGTGATTGAGGGTTGGCAGCGATAAAAAACAAAATGAGACGAAAAATATTCCTTCGAGTTTCGCGCAAAATATCGAAGTAATTCATATTTATTTTAATTAAAGCCTTTCAAATTCAGAAAAAGCGAGTCGTGAAAATTAATTCTAGCCTTCGATTGCCGCGCGTTGCGCGTTACATTTGTGACGTGGGATCGTTTCGAGTCGTTATCGACGCTTTATTGTTTTGCGCCGGTCGTTGAGATAAACGGTAGCAAAACATTAGTCGTAAAAACATTATGCTAGGAGTGATCTTGGGACTAGATCTGAGAATAACGTAGTAACGAAAAATCGCGCGCGATTTCGTTACGTTCACGGAGGGAGAGGAAAGTCGGGCGAAAGAATTTGCTGACGGAGAGATTCGATGCTAATCTCACGAACGATGAAACGAAATTGGAGCTACGAATCGTGCATAAACGAGACATAAATATCGTTTAAACGTGTCGGACGTATCAAGTACGTGAAAATTTTTGGGTCGTACGCCGTAAGTAGAATTTTATGAAAACAAGCGCGACAACTGGATTGTTAAGTGATGCAAGTAGATCGTGCTACGTTCACAAGTATGAACGGACAAGATCCAGTTTCACGTGATAATTTACAATTTTGTTTTTGCATACGACAGGAAGCTCGGGACGATTTTACCTCGCTTTATGCAACTTTCGTGTAAGAATTATCTCGAAAAACGTGATTTTCGTGTAATTTATGTGCTGAAAAAAAAATTTCTCAAACGAGCTAAAAATTTCTATCGCTTATACACGATCCGCATTCTAATTTTTCAACGATCGAATAATCGTTGCGTTTAAAAAAAAACGTTCGTATAACGTCGGAGACACTTTTGAACGATTTGTATCTCGGCGGGGAACAAAAATTATCGCGCGAAGAAACAAAAAAGAAAAGAAATAAAAAGTAATTTCTCGAATCTGCAAAACGCCGGAAGTCGTTCATTCCTCGCTACTCGTTTTACTCGGCTTGGTATTCGAGAGCGTCTGACCACCGACAAATCTTTGCACTTGAAATGAATATATATATGTATGTCTGGGCATGCGTATGTGTATTCGTACGTGGCTCGTCATCCGGTCTGCCTGCTCAGCGAAATACGAAGATCCACACGGGCGCGATAAGCATCGGGAGAAACAAGAAAAAGAAAGAATCAGACGAGAGAAATTTTCTTTCCGTTTATTTATTCTTTTTTTTCTTCGTCTGGAATGCCGGAAGTACGAAAGTACAGATTCGACGATTATGCGCATGGACGCTCGCCCGTTCGAGCGTCGAACGTCGCGATAAAGGAATGGTGAGATGCGTTATGGAGCTAGCAAGATCGTGCCAAAGATTCAGAATCGTGCGGTCTGATCCAACTCTGCCGCACCTACTGATACTCAGACACCCGGCACTGTGATACGCGCAATCCCCGACCGATCGAACCACGCGTACGGGATCGAAATTGATCGAATTGCATTGTTTTTTTTTGTTCTCGAAGTTTTCAACACCTCGACGTCTCGATGAAAATCCATAACTCGAATATTTCAAGGATAAAACAACTCGAATCGTGACGTAACGAGAAGGAGCATACCATAATCGCATCAAACTACGAGAACCTCGCTCGAATCTCCAGTTTCAATAACGAGCTCCCGGTATACTAGAAATTTCCAAGGAACCCAGCGAAAAGGACACAAGAGGACAAGACCAAGAGCGAGGTCTTGCCATTCGTAGACTCGCGGTGTATAATAATTCATCGAGTTCCACGAAATATATACAGTCGGCTCTATACCGCTTTGTCATTCTCGAGTTGAACGGTTTTCTCGCGAGTACCGCCACTTGCCTCGAAACTCTCCGATCTGTGACTGCACCGAGATCACGCAGAGTCTCTTGCCACGAATCTGTTGTTTCTTCGAGTAAAACAAACGTTTCTTTTTTTTTTATTTACGTTTTATTTTAAGATTTTTTATATTCCACGCTCTTTCGTGAATTTTCTAGGTGGCCACACAAAGCGCGACCCCACGACGCTTTTAAACGCGAGCCTCTATCGTCTACGTACACGTGTACAGATCAGAGAGCAACGGGGCAACCAGGCAGATCACGCTATCCATAACGAGAGAGAGCGAGAGAGAGAGAGAGGCCTCTCGCGAATCGATGTATATCTTAACCTGTAGTGTATTATAAGTGCCGTGTGGCACATTGCCATTACCGTTACGCGCCGGTGAGAGACGCCGTTCATGAAGACGAAGGAAGCGAGGGAGTTGTACCGAGAATGATATAGGGAGGAGAAGGAGAGAGAGAATGTACAAGAGTGCAGGAGGCACAAGAAGAAGCAGAAGAAGAAGAAGAAGAAGAGGACGTTAATTTATGGCGCTCTGTTTAGAGGTCCCTTAACCCTTAGACTGCAGCGATTGGGATCAAGCTTCGTCCTTATAAAAACGTGGCGAAAAAAATTCAATTATTAATGAGAAATATGTTCACAAGGATTATCTTACAAAAAGCAAAGAATAAGTTAGATGCCTGTTTTGATTTATATAGAAACGAAGGAACGCACAATTATTTATCGTTATTTAAAATAACAGTTTATAATTATTCACTCGCACCGAACAATTTTTTTTCTAACTACATTTTTTTTCACACGACAATAAAAGTATTTTTGCAAAAGGATAAACCGAAACGACAAAAATGATTAATTGCGCCTATTTGCCAATGGGTAGACCGTAATTACTCAGATTATATGGAAGGAAAAGTCTGGAATGAAAAAAATGCTAGGTGAATGATAATTGAAAGTACGAAGTAAAAAAAAAAATGCGGAGTGTATAAGAAAGAATTAAAAGTGGAATGGCAGTCGAGACGAAAGTGTATGTGTGTTGCTGCCCTTGAAGGAGCAGAGGGGCAGGCAATGGTAACAACGAGGAATTACGACGCCGAACAAAATGGGGAGTTTCTTTCTACCGCCGCGTGTGAACCAGGAATATATGAACTCGGTGGTACGTACCACGATCGTTATAATGGACGAATAAGAAGTTCCGCAATCCCGAACGTTGTTGAGGCAAAGTATAGAATTTGTTCCGATTGTCAATAGTACCATAAAGGTTACTTCAGACGAGGCGGCAAGGACCTGGACGTCTCAGCAATGTCCTCTAACTCTATACAAATTCCAGAGTCGAATTCCAAAGCTCGATTAACTTTTGCTTCTTATATATATCTCTTCGTCGAATTAAATTTATTATTTCGTGCGAAATAAATGTAGTTTCGTTTTTTGTTTTCATCGTACGGAGGTAATTGTACTTTATAAACGACTGCGAGTCGAAAGAGACGCCCACGACCGAAAGCGTTCGTGGTCGGGGAAACCCGATGACCCCGAGGACCATTGGCGTCGAGAAGCCGACGAGAAACTCATACCGCTTCGCGAGAGGCTCTCACTTTGCCAGGCGAACCGTGCGCGAACCCCTTCTCGTAACGTTCTCCTTCGGTTTATTTTACGATCCTGTGGTTTTAGAGGGTGCGAATAAGAAGTCTGGGTCAGTAGGGTCTTTTAACGATCCAATTCCGCGAATCCCGGTCAGCTCCGGCTTAGAAGCCGAGCGGGAGAAAAACATTCGACATCGAAAAAAAGAGAATTAAAAAAGGGAGAGGAAGACGAGAGGAGAGTTAGTCCCTTGAAATCACGCGGAACATTGTTCGATCCCTTCTGCCAGGCAATCGTACAAACCGTTGTTTTTTCATCTCTCGAACGGATAAATGTCTCTCTCTCTCTCTCTCTCTCTCTGTCTATGGGTGTAAATTTTATGGTCGACCGAAGGCACGCGTTTAAACGTCGAATATCTTTCTCGCGTCTACTTTTCTCAAAGGTGGAGTTGATTCTACCGCGATCGAGCGCAACGAAACGTTACACTAGAAAGAGGGATAAAAAACCTTAGGTGGGAAAAACGGTATAATATGAGTTTCGAGTCTTCAATCCACGCACACGTCGGGTTTCGATACAACCGCTCATTTTCGATGAACGATGAAACGAGCGGTTTATCCTCGACACATATATTTTCCCGTTCTGCGGTATGGTCGAGGAGAGAAACGAAGAGAATTCAGCCACAAGTGCGTGTACACACGCGTCGGGTATTAATGGAACGTCGAGAGGACGAGGATGAAGAGGAGACGTTGCTTTTCTAGCTCGTCACTGTGACCACTCGCTCTACGAATCGCTCGCGGTCAAGCCCTATCGCGCTTTCTTCAGCTTCTTGTCGTACACGCCTTCGCATCGCCGGGAGGATATTTTTCAAACAACTATAATTTATTCTCGAATGAATTTCAACCTTAATCAAACATTGAGAAAAAATGTTGATGTTTGAAGATTTCGATATGTCTCGAGTCGAGGATCGACCGAATTCGGGCGGACAAAGGAAACGTCGTGGAGTCGGTCGCGCGTCGTGGTTCGAACATTTTCTGCGCGGCCTCCTGCGAAGGTGGCGAAGGTTGTATGGAAGTTGGCGCGAAGAAGACGAAGAGAGAATGAGCGACGAAGGTGGAGGAAGGTTAGGTAACGGTCCCGCAGTCAAGAAGCCGCTTTGCAGACACGACGTCTGTACTGTTCGTGCACGAGAGAGAAAGAGGGAGAGAGAGAGGGAGAAGATAGCTCTCTAGCTCGGGGCCCCCGCAAGAGAGGCAGAAGGATCAAAGAGAGGCGAACGGGGCTGAAGAGCCTGTGGGATGCGACCTCCTCCCTCCTCCTCCTCCCTCTCTCTTCCTCACACCACTTCACCTCTCCCACACGTCATTCACAGTGAAATATGGAACATTACTGGCGGAGCAAAAGCCCGCGATGCGAAGTAGGTGGACTCTGTTTCTCGTTCGCGAGGAAGGTTCACGGTGACTTGTGAGATGCACGAGTCACACAGACAAACACGCGCATACGAGACTGGTGAGACGACAAGAGGATCGCGAACGGAAACGTTAAAAGCAACGGCAAAATTTCGCGAATGCATCATCGTCGTTAATCAACAAGGCCACTTTGTTGCCCTTGCCACGACGTGTCGTAAAAAAGACATCTTGTTTCCTTCTTATCGCTACGTCCTCTGACGCGTGGATTCTTTTTATTTTGCAAGCGTTCGGTCACTCGAGATGACCCGGAATCTTGAAAACGAAGGGGCCGGGCACCATTAAAAATTATTTTTTCGAGCGAATAATTGTCAACGATTGTTCGAAAAAAGCGATTTATATACATTGTTATTTTTTAATGGTTTTTGGTTCACCGACTGGAAAACTAACGGTAAAACGCTTTCGAGGACGTCATGAATATTTACAGCAGGTAGGAGAACCGTTTGGTGATATATCGAATGGTTTTCTGGATCATCTTCTTTGCCATTCTTCTTCTTCCTCCATGTGCTGCGCTCCTACGTTCGTCCAGTCGCTCGGTTTGAAGAAAAGTTTGCCGGGCACTCGTGACCGGTCTCACCTGAACCCGGAGTCGGGGCGAGACGCTATCTCGCCACGATATCGTTGGACCAACGAGCACGAATACAAGGAGAAGAAGACGAAGAAGAGGAGGAGGAGGACGAAGAAGAAGAAGAAGAAGAAGCATCGTGCTACCATGTGGAAGGTCAAGCAGGAATGAAGAAGAATGAAGAAGGAGGCAACAGGGTGTACCGTTCGAGTTTGTTGTTTTTTTTTCTTCCTTGCCTCGATTCCATCCTCGAACGAGACTCGGAATACACACGGTACAAGCTATTTGTGAGGATATACCGCGACGCATACCAGAGATCCATTCGGACACTCGAAGGTCGGAATTCTCGCGGTGTGTCTTCTCGAGATGAGACATAGTTAGATTCGGGGTTGTCGCTTACTTTGACCCTGAGAGGTTAGAGAGTAAGAGAGGGACAGGAACCGTTTTTACGGTGATTTACAGCGATGCCCTCGGTGGTTGCGCCGATAAAAACGCTTTGATGTACAAGGGGGGCAGTTTTGCGGCGGACCGTTTTTTTTGTTCGCGTCTCGTCGTCTGGTTCCCTCGAACTCGGAGCAAAAGTAAGATCCCTAGCGAAGATGATACGGGTCGCGGCGATAAAAGAAAAGCACCGTCACTACTTTTTTACGTTCCCTCAGGGGAGCTACCGTTTTTTTTCGAAGGGATGACCTTGAATGACCTCCGTCAACGACCCCGACATAAAATAACATTTTTTATCGCACGATTATTCGAAATATTCGAAGACCTCGGTGTACGAATGAATACATAAAGTCTCGCGAGACGCAGGATCAGATTCGAGTTCACTGCCGATGACCTTCGTGACTCGGGGGAGGCTGGAAGGTCTTTCGAGGAGTTAAGGTCGATCGGTTGCATACGATTGCGAATACCGAAGAAGAGAGCGAAAAAATGGCGGGAAATCGTCGAGACAAAAGACGTTGGCGGATGAAGAGGTGAAAAGTGGGGGTTGACCGAGAGGGGGAGGGGGGGGGGGCGAAAGTTCGTATCCTTAACGACGTACTTTCCGGTAGATCATTCCCGCGAGATCCATTGCCTCTCTCACCTCGTCGAGAGCCCGCGGATCTCATTATTTCGTATGGTTTGTCCACGATGCGGAATACATAAAGACCGACAGAGGGAGAGAGAGAGAGAGAGAGAGAGCGAGAGCGATGATTGAGGAATGCATACCGATGCATCTATTGTTCATTCGAAGAATCGACAATATGCGCGTGTTATGGCCACGACGAAGAACGAGTGGAAGGAAAAATAAAAATAAGAAGAAAAAAAATTCGAGAGGGAAGTTGTTACGGAGGGAAGTGGACGAATCGTGAAGGAAAGTTTTGTGGTCGATCGAGCCCGAGAGAGGTATGTGTACCCCGTGTCTCATTATTTCGTATGGTTCGTCCACGAAGTGGGACACGCGGGGACGTTTTTGCAGCCCCGCGCAATATGGCACGGTGAACGGTCGCTTCCTGAATGTTTATTTAACTCAATGCGCACCCGGACCACCAACGTCGCGACCCACGAACATTTTGCAATCGTAGATCGCTACTCTCTCGTTGTAACTATTTATCGTTACAACAAAGATCGGCCAAGATCTTCGATCTTTGATAACGTCGAACATCGTCGACGTTAGAAATATTGCCGAGACAACAGATCGATCCGGGCCACCGACGAAAATGTTGAAGT
Organism: Netelia fuscicornis; assembly: GCA_946811545.1. Taxonomy (NCBI): domain Eukaryota; kingdom Metazoa; phylum Arthropoda; class Insecta; order Hymenoptera; family Ichneumonidae; genus Netelia; species Netelia fuscicornis. The sequence goes on from OX328015.1 coordinate 41,134,881, forward strand.
TGACACGAAGCGGTGAAAGCAGATCGGGAAGTGTACTTACCGATCGCGTTTCAATCGCGACTCGAAGCTCGGCGTTAGAAAATCGTTCATGGGGATGGAATTGCCCAAGTGTTGCTTACCTCCTCCCTTCCTCCGCGCCCGAGTCTCATTATCGAAATTGGAATAGAGAGAGAAAAATCTATCCGACGAACGAACGAAGAGGGTACGAGTCTCTCTCTCTCTTTCTTTCTCTTGGTACATTCTCACATATCACGAATGCGGATGACCTCGAGCTCAGAGAGGCATCGATCTTGCCCTCGTGCTCGGGGCGCACTCTCGAACTTCCCACTCATTATTGGTAGCGGTGCTCGGTGCGCATACGGGCAAATACGATCGTTGGTACCAGGAACGGTTCTCTACCGATCCTTCCGCAACCACGGTGACTAAACATACACACACACACACATACATACAAACGTTATTATACTCTCGTGTATATATGTGTACCAGTTGGAGCATTATACATTGTGGTACGTTGTGTGTCTCGTGGAATGTAGATCGTCGGACAAGCGAGGCCGCGTGAGCGTTGTTAGAGAAAACGAAAGTTTTCGGCCCACCAGTACATCCGCGGCCTGGATGAATGGGGGGAATCGGTTGGTCAACGATCCAGTCGTTGTTCCACCGAGGATTACGTTCCAGCCAACGAGACTATGTCGATGCCAACGACTGTGACTACGAAAACGAACGAGCCAATTTCGCGGGTCTACGAGCTCACGCTCCCGTACACAGAAGTGGTTTATTTTCTATTCCGGACGCTCTCTCGCGTTCTCCACGTAAATCCATCTCACTCTTTCTTTCGCTCAGAGGTCGTCGGGGCTAATGGAATGTTTTCCTGAGATAAGAGGAGACCTTCTCGTTGCCCTGATTCCCGACCGTCGTCATCTCGCTTTTTTTTTACCTTCCGCTCTTCCGAGCTTCACTCCCTACCCACTTCTCTCTCTCTCTCTCTCGTAAAATTCCTCCCACTTCTTCGCGGTAGCTTTGAGAATCATCCACTCTCTTCTTTCTTAACCCTTCCGATGTCTCTCGAGTTCTCTCGTATACGTTTCCTACCGTCGTTCTGGATTCGTGCAGAGCGAATCAGGTTTCCGGATCTCGCGTTGAAAGCGAGCTGAGCGAATGGAGAGTACACGATATAGAACACATCTCGCGTCACCTAGAAGCGGATCTTCCGCGCGGTTACTCTCTCGCAATGAGTTTCGCGGCCTCGTGAGCCACGCCGATTTGCATGCTGCGACGTGCAAGCCCGAGATAAAGAGGAGATGGTGGTGAAGAATGAGAAGGGGGATGGAGCACGTTTTACGAGCGCGAAGTAACGCCCAGAGATTTACAGGATTTCGCGTTTCTCGAGGACGATCGCGTCTCGAGAAATTATGTTCGTGCAGAATCCTCGTCGGGACAAAGAAGCAATGTTAAAGGACATCGGGTAACGTGCCTCGGTATAAACGTCATCGTCCATAATGATGTTTCGAAATCCAACGGAGATTATCCCAAGACTGAAAATTCCAAGGATCTAAGTACGTTTATTCGAAAAACACCTCGTATACGCCACTTTAACTTCCTTCGCCCCTTCGCCACTTAACCATGCGCTATGAAAAACCGTATCTGTATCGAGTTTTATGTATCTATTTATCTATACGATATTCACGACCCCCTTTGAGAAAATTTCCAGTCTCTCTCTCTCTCCACCTCCCTCTTCCTAGGGGGAGGCGGGAGATACGTTACATACGACGAATCGACGCAAAGAGCGGTCATAAAGGAGAGCCTACGTATCAACGGTTGGACACATACCGCACGGTATAGTTCTAGACGCACGATTTGCATAGTCGACGAGAGAGCTTGAGGTAGTCAAGAGACGGAGAGACGGAGAGAGAGAGAACTTTACGAGGTCGGTGGCTGCCGGCATAGATTTTCATAGTGTAACGCCTCTCGCCACGGTCGGCGCTTTTCTGCCTCGGCAACTTCTCGGCGTGTTTGCCATATATACGTATAGCTAAACGAGATGCTGTGGGAGCTCGACTGCTATGCAGCCTTCTCAACAAATATATATATATATATTGGTGTTGATATAGCATCGTTCGAGTAACGGACGTTTTGCCGAGCGTGCTGCGGTGGCGGGACAGACGAGGGAAAAGAGGCGCGTGAGAATTACCGCTAGGAAAATTCGAGAGGATCTCAGGAGCGAAGAGAGGAGAACTCACCGGTGCATATATGCTCGATCCAGACAACAACGGACATTACGAGAGAGCTTGGGTGTAGACGTAACGCGATCGGCATCGCTGCTTCTAAGTTCTTTCGCCGTTTACCGTACACCACAGCTCTTTAAACATCTCGTAGAATACTAGAGAACATTTGATTTTTTCATCTCCGAAAATTCATACAAATTTCAAAACCCGATAAAAATCGATCCGAGAGACGAACGAGACGGTGAAAAGTCGGGTCTTTTTAACGAAGTGTGGAAACAATGGGACAACCGTCTATTAAGAAATAGCGTAGAAAAATCAAACTGGCGCTTATCTCGAGGGGCAAACTTCCTTCTCGACTTCGTGGAAGTTTCGGTGAACTTCGCGAAGCACGAGTCGGTCGCGACTGTGTTGAAAACATGCGCGATGTCGAAGCGTGCCCACGCGAACGCCTTCGAATCCGTCGACGTGAAACAACGGCGAGAGAGGACGACGACAACGACGACAAAGACGACGACGGCGACTACTACGACGCGGAAGCCCCAAGCTCCTCGATTTATCGCCTATCGAACAATAGATCTCTCCTTTGCTATCTCTATCTCTCTCGTTCTCTCGCTTCAGCTTGCAGATTTAATCCACCAGGACTAACACGATTGTTCTTAATATAGAACAAGAAGTTCGCGGCTTGTCTGTGATTCCAATTCTCGCCCCCCCCCCCCCCCCTCCCGCCCCTTTTTCTCAGCCACCGTTTCCCTCTCGCTCTCGTCTTTTTAGAGATTCAACAGATTTATATGTATATATGTATAAATCAACGTGTTTATACATTATTATACCGGGTGCATCGTACCAGTTGCATGGACTGCGCGGAAATCACGCGTGTACGGAGAAAACCGGCCGTATCTCTTCGTAAAACAGAAGCAACACACCCGGCGCGTGTTTTGCGATCGCTCTCCTTTATAACTATTATTCATCATCGCATGTGCATACTTATAAACATCGCGAGCCAGGAGCAGAAAAGACTTGAAGAACCTCTCTCTTGCTCTCTTTCGCTCTAAGCTCGTTCTATGTGCCCGAGATCACGAGAGACGTAACACCGTGGGAGCGTGCGAGCACGGGTTTCACGGTGTTCTTCCTCGTGAAAGTGATATCTATCCTCCTCCCGTAGCGCGGTAGTCGCGTATTTTCTTTTTTTTTTTATATCGTTTAGGGCTATGTGTATAGCTAAATTGCTGGAACCGAGGGCTATAAGCGGTTGTTAACGGTGGTCGATACTTAACGCCTATAGCTTGAGGAAAATGTGCGTGCTTGAAATTGAAAAAATATTTGAAAGATTATTTTTTTTTAAATTGTTATTGTTTTTTAATTAATCATTTTTTTCGATGATCGATGAATGTCTCCCGAAGGTATTGACGAATTTTTATTACGAAATCAGACTTATATTCGGAGATTTGAAGGAGGAGGAAAATAAGCGTGGGTGAAATTGAAAAATTATTTGAACGATTGATTTTTTTTTAATTAATCATTTTTTTCGACGATCGATGACTGTCTCCCGAAGGTATTGACGAATTTTTATTACGAAATCAGGCTTATATTCGGAGATTTGAAGGAGGAGGAAAATGAGCGTGCGTGAAATTGAAAAATTATTTGAACGATTGATTTTTTTTTTTTAATTAATCATTTTTTTCGACGATCGATGAGTGTCCCCCGAAGGTATTGACAAATTTTTATTACGAAATCAGGCTTATGTTGGGAGATTTAAGAGAGGAGGGAAATGTGCGTGCGTGAAATTGAAAAAATATTTGAAAGATTAACTTTTTTTAAATTGTTATTTTTTTTTAATTAATCATTTTTTTCGATGATCGATGAGTGTCTCCCGAAGGTATTAACGAATTTTTATTACGGAATAAGGCTTATATTCGGAGATTTAAAAGGAGTAAGAAGCGGAATGGTTTCTCGGTTAGATCATCGTTGCTGATAGATCGCGGGCATTTGTTTGCCCCGGCTATATTGCCTCCTGTCCCGTCGCTTTCGTTCGCGGGATATATAACCGAGAGAGCCGCCGTATGGCTTCTCTCTTAGTCCGATCGCGTCCCCGGGTCCTATTGCGCAATTACACGCTTACATTAGGTATTACATACACACGCGCGTGGATCCCGACGAGATCCGCGAGGACTTGATTTTTTCTCTCTCTGGCTCACTCTTACCGCGCTAAGTGAATAACTTCTTCGAAGAACCTTTTTTTTAACGGTCTCGTCTTTTTTTACCATTACGTATCTGGAAATCCTTTTTAGTGGGTGGATCGAAAGTTTTACGCACGCTGGACGACGAGAACTTTCTGTTCGACGGGAATAAGTTCGATTAAAAACAAGAAATGATACGAGAACGGAAACTGTTATCATTTTTATCCGAATCGATCGATCATCGATGCTAAATCGATAAAGTTAGATCGACACATTTCTAGGTTGGCCGATCGAGAAAAAGTTCACGCATGGGGCAAGGGTGTGTTTGATATGCTCGTGCGTTTTATATCGTCTGGGAAATTTGCCGATCGCGCGTTCACGGTCGATTCACGCGAGAACGCAAGACGACGACGACGACGACGTTGTTTCGCGAAGCCGGCGCGCGCGAGCGTCTATCGTTCATGCGGTGTGGAACGTGGGACGTGATCGACGAGCCGCGAATTAATCTCACGTGGCAGGGAGAATTACTCGGTGCTGGTGCGCGAGATGCGATTATCCGCAAGACTCGCTTTTGCGGTGGTACAACGATCGATCGAGAACGATCCCCCGAGAGAGGAGGAGCAACGGCGAAAGGGATCGAAAAAAATTCATTCGAAAGAGGAATAAATCGAAATCGATTTTCACACGGGAAACTCGATCGATCCGTATCGAACAAAATTGAGAACAAAATGTTTTTGATTTTTACGATGTCTTTCATCGAAATAAACAAAAAAAGCATTCATCGTAAAGTTCCATGTTCTTTTTCCGTTCTATTATTTTTCTTCTTTTTATCTCGAATAAAAAGAGATTGCGCTATCGAGGTGAAATAATCCAATGGGGAAACAGAGCGGGAGAGGGTCAACTTCGTGATATATATAGACAACAAAGTAGATATCCATGGTACGTATTAAGTGGCAGGAGAGGGTGGTGGGTGGGAGGCGACCAAAGTGTCCTTAATCGAGGCGTTATCGTCGGGTTGACGGCTCGTTGAGCCTTTCACCGATCGAACCAACGATAAAAATCGACTGGTTCTAAATAGGACTATCGTTAACCGACCGCCGTCTCTCTTAAACCTTTATATTGTGAGACTAGGATTATGAATATATGTCTATCGGCGTAGATACGCGTGTAATAATATAGCATGGAATATTCATACGCAATATTTATCGTCGGGGTCGTATCGAGACCAATTTTGAAATTCTGAGAAGTTGAATAATAAATAATGACCGGGATATTAATTCGAGTTAAATAAACGATGGGAATAAAATTAAATTAATACGAATATACTACTGATAATATTTTGACCCGAGATAACATAAATAATTGACGAATCGAGATAAAAAAAAATAGTTTCATTTATTCTCCGACGTATAATTTTCATTAATTTTAAGGATTTACGTGGGAGGATTGAAACGATCGAACGTATCGATCGATATATATGTATATATATATATGTTCGTATACAAAGATATTAGTGCCGATAGAAGGCATATAATAATAGCCAGGGAGAAGAGTTTCGGATCTCGTTTGCGGTCTCTCGGGGCGTGTATTTTCTGCTACGGATGGTAGAGATTTCCGAGTCTCTTTCTCTCTTTCTCTTCTCTCGACCACCGGCCTCGCGGAACGTTTTGCGGTATGGTGGCGAACGTAACGAGTGACTGTAAAACCGGCGCGACCTACAGGGAGAAAAGACGACTATCGTCTCTATAACGCTCCCGGTAGAGGGAGAACCGAGACACGACGAGAGGTAAGAATGCAATCGAGAAGAGAGGCACACGCGATATCGCTCTCGCTTTCCGTGCCAGGGACTAGAAAATCATGACGTTCGTATCTACACACACACACACACACAAACGTCCGAGCGAGATAAAAACGAATAACCGAGATCGACATCGACGTTTTATATTTTAAAAAGGACCTAATGAAGACAAATCGACGAGATATGTTTGATGACCGTAAATGGTGATGCAACAATTAAGAGCACCACGCGAGAAGCTCGAGCACGCTCGAATGAACCAACAATCATTAAGTTCATCTCGTTCACGAACGAAAATAATCTTTCGTCATGGAACTTCGCGGTTCGAAAAATTGAAAATATAGTTTCTTTTTTTATGCAAGATCCGTGAATAGAGACGAATATAATGAAGAAATAAAGAAAGAGAAAACTGACCTAGTGAATAAACGGTATTCGAGCAATTACGATGGATGACAATTGAGAAAATAAAAATGACGATCACACGATGACAATGATATTTTTTTATTGCTAAAAAAAGAATCTTAAATTTGGCTCGGAGAAGAGATAACGATCCTTGAATTATTTCCAATGACGAGGATCGAGGATTAAAATGATAATAATAATAATAATAATAATGAAACGTTGCGACTATTTCGCAATCGATCAGATTAGCGATAATTCACGAACGGATTTATGTATTTGGATCGCGAAATCGGTAGTCATCGATAAAGTAAACATGTAAATTACGCAAAGGAGCTGGCCACCGATATACTTCGCAGTCACTCAAAGTCATTTGTTCTCCTCGACCGGACCACGCTTAAAGTCACGACGGCGAGTAAGAACTCACGTTTTACGTACTGCCAATGCTTTTACGTTCGTGATCCGAACAACGCCAGAAGTACGAAGGTCTTCGGGCGAAGAAAGTTCATCGGGAGGGAGAGAAAACAAAATTCTTAAGTATTTGACGTATTATCGAAATTCGTATTCTTACGATAATTTCAGGATCTCTCGTATCGTTCGATACCTCGCGAGTCGACTTTCTATTATTTTCCTCACAAATTCATTGAAAACAAATTATTTTTCATCATTCTTACATTTTTCTTTTAAGTCGATTAATTTTTATCCTAAAAAAATGTTTCTCCTTTCGTACTCGCGTTATTATTATTATTATTATCGTTGTGTTGTTTTTTAATTCTCCACCACGCCTTGCCAGTTTAAAGTCAGGTATCGATGCTACAGTACGAGCCTTCGTTTCTCGTACTCGCTATATAGAAATACAAGATCTAAAGTTACCTCCGCAGGTATACGCGTGAAAGAGTCTTCGGGTCTTTCACGAAGAAGAAGTATCGAGTATAGAGCGAGAAGGTGGAGTGGTATTGAGAGAACAGGAGAAAAGTAGTCGCGCGAGACAAAGAGGGTGCTCGAGCAAGAGGGAGGGAGAATGAGAGAGAAACAGCGAAATGAGAGGGGTATGGGTAAAGAGTCGAGACCGGGGCAAGGCTCGCTGCCAAGGGCGCCAACTCGCGGTCCACGGAGAGGAAGAGAGAGAAGAAGAGACAAGGAAAGAGACACACCACCTTTTCTCGTTCGCCTCATTGCGGCTCTCCCTCGTCCTACCACCAACTGCTGGTACTACTAGCAAGGGGAAAGAGACCCGGTCAGTGACTAAGACGCGATATAGGCATTATAAGATCTATAGGTATATATATATATATATATATATATGTATATATAAACGTGGAAGCCTTTATGGCCTCGAACCGATACGTGCTTTTGTGCGACTCTGTGCGGGACCTGCCCGTAAAATTGTCCGGTTCTCGATCGACTACCTGCGCCCTCCATTGCGTAAGTCATAGTCGAGGATTTCTATACAACGCAGTATTGCCAATTGACCGAGGCTAAAAAACATAAATCTGTCGTATGTAAGATAATAAAAGTAACAAAGAAATTGAGATAAAAATAAGATAGGTTTAAATAAACGACGATAATTAAGATCGAACGAAAATCGATCGCAAAGTAGCGCTATCTCGTATGTCACGCATGGTCGCGCTGAATAATGCGAATGAGGGACAAACAAAAATACGCGGGAGGAGGCTAAACAGAGCGAGCACGCGGGAATAACGGGGAAAATATGCAAACGATGAAATATCGTGCGTAATAACAGAGGCGACTCCCTTTCTCTCTCTCTCTCTCTTTCTCTTTCGTTATTCGTGGTATATATAGGGCTATATAGATATATAGATAGAGAGATAAAAGAGGGAAGGATTTCCAGCGTCGCTGGCGGTCGGTATGTTAAATGCTTCTTCTCGGGATCTCCGGGGCAGATTTTTTCCCCTCTCCCTCTCTAGACTAGTGGAATGAAAGAGTTGCCGAGAAACCGTGGTGAAAACTATAAAATCTAACTAACTCTCGACAAAGCAAATAAATTTAAAAGAAACACGAAACTATTTAGAAGAAAATAACTAATTTTCTTTTTTACCAACGACGTTTAATATATTTTTAGATCGTCGTGTCCTGGCACCGAAGGACTTATCTACTTGGGAAGTTCGTTCGTACGACCTACTCGTGTCGTTCTTCCTGTTATACGCGATTGTTCATCTTTTTTTTTCTATCAGCTGTTCGGTAGAAACGCCACGAGTACGAGAATTGGCAGTAACCTCACGTACGAAAGCTTGTCGCAATGCCGCGTGTGTAAAAATCTTAATCCTTTAACCGCTTCCTAGGCTTCCTCTCGCCTCTTGTCGCACGATTTAATAATCACGTATCGAGCTCGATATCCGATTCGTGGTTACGATTGATCAATACCCGGAACGAGACGTTGGGAATCTTCGAAACGCTTTGGTTACACAGGAAGTACGAACTTCCGCGTTATTTATCGATGTTAAATTTATAAATAAAAGGAGAATAAGAAATTCGATATTTCCAGTCGCAACGACGAAAACAAAAAATACAAAAACATAATCGCATAAAGAAAAAAAAAACGATAATAAAATTGGACGTTAAAATTGACGAGGTTATCTCTCATCGTTACTCTTTCCTTACCAATCGACTCGTCAATATTTCAAAAACAAATGTATAAATATAACTGAACACTTTGAGAAACGGTCGTGAGACTTGACCCAGATAGTACTAACGCATTACACGATGCACTTCGTGGCTCGAGGCATGGTCTAAAGTACACTGTAACATATATATATGTATAGCAACAGCAGGTACCCAACAGTTCGAGTCTATGACGTGGAGAAATGTACGTGTGAAATCGTGTAATAAAGTATAAGACTGTGCGAGATAACGACCAAAGAACATCAAGGATTCTCACTCCCATTTATTTTTCCATTTTTTCGCTCCGTACGTACGGACACTTTTGTCCCCATCGTCATTACTCTCGACTGCGCGAAGTACGATGAAAAGATATTTCCAGAATTCCGTGCAACTGGTTACCGTTCCCAAAGCTCGAGAGAAATGGCTGTCGACTCTGACCTTTCGCCATTACACATGTGCACGTATAACGTCACGTCCGTGGACTAGGTCCCTATTTCTTTTTCCCTCTCTTTCCATCCTTCTTTTTTCTTTTTTAATTCTCGGCCGAGACGATAATAACGATAATCACGTTGATGTCGCGTGTGAACGTCGTCTCGAGCCTCGGGACGATTGTCGCACTTTTTTTCTCTCTTTCTCTCTTTCTCTCTCTGTCTCACTGTTCCTGCCTTCCTTCAGCTAATACGACTCGTTCCACACGCCGATTAACCCCCCAACCCCCTGTTTCACCCCGGGTGTAATCTCGAATTCGAAATGCGTGACTCTAACATCAACTACTACGGCTCGAAATCTCGCGTGATCTGATACGAGTTATTATTTCAACGCAGCGACAAAAGAAATAATGTTCGTAATAAAAATGGATTGAATTTCTTTCTTATCGCTCTCCTCGGATGTTTCTGTTCTCGTGTGAAAGAAAAAAAAAACGAAAACAAAAAACAAACGAATGTTGCATAGTTTTTTTCAATCGGATAAACATCACGTATTGCGCACTTGAATTTCGCGATGTATCTGTTTCGTAGTTGATACGAGAGGAGATGGGGAAGGAGTGGGGGGGATTTTGACGAGGGTGAGGTAAGTTACTTGATTAATCGCATAATTCATGAGTCTCGCGAAGAGCGTGCGCGAAGAATGCAAAAGTTAATGACTGACTGACTCACCCGGTGTGTCAGAGAAAGAGAGAGAGAGAGAGAGAGAGATAGAAATAAGCAGTGGCGGAGGTGCGCACGCTACGCGCGTTGGTAGCTACGGCGTGGGGATAATATTATAATTTAACTCGGGCGCCATAGTGACATAAGCCCGAGCACGCAACACGTTTCTCTCTCACACGTTGATACACATCGCCTCGGGGAAATTTCTTTGGAAAATAAAATCTCGCGTTACATTGTGCGAAGCAAAATTTATATTTATCATAAAACAAATTCGAATATATTCTTTTTTATCAAAATCATTCACCAGATAACGACTGAACATGATTATTTCGAATTTCGCAAATATGAATTATTTTTTTATTTTTTTTTATTATCGCGAACGTACGTGTTTGTAAAATCGTCCAAGATCGAGCACCCACGCTCGCGATGCGTGTGTAACGCACACATAATACGTACGTATAAATAGCGAAAGAGCGAACGGGGCAAAAGTGAGACCGAAGAGTTGGCTCGCGTGTCTACGAGCCCTCACGCGAGGTGACAGTGAAAGTAACCAGTCGCATTCCAACAGTCGTGCCCGACGAGCCGAGCAAAACACGATAATGATAATCGCCAATCGATCGTATACACACAAACACACGTGTATATACATATATGAATATATATATACGTATATATGTATCAGCATTGAATTCATTCATTTTTCATCGTCCGAGTGTTATAAAACACACAAACGTACCTACACAGGCCCGATAATTTATTGCTAATGAAGTACTCACGAATACGTTTTTCACCACACCCCATAAGTACCCGGTGTATAAGCAAAGTATACGTTTTCCTCCGCGGTGTTACAATCTCGTTGTGGCGCACCGGGTCGAAAGGATCGTTGAGACGTCGTAAAAGTACGAAAAAAAAAGAAATAAAACAAATATATATCTATATATGACCCAATCGACGTATTCCTTACCTGGAACAATAAAAAAGTATGCAAATTAGCAATGATGCAAGATTCTCCGGTCCGACATTATGCAAATTCTAATCGGATATAGGGAGGTTAATGGTCTCGTTGTATATCGTTTCGTGATAAAAAATAAATGGAGAAAAAAGGAAACGAAGAAAAATTAAAAAGGGCAAGTGTGCCTCGAAGTAACGAGTAATGAGGGCGAGCCATATAGTACCAGCACACACAGACGTACACACAGATATACAAATATATATAGCTCGAATATAGCTCGAAGACTTGTGTATAAATAAATAATAAGAATGGTAACGAGATCGAGTCAGAAAAAAAAATTGTGGTGTAAGCAAAACAGGGCGATGGCAAAGACGTCGTCGACGACGACGACGACGACGACGACAACGTCGACGACGGGGGTGTACCACGAGCGACGGCTAATATATATACAAGCTACTAAATTACATCTCGCTAACGAGCTACTAAATTAACCGTACGAACAATCTACCATTGTTCGGGTGTCGGGTTGTAACAGAGCTTGGCACACGAGAGCGCCCCCGCAGCGAGGTTTCGAGAGCAATTCTTATTTCTTGTGCCAAGAGTGGGAGAGAGAGGTAGAGAGGGAGGGGGAGAATTACACGTAAGAGGTGGAGGTACGCGAATAGCGCAATTATATCGTAGGAGGGCGCGTCAAAGTTTCTCGCCCCTCGAACCGTCGCGGTTCGATGGAAAAGATCGAACAGTCACCATAGATCTTCGTCGATCAATCTCCCGTTTGCCAATTAAAAACTACGAGCGAAGGGTACACGTGACGCGCGCGCTAGCTCGATCATTCGTGAGACAAAAGAATTTGACGATTTTTCTTAAATTTGTTCTTTTCTCATTGAAGAAATGTTTGAATTTGTTTGTTTATTTTATTTTTAGTTCACCGAGTCCGACGAGCGACTTTGATCGTGGCATTTTTCAAGATTGCTCGTTTCGTGAGGTTTTTTTTTTACGTAAGACACGACGTAAAATCGGTCAGCCGAAGTCGATGAACTTTCTTACGCTTTAATACAGCTATGTATATTTATATACGTGCAGCTGAAAGTCTCCCCGTGTTTGCTGTCAAGGTGGCGAACGCGGTGAGTGAGCTCGTTCCAAAACCAGTAGGTTCGTTTTTTTATATTCTTTCTCACCGCCATGGAGATTCGAGCGTGGAGCTGAGAAGGTCAAGGAACGACCTTCGTCATCGTGGACCTCGTTTCGGTTACCTAAACCGCTCGTGGCTCAAACGCATTTGTATCGTGGGCATTTTTATCATCTCCCCCTCTCTCTCTCTTCTCACCTTTTCCGTTATGTACAAAGACATTCTCACATAATCGCGCGATATCTTACGACATAATCTATGCGTAAAATACGTTAATGAAGGTGAAGTTCGCGAGATCGTTATCGCAACGAGTTTTGCACGAAATGACGAGCGTATGTGTGTGAGTGTAATCGTGATAATGATAGTAGGCCACGATACGAAGACCACCTCGTTGACAAACCTGCTCTCGATTCCGACCGTAGGAAAAAACGAATTCTTCGACTCGGCATTTGATTTTTTGTTGAGCAAAAAATACACATTTTTATCGTTTAAATTATTTTTTGTTTTATAAAACCTTTTTTCTTCTTGATACTTGAATTTAGTTGGAAAAGGCAGTCGCCTTCCTGTGGAAGTAACTTCCTGCAATTGGCTTTTTTAATGGGGCGTTAGGCGCGAAGTTTCTTAAGCACGGGGCGAGCTATGGTTAACGATTATACGAACACACACACACACGTATATATATATACGTATAGTTATATGACTATTAGGTTCTCGTAAGCGTCGAGTGTAATCGCGAGGGGCAGCTGGAGAGAATTCTCAGGATACCGGCAATGTTCTCTCCCCGCTGAACTACAAACGTTACGTTTCACGCTGCGTTGAAGTGAGAATCTCGCAAGAAATAAGATAATGTAAGAAAAAAAAAGCCGAGAGACAAGAAAAAAATAAATAAAATAATAACCGAGTGAAAATTGTTGCAAGATAACAAAATAATAAAAAACTAAAAAAAATACCTAAACACATCCGACGATGTTATAAAACTTTCTTGCGCGACGTATCTCGGGATATAATGAGAAAATAAAAAATCCCATAAATAAGAAAAATCATTCTTTCGTGACTAATGCATCGCGCTTTGCTCGCTCCGTAGCTGCTCGACAGTGTATCAATCGCGAGTCCGCCATATGGTCCGGTCGGGACTTGTGATTCAGCCCGAAGGCATCCGTCGAGCCGGAAGAGCGGGCGAGAGGATCGTGAAAGGCATCGACGAAGGGGACTAACAAACAAAAAAAAACGCGAAAGCAACAAACAAATAAAAACATTTAAAGAAGTAGGAAAAAAGAAATAAAAGTTTATTCGCCCGAGAGAGGATCGAGAAAAGATTGAATCGCTCGCTTGATTGTGACTCGAAGACCCAAGGGGTACCTACGTCTTCGATATTATTCTTTATTTTCTTCTTCGTCTTCGCTCAACTTTTTCTTTGCCTTTTCGCTCCTTTTTCTTTCATTTCTTTCGTTCTTTCATCCCCCTCGGTCCGGGAGATCCACGCGGAAAGCTTTTGTGCGAACGAACACTAGATCCTCGATGTACTCACTCGGCTTTGACTCATCCAACTCTTACTGGGCGAGCTGCAGAATCGACGTTATAACGAGAATGAGCCATAGTTTCGTATATATAGTTATATAAAAGTGGACATGCGTGCGCTCATGCGCCCGAGGGACCCGCGTGATGCCACACGAGGATTGACTAATTGGATCGCTAGTCGAACAAACATCTCTCGTATATTATATATATATACATATATAAATGTATATGTATATATGTCATATGTATCGTATAAACATGCCGAGGCAGCCAAGACTTTGCGACGTCGCGTGGCCATTATTCATCGAGCTTTATTGCCCCGTGCCATGCTTCGTCGACGTAGTCGTGGACTCGGCCTCCTCTATCTCTCTTCTCTCCCGACACTGCCGATTCTCTTTGTTTGAATTTTCTCCCGCGTGAGGATCGAGGGATAAAGAGAGAGTACTAAGTGACTGATATAAATTTCAAGACGGGACGAACGACCAGAACATATTACATTTGTAACCGAAGTAGAAGTATAAAGGAGATTCCCTTTCATCGAGATTTCGCACTTCGATTGCGATCTCTCGTGTGTGCTCGTTGTACATAGCGTGTATATATCCGCGTTACGAAATTCGAGGATCGATGACGACTCGCGGCGTTATTTTTAGCGCTTTCGCAAACCGCGAGATCTCGATTTTATTGCTCGTGCAAAAATTGAGCTTACGACCTTTCCTTTTTTTTAAGATTAATGTTACACGGATGTAAAGACTAACATTAATTTACCAAAATGTCGAATGAAATAAAAATTAAATTTGTAGTCGTTTGGGGGGAAAAAAACGACGAAAAGAAAAATAATGATTTCTTTCTTCTTTCCTCGTCGCTGATCGATCGAGATTTCGATCGTGATCGACGCACACCGGAGAGAAGGAAAGAAGAATAAGAGAGAGAACTGGCGCAAAAGACCGTTTCAGCGATACAAACGTCGATCGCGTCCGAGAGGCTCGCGGTTTCTATACGCGATAAGCGACTTTGACTCGCGAGGATATAGACGAGAGCAGATGGAAAATAGGTGGAGCGTTGGTGAACGGGGCGGAATGCTTTCTTCGATAAGTCGCCAACGAGTCTCTCACTCGTTTATTCGCTTTGATAATCTAACTGCTTCTCTTTTTCTCTCTCACTCTCTCACACACACACACGTACATTTTTTTTATCTTTCTCTCGATTGCAAAGCAAGATCGCCATACAGGATTTCCTCGGAGAGTCCTCCTCAGTGACGACGATAGATCGCGAGATTTCGCCTCGAGATCCAGTCTTGGAGTCGGCGGGAGCAAGATTCTCTCCTCTCTCTCTCTCTCTCTCTCTCCTGTCGCCCGTGCGTTTATTCAACGGGAGGTGGGAGGAGGGGCGAGAACGAAGAAAAGTACGAGCACGTAGATCTCATCGATCCGAGAATGAGAAGGCGCACAAGGAGTGCAACAAACGCTCTTATACGAGAGTGACTTGCTCGGATTTCTTCACATTGCCCGGATGGGACATGTCTCGTGCTCGTTCCCTTCAGTTCGTAGCACACGAGCTCGTCGGAAGAAAATCGATTGAAAAATCGTATCGATTGGAAATTCAAACCGTGAGGCGATTGGGAGGTTCAATCGGGAGATTGATAATGTAATCAGGGAACTATGTAGGGTTGGTTTGATCACCGCAGTGTCAATCTCGTGATTGATGAATCGATATTTTTTTCCCCTCTTTCTCTCCTTATCTCTATCCAACCGGTTTTCAAACGAAAGATAATTCTATTTTATTTATTATTATCTCGTCTTATCGATACGCTTTCGATTATTACTCCGCATCGAATAATTTACTTACTTTATTCCGATTTTTATGAAAAAAAAAACTTTCGCGTCGATCGATCACGCATCGCACGTCAGGAGAATTTAACGTCTTGCTAAAGCTACTTATGAATCTCGAGAAAGATATAAGACGAAAAAATGAGGAGGACAATATATATATATATATGTATGTTTCCTATATTAGTTGCCTGGCGCCAAGGTGACGAGCCTCCCCCTCTTCATCGTCACTCGATCCTTTCCAGACTCCTTCACCTGAAATCCTTTCGACTCGATATATATTTATATATTTATGTATGTCTACCTATATACATATATATAGCTATAGGTCGGAGTCTACCCGTTTTATCAATCTGTACCCTCCTTACTCCCCTTCGATTTTTTTCTTTTCACCTTCGGGATATAACTTTGGTCGAGACGAGGGCCCCGGATTCAAAAGCCCTGGCGTCCCAACCGGCGATCAACCGCGACAGAGAGAGGTATGCGCATTTTTATGCGATCATTTATGCCCACACGTCGATACTAAAAATAATCTTACCCTTGTCCCAAGCCTCTCCTTTATTCAGCGACCTCTATAAATATCCTTAAATACGAAACGTCGATTAAAATTTCATCCAATCCCTAAATAGGGCAATCGAACAATCGCGACATCGACGACGAGCGAAATCGAGAGAAAGTGATGTTTTTCTTTTCGCGCACAAAGAAAACAAAAAAAAAGAACAGAAAGAAAGCAAATAAAAGCCTGACCGAAATCATATTTTTAATGATCATCATTTCTCAATGGCCTCGACAATGCGAGTTTGAAAAATTGTCAGCTCAGCGAACGCAAAAGAGAAAAAAAAAACATGTTATGATAAATATGGTGTACTCGAGAATTCGAGATTCGCGAGAGCGAAGCTCTTCGCGCCTTCCCGACAGCTACCAGCGACATTCTCTAACCATACATTCGTATATATACACATATAGATATATTCATGCTTATGTATAAACATATATGGCTGTGCGAGGATTGCGTATTGCGCGTGGGCGCGAAGCGCCGCGACGACAAAGATGGACGTGCATTCTTTCGCTCCGGTATCTTCCTCTTCCCCGCAAATACTCACTTACACGCACACATACACATACACACATATATATGTAAACATATGCGTATACTTTATAATATAAAGTCGCGGAGGGCACGGACGTGCCCGACTCGATGCGCTATTTATTTACGACTCCGCGTGTGGTTTCCTCGTCTTATATATATATATGTATATGCGTTTTATATATATGTGTGTATGTGTGCGTGTGTGTGTGTGTATTCATCTCTCTCGCTGGTACGAGGGGGGAAAATATACACGAGTCGTGCACGCTGTATATCTCAAGCTCGATCATTAACGCTCTTGGGACTCGCGGTGTGCAACATCAAACAATGTATATACATATATATGTAACCCGCAGCGAAAATCGTACTGAAAAGTGTTGGTGTCTCGCAAAATGCGCTTCGCACAGTGCACGTTGCACCTTCCCTCGGTTCTTGTTTTTTTCCGCGCAAAAATCTCCTCAAAGCGTCTCGTCCGCATGAGCTAGTGCTTTTGCGCTCTCTCGACCGGCTCACCACCACACGACCCGATAAAGCTATCTTACGCCGGATCGCGGTTTAATACCTAACCCTCGGTACGTCCCGTGAACGTACGTGGGCTTTTATACGAGTGTGCGTTTATTTCTACCATGGAGCACTCCGTTACCTGTGTAACCAGACGTATAGTTCGTAGATAAACATTGCGGGCGAGAGATGTGTACCCTCGCTCTCTCTCTCTCTTGAGAGACGAGACGTTTTCACGTGCCCCGTGCGAGAGGAAGCGCCGCGCCGTGAATGAGAAAAATTGTTTTTGTCCATGTGTGTGTGTGTGTGTGTGTGTAAAAGAGTGCGAGAGAAAGAAACCTCGGCGAGGAAAGATCGCTTTCGCATTCTAGATACGAGACTCTTCCACCTAGCTGCACTTTAATGCATTTCTGCGGGTTAATTTGCAACGTCAAGGAAAGTAGCAAGGGGAGGGGAGGGGGGGGGGGGTGAAAATTTTATTTAATTGATTGAAATAAGTTTTCGTCCCGGCGCCATAAATCTCCGGTTTTAATTAAATAAATTGATTTTCCTCGCTGATTTGATATTTAGAATATAATTATTGCGATAATAATAATCATCGTTTCGCCTGCGTATATATATATATATCGTGCACCCACACGTGTGAAGTAATTCACCAGGGACGAGTAGGTACGTATGCGGGTACAAATTATTTCCTCGCGTTAGTTCCACGGTTGCCCTGGCAATCACGAGAAGACATATACACGTGGGAAAATAATCCACGGAACACGATTTGAGTCGAATACCAAAGGAAACGAGAAACACGCTTTACATCTAATACAGCAATACGGCAACACTTTATATCATATATAGATATAGAGAGAGAGAGATGTATTAAATACAACATACTCGATGCTTCGACTCAAATGTTTTACCAGCATTTCCGATCTTTGATTCTCTCCCTCGATTCGCCCACGTACCGATCGTTTTGTGCCGTAAGATGACCGGGGATCTCCCGATCGAATTAAATAAGATTCACTCCCCGCGACTGTTCCGCACGCCCCTTACTGATATAAATATCGAAACGAGTGGGTTCGGTTGTTATTTCTTGGATACGTTTATTAAACAATCTCTATACATTGCCCCGTGTAAAAAGGATTTATATACGAACACGAATTTATATACTTCGTTTATCGCGTTCCTTATTATCGAATATCGACGTTGTCGAACGATGGGCTTATACCATTTTTGGTATAATTGGCTGTTTTCAGCACTCAGTCACTGCGCGAACTAACGAGAACCAACGAGACTTGGAATTAATTTGAAAATCGTATGGTACGCCATATTGTACATATATATATGTATGTATAGAAGGATATATATATTTTCTCGAAAGAACATTCTGGTGTATATATCGTCGTTGCGTGTTTCGTACGTGGGATGAATTATCTTTCTCTCTCGCTCGCGGGGCTGGGTTACCAGTATGCTAACCCCCACGCAATATACAAGTGTGTGTGTGTGTGTGTGTGTCAAGACGAGAATCATGCGTGCCGGACCTTCGAATTTATTTCGCTCTTTTCTATCTCGTATTAAAAAAACAAAACGACGAAAATAATTGTAAAAATATAAGATAAACATTCATTTCGAAAATTGTATTTTCTCTCTTTCCAGAGCGTTTCGTCACGCGACAGGCAAAACAAAAACGTGTTCAATCCTACGATATCGTTCGAGTATCGTTTACTCCGTGGGGCCCACGCGAGGGGGACTCATCGATCGGGCCCTTGTGAGATCGAGAGTCTGTCGATGTACTCGTCGTGCCTTATAAAAAGGAAAAAAACGGATACAACGAACAACAATATTAAAAAAAAGTCGTTTGAATAAACACAAGGAAACACAATTTTTTTAAATAATTGTAAAAATATAAAATAAAAAATTATTTCGAAAATTATATTTTCTCTCTTTCCAGAGCGTTATTTCGTCACCCGACAATGACAAAAAAACGTGTTCAATCCTACGATATCGCTCGAGTATCGTTTACTCCGTGGGGCCCACGCGAGCGGGACTCATCGATCGGGCCCTCGTGAGATCGAGAGTCTGTCGAGCTAGACGTCGTGCATTATGAATACATGGTACGGTGCAGCACACACACATACACACAAATGCACACACATACCTACATATATATAAGTATATAATAATAACGAACGGCAAGTGTCCCGCGACAAAGAATATAATTCTCCGTTGGGGAGTCGAACGCGCGAGAGAAGGCTAAAGAGGCGTGTTGCACACACGCCACGCGTGTGTCTCTCGTTCGATATTCGTGCGACCTGCACGCGCGAGATTCTCTCTGCATTTAGCTCGGATATACGTACGCGAGGCTTGGAATTATCTACATATATATATATAGCTATTCATAATGTCTCCACCTCGGTACCCATTGTCTTCGGACTGACTCTGTGACAGGATGATTTATCGTGATCGAGACGCGAGACTCGTCTCAGCCGTACCTTTGATACACACGTACGTTATAGATATACGCGCGTGTCTATATTCGAGCGCAAACCATCGAGAGTCTCGAATGACGAGAGAGATCAATGGGACACGGAAAAAAGACGAGAAAGCACGCGTGTTTTTCTTCGAACGTCTTTTGGTTCGAGAATATTTCTTGTGAAAGAAGTAAAATCGCGATTTACGATGAAAAATAATTGATAAGAGAAAAAAAGGACGATCGTGTTCTCCCACGATGGTTCACTTTTCTTTTTTTTATCGGAATTTCGAAGTAGGCGTTCCGTATGGTCGTTTAGGAAATTTCCGGAAAGACGGGATTGGCTGAGGCGAAATTTGAGAGATGGCGAACAAATATGAGGAGGAGGGGGATGAGAGATGGAAAATTAGTCGCAGCCGTGGGCTAGCAATCTCCGACCGAGACGATATTCTCGCGTGCGTCTCTTGCTACGAGCGCATGGAGAACGAGTGAGAGTTCTCATCCATCGAAGAAATGCAGAGATAAACTGGGAGAAACCGAGAAAAAGGAGAGTGTGTGTACAGTACCAAGTCCTGACCACGATGCGATCGTATATATGGAACTAAAAAACCATACAGACTTTTCTCTCTCTCTGTCTTTTTTCTCTTTCGTGATTGTTTGCGCCCCGGGAGATGTTTAGTCCGGGTAATCGTTCCGGGCAAAACCCGTGAGAACTTCCCTTCGCACTCGTGCCAGACACACTCGGCCAAATTTCCTGCCCGACTTCCGTCGTCTCGCATCCGCAGCCAAAAAAATATTGAGAGAACAAAAAAAAACAAAATAATGAGAATTTTGCCACAGAGTTTAACGCGCTTAAACGTTTGTCGGCAAATATGAATGGCACCGGACGTGTGCATATATGTCGTTTTTACGAGGGTCAGCTCAAATTTAATCGTGGTTTTTCAATGCAACGCGAGAGCACCCTGCAGGATTTTGAATTGAGAAAAAAGAATTTGGGGCGCAAAGGCTGCGGAAGCAGATGCAAGGAGAATATTCCTGGTCCGTAAAGCAGGTGGGATTCGAGAAAGGATGACGAACGAACGATAGGAACGAGATTTTTATAAAAATTATTCAATTTATTCCCAATGAAATGTCAAAATTTATGTTATTCGTTGTACTTTGACAAGTTTGAAGGAACGAAAATAAATCTCTGCGAAATCCAATCGATCCGTCCATTAGATAAAAAAAAATTAGGAATTCGTATCGAGAGATAGAAAGAAATAAAATGTGAGCGAAGATACGTCGAAGAAGTTGATTAACGCGCGAGATCCGTCGTATCGAAATTCCAATGTATCGAATCCTAGGAAGCGCCTACAAAATAGTCAACGGATCACGTTTCTTCTCGTTTTTCTTCTCATCTCGATATGAAGAGCCAAGAGCCACCGTTTGTTGAGTCCCGTTGACGAATCCGACCGCGATTGGAATCGTGAAGAAATTAATCGTCCGAACATTTCGTTTTCTCGGTAACGAAACAAAAAAGAGAAGTCGTAGGGAGTTTGATCGATCAGATTGATCGAGCTACAAAAAAATACCGTGGCACGTGGAGAATTTATACGAGATGTAACAAAAACGAGAACAAATTCCTATTCCTACTCGAATCCGACGAGGACAACAAAAAAGGAAATAATAGAAAATAACGAATAGAAAATTAATTTTATTCGTCAATAAAACGGTGTTTAAAATCGAACCGAAAAAGTGCAAAAAATTTTAAACGAGACAAACTTGTAAAAAGATCCGATACACGCCCACCCGGCAAAGAATAAAGAAATATCTCGAGAACGGGGCAAAAAACGATCCAAGAAAAAAAAATGTGAAAATGCGAAGAGTGCGTTCGACGTTGGTCTCTCGGAGGATTAACTTTCGTATACGCGAAGTGGCCCGTACAAAATCGAATGGACAGGGCCTATATATATATATAATGCGCATAAGTTTGAGCAACTCGAAGCTCTGGCACGTACGAAATTCCATCCCCGATGATTTAGCGATCGTATTTCTTGGTGGACGGCAGCCCGCGCGTCCTTGAAAGTTGAGCCGAGGAACCCGCGCGAGAATTATCCAGCAGCCGACCGAGTCCGGCAAAGCATCGAGCAAAACGAACTACCGGGAGGGACGATGATGATCCTTCATCCTCTCTCTCTCTCTCTCTCATCTTAACAAATATCTTGTCTCGCGTATTACGCAATCGCGAACGTTCGAGGCCATCTTTGTCCCATTTATCGTCGCCAATTGCTCCGAAGATATAAATTTGCCTCTATCTCGTACATACGGATATTAGAGATAATTTGGTAAGTCGGACTTTGAGAGACCGGACAAAAAAAAACGACTGAGCCCTCGTTTCGTTAACGTGGTATTTTTTTCAACTATAGATAATTACGAGAGTTCGTTAAAAAAATGATTAATCCGGAATTCGTCGTCTTGGAGTTTGGGTATAAATAAAAAGAAACACGTACTTATAAATTCAAACGGTTTATCTTGTGTGAAATTAACTCGTTGTTGTTTTTTTCAGACAAGATTTCAATTTTATTCGATGCTCTAGGAACGTTCCTCGATTATTTTCACGGCACGGTCGAACCATCATTACCGTACCGACAGGTACGGGAACAAATGCGCTCGATATACGCGCCAAGCTCGTTTCGTCACGATTTCGAACGTGTGCAACGCCCTTTTATCCTAGCTCGCGGGCATTCCGGGAGTCACCAGGAGTCTGCTGATGTTCGATACATCCGTGGCTCTCGTCTTTCTCTCTCGAGGCAAGAATCGAGGGATCTTCTATCCTCTCTACGAGTCAATGAGTTGGAATGCCAGCCGACTAGATGACCGAACGCGCTCGCGTTGTTGCAACAGCGAGAGAGAAAGAGAAAGAAAGAAAGAGAGATGCCACGGTATTGGATGTCGAGGACGTGGCCTCATGTATGCCAGAGGCCTAGAACTTCAAGTTATATGTATACGGGTAGCTAAGACAGCAACGTGGAATACCTGTTTTATACATTGGGCGTTAACCGGCAAAGACCGTCTCGGAACGTGTGTTGTAATCTCATGGGGAGATCGAAAATACGGTACGAAGCGAGGGTGGTCAAGTCTCGTAAAATATTAAAGTGTAAAAAGGAAGAACGAATTTTTATCATAAATACTCGTCTGATGTCCGTACGATAAATACCTTGTAAAAATATTTTCTCCTTACGATAATTGCGAAATGATTTGCAAAAAAATATTTCACTTTTAATCGATCGTAATCGAGACGCGATTTTTCCTTCGCGTTGCTAGTTTGTAACTGGAAAAAACATAAAAATGGAAAATCGATGAACGGGTTGATGAAATTTTACGAATAATTCATTCGGTATCGATAGGAAAATAAAAAAATTACGAGCACCGGGAGAGTCCTGAAACGATGTTTTTCGAGACGAAGAGGTACGTTGCGTCTAGGCGCGATCGCCATCGTGGTTCCGTGAACGGAAAAATCTCGGCGAGGTCCCTCGAGGCCGTACGGCGCTGGAGAAGCGATTCTCCTCGTGTCTTTCGTTGTACCTACGTACAGGAGAGGAGAACATGGTGAGGTGGTCGCGCGAGTCGAGGCTTCTCGTTCTTCGTGGCCCGAGGCGATTTAATGGTCAGGGTTCCCTCGGGGCCATCCCGTTCCGTTGTCACAGTCGTTAACCCCGCGACGTTCTCGTTGCTAGTGTGACGACGCTCGATCCTTGTGGCAAATGTCCTAGCCAGTGTGTGTAAGCTCGTGAGTACGACGTTTGAAGGAAAACCTGAAGAACCCTGACCCCACCGAAGACACACGCGTTCGCGAGGTACGGAACCGAACGAGAGTCACGATACACTACAACGTAGTCGATTATTCCATTTGCATTTCTCGTATTGTGCACGACGGCGACCAAGGGAAAGAAAATTCAACGATAACAAAGAAGAAAATATTTTATCGAACTCCTCGATTATCCCGGGTTCTTTCTGCATTTTGGGGGAGTGTGGATAACGATCCAGGGAGGAGGCGGGCTGATAATAAATCTATATTCATGGACCGCTCGCTGACGCACTAAACGCGATTCTGGGAAACCGAGAGAGAGAGAGAGATCCAGAGACTTTATTCGTTTGTAGAACGTTTTAATTATTGCCTATGCATATGTATGCAATGCTCGACTCTCTCTCCCTGCATCTCCGTGTTTCTTTTTACTCGTTATATCTATTTTTCAATGAATAAGAGACGCTGCGAGTCCGCAAATTGCCCTCGATAACTGAACACAAGCGCGTATGCAAATGTCATTGCGTATCGCCCGTATTGAGATTTCTCACTCCTATTTATATTTAAAGACAAACATTATGCATGCGGTTATTTGTATTGGTATTTGGCTCTTGCCATTGGGTCAAAACGAAGAAAAAGAAATGAACATTCATGGGAGTGACAACGATGAAAAATAATTTTTTTATTATCAATAAAACAATAATAAAAGAATGATTTTTATTATCGACCCATAATAATTATGTTTGAAAAAAAATATCGTTAAAATATATATCTCTCTTTCTCTCTATATAGATACATATATATTGTATATTTTCGTGTTAATAAACTCACCGTTGCGAGTGCAACGTGACTACCGGCCGTGTATTCGCGTTCCTCCCGTATATTCGCCCCCTTTCTCTGCCTGGGTAATTACGAGAATCGCCGCTGACAGATCATGCTAATGCACGCGCGCTACCAGCAGTTATAATACCGCTGAGGGAATAAGCGAAAAACCAGACTCGCAACCTTTTTTTTTTGGTATGCGCTTCTCTGACGAGTTTAACGCTCCCCGAGAGAGAAAGAGAAAGAAAGAGAGAAAGAGAGAGAGAGAGAGAAAGAAGGAGGAGGGAGGGAAGAGGGTGGGGGGAGGGAGGGAGTGAGGGAGACCTTGAGGAACGTCGATGAGTCTCTCTTTCTCTTTCTCGCTCATCCATGCGTGGCTTTCATACGTACGTATACCATTAAAGTACGAGCGTGCACGGTGGTTTAGTAGTACGAATATGTATTTGCATGAATCTCCTCCAGGCAAAGATGCAACTTCGTGAAATAACATATACGATTTTTTATTTTTATTTATTTTTATGCTCGTTTTTGTATGTTTCTTTTTTCGTTATGTCTGTTTTTTTGCCATTTTTGTCTTTCCTCTTTTTTTCATACCGCGGTAAATATATTTGCACGAGTCTCCCGAGGCAACAATTTCAGTGAAATAATACAAACTCCGTTTCGTTGTTTCACCGGTCTTTTATTTCATTATTATTTTTATGTTTTGTCTTTCTTCTGCTTCTTTTTCTTCCTCGTTTTTTTTTCTCTTTTAGTTTCGCGGCTCGCGCTTTGTCTCGAGTCTGTTTCGGGTAGTAAATTCGCGAGCTCGCGTTTCTCTTCGAGAACGGGCATGTACGAGCCATTGACACCGATGCAACACACACGGTGTAAATAGCCCGTGACTGACTCGATCGGCTCGTTCCTCTCTCGTTTCAAAACTGGGATAATGACTATGTTTCGTAAACAAAACAACAGCAACAAAATAAACGTATCCCTCCGATGAGGATCACGAATATTTTTGGGCTGTAAAATATCGAGTTTGTTGCACGAAAGAGCACCGCCGTGAGCGCGGAAATAAATGAGAACCCTGTCGGTACGATAACAATCGAAAATGGGTCTCGACGTTTCAAGGATGAATTTTTGACAGGTCGATAATTTTGTTTTTGTTCAATTTTTTTATTATTATATTTGCGATATTAACGAGGCTACGTCGCTTCGTAAATCGATGATCGATGTTACCCCTCGTAAGGATGATCTATATATAATTTTTTTTATATACCGGGGGTTAAGGGTGAAGGGTAGATGAGAGAATTATTGCTAACGGATTACCTGTCAATAATGCAATCGTCAAGGTCCCGAGAGAATTGGAGGAAAAAAAATAAACGACCGAGTGTCTGGCACGAGACTTTAGCAGAGTTTCGATATGGCTTCCTCGTGGAGTTACGGGGTGGCGTTCGTGAACTGTGCGAAAGGATTGGGGAAGGTATAATGGATGCCCTACTAGTGAGCTCACGGTGTCGTCGATGGAATTCTATAGTCGTTCAACTAGTGACACGTGCGTTATGAATATATATATAGATATTACGTTTGGCCAAAAAGTAATTGCATTTTTTTCCCAACACAACGGCATAAGCGACCGTGTATTAGAAATGCAATTACTTTTTGGCCAACTCAACGTACATATCGTTGTAACGAGGTCACTGCCAGCGGACCAAGGCGAGCTACCGGCGATTATTCACCACGAAAACGACCCTACTGTGGCCGAGCGAGGATCGATTTTTCCAGTAACAGCAAACAGGAAGAGATCAAATTACAAAAAAAATAACCACATCCAGTATGAAATTAGAAAACACGAAAATAGACTCGGTAATTAATTTGATATAATCATCATTAATTAAAAGAGAAACATCCTCTCGAGAAGAATTTTAATCGACGACATTGATCGAGACGAAATTATTTTGAAAAATGTTCGCGATAATGCGATGCAAAAAAAAAGAGATGATTGATCATTGATTGAACAAAAAACTGGGAGAAAATCATTTTTCATCGACGTTACAGATGTACGAACGGTATTTGATCGAATTCCATCGTGACACGGGTGAGCGACTCCGTGAATATTAATCGGTGAATTCCAACAGGTCGTGCGAACGAGAAGCTTTAACATCGGAGGATTAACGTTTCGTCAGGATCTAAATTAATAGAAGGAATACACCTTGGTACGGTTGCATCGTGGAACATACTCGCTCGCGCGAGCGATTGATGAAATATTATTATTATTATTATTTTTCTATTTTCTTTTTTATACGAGCGCCGAGAATTCACGTAGTCACATCGGATCGCGTATATATATATGTATACTTATTGGAGAGAGCCGGATTATCCTCGAGAGAGGGAACGAGCTTGTGTGGCTCGAAATCACCGTTATCGACCGACAAGAGTCAGTACTTAAGTAGTTACTAATGCGCGAGTCGAGGATAAGCGAGAAAAAGCAACGGCTGCTTATATGCGTCTGTGTATCTGTGTGTATCACGACTCATCTTCGTTCTTTCGCTACGTACATGCATCTCATTCGTACGAGATTAAATCCAGCCTGTCCCTCATCACTTGAACGATAACGTCACTTTCGATTCCTCGAGCAATCTGATATATATATAAACGCGTGTATAGATATATTTATATTTCGAGACTTTGTCTTTAATTGGAATTTTCAGGATGAATGGAAATTGATACTCGATCTTTCATAATTATTAATTGCTCTAATCCGCGTGGATAATCATTATTCCAATTTGATCGTGAATTATCTCAGATCGCGTTGAGGATGAATAATTTTTCAAAAAATATGAAATTCGAACTCGAAATTTGTAGGAAGTTTGAGCGAGTTGGATTTTCAACTCGAAATTCGAACTCGTTCGATCGTAAAAGCCGATTATAACGCAAATGCGCCGTGACACCAAGAACGTCCCGATACTCCGAGCGCGTGCGTGTGCTTGTGCCGTGCGAGGTCTCGAGAATGCCACGTTTAGAAAATTAATGAAGTATGTCGAACTATTTGATAGTTCGACAGCGTTTGATCCCGCCGCTTCAAGGTTCTTGTATATTTTACACGAATCGTACTCCGATATCGAATCGATATATATAATATCGATTACTAATTAATTTTTTGAATCGTCGATTCGTTCGAGTAATCGCTCGCCGATTGTGCATCGATGCGCGAACAAGAACGAGAGAAGTTTTGGCAAACGTCGAAAAATAAACTCGCTATTAATAAACAATTGCGAAATCTACAATGCGGGAGGCGAGTATACATTCGCATAAATATGATATTCGATAAACAAATTATCACGGTATCAACTTCTGGTTGATAAAAAGCCGAAGTTTCCGGGACGAGAGTACAACAAACGTGCGAATGAAATAAATCTGTAAATAAATTTTTCGTTATCGATATTTGCGTATAGCGTATGCTGATTTTTTGTTATCTCGGCGAGGGAGCGAACTGTCGCGATTTGTTCGTGTGTGTTTTCTTTCATCGCATCGTAGTTTGATTCGCGACGTTGGAATTTGTTTGTCGAAGATACGCGAGTCGGTTAAATATTTAATTGTCCAACAAAACCGCGCGAGATTTTCAATTATCACGTCAATAATCGTTGCTCGAATTATTACCGATAATTCTCGTTTATTTTAGATTTGTAAAACCGATCCTGGCTAGAATAATTCGTTGTTTTCCAACGAGGCGCGATAATAGTATTGTTATCGCGCATACGCACCATACAGTCTCGTTTGACATAGAATTTACGAACTCGGTACGCGCGATTGAAAATTTCAACTTCTTCCGTATAAATGTTTCTCGTTCCTGTATTCCGCCGGATTCTTTTCCACGCATCTCGCGTATGCCGGCTACAATGTTTAAAATACCGGTGAGGGGGCTCGACAACTCGAGAAATCAGATAGCTTCGATTATTACGGGCGATAAAGTATCGATAAAGATTTCTTTTATTTATTTTTATTTTTTTTTTCATCAACGATAAACTACAATTTTATCGTGATAAAAGTCTCGAGAGGGGCGCGAGATCGACGATATAAAAATTCGTTGGTTGAATTTGCAATTTTTATTCGGTCGATTCAATCGCTGCAGATCTATATATATATATATGAAATACTCGATTACCGGTTGGCAATACGCTCTTTCCGTCGATTTCCTTTTTTCGCTTCGTATGTTCTCGGATCTTCGGCATTCGTGCAATAGTCGTAATTTCGACCCTGGCGCGCGCTCTTTAAGGGCCGAGTTATGCGGCAAACATTATGCGAAACGTCGATATACATAAAACGATATATTTTATACGATTTTATATTCTACGGATATACTCGCGGAATTATACGCATTTATATGTGGACAAGGAAATTCTTATTCGGCATCGGAACTCGCAGTCTCTCGCTCTCGCCGATATAATCTTTTCGCAAGAGTCCGGCGCGATAACTGCGTTTCATTCGATGCTTCTCCTTTCCTTTTCTTCTCTCTCGCTTCTTCTCATTCTTATCAATGATAAAAACTATGTCCTCGACCAGTGAAATTTTCATTAATTTTTGTTTTGATAGAATTAATAAAATGGCGTTGGATTAATGAACAATTGAAATGGGACGATTGCGAGAGGAGTTTGCAAATTGTGAAAAAATAAGTGGAAAGGGCGTTTGGTGCGTAACGGAGGGAAAGTGAATATGTACCTGGAATAATACAGGACGGTAGGAAAAGTAGGATGTGCGATACTTATATGGTTACGAAGACTGGGTATACGCACGTTGCCAAGCTACGAGTCTCGTGTAATCTTCGATCGTAAATAGCGCCGTCCCCAGGGACAACGATTGTTCGATATCGTTTCACTCGTTATACTCGAGTTTGCAAATTGGGAACGATTGAATTTTCTCCTCGTTTCTGTTCCCTCGTACGAGTGTACAATAATTTTCAGAGATAAAAAAGAAATTCGAAAATTTGTTCGTATCCGATTCTCGAGGGAAATATACGACTCGACGATTCGAGCCCTTGAGGGACAGCTATATATACATTGACCATTGTGTTATAATTTATTAACAAATATATATGTATGCATGGATTTATTGCACGAGTAGTCTAGAGAAGATTGCGCATTACTGTCTGGCTCGACTTAAACTTAACCGTCTCTAAATTGGGCCATTGAGATATCCTCCGTGGGAAGCCTGAGAACGGAAAGAGCGCAGAGGAGGAAAAAGTACTCGTGTACGTATCTCGTAATACAACACAAAAGATAATGACACACGATCGGATTATCAACCTCTCCTTCCTGGCAAAGGAGAGACAATCATGATTCTATATTCGTAACGAATGCGATCGGGTTATCATTATCGATGGGTGAAAAGAAGAAAATTTTTTGAAAATAGAATAACGAAAGATAAAGAAAAATACATCGAGGAGTCTCTCGGTCACGTACAGGAATTGCGGAATCGGGACAAGGCCGTATATTATTACGGGAATATAATTTATGAAACGGCACCCGGTGTGGTACATTGTATGCAATATTTGATCTTTTTTATTTTGCTCGCGACGATAAAATCGATCGAGGATCGATCTTATGCATCGCGATCAGAAATCCCGCAAGCGCAATCGAGAATAGTACAGTAATTCTTGTATTCTTATATGGAACGTACAATTCTAAAGCAGGAAATCTGTTTTTCTATATGCCGATTCAAGATTTCCTCGACGAATATTTTCGAAATAATTAATCCATTCATTAATTAACATCGCAATTTTAAAAACACATAACTCGTCGATTCCGTTGGCTCATAAAATATAGAATATTTGACGGAAAAATAAAAGAAGAGACTGAAAATTCTTCAAAGACGTAAAAGAGAATTTGCAGCTTAATCACAAAAAGGAATATCCGAGGAAGCTCCTGGTAATTACCGGTTTTCTCTGGTTATACACTACGATGGGACGTAATACGATTGAACTATCGTGAAGAATACTGGAGAATGCACCGTTACAGTTCTTCTTTTAAGTTTTATCGTGCATTTTCGTCGTGCCTACGGGCTCGATAGGTGGCTCCCTCTAGCGGTTGTAATATCGGTATACAAGTGGGTATGATACAACCTGGAAATTCTCCAAGCGACAGGAATGGCGATATTGAACGTAAGTGTAGTGCGAGAGAGACGAATAGGCAGAGTCAACCGACAATCGAAGTATAAACAAGCTCATGAGACTTTACACGTAAATATCTATACGTGCAGTCTCGTTGCGCGTCACATACACACATATATAAATATATATGTGTGTGTATAGAGAGAGAGAGAGAGAGAGACGGAGAAACCGCGAGAGAGAAAGAGAGAGAGAGAGAGTCAGGTTGAACGAGCGCATCCATGGTAGGCAGTTCGTGCGCTCGTATAATTACTAATTAGGGTAATAATGGCATAACGCCGCCTTGAATACCGATCGGAATCGAAGTGTAGCGGACTACACGCATCGGCGAGCCGGCAACAGCATCGAACACCGGGGTAATGATGGTGGGGAGAGAAAAAGAGAGACAGAAATAAGACAGAGAAAGAGAATTGCGAATACATAGAGGGTTATAGATTTTACAGTGAGCCGGTTCATGAATTCGTGTAATACCTCCCTCGTTCTCGCAACGATATCTTCATCCCTCGACGTTTCTATAACGATTTTATTACTGATACAAATTGATCTTATTCCAATTATTATAATTTTTTCTTTGTTATATTTTTTAGAAATTCTGCTTATGTTTGTTTCTCTCCGTTTCCTTGTCTCGTTTATGCAATTCGTTTAGAGAATATTAATTACGTCGGTGATTGCAGGAAATATAACAGTAAAATCGACCAATGGTCGCGTAAAATAAATCGCAGCGATTTTTAATGATAAAAACGGTTTTCTTTGTACAAAGAATTATGACAGAATAGTTTTCAATTTCCTCTTTCGTTCGACGAGCAATCCATAGATGCGATGTAAAAAAAAGGAAGATTGGAAAAGTCATTCGTTCGATATTCGAATAAGAATTGGCTCTTAACGAGCGTTAATCGAGACTCATGTTCGAGCCGCGTTAAAGGAAGCGCCAACTGCGTTCATACTGTACGATCAACCCCTCTACCATCACTGCCGATGATTTAATAATTCAGCGACGCGTCGTGGACAACCGTTGTACCGAGTCGGATCGGGACACGATCGTTTGCGACATTACATTCAACGACGGAAAAATCATCCGCAGCATCGACAGCAAAAAAATTACTCAATATTTATTTATATATTTAGTAACAATGTTTTTCTGCTGTTAATACACATTATCTATATATATATAATATATATAAATTTTTTAATGTATAGAGAGGCTCGTTACTCAACGAGGAGTGAGTAATATTTAACGAGTCAAAGATATGCTGACTGTACCGATTCTTTGACTCTTTCACAGACCACTCTCATCCGGGCGAGTGAAAAATAACAAAAAAAAAAAACAACTCGTAATATCTCGTACGTGTAAATAGGATTTTGGTATACAGGCTTATCCGAGTATGTGTGTGTGATGTGAGAAACGAGTATGATATTATATATAAGTTTCGTGCCAAGATGGATGACTCCGCGTCGTGATAAATGAATCGAACCTCGGACACAACGAACCCGAGGATCCTTACAATACGAATTCTCCACCGACGTTACGATATTATATCATTTTCACGCGGAACTATCGAACTCTTCCGTGGAAGTTACGGAGTCATCCCTTTACGGGGCTATTGCGTAATGAAAATTTGATTCGTGTGAATGTTACGTGAGAGGAAGAGCGGGAACTTTAAAAAAAAAACGAGAAGCAAAAAATAAATTGTAAAAAAAGGGACGATAAAAAATTGGCTCGATCCGATTTTTCGACACGCACGAGGAACGTGATTTCATATGGGCTGTTTAGTTTCGTGCGTTGACGAACGAGGAATGGAATTTACTCGAGGTTTCGATCGTGGCGAATAATCTCGTGGAATTTTTGCCGCTATACGCGATACGGGATCGAGCACGACGGGTCGAGAGATATTTTTCAACGATCTTTCATGGTTTAACCGGACTAAAACTATTCCCGCTCTATCTTTCCCTCTCCCCGTGGACCTAGACAACTTTGTCCTTCGTTCTCTTTCGTTACCGAGCGCGAAATTACCACCTGGAATTTTTCAATCTTCGCGCGGGAACTGTCATCTCGCTACGGTATTCGCGCTCGATCAACCTAACTGCTCAAATAATTAATTTTAAAAAACCAAAGATTCTTTAAATTCCTTGAAAAATTGTGAAATTCATTAGAGAACTGGGGGACAAAAGATTAAAAAAAGGAAACTAAGATCGAATTTTGAATTAACGATTAATCTTATCCATCCTTTTATGAACACTGTGTCGTATCGCGAATTATCGATTCTAATATCGCAATGCCGAGCACGTGCACCTCTGAATACTACCTGTGAAATAGCTTTGAACGGTGGGTGGATGAAGGAGGGAGTAATGGATGTATATAGCTAACGAGTAACACGCTTTAAAATGGGTCGATTCGAGAGTGAATATATCGCTGTCGTCGTCGGCTTGTCCACAATCGTTGACTCCCGCGATACGATATACACGTACATAGAGAGATATATATTCGAGATTGCACGTTGCACATTTCGCCGCTGTTGTTTGTATACGTATATATGCGTTTCGTACATAATTCCAAGATCGCGATCCGTGAAATATAAATTAGAAACGTTTGTGACGGTGAGGGCCCCGAGACCCGCAAGGATCTTGTAACGTACGTATTTGCCCGTTGAGTGTTTTCTCGGGTGAATTTATACGCGGGGTCGAGAGCAAAGCCGGAGCCCGACGCGGTCTTTCCGTAAGGAAAAACTGTCGATTGTATTACGGTGGCACGGTTGAGATAAATGAGGGGTTTTTAGACGAGGTGAAGGTTGGAGAATTGTAGGCAGGTATAGGTCAGTGCAAAAATTTATCCCGCAAATCCAGGTGGTCGTTTCTCGCCTCTCTACCTTTCTACATTTTTACTTTACAATCTAAAACAGAAAAAAATTAACCATGTACATAGTTAATTCCAAATTATAAATATCTTTTAATTATCATTCCCTCAAAAATATAAAATCTCAAAGAAGAAAGAAAAAAAAGCAAATTTTTCGTGCATTCCAGTGAATAAATTTTTAATTCTCAGGTTATTCTACGTAGATACACGGTAGTCACTTGGTCGATAACCAAGTACGTCGTTAGAGGTCGCAAAATTTTCTATACAGCCCAGCGAGGCAATAAGAAAATTCATAGGCAGGAAATTTTATTGTCCATTTATTCACCTCGCGTACATACACGTATACACGGATATTTAAAGCTCTTATCAAGTCTGCACGATCTTCGCGAGACTACCAAGCAGCACAGAATACTCGAAAACGAGTACTTAAATACTTTCGGGCTCGCGGCACGAGAGGTGCTTATATAGGATCCACGATACGTGTACGTACACCTCGATGTATAATTCCTCTCGTTGTATGTAACACTAAAATATCCTCGCATGCTCAAGTATCCGAGGAGAACGTTATACATCCGATGTAACAAAGTTGCATGGGATACGGAGATTCTAACGTATGTGGCAACCTTATGGTTCTTATGAGCTATACATATATACATTTATATATATGTGTGTGTATGTATGCGATCGTTAAAAGAGAGGGGAATCATCTTAAATGGCAATGGTAAAGCAATAATGATGCTCTCTCGCACGAGTATCATCGACGTTTACAAGGTCCGATTATTATTAACCGCTCGTATCCCTTACGTGTAGGTATATATATATGCGTACATTCGTTTCTTCTCCCTTCGGATGCGAACTGCGGAATTGGACGCTTCGCATGGAAATCTGTGAGTTCGAATTTTCAATGTCTCTGTTTTTTGTTTTTTTTTTATATTTTTTATTTTCATTATTTTCGTTCTCATTCGCGGCCTTCTACGGATATTTCAAACAGTCTTCGCTATCTTTAACTCTCGTAGGTATATATATAGATATATTTTATTGCTTGTACGTATCGTTTCGATGGGCAAGATTATTACGCGCTCGATTGTAAGAATTGCCTACTCGGGAAACGGTGCAATTTCAATGGCCATTCGGGCTCGTTCGTATTCTTTCATGCTTCCACGTTTCATTTATTTATTTCGTTTTTTTCTCTTTCTTTTCAAGTCTTAAACGCGCTCGCTCGTTGCGTTGGTATTTCTCTCTCTCCTCCGCCGGTAGGGATTACGGGTGAGAAATGGGTTAGTCTCGCGAAGGACATCCGGCTAGTCTTTCTCCTTCTCTTTGGGTTCGCGCCGCGATAGACACGAGTGTGAGACAAGGAGATAACGGTTATCCGTCGGTACAAGCCGGATGGACTTTTCTCTCATTTACCGTATCGAGCTTTCGGCAGTAAATTCTTTTTATTCGTAAATTGGCTCGATCGAAAACGACTAGAGAGACGCCAGATTTTTCTAAGATTCCGAAAAAGCAAAAAATATTTGGTAAGTTGCAAAAAAAAAACAAAAGTCACAGTGAGAAAAAAAAGTAAAAGGAACGCGACGCGAAATATGTTTCCCTGGAAGAGCCGGGGAAAAGAACTCGCGCGATAATAGCGAGACTACATTCTTGAATAGAAGTTAAACGTGCTTACTACCGCTTTCGCATAATCCCCCGTGACGAGAAGGAGTCGGACCTCACTCGCGCAACATTGCAATTGCGCAACTGCGACACACAGCGACGGTGATACACCGCGCGACCGGCTTCACTCTTTTCTCCTTTTAGCAGGCTTAATGCCGCTCTTGGTGAGAGATAATGACGTTTCTCCTACACCTATGCGTCTATTCCCCTTCTACCACGCCCCCCCCCCCTTCCTTCTCGAATCACTCCTTTACCCTCTTACAAGCTTAGTCCATTTTCTCTCAACCTCTGTCCCCGATGCACTTTCCTTGCACTCGCGGAATGTTTCTTCATCAATTAGAACAAGCCAAAATACAATCGTATATTTTTCTAGCGAGACGCAATTGATTTTTGTCCAAGTCGACAAAATTTCACATTTTATTAAATTATTTTTATAGAAAATGTTCAATTTTTATTAGGCTGATAATGGAATACGTTTTATCGTATCGGCCCTAATCTGAAGTACGACAAGCTTTTCAGCAAACGACCTTGTCTTATCTCTGTTTGGCTTGAGTCAATGGAGAAGATTGCGGTTCGAGATAAAAATCTTTTTTATTTCTTCCTCCACCTCTATACATTAACAAATATATATATTTATTTTTATTATCGTCGCGTATTATTTTTCGTAGAAATGGTAACGACGTCACCAAAAAATTTGTATTTCCGGTCGAGCAATATTTTGCCATTTCTTTATTCGACGGTAGAGCCTTCTTTTTTTTGTCTCGAGGGAAGAAATCCAGGTACTACTGAGTTACTAGGGACAAGGGGTAGGGGAAAAATGCATCGGTTGAGGGTCATGACCCACGTGGACGACCCGCTGAGACAGACGAGCCAGGTTGGTTCGAAGGTAATGGCGATTTAATAAGCGTTACTGCTCTGCTGCTGCTCTGCTGCACCTTCGAACCGGCTTGTTCTCGAGATGTATGTGTATTTGTGTGTATGTGATTGTGTCTACCAGTAATATGTAGGTATATATGTATATAACGCATATCTTGGTTCATGCGTTTCATTCGTGTTGGCTATGGACTGCTGCTGTTTTCTGCTGCACGCCCATAATCGACTAACGCAGGTACGTGTACCTGCGTAGGTTTCTGAATTGCGAGGCGTGTCACGTGTCTATATATATATATTTATATATATGTATGAACGTATATATAGAAATGTGTGTGAGAATCGACAAGAAGATCTTCAGAGACTCAATTTCGACGAATCGTCGATTCGAAATAGCATTTCACGTAATAGCTGAATCACAATTTTCAATTGTATGATAATTCGCAATCAGAACGTCTCGTGTTGTTAACGATTGATATGAAAAAAAATATTTTTTGTACCAGGAGTTATGAAAAAAAATAATTCAATCTCTCGATATTTTGGGAAAAATAATCGATTTGTTATATAGACAGTTTTATTAATTGTTGCATCATCTTTTTAATGGTAAAACAAGCTTTTTTCATTCTCGAACGGTTCTTTTTTCACGCATTTTTTTTCAAACATATATGTATATCTATATCTTTGAAAGATACATATATATATACATATATATGTATATATCTTGGCAGCATGTGAAGTCACTCACCCCAATCCTCTAATCAGCATCAATGGATCATAAATTATTTCCCACCAAGAGCCAACGCCATATTAAAAACACTTATATATGTGTCTATATGTATATATATATATATAAAATATGTGGGTGTGTATGCGTGTGCGCGAGCGTGTATGTATAGTAAAACCGGCTTATCGAAGCAGATGCTGTGCTGACGCGAAGGCAAACAAGTGTCTCGATTATCACTGAGGATCGGAGAGACTCATCTGCGAGTCTTGGAAATATTCTGAAATTCGAGTCTCGGGCAAGAGAATGAAAATTTCTTTCCTCTTTCTTGTCTTTCTTTTTACAATGGAAATTCAACGCCTTCGTACAATGGAAAATTTTCTTTCTTTTTCCCCGAGACTCGTCTATTTTCACGATTGTTTGAACAAGTGCCGTCAGCCCCCTCGCCGAAGGAATATAGAAGAGGAAAAAAATCCTCTGTGGGAAAATAAATGTCCCTCTCTGCCTCCTTCTCGCTCGTCTCTCGGTAGAATTTTTTCCTCTTGTTTGTTTTTTCTATTCGTCCGAACTCTCGTGAGACCGAAACGAGAAGTGAGAGAGAAAGAAAGACCGTCTCGTGTCCGATAATGCCCTGAGCGTGCGTACACGCGAGACTCGGTCGTACCGGTGAATTTTCTCGAGCGTGGCCGATCGTGCGCCTTTTTTTTATGGGGGAAGGAAATAGTCGGCGCTATATCTCAAGTCCTCGTTCGTTTATTTTCAACCGGATATTATTATGTTTATATTTGTTATCGACCTTTTGAAGAACAACGTTCGAAAAATCTTTCTCAAACAGCGAATCAGCTGGTACCAGAACGAGGAAGCGAAAGAAACGAGCGCGCGGAGAGAAGGAAATTGGAAGAAAAATGGTATTGCGATTTTTCCACCCGAATAGGAAACACATCGGAGTTTGCCGAGCGTGCGAGAATTGTTTTTAGTAGAAAGTAACGCGAGGATTCAACGCAAAGACGAGAGATCGAGAGAAACAATGAGAGGCTTCTGTGCGTTTCTCGTCTCGAGGCCGGAAAATAACGACCACATAGGCGTTCTTTAAATATATATTTCTCTTTCTCACTCTCTTTCTTTTTTTCTTTCCTTCTCTCTCGTTCCCTTCACCCACACTGGCAATTTCCGTCTCCGTCCCTCTCGCGTTCCTTTGGCACTCTTTAACCGGGGATGTGAGAAAATTCCACGACGAATTCGTTAACGGTTTCCTTGCCGAGAGACGCCGATGCTAGGCAGCGCGGAGTTAAAGAACAAGAAGAAGACACGAAAGAAACCCGCGGTGCGCGCGCGAAACGGTGTACGCGAGAAACGCAAAGAGCGCGCCGCATACTTGCGCAAACCTCTAACTATATATATACGTGTGTTTATGAGTGTGTGCGTGTATGTGTGTGTGTACACAACGGGCCGCATCACTTTTATCGCGATTTCCGGGTTCTAACGAATCGCTGAATTCTATTTATTAACGAATAACTCCAAGCCACCGCGGCAAGTATTTCTTTTTGTTCAACCCAATCGCGTGATGCACCGGCGTTAATATTTAATTAAGGATCATTTTTTACCGATAAGAATTTCCGTATGAAATGTTTATGAAAGGAAATAGTTTGCAAATTGAAAAAAAAGAAACGTAGTCAAAAAAACAAACAAAAACAACTGGCGAAATATTGCAAACAATTTGTACAATAAAATAATAAAATTAATCAGATTTCGATTGGGTCAAGTTTGTAATATTGCTCCGTGTAACTATCGACCGGAAGTGACTGATCGAATCGAGGTATAATTTCAATTTTACATCGAGATTGAGTTAATTAATGAAGAAATAAATGTAAATAAAAATTGCTGACATTGTTCTCTCGAGTTTGCCACGAGTATCGGATCTCATCGTCCGATTGTCACAGACGGACCGAGCCCCAACCGCGGGAACTCGTCGTCGTCCCCGAGACTCCTCTCTCGCAACGTCAGCTCTCTCTCTCTCTCTTTCTCTCTCTCACTCTCTTTCTGTGTAAGTGTGGCGAACGAGAAACATCCGTCCAAGAAATGGCCCTTAACACACCTGTCCCTCCTACATAGATATAGGCAAGCAGAGAGACTCTCTCTCTCTCTCTCTTTCCCCCTCTATATATATGTATATATATGGGTGTGTGTGTATGTGTGTAAAGGCAATTCACGGTTACCTTGGGAACCGAGCAGAGGGAGAATAATTCGTAGCAACGTAGACTTAGACATACCTGTAAGTCTGCAGGATTTCACCTGTTGCCGTGCCACGATGAATTCTTCAAATCCTTCCAAAATTTTTCGTCCAAAGTTCGACCGACAAACACATTAAGAAAAACTCACTGTCTCTCGCCAGTTCTACTATCTATATCGCACCTCGTATCCAAGTAACATCCGTTAGAATAAAAAATATTTTTATTATCTTTTCTCTCTCTCTCTCTCTCTCTCTCTCTCTTTCTTTTTTTCGCGCACTTGGCTACTCGGATAAACGACTCTCGCGCGAATGGCAATTCAGTGCGTGCGTGCGCAACAAGATCGAGGGTAACACCGGCTTATGCCAACACAATTACATATGTACAGAACAACGCTTAGATATTTTTGTACATATGTATATCTCTTTACATATATATATATAATATATATATATAAATATAAATTCACTTCACACACGTGCACCGCAACATTCGTAGGAAAGAAAAAAATGACAAATTACATTTTCTTTTCTTTTTTCTTTCAAATCTTTCCCGCGAAAATTTTGTAAACAATCACGAAAACGGCGCGTAAATTGTCTCACCCACGCTCGATGACGAAAAAACTTTACGAAACATCGTTCGTTCTTCTTATCTCACATTATTTTACCGTATTGAAAGATTATCGATGGACGCGTTGCGTTGTTTTCTTTACGTTTTTTTTTGTTTAATACATTTTTTCACGTCCGTTACGATATTCAATGATATCGTTGCTGGGCTCTTCGCGATCGCGTACATTCGTGTGTTCGATTGTAAAAGTAAATTTAAAGAGTAAAGAAAAAAGTTAAAAAAAAAATACGCGATCGAATACGACCGGTTCTGGCAAGCGCCGATACACGACTGTCGACGAAGTTGTTCGAAGCTCGGTGGCGAGCGTATATCGCGGTTTCTTCGCGTCCCTCGCTCGTTTCCCGAAGTCTCACGAGAATTGCCGAGAGCACTCTTTCCCTCTCCCTCTCACTCGCGTGGCTCTATGGGACGAGTGCTCGAGCTCGACTACGAGTAGAAGTACTTCGTAGACTCTCCGAACTCAGTCGCGAGCTTAGCTCGCTCTCGTAGAGGCAGAGAGACTGTACCCCTGTATAGTTTGTGGCGATGCCGATGCTCCTCGCAGCCCCGTGTTGCACTCTCCTGTGCAGCCTCTTGCACACACACACACACTTATATGTGTGTGTGTGTATGTATGTACGTATTGGAGTGGAATGCGCGCGGCGGAAACCGGGCGGGATCGGAATCGGGATCGGGCCTTTACTATACAACTATAGCAAGCACCCCATACGTATTTTTATCTAATATCTGTATATATATATATATATATATATATATAGGGAGGGAGAGAAAGAGAGAGAGAGCTCATTGCTTGTACAGGATGAATCAAAATTAGCAATTATCGTTTTTTTTTTTACTAATTTTTCCGCCCTCTCTTATTTTTCAGAAATTGTATTTATTTTTTATTTAATGATATCTGGTATTTGTTTAATTTTCATAAATATTGTAATTTTTGCAGAATTTTTTTGCATGACGCTAAATTGGTTGGGAGTTTGGAGTATTTGCGTAAATGGTCGTCGATATTTCCAAAATGCTTTGGAAACGGAAACGTTCCTGTTCCTCGACACCCCCGCACTTCGTAATTACCGGTTTTTGGTACACTCTGTATACATATATAGATTTATTTATGTGCATGTGTATTGTACATATATAGATATATGTGTATATTGATACATAAGCGACGAGTCGGAGCTCTATACATGCTCACTCGACGGGGTTTGAAGGCAACTCAAGGCAAACGACCGCTCTGCCGGCTCGGTCGCTCCCTCGATTTTCTCGAGACTCCTCGCTCTGGCTCGTTCCTCTCTCGCTCTCTCGCATCGTGTCGCGTCCGGTTCTTCCTCGTCGTTCTCCATGGATCGAGAGAAAGAGAGAATCCACCGGGAAAGAAGGAGAGAACGCGATGCGGCGAGGCACACGAGCTTGCGCACTGTGGTAGGGACACAGTCGCGCGGAGCCGAGTGTACCTGAAGAGGCGGTGGCGGAGGAGGAGCGGTGAGGACCAAGGAGGTGGACGATGATGAAGAGAAAGAGAAAGACGGTCCTCAAAGATCTTCTTTCTCGTTTTATTATCTGCCTATCGCGCGTCTAGCCTCTATTATCCGTCTTTGCCTTTCTCTGGGTATCCACAGCAGCCTACATCTTTCCTCCTCCACTTCTTCTTCTTCTTCTTCTTCTTGGTCTTTTTCCTCTTCTTCGTTCTCTTCGCCATCTTCTTAGACCCGAAGAGCCTCTATTATCCGTCTTTGCCTTTCTCTGGGTATCCACAGCAACCTATATCGTTCCTCCTCCACTTCTTCCTCTTCTTCTTCTTTTTCTTCTTCTTCGTCCTCTTCGCCATCTTCTTAGACCCGAAGAGCCTCTATTATCCGTCTTTGTCATTCTCTGGGTATCCACAGCAGCCTACATCTTTCCTCCTCCACTTCTTCTTCTTCTTCTTCTTCTTCTTGTTTTTCCTCTTCTTCGCCATCTTCTTAGATCCGAAGAGCTGCACGTCTCCTGATTTTTAATACTCCTCTCGTCATTCACTCATACATTTTTAGCCAGTCAATCCTTTCTCTTCTTTTTTTACCTTTCCCTTTTAACTTTTTAATGGACGAGATGAGAAAAAAATAAAGAACGATAATAATTGAAAATTATTTTCGAACCTATCAAAGTTGCATCGCGGAGATGAAATTAAATATTCAGGATCGAAGACAGCTACGTGGCAAAGACGGAATAGCCAAATTGGAAATAAGACACGAACCCATTACGATCGGAATAAATTAGAGACACTTCGACGACGAGACGACGGAGATTAGAGACCGAGGTCTCCGAGGTTCGAGTTTGCTATTTCGTTTTTGTATACCCGACTAGATGTTACGCCGTGAACGCCAATCCGAGAGTGGGAGAACGATCAATGAACTTATGGCAGCCGCATGGCAAGTTTCTCATATATATTCATACCCTTTCGATACGTTATTATCGAGGAACGTCTTAAAGATTAATACACCGGATCGACTTTATGCAATATCATGCGAAACGTCTACGTAATGTGCGATCGTGTGTGCTAGCCACCGATCCCGCGTAAATGTCTTTCTCCGATCGAATATTTATCCAATTCAACGATCACAAACGTCGCCATTTTTTTCCTGATAAAGAATCCAATAATCATCGATTTCACGTTAATTTAGAAATTTAATTAAACGAATATTTGTAAGATTTTCGAATATCGCGCAATTATAAAGTTCAAAAAAAAAGAAACGTTAATTCATACGCGAATAAAGTTTAGTCGTTGTTGGGTACCACTATATCGTCCACTGACCAGCACACGGAGTGTTCTTGTGCCGGGTCGACCATCTGCCGTGCGGGCGAATATACGCGGAGGAGAGAAGCCACCACCACTCACGCGCACATATATACGCACACAATGGGAGACGCGCCTCTCCTCGAAGCTCTCTCGGCCCTCTTCTTCGCTCAGCCAAGGCCGTCGAGTTCGCGTTTCGTACCTGTATCGTTCCTTCTTCCTTCGCGGTTCCGCGAGGAACACTTTTGCCACACTCCGGTCTCTCTGTGCGCGAGGCACTTATACTCGAAGACTCGGCTATATACCTCTCTCTGTCTCTCGTTTCAATTATCATTTCAATTAAAACGTTTCCGTACATTTTCGTGAATTTAGTTCATTTTTTTTCACGAATCGTCAACAAATTTTGATCAATCTCGAAGCTCCGCGAGTCGAAATGAACAAAAATTGGTTATCACATTGTCGATAATGCCAGCTCGATTTCTATTAATTTCTGTAATTACCGCAGTTCGTTTGATCGCAACCACAAAAAAAAGTAAGAAAAACCAACGAGGATAAAAAAGAAGATTGTAGGTAAACCGTCGAGTCATCGATTAATGTTCATAGACAATGTGAGTATACATACTGGCCACGTGTCCCAATTAGCGTACGAAGTTTATGTCGTTCGATCTATCGCGATAGTTGGGCGTGTACTTGTCGTTAATTATGGCGATTGCGCAACCGCCCGATTTTCTTTTCACTCTCACTCGGCGCGGTGAGGGCGACAATTACGGAGATTTGATACCCGTT
The DNA here is from genome assembly GCA_946811545.1 of Netelia fuscicornis. Classification (NCBI taxonomy): domain Eukaryota; kingdom Metazoa; phylum Arthropoda; class Insecta; order Hymenoptera; family Ichneumonidae; genus Netelia; species Netelia fuscicornis. The sequence goes on from OX328015.1 coordinate 41,177,972, forward strand.
AGGCGTGAGGAACAAGGCTAATATACATATATATATCGAGAAAGAGAGAGGGAGAGAGAGAATGAGAAATTTATAAAAAAAAGGAGCGCAATTTACAATTTGCATGATTTTGCGGTTTAATATCGCCGAATCGAAGAAAGCTCCGGGCTCGTTCTAGCAAATTGCACGAGATCCAGCGAGAGAGAGCGAGTTCAAGAGTGGTGAGGGTGGGAAGAGAGAGAGAGAGAGAGAGAGAGAGAGAGAGAGAGAGAAAGAGAAAGATTCTCGTAGGACACAGACTCCATATAGCGAGGGCCGAGGATCTTCGCGTATGAAGTGATTTACCGAGACGAGTAGCATGAATCGAGCTCACCGTCGAGCACGTCCAAATATAGTCAAGTTTCGCGGAACGTTCTCCATAGTGTATATGTATATACATATATGTATATATATATAAGTGTAACATACATCTACAGGTATGCGTATGTGGCGAGAGGAGCGTGCGCGACACTCGTTTTTCGTTTATTTCAAACTTTTTAAGGAGCGCCGAGTGCTCGAAGCATTTGCGAAAGAGATGGAAGTGCAGCTGGAAATGAGGAGGAGAGAGAGAGAGAGGGACAGGAGTGATAGGGAGGGAAGGGAGGGAAGCAAAGATATGTAGAAAAAGAAATAAAAATGATTATACAAAAAAAAAGGGTGAAGATCCCGAGCGACATGCAACGCACACTGTAAGGCGTAATTGACCGCGTAATAGAAGCGCAGTTATGCAGTATGCGCGGGGATGCAATGGCGCGCGCATAGTCGTTGCAAGATTCTCTCTTGCGTGTACCCAACCCGAGAGTGAGGGAATCTTTCTCTCTCTCTCTCTTTCCCTCTCTCTCTGTCTTTCTATGCTAACCGGTCGACCTTGAGAATCGTACACCGAGCGATTTCTCTCCCCCTTGGCTGGACTTCTCTCGGCCAGAGCAACGAGAGATGTCGAGTTTTCCCATTTACGGTCCTCATGATGCATTGCCACACTCCATAAGCACGTATCGTAATGCTATTTTTCAAGAAATTGGAAATTATCGATGGGAGAAACAAAAAAAGAAAAAAGAAATTATTTTTTTGTCATTCGCCCTTCTCGCCCTAACAAAATTCGTAAATTTCCATGAGACGCAACTCTTATGAAAATTATTCGACGCATACATTTTCTATTGTTCGACTCGATAGGAGAAAGAGAAAAATAAGACCTAGATTATTTTTTGTCATTCGCCCTTCTCGCCCTATGATCCAAAAATTCGTAATTTTCCATGAGAGGCAACGTTTGCGAAAATTATTCGACGCAAACATTTTCTATTGTTCGAGTATGCACATTACATATATGCAAAAGTGCATAGTGCATACAAAGTATGCGATCCGGTGTTTCGATTTTTTACTCCACCTTATTTTGCTCTCGTTTTCTCATTTACTCCGTACCTTTTTTCTTTTATCCGTGCATCCCCGAGCCCTCCCTCATCCCGCTTCAATCCTCTTTTCTATATACAACGAGTGCGAAACCCGAGAGACTCGAAGAACCGAGTCGAATCAAATGCACGAGCGTGCAGTTTTAAACTCGCGCTTATACATATTCACGGACACGATTCTAGTACGGATGTATATATATATATATGTGGGGTAGGCCATTTCTCGTCGTTTTCCTTTTAACCTCCCTCTTATTCCGTACGTCCGTCCGTCCGGTGTATGCATCGACCCCCCCCCCCCCATCCTCTCTGCAGAATTCTACATACAAGTTTCACGCTTCCTATCTTTCTCTCCCTCCCGTGTGCTATTCCACTCAATGCACTCGAGTGCATCACTTGCACTTTACTCGGGCTATATTATAACGTACGAGGATATTTTCACTAAAGGGCGAGAAAGGGAACAATAAAAATGCATCTCGTATGCGCGCGGTTATAAATTAGAGGTGAGGTAGAATTTACAGAGAAAGTCTACGGTTACGATACATGCATATATGTATATTTATATATCTATATATTTTATGCATTCGCGTTGCATATCGTGCAGCTTGCGATGTTTCCTAAGCCCGCGAAATTACGTCGAGCGAGGAAAACCGTACGGTGGCGCCATCGCTCGGATTTTGTACGAACTAGACGCAACAAAAATTTTCAATATTTTCTGAATTATTTTTACCCTGTTTCATCGTTAGTCCATTGATAAAATTGATGTTTTATTGTTAATCGATGCTTGGAGAGAGCCCGACGAATAGAAAGAAGTTACATACATATATATACATAAACCTCGATAATAATAAAACGGAGAAAGGTAAAGGAGAGGGTGAAAAGATTGCAATCAAGGCCTCGTTACCGGGCTCTCCTTTCCTCGAGGAATCGTGCCCGGTGTTAGTTTCGGGGCGAGAGAAAAGTCTCTTTGCCCGAGAGGAGAGATATCGCGAGGGAAAGAGAACGGCGGGGGGTTTTGCGATAGATCGATCATTTCGTTTATTCGAGAGCAAAACGAGATCTTTCTCTGGGAGTCGCGAGAGAGGAAACGACTCGTATAGTCGACTTGGACGGCGTGAGACTCGATCATTCGCGATAAAATGGAGCCAACTTGTTTTTTTTTATCTGCAATGTTCTAAACAGATGAAAGTCCAATAATCTCCGGTTTGTATGTATCGGTACAATCATTGGCCAGACCTCGTACTTTCATTCAACCCTTGGTTCCCCGCCCCCTGAAGAATTTACTCTAATCCGTGGAGAAGGGATGAATTTATTCCAAAAATATATTTTTCTTTTTTGAAAACGATACGATATTTTTTTTTGAAGTTTCAGGCACTATGTTCTTGCCAACTAGCACCTTCATCGATCGCAAACGATAAGTCTCGACTTTATTTTCATTGTTTCGAAGCGCAAGCAACGAAGAAATCTGCATAATTCGGGACGATAAAGTTTCTTCGATTGTTCGGTACGATGTACACTTAGCATGTTACCAGCCTGTTTAGAATATCGCGAGAGACCCGTGGTAGGTGTCACGAAGTTTCTCGGACCGTTTAAATCGCCAGAATTTCGTCTATCTCCGGTCTTGTTTCGACAGAACGTTTTCTATTCTAAAATTGTAATTTCGATCCAATTTCGCGCGATGCCGCTCGAAGCTTCTTTCCTCATCGATCGTGATCCTTTTAGCATGAATTTCGATCATTGTTTCGTTTGAGATTAGAATTTTTAAGCAGCCGGATGCTCGACCGGGGTGTCGCAGATCCCGGTCTACCGTAACAATCGGCAATCGCCTACGCAACCGACTGTGTGCGTTTTGCTCGGTATTTTCACGAGACGCTCCGAGAACCATCTACAGTACGAGGGTGAAATCGTGAAAGAAAGATCGTTCACCCGAGAGATAAATTTATTCATTCGTCGAGAAGAATGAAAGATTTTTCGTGAAAAGTAAAATACCTTTCGGAAAAGAAAAAAAAAAGGTTCTTAGGGATTTTCCAGGTAGTCGAAGATATCGCAGGACCGGATGGGGAAGTCCCAAAAGACAAGAAAAATCCCCGCAAAGAAAACATCTTGCCCCGTTCACCGAAACGTGAAAAATTCGCTTAGGAACGTCGGATAAAGGAACCGCACGAAACTAAATTTCTCACCGTGAAAGTTTTCAGGATTGTAAACTATTGAAAATACGAATAGAAATTTGTAAGATCTAGAAAAAAAAAAGAAAAAAACTCAACGAATAATTACGTTCGTTTCGATAAATTGCTTATGATAAGATAAGATCGAGTTACGAGTTTCTCCAGTATTAATCAATATTTATCCGATTGAATAATTATAAATCAATTATAGTAAACGAACAAACAAAAAATTAACTCGTGGGCTAACGGACTCGCATCGGTTCTCGGACGATTGAACGTTAATTCACGCAGACAAACGGTTTCATCTATCGACGAGATTGTGGAGAGAGGGCGAAAAGAGAAAGAGAGTTCAGTAAGTAATATAAGCAATTAGACGTCCGGTAGCAACGAGATGCGATAATCGTAGAGTAGCGGAGAGCTCGAGTCGCGCAAAGAGAGAAAGATGCAGAGAGAAAGAGCACAGTACAGCATGGCACACACAGCCTCGACGATAAATACTCGGAATGAATGTTCCCGTCTCTCTTTTCCCTCTCTCGGCCAAGAGACTATAAGTGAACAGACACCGAACGTAATCGTTGGTTCATTCGTGTTAGCGCGAGGAGGACTGCCACTGCCGGTCATTCGTCTTGACCCACCAACGACTTGACAGCCACGAATTAATTCGAAGCGAACCAGATACGCTACGTAGACTAATGGCTTCCTCTCGCTTCTCTTTCTCTCTCCCTCTCTCTCTGTCTCCATCTCTCTCGCTCTTTCTCTACTCTTTTAGTTCCGAACCAATGGGCCAGAGCACAAAAGCCACCGGCTGTAAATCTCGACACCCGAAATTTCACGTACGAACGAAAAGAAATGTTTGCGAAATTTGTTCGACACGCGAGCCTCTTTTTTTCCCTTCATTCTTCTCGTACGCCAGTCATGTTAATTGACCGACCATAAATGTCTCGCTCTCGATTTTATCACCATTAACTAGTCGGCTTAATGAGGTCGCGGATGTACAGTCCCGATTAATATTTACTAATAACTTCCATCGAAAGAGAGAATGATAAAGCGACAAAAATGAAATTAAGGTTAATTCGATTAATTGAATAATCTTAAATTCATTCAACTCGATATTTCCGTAGAATTCCATTGTTTCTTGAATAAAATCAAGCTGCTCCAGCGGACTGTACCGTCACGAACGTTCCTAATATGGCACATTAGGCACCTGCCAATTATTGCGAAAACGAATTTCAATAACTTCATTCTAATCTCCAACATGCAATATTTGCTCACTCAGCTCCATTGTCTTTCCACAATAGTAGCGCAATTTCTCGGTAATCTCTATTGTACAAAGTACACACGTACACACAGTAAAGAAAAAAAATAATAGAAAAGACAACATCGTCGATGTAGCAACTACGATTTTTTTTCCATATGTTTTGCTATTTCGTATACACGTACGTATAATGTAATTTTTTCTTATACATATATATATGATTTAACGTCTTATACCTGAAGGATCAACTCACCACGCAAGGTGTGCACTCTCTCGTGCGCGGGTGGCCCAGCGAATTTTTAACGGACACCCGTGGGGCTGTCTACGTGGGTGGACACGGCTCGTTGGTGCGAGTGCTCGCGTGTACGTGAGAATACGAAGGAAGGAACCGACCCACGAGCCAACGATACGAGCCATGGCGTTTCGAGAGAAAGGCAAAATCGAAATATTATTTTCCACAGGGGTAGTTTGGTACATTAGCGTTCGCAAGATAAAACCACGAGGACCATTTTAACGAATTTCATCATCGTCGAGTCCGCAAAACCCGAAGAATTAATTTCTCCTATTTCCGTAACTTCTTATCACCAAAAAGTTTCAACTTTTTCCAAGGCGAAGCAAACTTCGTTCACGAGGTAATGTCGCAAGCTTTTTATTTCTTCGACTATCGTATAAATTTGGTTCGACGTAACGAGAGGCAAATCGGTCCGTTGCGTCACGCAAAACATCATTCGTATTTTTTACGAACTCGCGGTAGCTTCGATGAATCACGAGTCATTATTCAAATTTCACGAGATTGTTATTCAAATATAGGCCCCCCGAAGCAAAATGATTTTCTCGAGTGGACGATGAGGTATATACATTTTTATAACACCCAAAGTAAACTCGTGGATACGAGGCTCTCCGGGTAAGAAATAAGATCTCGAAGTTTGAGTGCTCGGGCGTTATTCGCTATTATTATTATGATTATTATTCGAAACCCCATTACAACGACTCGCCATTATTATGATGTCCGACTGTCCAGCTCGTGGAGTATGCAGATACATTATAGCTCGGGAGAAGGAATTTCTCATAGACACGCGTGAGTGAGAGAAAGAGAGAGAGGACGTTATAACCAACGTGAAAATACACTGTCAGGACGTATGAAGGAATAATCGAGTTCTTAACGCGTTAGGCTCATACCGAGAGGATCCAAGTCGCGGACTCGAGAGTGAGAGACTCTCTCGGTTCTCCGATGTCCAACTGTCACCCACGCACATCAGCTTTGTTACACACGCGATGGATGAAAAGTTATCGCTGGCACGTGCGAATCGTACGTCTCACCGAGGTATTGCTCACACTTGTAGAACAACTCGCATACGCTCGTTCATTTTGTATAAAAAATAAAACGATCGTTTTTTTTCCTATCTTTCTCATTCGCTTCACAAAGAAGCTACTCGATAGTTCCTTCCTTTCGCGTATATCGATGAAATAATAATAATCGAACAATATCGGCTCGAGGCAATATCAAATCGATAGATTGTTATTATAATTATTATTGTTGTTATTCGAAACACGAGCGGTACATGGCTCGATGGAAAAGTTATTATAATTATTATAATCCTTCGTAGATTATAATAAATAGCCAATAATGATAATAAGCAGCGTATGCGCTGAAAGGTTCATTGCGCACCAAAGGCGAACCACCACGAGACTTACGACGATTATTACCAACGATTATTACTTTGCCGCAAATAGCCTGCCTACACAACTCGATTAAATCACGCGAATATAATTCCATCTATCTATCTGTCTGTATGGAAGATGAGAGAGTGGCGGAAGGGATGGGGAGGGAGGGGACTTAGAAACTGGCCAACGGAGGGGAAGTAGAGAGAAACGATTAAAAACTGCGGTTCATCCACAGTCGATTATCGATCAACATCGTCCTGGTCTCATCTTCCTCGGTTCTTCGCTTTTGACCTTAGTCATCCTCGTCACGCTCGTACGATTTTCATCGAGTTCGAGCTTGCTCCCCGTCCTCGAGCTCGCTTTTTGAATGATTTGCTCGACCTCGACCTTGAGGTCGTCCAGACTCTTCAGTACCGTCTCCATTTTCCTCAGCACCGGTCTAGAAGTTTTCATTGTTTTTCATCATGGTTTTTCGCACAAAGTCAGGAATAATCTTTCTCGTTCTTACATGGCGAAGAGCAAGCCGCCGCGATTCTTCTTCCTCGCGCAGGCGGTTCGTATACTCCATAAGAGTTGTAGAATTTTACTCAGTCCTTCGCGACTTCGCAGTTGCTCCGATCTGACATTCTCTAGACGATTTTTCTCGTTCTCGATGTCGACTAGGTTGGAAAAATCTTTCTCCTTGTAATGAGCAAGAGTGTTGATGGCGACTTCGACCCTGACGATTTAAATAATTTAATCCGCATTGATTTTTGTATCGTAAAATTTTTTTTGTTCAAGGCAACTTCGCTTACTTCGCGCGAAGTCTGTCGAGATCTTTATCACGCTCCTCCAATTTCTCTTTGTTACTATCGTTCTCCATTCGTATCACTTCGTAATCCATGAGCGTCATTCCGTCGCCCAGAGTCTCGGCCTGGCGCAATTTCGTTTTTAGATCCTCGTAACGATGACGAGAAAAAATGTACTTGAAACGATCGCGGTTCAGCAAATCGCGACGAAGAACCTGATCGTCGTAGCAATGTTTTTCTTTTTTTGTTTTATTTTTTGTCTTCGCGAATCGTCAGATTTAATTAACGGTGAAAAGGGGGGATAGGCAAGGTCGAGGAGGAAGTGAGGGGGGATACAAATTCCAACCTGTCGACGAATCAACGCCTCGATAGCTCTCACGCCGAACACGCGACCGGTCTTTTCAAACACCAATCCAACTCCAATTTCCTTCTCTCGATCGAGAAGTTTACCAAAAGTTATGGAATCCTCGTTGTTTACGATTTTGCGGTTGTTCGCCAAATTGTCGAGTTCGATTCTTATTTTACCTTGACGTGCCTCGATCTCGTCGATCGTCGTCTTATAAGAAATCAATCTTTTCACGTAGCGACCGTCCATCTCGTTCTCGCTCAAGGTCTTGTCCTCCGGCGTCATCGTCTGATGCTTCTGCGGTATCGATGACAAATTTACGGACGCGAACGAAGTATGCAGACGTGAAAGAAAAACGAATGTGAACGAAAAAAGTGCCTCTCGGTTGAATCGAGTGAAAAACCGACCTCCTGACCTTGGTCATCAACCCAGCGACCCAACCCTGAAGAAGACGATTCTTCCTCCGCAAAATTGGCTCTTCTCTTTTCAATTCGCGCAATTTTTGGATCAGAGCTGGACGATCGCGAAGGATCTGGTCAAAAAGGAATTACGAGTAATTAAGACAAGGACCGGAATAAACCCAAAAGAAGACGAAAAAAAATGCCGGAAGTTGGAAACGAGTTTTATTGTATCATCGTGACGATATTTGGTGAATTTTGTTTAATAACATCGGTATCAAAACGCGTAACCGATAGTCATTTGTATTTTCAAGGAATAATGCACGTTACGAGAAATAATAATTGAACAGGAAGAACGACGTTAAATCGAACCTCCATGGGTATGTCGTCAAGGCCATCGACATGTTCATCATCGGACTCTTCAGATTCGATATCTTCAGGCACATCTTCGTCCTCGAATTTTTCTCGTCCCGTTGAGCTCGATTCTGTGCAATAAACCTCCTCGTCCTCTTCGTCCTCGTCGTCGTCATCGATGAAAAATTTACCACTGTCCGGTTGACTGTCCTCGTATTTTTCTCTCGATTCTATTTTCTCGATCCTTTCAAACTCCTCGAATTCTTCAATCGGGTCTAGAAATTCTTCGTAAGACCCTGAGGAATCCTCGGTTTTTATCACCTCCTCGATGACCTTGGGAGTTTCAACGAGGACTTCGTCAGTCCCCAACGTCAACAAATCTCCAGCGGACACATCACCAGGCAAGACACTTGGTCCATTTACTCCGGATTCCCAGGGGCTACGAAGTTCTCGAGCAACTTCTTCAGCATCGCCAACTTCTTCATCGACGCTACGTACTTCGACCGATTCGACGGACTGTCTTCGCGTATCCTCCATTTATCCAACAAAATCAGTAAACTCAACGTTAACGAAGAAAATAAAAGGTTAATGTGAGAAACGTCAACGAAAGAAAACACAAGAATGACGACCTTGAACTCGAAGTGTCGGAATGGAGAACGAATAACATAAAACAAAAAGCTTCGTTTCTGTTATAAATAGCACCAAGAAACTGCTGATTGATGCTGAAAAAAAAAAATTTCTTCGTCATCGAGTCGAATAAAAGTCACGACCCCGGGACGACCCTGAAGAAAAACAACGAAATTTCGCGCGCATTCCCCTCGACGACAAGAATACTCGCGTCCTCCCGTCCGAGTGTGTCGAATCGAAAGGTCTTCCAGTAAGGCCCTAACGCGCAACAGGATGAGGTACGCGAAGGTGTATTCGCGTACCGGCCAAGTTGATCGCACGAGGTGGATAGAGGTGGATATACAATCCACCTCTCACGGCCTACGGGGGATTAGGTCGCAGGATGAAACGAAGAGTAGGGTTTATAACATACACGCTGAAGCGGCATGGCACGGCTGTACGATGAAGAGGAAGAAAGAAAGAAATAAAGAAAGAAAGAAAGAAAGAAAAAAAAATGTAAAATAAGAAGAAAAGCCACGAGAGAAGAGGAAAGAAGCGTAGAGTTCTGGCCGTGGCGTGGGCCGCAACCGCTGCATTCCTGTAGGTTCAAGGATCCCTGCTGGTCGGATCGCCGCGGCAGCGGAGCGCGCGCGGACCATCGGCGGACCGGGCTTTTATCTCTCCCTCTCTCTCGAGCACGCGCGTTCTTCCTCGCACACGCGTCTTACTACTCCATATACCAAACGCATCCACACAATCGCGCAATTTCTCAGTCTACCATGTCGTGGTCCACCGTTTTTTCACCTCTCATTCCCTTATATGCAGACGCAGACGGGAGAAAGCTTTCCGATGAACTCGGCGCGTGTACAATCTGACATTCGCGCGTCGCGACAACTCGAGGACAGCTTCGAGTTAGCGCGCGCAACAGTGGAGAACGTTGTTTCCGAATTGGACTTAACCCGTCGACTTCCTTCCACCCACGCGTATCATGACTTCTTTTTCGCATCCTTGCTTCACCCAAGAGTCTCTTCTTTGTGCCTCGTTCACCATCCTGGTCGAGGATCTTCGTCTTCATCTTCCAGTGCACCCACGTGCGTTGGTCTCTCCTCGTGCATCTTCGTTTCTCCATCTCCACCCTCGCGTCCTCTTTTCCCCGTCATCGCGTTCGTCATTGTCCCCTCGTCAAGCTCGTCGTTTTCTCGCGATCGCGGTGTAGGTGGCGCTACGTGACGCGTCTCGACTTAATCGATGACCTCTCGCACATGAGGGTGGGGTCAAATTTACTTCCCACTACTTCGCGTCGCTCACGACGCGTCATACGTTTGGAAAACGAAGCAGGATGCGTTGGTCGCGTCACGATACCGAGGAGATTGCATAAATCCGCCATGTTCGTATTCCGTCAAGGACGCGGCGTACGAAAGAACTTCCCTGGGTAGGTCAACGGCCTGCTGGCCAAGAGCGATCGCGCGCTTGGACTCGCGCGTCTCCTCTTACTCTCCTTCTTCGGCATTTTCTCCGCTTCCCAGCGAGCGTATCAACCGCTCTCGCACTCAACAGCATACGCTCGGTCGAGTAGAGCCGTTGCTGCATCTCTTGCTCGCGGCCCAGTCGTCTCGAGTCTTCGTCCTCTCTCGTCAGCACCGAGTGGGACGTCAGTGTCATTAATCCCCCCGATACTACCAGTTATTTCCTCTCTCTCTGCCTACTCTCCTTACCTTCCCTCTCTCTCTCTCTCTCTCTCTCTTTCTTACCTTGCACTCCTTCATCTTTCTCTGCCTCGCTCTCTACCTCCATTCTCGTTAATTAAGGAGGTTGCCGAGCCGACGGAATGATCGCAACGAATCAACAGAGAAAAAAAACGGCATAAGTTTCTTCCACCCGACTGCCAAATTTGGGACTTAGCTTTTTGTTGCATTCCGCGTTTTAATGCCGACAGCGACCTTGATGTTTGTTTTTTGTTTTTGTCGATCCAAGACTCGCGAGCGAAGGGACGATGCGGGCGACCGAAGAACCGCGTTAATAATCGCGCTATCGATACTGAGGTAACGAGGCTCGTAACCTTGAGGACGTAAAAAGGTCAAAGAGGAGCGTGGAAAATAAGACGAGAAGTTGAAGTTGATGGAACTTTCGTTGAAGGGGTTGAAGAAGATAGGTGCGTATAATAACGAGAAGACAAGGATGAAGATGAACCTCGATAGACCCTGGAGAACGCCTGACCCTTGCCGCAACGTCTCAGCCGAGGCCTCGCAGGGTTACGTTCTATTTATATCTCTCGGTTAGCTATATTTAGCTCGATATGTTGGGGAAGGGGCCCTCCGGGAAAGCGCGAGGGTGGGAGCGGGAGATCGGTGGTAGTGGAGGCAAAGGAGATAGCTTCGCGAGGCCTTCGAGGCGTGGAAGTGCTGATGTAAAAGAAGAAAGGGGGCACCAGATTGGCCCACAAGGAGGGGCCCTCTGATCTCTTCGTGTTCGAACGTCCGCGTTTCACCGCCTCCTTTCGTTCTTTTCTCCCTTCCTCTCTCTCTCTTTTTCTCTCGTGCCCGTCGTTACATGCATGCATAAACACGCATACACGAGCGAACATTTCGACGATGCAGAGTGCAAACGCATTACATCACATACAAGGCGAGAGGAGAGAAGATACGACACGCCGAGAAATAAAATAAATAACAGCCGAAGGAAGAAGACGAAAAAGGGCTGGAAGAAAGTCGACGCTGTTCCTGTTGCCCGATGCTCACTACGAGGCAGAAACGTCTCGAGGTGAATACATTAACCCTCGCGAATTTTTTTTTGCCTCTTTTGGCTCCGTACGAATTCGCGATTTTTCTTTTCTTCTGTTTATCGACGCTTTATTGAGCTTTTATCATTCGCCCAATGTTCTTAATTCAACTTATCCACGTGTCGAGCGTCCTTAACTCAGACGTTGTGTGTACGTTGACTCGTAGGAGGTTGTTACACGTTACAAGACGGAAATCGAGTCCACGACGAAGGGATCCACGTACGTGGATATTGCGATCTTACCAAGAGACGGAAGAGAAGTCGAGGAGGCGAAAGTGAGCACGGTGTCTCTGAAATGGAAAAGGGATACGGGAGGCGGAAAAAAGGACTGCGAAGGGGGGCTAGAGGAAGGAGTAGAAATAGAGAAACGAAGAACGGTAGGGACGTCCATATATCCCGGCTCTACACACCAGTCGCATACCAGACGTGGACACTTACAACCGGCGTAAAGGTCCCCTCTGGAGCAACGTGCCTCGGGCTTATATACCCCGAAGAGTATCCGCGAGAAGAGAAAGAGCGAGAGAGAGGGAGAAGGGCAAGCACGCTCAACAGCACGAAACGTCCAGCTCTCCACGCTCCCAACACACAGAAAACGAGCGAGCATTCTCTCTACCGACGACTCTTCCGCAGGGTTAAAACCTTCCTCGGACGCTTCGCCAACTCTCTTCTCTCCGTCTCTTTCTCCATGGCTATGTTCAACGCGTAGTATGTACTTTACCGTGTATATGGGATACCGAAGAAGGGTTCCAGGAGGACCTCTCCTTTGCCAACTAACCCCTGAGATCTGCCAGTTCCGCGAGTTCCCAGAGATAGAAAAATGAGAAAAATCTACGCGCAAGCGACTGTGATAAAAGGAGAAACTGAAATTCTCGAAACGAGAAATGCAGTCCGTTTCTTTTTGTTTTCTTCTTCCGCGACGCGAACCTACAAACGTACGTGATAATGTGGAAGTGAGCTTTGTGAAAGATCGTAGGAATTCCAATCCCGGAGCGAGTTTTCATTCTTTCATCGTGGTAATTGGAGCGGAAGTGGTTCGCAGGAGTTTTTCTATCGAGTAGGGAATACAATCGATCGATCGCTGGTCTAAATTTCTCTTCGTGGCTGGATACATCGATGATTAATGGATTCGTCACTTACCTAATTCGATTTTGTCGACCCGGGACCCGCGTCTCGTTCATCGAGTGTCTTCGTCTCTCGCGTTCTCGTCTCCTCATGCTTTTTCCTTCGCTGCCATAAACCGGACCACCTCGCGTAATATTCGCGAGATCACTAGATCCGGCTCTCTCGCGAAAATTTCCACCGTAGCATCGCGAATGTTCCCTCGACATTTCGTGATTGGACTTGCTCGTCGAGCCATGAAAATGTCTTCGGTGTTGTTCACGGGGCAGGCTGCAATAGAGATTCTGCGGTGTGTACGTCGTTCTCGCGAGATTCTTGTCACTTCCGATCGAGGAAAAATCATACGAGGCGTTATTGCCATGATTCTTCGAACGAACGGTCGCTACGATTTCTTGATTGTTCCGCGAACCACCGCCCAGATGATCCCTCAGCCATTTTCCAAATCCCCCGACGCCGTTGCTGCTCCCAGTGCTTCCATCCCCCGATGTCAAGGTCGTTGCGTGACCTTCGCCACTCGATTTATTCCTGCAAGCAATAAAAATTGAGTCATTGCTTTTTCTTTTTGTTCTTTTCGAAAGAGACTCGACTACATAATTATATACTCGGCGAGCTATATAAAGAACGTAACATGACGAAATATTCGCGCTAAGAATGAATGACCGACAAGGCCGTAGGATGCCGCGAAACGGTAGGACCTTCAACGAAAAAGTCCGACGCTGGTTTCTCCCTGTGCGAGGAATAAAAAGAAAATTGGTAAAAAATGAATCATTGCGTGACCGTGTTACCAACTGACGATGGGTACCAAATTTCGCGAACAAAGAGAGAAGCCGCGTTCTTTCTCTCTCTCCCTTCGTGTCTTTCCGTCGACCGTTTTCTGTGGAACTCGGCCGCGTCCTCAGGTAAAGAGAGTCCCTCTTTCGATCAGGGAGTGCCAACGTCGCGCGGAACATCACAAAGTGTCGCCGTCGTCGTGCGAGCAACGGTCGCACACGCAATGACCGGGTCTTCCCGAGAGACCGAACAAGTCCAGACGAGCCTCTCCCTCTCGCTCCTCTCGTTCGCAAAGCTCTGTAACGCCTTTGCCGCGACTGTCGGCTTCTCGTCTTCTGTCTCTCGCGGATAGTCCTCTCGTCCGCGTTGGCAGCGGAGCAGCTGGCGATGAGGAGAAGAGAAAGAGAGAAGCGAAGGTTCGTATTGCGTGTAACGAGGTGAGGCTTGCCAGGAGTGAGCAAAGCAGAAGAACAAAAAACATTAAGACGAAGACGACGAGGAAGGAAAAGAGGAAGAACGAGTCGAGGTCTCCTCTGGTTCTTCGCGAATATGGAGGACGTCGGAAAAAGGTCGAAGGAATTATCAATTTTTCAGTTTTTTTTTGTAATACAATGAAAAAAATTGCGGAACTGACCGAACAGGAAGTGAGAATAGAATGAGAGACGGAGAGAAGATGCGTGGTCTTGGTAAACGAAGTCGACCGAATGGCTGTGAATCTTTCGGTGTGGGCCTCTTCCGTCCACGCCTCAACAGTCTGTGTGTGTTCGAGAGAAGGGGATCAGGCCCAATGGTTTTATAATAATAAGGGCCCAGAACGTCGTCGAGGACGGGGGAAGGGCCGTCGCGTGGGCTGTTAGGACGCACGGATGACCTTGTCAAGGTCATCGATGCTTCTGGCCACCGTCAGTACGCGTCGCCACTGCTCGGTCTCAGCATCAAGTTCGTCGATCCGTGTGTGCTCATGCGTATGTGTGTGTGTGGTATCGTTTCTCCTTTCTTCGCATCTCGACGCGAACGTCTCGATCGAACGATTCTTGCAAAACTTCCTTATCGACGGAGAGAAGAAGTCATAGAATATCTCTCCGTTGATAATCAAGCGTACGAAAAAAAATTCTCCAAAAATCATATTTTCAGATATATCGAAATATCAATTTTGTCCAAGTTCCTGGAACTTGTGAATTTTAATAAATCTTTAATTCGCCAAAGAAACTTGAAATGTTTGCAGTCAGTATCGTCCGAGAAACTCTCGGCGTTCGTACGTACACGCGAAACGAACGAAGAGACAACAAGGAAGTAGAATTCTTGAACGTTGCCACGACGAGTTTGGTCCATCGCGGTAGATTCCGGGTGTGTATTATTCGTGCGCGTTACGCCACTGTATAAAATTCCGGTTCTGCAAGCCCGGTTGGCTCGACTCTTTCTCTCTCTCTCTCTCTCGTTCTCTCTCTGGCTTCTTCTTCTTCATCCTCTCCTCCTCCTTCTCCGCTTTTCTCCATCGTTCGTGTTATCTCTTCCAGAAGAACCTTTTTTTCCTCCCCTCCTTCCTTTTCTTCTTTCTCGTCGTATCTCTCGTTTTTTGCAATCACGTTCAAGACTCGCTCTGCCCGAACTTACGCCGGGGCCGAAAGCCTCCACTTTTGCCGCGACCGTTTCGCCCATGGCGTTCGAAATAAATGTTTATCGCTTCTCTTTTCTTCTTTTTTTAAAAAGTACGATAATAATTTTAACAATAGATCCAAACTAAATAAACAAATATCAATAAAGTTAAAAAAAAAAACAAAAATTCGCGGACCGAATAATTAAATTTCCGTTCGTAAATCACACCGGGGCCTCTTTTCTCCGACTCTCTTCTATGTTTGCGCGCTCGTGTATTATTATTCATTCGACTCGCTAAAGTTTTAATTGCATTTCGGCTGGTACACGTGTGCGAGTACGAGCATTGGAAATACGAGGAGTTACCACGTTACGCTCTCGCGTTTTATCCTCACTCGTTATATTTCGCCACAGAGTCACGCGTTGGTCCTCAGCGTGTACCCTCTTTGGTCTCTCTCTCGTCGCGGCTTTTTCTCCTCCGAGACCCCTAGGAGTTAACACACAAACCCTTGGCCCCGAGATGAGAGCTCGCACGTTGCGCCAAAGCAATGCATTTGTATGCGTTACTCGAGCCGCTCTCGGCTTACAGTTTTTATCTCATTTCTTTTGCCATTTCTTTACCCTTTATTTTCGTTTCTGTATTTTTTTTTTAAATATATTTTTGTTTGTTACTTTTTTTTTCATTCTAGACGCCAAACGTTTCGTTCCGGGCACGCTCGGTCGTTCTCTCGAGTTCCAGTTTATTTTTGCAAGGTGTTATGTGGTCCGCGGGACCGACCGTGGTGACCCCACGAAGCTTTATGATATAAAAAATAACAATAATGATAATAATAATAAAATGCATTCGGGGACTTTCGCTCGGCCGCACGTAGCTTAAGTCCGACCGGATCCTCCGACGTCCGGAAATTTGTCATACGCGAATTTAATATTCGCTCTCCGTTCCTGTCCCTTTCGTTGCACTTTCGCATTTATAATTTTGCATTATAATTCTTTTTCTTTTATTCTTTCTCTCGAACCGCTACAACAATGATTTATGAGCGAATATTTTTTTATTTCTGGTTAAAAATTCAAATTTTATACCGAGTTTCGTAGTTCTCGGGGAATTAAGATTTTTTTTTTAAAGAAAAGGATAATGGTATTTACCTATTGACTATTTGCCGAGGCTTTCGTCCTTTTTACCTTTTTCGGTCCTTCACATTTATTCGCTTCCCATCTCTCGTAGAGGGCATTCTCGTGTATCCGGGTTCCCTTCGGCAAAAAAATTTCTCCGAGTCGGGAACCGCGAATCTTTTTCTTTTTTCGCGAAGGTCGGCTTCGCGTCAAGACGATCAATACGTTTTTAAAAAATCCAGGGAACAAAGAAAAGAAAGTGCAAAAAATTTCTCTGATATTTCGTCCTTCGAGTCTCCCTCTCTTTCCCCTACAGCAACAGCCTTGGGACGAAGTTTGAGGATCTCGCGTCACCGTACGATCTCACGAAAGATCGCGAGGATTCTCGTCTCGCTCCTTTCGCCTGTCCCTTCGTTTATCAATTCACGATCGGTTGGGCTCAAGCCATCCGTGTAACTCAGCGAAATCGACGTTCATATAGTAGCGAATAAAATATAAACGCCCGACAAATTCTCGCGCGTTCACGAATCGCCGTCGATATCTCGTACGATCTTTCGTTAAATTCGTCTCCACTCGACGTCGGGAATATCCTTTTGACGGGCCGGATTTCACGATTTTATTCGCCCTTTCGGACTAGGAACGACCGAGCTCTCGAATGTGAGAATAGAATATTTCGTTTAAAGGATTTAACGAACTATCGGCAACTATTCGTCTTCGATCAAATACGCGTATAATAGCGTTTGATCGAGGAGATCGATATATATCTATACACACATTTACTTATATCTATATATCGATAAGAAGGAGATAAGATCTCGAAAGATTTCGATGATGACCCGTCGTCAGAACCGCGCCGACTAATTCTGACGCGCCATTGTTCTCTCGCGGTTACGGAACAAAGGGACTCGTGCCGGTGTCTCCCGCCATCTTTGCTAGAGTCTCCTGTTTACTTTTTTTTTTCTTTTTTTTTCGTTCCTTTCATTCTCATACACGCCGACGACTCTTTATTGCCGCGTGGGAGAGAAACGAAAGCGAATGAGATCGCGCTCGTTTTCGTCGTGTCATTTGAACAATGTCAGTTGTAAAAATTATTACAAAATTTTTATAACGGTTTGTAAGAGCCATTGAATTTAAAAAAGAAATCAAGAGTGAAAGAACGAAAGCCTTTTTTTCACTTTTATCTTCGTGCCCTTCTTTTTTTGGCGTCTCTTCCATTTCTTCGAGCCCCGGTCAATATTGATCAACGTAAAATTCTCGCGAGTCAAAAGGTCCCTCGTTCACTCTCTCCTCCTCTTCGTTCATTTCTCTGTGTTTAGCCGAATATTTCCGGGAGAGACGAAAAGTTCGTCGAAAGATCTCTCGAGAGGCCTTTGGTACATACGCGGGATGTCTCATTCCCTTTTGCGGACCTTAGGGTTGGATAAACAGCGCGGCATTGTGCGTGCTACGAAACGATCCGACAGAGAGAGAACGAAAAAACGAACACCGAGACACAATAATGTCCGGCATTATCGCTTTCTTCTTCTCTCGCGACTGTATTGGCTAAATTCATCCCATGCTCGGGCGGCACCGTCTTTCATTCTCGCAGAAAACGTATTTTGCCCTCGTGCCCTCGACTATGCCGACGCCCGCGGCGATCTTTTCTCTCGTAACGAATCGTTTTTCATCTCAAATTACTTCGCGACAAAAAAAAGTACGAGCTCTAAACGAGCGCTATAAAACATATAAGCAAGAATTTTCATCAAATTTGTATCAATTACGGGTAATTCGATTAACGAATCGTATTTTCTTATCAATTTTTTTTAACGACGTCGCTGACAAGAGTCTAAAATCGTTTAAATCTGCTTCGCCGATCCGTGTGATATTCTTGGCCTAACGAAGACAAACTTTCGAGATGGTATCGGTCGTTCACGACATTGCGTTAGTGGCTAGGGAGATAAAGAGATGAGATGAGGAATGACAAAAGAGAAGATCTCGAAGGGTCGAGAGCATCTCGAGGGGCTATAGCGATGGCTAGGCGTGAAAGCGACAGGAGGTGAGCGCTGATGCGAGAAAATGGTGCTCGTCCGAGGGTGACGAAAGATGAGAATGAAATCCTTTCGGTCGAAGGACGAATATCTATATATTTATATATAAGAAGAAGAAGAAGAAGAAGAAGAAGAAAGCTCTCTCTCCGTCTATCGTCATGGAGTTGCGCAGCTGAAGCAAGACCCGTCGATTGTCCTCCGCACGTTTCATTCAAAGTGTCGATCATCAAAATTCTCTCATACCGCGAATATCTATCTATATATATATTTTTTTCGTGGTTTCGAACACTGCGATTTATTGTTACTATAAAACTGAAATACTTCGAGTCTTGGGAACTTGGGCTCGTCCGAGCTGAGGTCTACCCGAAGGGTTTCCAAAGATCAATGACGCGAATAAAACGCGTTCGAGAAACCCCGTTACGTGACATATACATCGGTCTCAAAGAATATCAGTAAGTTCGCGGCGTTTATTAGCTCGAGTCTGTCGGCTTGCGATAAAATAGCGAAAGGTGGAGGAAAATAAAATAAATAGGGCGAGAAGCGGTTTCTTTTACGGCAATTTTGTCGTTTTTTTTGTTATCATGGGAGGATACTTAGGCATCAATAATCGCTATAAGGGTGATTAAGCCTGGTACCGTTTATCGAGCGATCGTCTTCGCTAACTACGGGAAAGGATCTAACAAATGTTCAACGCATTCTGACAAAGTGAAAATAGTGTCGAGTGTTTAAAAAGAACGGGGGTCATATAGTGAAATCATTAAACTATAAACGAGAGTGTGTATTCTCGTCGGAAGTTACGACGAAGTCGTTCACTTGGAGAAAATATTGTCTGGCAGTTTTATCGAGAAAGACAAAAGAGAAAGAGCGAAAGAGTGACCTCGCTATCGAGACCTTCTCGTTTCCTTTGAATCGTGGCAAGGGTCACGAGGTGACTTCGAGAGAGTCGATTGACAGCCCTCTTCTTAAAGAGCCCAAACAAGCTATATACGTACATATACATATATATGCATGGTACATAATATATAAGAGACCATGTATCGGGCACTGTGGTAAATCGCCGGTTTGAAAATTGTCAGCCAGTTACAGTGGTCCGAGGTCGAGGGAGTTACAGCCAAGTCGTTCGGTTAAAGGACTTGGACAGTGCGGGTTTTATCGGGGCCGCGAAGTATCGCGAAAAATCTATAGATATAGCCTCGGGAAAATAGAGTCCGATATCTATGTAGCTGTAGTCGATACGAAGATACGAGATTCGAAGCTCGACTTCAAATTCTCTTCCATTTGCTCGGTCATTATAAAAATAAAACGATAAATTTTGACATTTTTATGGATCGTAATCGAAATCGTTTCGTATAACGAATCGCATTTGAAAAATTTTGTCAATTTTCGATTGTAAAACATATGAACTGCTTATTTTCTTCTCTCTCTCTCTCTCTCTTTCTCTCATTGTAGAAAGGTATATCTATATAACCGTAGGTTTTTATACTTTTTGTCCTCTGCTCCAATCGTGGCAAGGGTCACGGGGTGAGGTTTTGTTTAACGGTATCCCTCGTCCATCCATCGTACATACACACACATATATACATGTATATATATGCATGTCAGACTGTCGATGCTAATACCCTGAGATACAAGATCGTAACTGCGACGGGCCGAGACACCATAGATCGAAGCTTCTCTCTCTCTCTCTCTCTCTCTCTCTCTCCCTCTCGTTACGTCACACGATCTCACGCTAATGATACCAACAAGCCACCACCGGATATCTCCGATCGATAGATCGTTTCGGTGGAATGTAAACGACGAGGAAAATAAGAGGAGGACAGGCGAGAAAGAGTGGAAGGAGGAAGGAACAGGGGAATCCAGAAAGGGGAGTGGATGATGAGGAGAGATAAAAAGAGACAAGAAAGAGAAGTAAAAGAGAGAAACACGCTCGAGGAGGACGAGGAGAGGACACGCTACACAAGGAGAGGTCCATGTGGGAAAATGGAGGGCGACCCCGTAAACCAAGAGCTCGTATGAGGTAAAGTGTCCTCGAGGATGTGGAACGTTGAGATTCGAGTCGCTGATAACAACATTGAAGGATCGATAAAAACTCGATTAAACGATCGATAAGTAGGCGTGTAGTCCTCGTGGGAGGCTCGCTGTCGTAAATAATCAGTATAATCAGGAATCAGGACTAGAAATTTATACCAAAAATATGAATCTTAATTATTTCCGAAAGATTTAGAATATTTTTTTTTTATTCTTCTCTTCTTATCAAAAAAAAGGAAAAACAAAGAAAAAAACAATACGAACATCGGATCGCACGTATACCGCGAATAATCCTGGGATCTGGGGAAATCCCTGTGGTCACGGACAACTGTATATCTTCACTGGGTACGAGCTAGTATACGATACGGTACCGAGCCAACCACAAGTGTGACCGTACCGCGTGTATACGTAGTCGAGACACCCGGTGGGTAAGCTCGAGCTCGTTCATGCACACTGTATACAATTTGAACGTTTAAGAACCCGCAACACGCGATAAGAGGGCTCCAACACTCCGAGCCACTCTATGCTCTTTTCTTCGGTACGCTATATACAACACGGTATAATATGTATTATGTAGTATGCAGCGAAGACTAGAGTGGAACCTGAGTAAAACAGAACCCTTCTCTCCTCCTCCTCCTCCTCCTCCTTCTCCTCCCGCTCTTTTCTTCTCTATTTCTCTTTTGCTCCGTGTCTCGTACGCCCAGCAACACTTCCACATAGTTCCCCTCAGGAGCACTTCCAAGTGTACCTACTTACCGCACGTGGTATACATACGTATATACGTATCTATGGTAAACCTTCGCAACCCTCCGTACGACGGGTACGCGTGGGTACTTAAAGTCTTTTCTTTAAATACCTTTCATTCGCTCTACCGTGGCATAATACAATATATGTAACGTTACGTTTACCGAGCGTGCGAGCTACGGGGAGTCTACATAGGCAAATATTATGTGTGTGTGTGTGTGTGTGTGTGTAAAGGTACGTCTGCCTGTTTCTACGAGGATACGGCGTGCACCCGACTTCCTGAAAATTCCATGGCAATTTAATTTTTTTAACGCGAATACAGAAGAAAGAAAGAAGCTAGAATAATTAATTAATAAAAAATTAATTAAATTTAATTGGAAAAAATGAATATTAATAGTGATATTTTAATTAGAAAAAAATGATGCGATAAGATCGATTGGAAAGAGAGCGATGCTGTGATAAGAATTGTATCGAGAGAGAGAGAGAGAGAGAGAGAGAGAGAGAGAGAGAGAGAGAGAGAGAGAGAGAATTAAATCCAAAGGAAATGATAGAAACGAGAAAGGTCAGTGAGTGCGTGAACCGCCACGTTTGAAAACTAAAAAAACAAAAAAAAAGAAATGGCGAAGAAAAGGTATGCCTTCGAGCTTCATCTTCGAGCCTGGCTAAAAGGAGTTCGCGTCTTACACGGAGCGGAAATGAAAGGGTCGATCCTAGATTACGGGGCATTCTCGTTCGTGTTTAGCTGGAATTACGTCGTGCAGCCACGGCCTCGACCGGTGGGGGTCGAGCCGGAAACTCGACCGACGAATTGCACACCGTCAAGCCTAACTAATGATAGCTGCACACAAGTCTTAAACTCTTGTGTATATTGCCGCATTACAGATATACACTCCTACATATATATATATATCTATATATAAACGTTCCAGACGAGTGAGATAGGAGATAACTCCCTTGGCCGAGTGATCTCGCGTATCTCGAGCAATCTCTCTCTCTCTCCCTCTCTCCCACGCCTTTTCTCAACGTTGTGTTTCTATACGAGAAGTATACTCTATTCTTTCACTCTAACCCCCTTCCTCCTATTTTTATTTCTCCCTTAACTCGACTGCAAAATGATTTCCGGTTTTCTCGTAAATAGTAATACGACCTCGCGTCGTGCGCGATCCTTAAGAGCCTCTCTCGTTGGTAAAAGCCTCGTGCGATGACCAACGTGCAAATATTACGAGTAGGTGGTATACAATTTAGGTGTTCTTATTAACTTGGCTTGGCGTTATACAGTGCATTTGTATGTAAGAGGGGGGAAATGGCGTTTACGTTATAACTAATAACACGGCTTAAACTTACGTGAAACTCATATAAATACGAACGTTCGTAAATTGAATACAATGTTTTTTTTTAGTTTTTTTCTTTCTCAAACATTTATTACAAATCCTTCGAATTTTCTGCTACGTATTAATAAACGTTCGAACATTCTTATCCGATCCAATTATCCTTGATTTACGTACAAATTTACGAACTCTTGACCCAATTCGTTCGATCTTTAAACATTTTCTGTTTTATTTTCTCTCGTATCAGATTTCGACACTGATCGGACATTTTCTACCTCGTCGAAACGTATTCCCGATTCACGGTAATTTCTCATCGCGCATACCAAACAAAGTAACGCATGTGGCATCTAATTACGTTTGTAACGGAGAAGATAGAGAGAGGAGATGATTCAGGAAGATAGGTAAACTCGAGAAGAGTCCGTAATGAAGTACCTAATATGGGAAGATGCCTCGCGGGGGGTAGACGAGGAGTAGGAGGCCGAGGAGAAGGGGATGGCAGGGTCGAACCAATACTAAACGTCCCTCGCGTATTGGCAAATAAACCTTAAAAAAATCCTTATACCATCGAAACTTACACAGCGCGACATCTAACTGTGCTGTAGTAACATGTATAAACCATTATACCTACGTTTCTCCATACGACTAAACGTAACGTCTCGTCCCAATATGCGCAAACTGCACACTAAGCAAATATCCATACAGACTTATATATTAACAGATATACGTGTCTCTTTGCCAGATCGCGACTTAGCACAAAAATACAAACTTCGTTTAAGCGTAATAAGCCAACGAATTCGAAGTAAACGTTTACGTGTGTTTACATAGATACGGTTATTATCGTTACTAATACAGTAACGTAGACGTGCTATATTATACCTACATACTCATATATGTATATACGTTCGTACGTCGGTAGTTTGTTGGAACATCGAATCGGAAAAATGTAGACCGCTGCTTTTACGATCGTACCGTGTATGTAACGTATATATCGTACATCTACCTTACATCTATAATATATGTTAAATCTGAGAATTTCAGAGTATAGACAAACTACATGTTCTATTGTTATATCTATATATGCACATTTTACTTTACATATATATATATATATACATGTGTGTATGTGTGTGTAGGTATAAGTAAGTATAGACGATTCGCTCGAGTTCAGGCGAGTTCTCTCGTGAGCTCACGACAAGCCCGCTTCGTAATCGAGCATAGCCGTCTGTGTGCTCCATTTCCCGCGCGAGTTCGCGATCATAGCCGATATATCTATATCGGTATAGGAGTCGCGAGGAGAGTTCGCTCAAGAACGCTTCCACGATCCTCGAGACGTACGGCGCGCGTTGCGGGGGCGATGGCAGGATACTAAAGAGGAGTGGGTGGGGGCAGAAGGGGGAGAATCCCTTTACACGGTACATCGAAAGCCGAAGTTGTAGCTATACGTATATAAAAACATGTACTACGTTACTTTATGTACGAGATAGTCCTGATGCGAGAGTAACGGGAGGCGGCTGTTACAAGAAAGAGAGAGAGAGAGAGGAAAAGACTCTCCTTTGCTCTCTTGCGAACACCGCGAAGTGCGCGCGGGGAAGTTCACGAGGTCGGGTCAATGCGGCGCCGCGCTTGGAAACCTCACCGAGAGACACATGCATGCCGTATGCGCATTCAAGGAGATACCTAATGCATTTCACCGTCTTTCTCTCGTATCCTCTCTTCCCCCCTTCGCCCAACGAGCTTGCCCCATAGACATCGTCGAACGTTGAATGAAACACGATCGTTCTTCGCACGTCCGAACGATTTTCTTTTTTTTTCCTTTCATAGATAAATATATTTGAATAAAAATTGTCTTTTACGTGGTTTCGTTTCGTACGTTCCTTGTGTGAAAAGAGCTGACTGACCCGGAGAAAATTGTGCAACGAAAGTGGGAGAGGCAAGAACAAAAGAGAAAAGGGATCGACGAGGACTTTGCGAAGACTGGCGTAACGCCTGGATTTAACTTCTGGCGAGATTAGTATATAATATAACGTCGTATGGTAAATTCTAATACACCCTCGATGATACGGGCGCGAGTATCTCATTTCGGTACTCCAGCGAGATATTATTCGCCTGGAATATATATATACACTTTCGACCATTAATATCATTTTTCCCTCGCGAATTCGCGGTAAAAGCGCGACTCTTGGCACGTACATCTTATACACAGCTTACGCTCTGGTATTACGTGAATACCGACAGAACAATTCAATTACCAGAACCGTACTCGGCCCTCTCTATTGCGATATAAACACAATGATGGACGGGAAAATTGTCGAGCGTTAAATCGTTAATATCACCTTTCAAATATATTAGATAGCGTCCGCGATCGGACGAATGAAGAAAAAAAAGTACGAATTTTGAAATCCTTCGGTTTTACTTGAAATATTTTACGTTCGTCGAATGATTTCAGTTTTAACAGAATTTGATTTGGATACAAATTTTTGGTTTCGTCAGAAACGCTTTTCACGCTTTCTTCGTAAACTCGGGTGCGACAGTCTTGTACGCGCGATATCGCCTCGTAAAAGTATTATCCCCACGGCAGTTGGATATATAGCGACTGGACGTACTCGGATACGTCAAGATTTATAGCTTCCACTTGTATTTTCCGCGTATAATCCACCCGGGCGATTTCGTTCACCATCTTCTTTCGCTCATTCCTATCTTTTATGTAGAGATATATACAAATATACATTAACGCAAGGTTCGCAAGGACCAAGAGACGCTGGTCGCGGGCGTCAAGGCATTCCCCGATGAATTTTCAATGCATCGAGTGTCGTGACGGGATAAACATGCATGTGTGTTTGTGAGAGAGAATTGGCGAGAATGGTAGGATGGGCTTGGGGGAGGAGAGGGAACCGGGGGGATGATGCGAGAGTCTTCGAAGCCGCGTAATAGTTTCCACTTCCAGGGCCTGACCCGGGGCCAGGACGATAAATCGCATCGAGTGCGCGCTGGAGAGAGAGCTATATCTCGCCTGGGCCTCGGGATATATTTGTCGGTTTCGAGGGGGAGGCATGGGGGGTGAAACAGGGATGAAGCAAGAACTCTAACCGGGTCTTATTCTAGTATGCTCGCTCACCGTAACGCGCTCTCGACTCTTTCTTTCTTCGAGGCATATGCTGCACGTACATTCATACGCGAGGAAATATCGAGAGCGCGAAGAGGAGATAAAAGGGACGAAAAGGAAAAAGGGCCAAGGGGGAGCAAGGGGCATGGGGAGAGCAAAGCGAAGTTCGCGAAACCGGCTCGGTGAACCCTCGAGGAAGACCGTGATGAGAATACGTTGACCCCTCGTATACTTTCCTTATACATAGACAGAGATATTCGTTCAAAAAGTTGTTACAAGATAAATATTATTTACAAAAACCACATTTTTTTCTTCGTATTTTTTCAATTATTTTCCTGAAACTTTCGGCACTAAACTGTTTCTTGCGTCATGTTCTAGTTTGCTCGAGGCTCGTTGTATGCATATCTCTCTTTCTTTTTGTATATACATATATTCTCGGTAGCTTCGCAACAGGGACACGCAGTCGACGTTTGACGATCGAACGATTACCGAGCTCACGTGCAATCATCGCCGCTTTCTATGGAAGAAACATTAATTGTTAATTATATATTCGTGAGATAATTGCAGGATCGTCAAACGTTAGCTCGTGCTTCCTCGTCGTGACTGTCGAGAAAAATAGGAAGGGGATTTTGTCGAGAACGAATGTGGGAAGAGGAATGTTTTTGAGGTGGATAGAATTTGAAAATTTAACCAAATTAGGATTTTGGATTTTTATAAACGTTCGTTTACCTTCTTCTCTCGCAACTTGTTTGTATTTCTTGGGCTGTTTTCTTCCTTCATTATCTATCGCCTAAGCTCGCGAACAGTCGCAAAAGCACACGTAATAACAAAGAAGGTCGTACTCCAGGTGACGTAGCGAAAAAAAAACGCCATCGCGAATTAGCCCGACTATTTGCGTCCATTTAGTATTGCGAACAAAAATTGTTTTATCATTATTGCCACAGTCGGTAGAGTTCTTTCTCCTCGTCGTAGCAGGAACCAGTTTGCTTCGAGTTCGTTCACAACGCGTCTGCATTATTCAAAAAAATAACGCGAATACGAGTCTCGTTTATTTTCTCGGTATTGCTTATTTGTTTTCTTCTTAACAACTTCACTAATTGAATTACATTTTCATCGACGCGATGTTAGCCTTTGCGCTTTTCGTTGCGATAAGCGTCTCGATATTACCCACCAAGGTGAATAAAATTAATCAATCAGCGAATAATCGATTAAATCGTAAAAAAAACAAAATAAAAATAATCAACGAATTAAAATATTGTTTGTTATTTTAACGATTAAAAAAAAATATCGTTTTATTTGTGTACAGGGTGCTACAAAACAGTTCAATAGCACGATATTATCGGAAGAAATAATTTATTATCAAAACGAATATCTATCGTTGGAAATCGTTGGCGAGGGCGAGGATAGCATTGTCTACATGAACATTGATCAGGAAATCCAATCTAAGGACGATATTATGGTATGACGATAAACGTATAAATTATTTTTACAAAAATACATTTTTACAAATGGAATACCTTAACACTTTATATACAATATATAGATGTATATATGTGGATAAAAATATTTTCGCATACATATACATATATATATTTGAGATTCAAGAAGACGAGTATATCCGTGAAACGAGCAGTTTATGTCGTCCACAGCAATATTCCACTGGTGCAATAATCCCGTGTCGTGTTTCACGAGCGAGTTCTCTAACTTTATGACACTCTCTACCCTGGTCGTCCAGAGAGCTCGCGGATATTCTTCTCGCTGTTACACCTTTCTCTATACACACATATATATATAGATATTCTATTTGACGACTCTCGTGTTGCCTAAGACCATAGATCTCACGGGCCAGGGTACCTATCGCACGCCAGGGGGAAAACGTTTGAAATGAAAAAAAGAAAAACGAAAAACGAAACAAAACAAAATGTCCGTCGTCTTTACTGCACTTCCTAGATCGTTCTCGATCGTTTGGGAATGCTCGGCCAGAGAATCGTCGATGAGAAGAAAAAATTGCTTATTCGCAGTTCATTCTTTATCATCGATTCTCGTTGTTTTATTTTATGTCACAACTTTGTTCATCCATGGGAAAAGATTAATCAAAATTGATGAATCATCCTTTATCGTTTCAGTTTAAATGGAAGTTGAAGCGCGGTGGTCGAATCGTTCCCGTGCCGATGCGGACGGAGGTCGATCTCTGCACGTTGCTGCGGAACGAAATTAACGATCCCAAAAGCGTTCAGTCAAAATATAGAATGTCACAGGCGTTCAATCTTGATAGACTCGAGTGCCCCATCGCCAAGGTTTATATTTATTTTTCCGATTGATTCCATAATTCGTTGATCAAATTAGGACAACAATAATGAATACTTTTAAAAAATGATTTCAGAACACGGTGAAATTGGTACCGTGGGTGTTGATGAAGCATCATGAGTTGGACCACAATATGGAGTGCGGAAAGTATCATTTCGAATTGTCACTAGAGAAGTGTCGTTCCTATATTTCCTGCTTGCCTCTGATAATCGCGGATCTCGAGGTTCTCATGGAATCCGATCATTGTTACAATTAGATTCTTGAAAAATCTTTCAATTCTTTTCCCAATACTGTCTTTCCAGTGATACTTTCGTCGAAATGTGTCGATGGTACCCGATTTAAAAATCAAAATAACAAAATAATGTGAAAATTTGTCTAAAATTAGGAATTTGACAATTTTCCTAAATGTATTAACAAACGTACCAGCTGTAAAAGAGACGAAGAGAAAGACGAAGAAAAATAAAAGGTCGAGAGAATAGGATGTCGAGGAAAGGACAAGAAGCCGAGTAATGGTCCAAGATCGTGGCTGAGGGGTCGGACTTGGCTGAACCGTACACGGAATCTTAGATTTTAGATACCCCGACGGAACGCGGGGGCTCCTGCATCGTATATTGCTTTTATATATATACATCGATGTATTTATGTGTGTGTGTGCGCGCGCGCATGCTCGTCGAAGTTCGTCTCGGCGAGCTCGGACAACCTGCCGTTGTCCGTTATGCATTATAATTGTGCATGACCGATCGTGCACGGCGATACGCTACCGATAATGGGCCGAACCATCGAGGGGACAGCGTTCATCACACTCGTTTCGTATATTCCTACAGGCTGTTCCAAAAATAATTGTTTTTTTTTTCATTTTTTTCTCATTCAACTCGTCGCTTGGCCAACTGTATCGCGCTAACGAAACTCTTGGCGAGCTCCTCGTGTCGGGGGAAAGAAAGTCGGATGGAAAAAAAAAGAAATTGTACGACTCGTCTTTGTCCGAGCGAAGGCACGATCGGCAAGAGGGATGGGAGGGTGAGAGACAGTCTCGTGTCCCGCAAGCGCCGCGAGGACTCGCGCTGACGATGCTGCGCGAAGAAGGCGATTCATTAGTCGAACAACACGGAAGTGTTGAAGACCACTCTCGCGGAGAGCTTCACCTCGCCCCTATATGTGAATCCGTGTGTGGTCCCTCGGCTTCTTTTCCTTCGTCCTCGTCGTAGACTGTATATATCTCCCCTCTGCCCACCCTCGTCTTCTTGTCGCCACGAAGATTTCTTACGAGTGATGTCCACTGTCCGGGGGTCAAGCTCGATGAACCCCGGAAGAGATGATAAATTTTTCTTTCGATTCTCCTTTATTTTATTTGTTTTTTCGTTTCTATCCGATGATTTTATCAATCGCGCTATTAATTTAGACCGTGATGGAAACGTAATAATATTTTCATCGATTAAAACAAATATTTATCGTCGCAGAAGCCGAAAAATCTTTCGCTTTATCTTATCCGCATTGTTTTGCATTTCTCGATGTTGCCAAACGTAATACAACGAAAAGGGTCTTCGAACCTTTTAAGCCAAACCTCCGCCCGGTTCGTTCAAACAGGTACACGTATATACGGTATAAAAAAAAAGTTACTAACACGACGAGTGCGAGATAAAAAAAAATGAAAAAACGAAACGAATCGCGATAACGTGGCTTCTCTTTGCTGGGATTCAGAAACGTGCAAACACGGAACAAGTCCGAGGAACGTTGGTCGTAGCTCAGTTACAAAAATGGCCGTCAGGGGAGGGGTTTGGGGTTGGGGAATAAAGACCCGTTTGGCCCTGTCGAGTTTGTCCGGTACCATAATGGCGTCTCTCTCCAACCTAACGCGTGTACATAAATATCTACAAAATATATATATACATCGCATATACCTACGTATCGCGAAAAGGATTCGATACGATCCCCTTATACAAGTTTGCTTAATTTTTTTTGTTTTTTTCTTTTTTTTCGTTACATCTTCGTTTCATTTTACGCAATATTTAATTCTCATTTTTCAAACGGACTCACCGTGTGCTCCCGTCTCGTTTGAGTTGACGACGCACGCTGCCGCGGTTCCGTATAAAGTGAAGCGCGCCGGTGCCCAAACCTCCGACACCGTCGCCGTTTCTACCGTCCATTTTGTCAACGTCCGCGCGTCCTCTGCCCGACGCGAGAGAAGTTGAGTACCACTGGTGCACGGTCCTCGGACCACCACGCGCCAAGTCCTCCATTTCAACGTTTTTTCTCTTCTCGGGATGTTCTTTTTATTTTATTATTTATTTTTTATTTTCTCTTTTTTTTAACCGTCCTTCTCTTTTTTCCTCGGGTCTCCTCCCCTTTTCGCTCGGACGCTATCTCGTACGATCCTTTCCCCGACCGTACGAGGGAATGCACGGGGACGAGCCGCGGAACCAGGAAAGCATTCGCAGTAACTTTTGTCCCTCGTTTCTCATCCCGCTCGATCAATCAGTGATAGTCGCAATGTCGATTCTTGCTCGTTGCGTGATAATCGATCTTCCCGATTTTACGTTTTCCAGAATTAGTTGTCCCGATCGTCATCTTGTTTTCCAAAAGATATTTATAATGGAGACGAAGACTCACACGGCACGCAAAGACGTAATGCGATTTTCAGGAACGAGCTTCACCGGCACAGTGAGGTGGATGTGGAAGGTGAACGCTGATCTCACTCGGCTCCTTCGGCTTCTATCGTTAATAATGGCGAACGGATAAATGAGTTCGCTATTCTCTTGTCTCGTTCGTACGATCTCATGTTTCTAACCTTCTCTCGCTCTTGTTCTTCTATACATGTATATATATGTGTGGCTCTTTTAGTCCTTTCTTCGTTGCACTCTATCGAGTTCCCTCGATTCTCGCCGGACCTCTCTCGGCCTGCGCCCTGGCCTGGCACAGCCTCTAACCTTATAACGGATCAGGTCGAACTTGCACACCGAAGAGGCTAGCGAGCGGCTCTTCTCCTTCGTCTTTCTCTTATTCTTCCTCCTCCTCGCCCTTCTTCTTCTTCTTCTTCGTACAGTTCGGCTGGTTCACAAGGCACCGAAGAGCCTTTACGGTCGGATCGTGAAAACGAGATCGGCAAACTCGATCGAACCTTGCGCGAGCTCTCTCGCCACGCTCTTCTCTTCCTCCTCCTCCTTACTGGCGGTGGGCCCGACTCGACGATCGGCTTTATATTATATTATCCTGAACCTTGGACTTTGATGGATCGCAACACTTTGCCAGATAATATTAACATTCTTCTTCTCTCTCTCCCTCTCGTCTCGTCGACCTCTTTGTTTAGACGGAACTAAATGCGCGGGTCCCTGTTGCACCGTAGCACGATTATCGTGCTAGATTGTCGAGGATTCTTCGTATTCAAAAAAAATAGTTGAAAATGTTCCAATATAACAAACGGATTTTTTCCAGATACATTCCGTTCCTCGTCACCGCGAGATTGCGCGCTTCGTAGATCGCAAATTTGAGCGAGGCTCGAGCGTCTCTCATCAGGGTGTTCGCGGAGTAATTTTATGAATATTGTACGGTTAGTTCAGATCGGTGTGGCAATACGGTGGCGCGTTATCGAGTCGAGTGTCTAGCTCGTTAAGTGCACCTTCACCATCGATAGCTCTCTCGCACTTCGTCTATATACGCCGTGAGGTCGAACGACCTAGACCGTGAGAAACCGCCAACACCACGCGTCACGAGACTTCGCACTTTTGATTACGTTGATAACGCAAAAATCGTGATAACGTAACGTCCGAAGGTTCGACGCACATTCTAATAATCAAATGGATTTATCGTTCGAAGTTCGTAACTTTATTTTCCCGGGTAAAAACACCGATGGACGTTCTATCCGTACGTAACGTCGGAACAAAACTGAGAGCCCACTGACCGAATGACCATTTCTTCCGAGTCCACTAATCTCTTTCTCGGTGCCAGTCCTTGGTAGCCTCCTCGGTGACTCTCACCGTCAACAGCCCCCTAAACTTGCTCGATTGCGCAACGACAAGTAGGCCCCGAGTTCCCCAACACTTAACACCATCGTTTTTTTCCCCTCTCCTCTTTCTTTTCTTGTTCCACGGAGAATCTTTTTAGGGCTCTACCTGACAGTCGCACACCCACGTTCGTCGAAAGTGAGAGAGTAATAAAAAAATAAAAGAAATAGAATTAAAAAAGCGGACTTTCACGTTGCCTCGCGAGGAACTGCGAGAGAGTGAGAGAGGCAGAGAAAAAGCAAAAGAGAGAGAGAGAGAGATGCGAGATGATGACGACGACGACGACGATGATGATGACGATGCTGTATATAAGCGACTCCCTAATGTAACACGTCCGAGCAACGAAGGTTGACCGAACGAGTCTTCTCGCGTCTCTCTGTGTATATCCCCGGTAATAAAAGCACGGAGGTTACCGTGCGGCGCGTCGAGAGGGACTGCCCGGTATTCTCTCCATCTTCTCTTCACGTTTCTCCTTAGCTCTTTACCCGTGGTGAAGCTCGCCCTCTTCCCAACCGTCTTGCCTTTCCTCCTTTGCCCGTTCAAGTCGCGCCGCGCGACTCCTCGAGGACCTCACCACTCGCGTCGAGTTCTCGTCCACTCTTCGTTCTCCGTCCCTCTCTCTCTCTCGGGGGGCCCTCTCATGCCCTGTGTATTCTCGACACTACTGCGATGATTCGCTCTCAGGGCCCGTGCAATCTCGGTACCGGGCCCTACTCACCACCATGCTTCTTCCACTTTCATTTCGGGCCCCGTGCCGAGATCTTTGGGCCCTTGCCCGTATCGACCCACGTTCGATTATTACCGAATCGTTTGACGTTCGACTCGCTTTATTTTTCAACGATGGCTGTATATTGGGCCTTATATCATCGAGCAACCGAGCTTACTCGCTCGCTCGACGCCTCCTCCTTACCTTCTCGCTGCTTATCCGCGACCAAACTGCCGCGTGTGTTCTACGACGAGCAACGAGAGTCCCGGGCATCGCGCGATAGCTCTCTCTCTCTCTCTCTCTCTCTCTCTCTCTCTCTCTCTCTCTCTCTCTCTCTCTCTCTCTCTCTCTCTCTCTCTCCGTCTGTGATATATACAAGTCCCTCGTGCAACAACAACACCGTTGCCCGCACGGTTAATATACCTCTCTCGAGGCCCATGGGATCGACCATAAATGTCTTGAGAGCCCGGGGATCGAGAACGCTCTGTTAGAATCGTGGTTTATAAACGAGAGCATCGCTGGATAATAATCTAATAATCGTATATATGCAGCGATATACCACGGTGGAAGCACAAAACGAGTTCACATCGTGCGATAATTTAACACCGATGCGCGTAGGTAAGATGCGTGCGGTGCACAAATATCATTTGTATGTACAACATCGCTTTTGTGTACGTATATTTACGAATCGACGAATCGATATTTGTCCTCCGGATCTCGTAAATTAGATAAATTATTACATTTCGCATTGTCAGCAGGAAGAAAGATCATTAATCGTTCGACCGTACTCGAACGAGAAATCGTTTTTATCGAGTAGCGCAAGATGTACGACGAATCGGTGAACGCGGAGATAGTCGCGTGTGCGTCGTTCGTTCGGTGAATGAAACTCCGCGCGAGTACACACGATGATCGTGGTTCGCCCCCAACTCCCCCCCCTCGTTTCGCCTCGCGGTACGTAATAATTACATCTCTCAGCATCCCATACAGACAATGGGGGAGAACTCGAGCGCTTGCGCACGGTTCATTAACCGTTCGATCGCGCAACGGCGGGCTCTCCGTACACGCAGTGCGAAAGTCGTACTAGATGAACGAGCCCAAGAAATCACGGTCTCCCGAGTTCTCGAGTCGCTTTGAACTGTGCGTCGCTTCCCTTCTCTCTACTTCTCTCATAACTTTTTCAATTTTTTTCCAGTCCCGGTGTTGTTTCTTGGCTTCGGGCTGTAGGAACGGACGCGGATCGAGACACGGGGGAAACTCGAAGTGGGAAGGGACGCGCCTCAACGCCAACCGCGATATCCGTTTGATAGCACTCGATTCCAAGTTCCAGAAGACAGAAAATATATTGTCGATCTCTTTCGTATAGAGCGTTGGTTGAGATTGGATATATTTCTTCGGGATCTTTTTTTATCCTCATTTTGAAATAGGTACTAATATTTTTGGTCTCATTTTGCGTCGGCTTTTTTCCTCGTTCCTCAATCGCCTTTACTATTTCCTCGCTTGGCCTAGTCACGCTTTCGCGTTGTGAGAACTCTCTAAGACCCCCGGAGGCCGTGATTTCCAAGAGCGTGCAACGTATTAGCCTACTAATTGCACGCTACCCGTCTATGTACTCTTTCTCTCTCTCTCTCTCTCTCTCTCTCTCTCTCCCTTTCATCATGGTGTCTCTCGGTTTCTCCGATGCTTCTCGAACGAGTCGTGCGTCGAGCTCGATACCAGGAGGGTTAACGCCTCTTTCTCATCGCTTCTTCGCGGATGTATAACACGCGGTCATCCCACATCGCGTCGGAGGAGCTTGGCTCTTCGAAGCAGCTGGGACCTTGCGGTGAGAGCGATGAGAGACTCGCTGGTAATCGACGTACGCCCCCGTGAAAGTGTCGACGTTTAAACAAGAAGAGAAAAGGAAGGATGTGTGTAAAGTTGAAGAGGAGAAAAAAGAGAAATAACGATGGAAGACGATAGGAAATACCGATGCGAGAAAGATCGGCGTGTTGACAAGTAATCCGCGAGATTCGTATTTTAACACCTTGCTGTCCGAGCGATTAAGGCCGCGCCACTTAAACACCCGTCTCGTATCCGCGCTACGTTGCTTCACTTTTTTTTTCTCTTTCGACCAAATGTCATTTTTACAAATAGGAAGATCGTCGTTGTCGCCACAACGTCGGCTATATAATTAAATAAAATCGTCGTCCGGCCGATTCTCCTGACGGAAATTAATGAATAAATAACAAAACGCGGATAACTCGAAGAGCATCGCGAATCGGTGTAACCGTTAATCGTCCCTTGACACATTTATCCCCGCGGGTCCTTCCGCGAGAGAACGCCAATAACTTTCTCGCTACTGGTTGACGCGTCGCATGACGTACTCGTTTTTTTTCTCCTTTCTCGCGAACTAAATGCACAAACGAAATGATATTTTTCCGCCCACGTCAAACCATATATGTTTTGTTGAAATGAACTCGTACCGAAAGTGTCGAGGCTTGCGAGTACGAGCTTACCGTATAAGAACTTTTATTCTTGGACTACTTTGTAACAACGTCGTTAATAAAGGACACCCTCTTGCCTTTATAAGCGATATGACAGAGGGTTGAGGACTCTCGAGTTACGATTCCTTTGTTAAACCGTAACGTTCTCGATTGTTCGTGCGTCCCTCTCGTTGTATTATTTATCATCCACCGTGTTGTTTCTCCTCCGAGTCCTTGGCATGCCCGTGACAAAAAATGAACAACTTTCGAGTCGAAGAAGAGGAAGAAAGGAAAAAAAACACGCGAGACGAACAGTCGTTCGCAGGAGTACGTTAGAGACGATTGCTTTTGCGGGTTGTCCTGTGAGATGGCGAGGAGAAGGGAGAGGAGGGGTTCGAGAGCACGAGACGCGATTTCTAAAGAAACAAATTAAGACTCTCTCTCCCTCTTGCTCTCGCGGCTGTTCGTGTACTGGAGACGCGCGCGCCCTTTCTGAAAACGAATCGTTGGGCGTGCTTCGAGCGTTTATACCTCGGCAAAACGTCGTCCTCGCCACCACCGAGACGTCATTTCTTTTCACACTCACCTCCTCCTCGTCGCTCATCGCTACACTAAATTGTATACACATCCATACGATGTATACGACCGTTCGTATTCCATCTCGTCATAATTCTCGAGCTCGTGTGCACTCGCGGGATGCGCGAGCACACACACGGTCGCGTGACGCTTGACGAACGATATCCTGGCACGCACCGTCCGACGCTGGACGCGCGCTCTTGAAAAACCTTGACCGCTATGTTAATTAAACGTCTAATCAATATACTTAAGAAAAGGTGAGACTAGAATTTATATCGTGTCTTATACGTGTCCATTGAGTGGGAAAATGGCGCGCGAAACACCCGCCGTCCATTTTTTTGCCGTAATGGACGATCCTTTCGATTCCCTACCGCCATCTTTCATTTCTTCTCTTCGCGAGACCGTATCTTCCTCGAATCCCAAAAACGTACCGAGACTATTCACTCGTATCCATCGCGAACTCGTCGTATATGGGTTGGGCTTACCGGTGCATGGATATGTAGTGTGCCAAAGCGTGAGGCACGCGAGGGCGGTGAAAAAAAGAACAACAAAGACCTCGACGCTATATCGTGAGAGACGTTTGCGGATCGGAAGTGAGAACTTTGCCGCTCCCGCTTTTGCGACTGTTCTGCTGCCGCTCCTGTGCCTTTTCTCCGAATACACGAACATCGTACCCTATATACCTACGGTATTCTCGTGGACGTATGTGTACATCGCAAGCAGCTTTCTATCTCACACCCACGCGTGATTCTCGCTTCTCGGTCGTCGTTCTATCTCCCGTCCCTATGTAAAAGAAGTTTCTTTACGGATGCTTTTTTTTGTCAAATGGCGACGGAGAACGAAGGAATTAGAACGTTTAAATTCGTCGCGATAGTGAGATTTCGTGAATACCGATTTGTCAAAAATTTGAACTAGGTTGTTGGAAGAAAGCGTAAGAGTTTACGGGATAAACGCGAGAGGAGACGCGACGATGGATAATATGGATCAGGACGAGGGCCGAAGGCAGGTGAGCGAACCACGGGCCCAACCCAACTTGCCGATTATAAGTGCAAACGCATGCTCGCGACGATAAGGAATCGTCTCTCGGGCCTTCTTTCCTCGGGAAGGTACATCGGAGCACTGGCAACCACCCATCTCGTCACCCCGATAATCCGTGGAACGCATAATAATTTATTATTACCGCGAGGTAGAAGGAAGATGCTCCACTCGACATCGAGATTTTACTCTGTAAATTTACCAAGGATTCGTAAGTTGGCTCGCTGGAAACAAAGTCCTTGAGAAGACAAAAGGCTGTTTTTACGAATTCTTCGAGAACAAGAGCTTGAAGACAAATGACATTTTGAAAATAACCGACTTATATGAATAACGTTGTAACAACAACGATCTCGTGTTATATTTGCGGTAATTTCGTATCTTGCGGGGTAACGCGCGCAATAATTGAGTAAACGAAGAGTAACGGGCTTTGTCCGTTCCACCGCCTCTGCTCCTCAATTTTCGATCCTCGTAACGGTAGAATTGCAACCAGGAACACATCGATGCTG
The DNA here is from genome assembly GCA_946811545.1 of Netelia fuscicornis. Taxonomy (NCBI): domain Eukaryota; kingdom Metazoa; phylum Arthropoda; class Insecta; order Hymenoptera; family Ichneumonidae; genus Netelia; species Netelia fuscicornis. Next base: position 41,215,161 of record OX328015.1, read on the forward strand.
CATGAATATGGCCGACCAATTTTAGCTTTTTAAACCGTTTTACCGAGCTGGTTTTTACGGCGCACGATTTCGATGTTGCCGAAGATATCTACGTTATCGATGTCCTCGTTTGGACGCGATCGAAAGATACTTTTCGTACGAAGTAAATAAGAGTAGGTATTTGGCTCACTCCGTCGATCATTGTTTATTTTAAAACATTTATTCTAGAGTATAATGCGTTAATTAAACATCGTGAAAGATCACTAAATTGCTTTTTTAGAAGTACGAAAGTAATTGTTTTGTTTTTCTCCTGTTGCACGAGAATGTATAAGTATATTTTACAAAGGCAGACGCACACGTACACGCGACGAAACATCGTTAATCTATTTCAAGATATGAGATATATATGTTGTCTATGATTATATATATATATGATCGTATACCATTCTCATATAATATTGTTCGAAATTATATTTTTTATCGACGATATAATGATCTATCGGTTCCCTATCATCAGCAACTATATATATATATATATATATATAATATTCCGCGTACGGGCAACAATACCCACCGTAACTCTTTAGCGTTTCTATGTACAAATACTGGTGGTTAAATAACGATATTAAGGAGCTGTCGTGCCAAAAAATACAGCGTTCAACACTCCGCGAGATATGTGTCCTTGGATGATGAACGATTATTTCGTTAAATAATAAAAAATAAATGTTTTCTCTTCCTCTGTTTTTGAAGGAATCGCACGGTATACGATTATCGATATAGTGAGATATTAGCCTCGCGTTCGAGCCGCATTTTACATCATTCGCTAAATTTATAACCATGCGCTCCTCCGAGTCTGAAGACAAACCTGCTCTTAGATTATCATTTTTTTCCTATCCTCATCCTCGGCAGGAATATTTTTTTTTAAACGAGGATTTAAGAAAAATTATACTTCATTTATAAAAAGAAACGATCGCGTCGCTTAAGTTACAATAAAAATACGTTTCTTTTTACAAAAAAAGACGAACCCAGAAACTACGAAGATTGAATAATTAGACTAACATCGGCGTTGCGACGTGTCATTATTTTTTACGAAAAAAAAACAAGTTCTAATCGTAAGATCAGAACCGAGACAACGTTTTCGCTGCGACAACAAATATTTTCGTCAACTTATAAGTAATATACAAGCACCATTATCTAACGTAATACCAACAAGCACTCGTGTTCTTTTCTCCATACGCCATTGGCTCGTTTAATCTATATTTATACAAGTGTGGCGCGACAATGGCAAATATCGTTTCTCGAAAATGTATGAAAGATCTTTTCTTTGTTTCGCACACGAACGTTATCGAATGAACATCGCACGTTTTCTACATGCTACGAATTAATTTATTATCATTAAATGTTTATGTATCATGGCTCGGACGTTTGCAAAACGCCGTTATCTCCAATTGTCACTCCGTTCGCCGACGAAATGTGAAAAGAAAACAAATATAGAAGAGCCTCCAACATTTTGCAACATAATAAATAAACATATATATATTTATAGATAGGTTCTCCGTGGTATTACAGTAATATGCGAACGATGACAAAAAATATTATATGGTACGTATTTGTCGAACTAAAAGATCTCTAAAATAATTCTTCGTCGTATCACAAAAAAAGTAATATCATCGTTAAGATCGAAACTCCGAATAAAAAAACTATTCTAATTTAATCATAGTTTCGCAATAACTTTCTAATCCTCTTCACTACTCGCCATACTGCGAGCTCATAAATTACAATATTTACAATATAACCGATTCTTGGTATGTACACGTATTCAGATGGGAATAAGACTTTGTTCATAGTTTGTGCGTAGCACATCTCGTTCGTGTATACATTGTGCATAAACCTGTCTACGTGAGCAACGACAAGAAGATCATTGCACTCTCATATGGACGGACGATATTTCGAGCGGATCAACGGATAACAGTTTACAAAAGAAACTTCAGACGTAAACTTCACCCCTTTTGCTACCAGGGACGTTGGCGGTGGTGGAGGCACCGGCGAGTAGAGAAGAGTTCGTGCTGGCTGGTGTGCTCGTTCTTCTCAGGGGTTCGTGAGGCTTCGTCCTCGTCACTTCTCTCCCGACGCTTCCCGTTCTGTGTCTACCTTCGGGAAGCGTCTGTTGCCCGAGAGGATCGTAATTAGAAATCGTATGTCTACCGTGTAGCGTTCCATTTTGTCCGTCGAGATTCTGAAGACCCGGGGAATGAGGAAGTGACATGCTTCTGTCTTCTCGCACCTGCATCATCAACGGAGGACCGGGCAACGAAGCCGATCTTCTGGCTCGCGCCTCGGCATTTGCTCTCTCCTTGCCCTGAGTCGAGTTTGGTGTCACGACGTAGCCACTTAATTTCTCGGGACTCATGAGAATCGGCGAACGTTCGTTATAGCTGTCGAACGTTGGTGTGGAAGTTTGACTTCCTTGCAGACTGGCTCGATCACCGATCAGTGGAGTCGATCGTCCGTCCTGCCCGGCTACACTCCCGCTTCGACTGCTGCCACTAGCACTTCCACCCGAGCATTCTTCCTCGCTGGTGTTCACTTCGGTCAGTGTTGCCTGCAATCCATTCGGCGAGTGGACGTGTATCCTAGGCGTTGACGACGAGGTCGTCGTCACAAGACCCAATTGAGTCAATTGGCTCATTGTCACTGGTGTCAGAGTCATAGGAGCGACCAAACCAGCACTCGTCAAAGTAGGCGAAAGAACAGCCTGAGCCAAGGCAGCCGTTCCACCTTTACCGGAATTTGGCGTTCCCTCGGTTTCCGCTATTGGCGAAAGAACAACCTGAACAACCGGAAGTTCAGCAGGATAGTGACCGTTCGCTGGTATCACACCGACAACACCAGCACCGATGTTCGCTGCGTTGTTAGCCGACAACGCGAGCCTCTGCTCACGGTCAACGACCTCTTTCGTTACATCCGGTGTTGGTATTCTCGGACGATTTTTCAGGGACACGGGTACCGATTGTAGCTTCGTCATCGTACCTGGAAGAAAAAAATTGAAGGGAATGGAGCATTAGAGCTGTGCCTGATCGATGTCGAAGTTAAGATGAAATTGTTCATGCCCTGGAGGGACTAAACGTGATAACGGTGAACCGTTGGTGAGGAATTAATTGCGTCATCGTGAGATGTTGAGCGAGTATGAGTCGAATGCAGAGAATAGGGACAAGGTATCCAGGCAACTCGGTAGTCTGTTGAGAACAAGTCGTAGAAGATAATCGGAGAGATTTAAAAATTGATTGGAAGATCAAACTATTCTTTATCTCGTGCTACCAGCGTATCGAGAGAAAAAAGTGAAACATTGAAAAGTTGACTTCACGAGGATGATTTTTAGCGGCGTTTACGACTTCTCGGTAAAACTGATTCACTAATGTTACGTAAATGTTATATAAATAATCTGGCTCGTGCACGGGAACGACTTCAAGCTTTTTGCATCTTTCGCCGTTGAGAACAAATCCATTCGTGTCCACGCACCAAAGTGTTGATTGCCCAGTTTCGATACACGTGACGCCGTCATCATAACTCATGCAACTTTGTTAGATACCCCGTCATGTTAATTTTATGATCATCCTAATCGACTTTAAGAATTCCTTATCAACATGTTTCTGTGATCAACAAATATGTTTCTTACTTTGACGACCCATTCGCTGACTTCTCACGCTTTTTCGTCCCACTAGACGATCGTACAGCGATATTTTTGGGTTTGAATTATTAGTTTGTGGCAATCCACCGGTTTCGGGACTGCTGTAAACGCTATTGTGACGATTCCTCGTGAAGAAACCACCGCCACTGCTGTAAGTTGTTGATGAACTTCTCACCGAGCCCATACGCGTTATTTGACGTTGCAGCCAATTTTTTCGTCGCTCGACGAGTGGCGTGTCGACGCTTTCCTGGTGAATTGAAACGATAAATTGTTAACCAAATTTACAATTGACGATGATTGAAATTATATTTCGGACGTATGTTTTCGTTACTTACATAATCGGCGTACATGTCGTCCTGGTGAGCTTTTCTGTGCTGATTATGCATCTGATTGCCCAGCATGACGTTCGCATACAGCGCGTCACTTTCTTTGACTTTGTAACGTTCCGCGGAGCCTTTTGGTTCCTCTTTTCGATATTGCTCACTAGCTAGTGTATAGGGCAAATCTTTGGGAACGACTTCGTCCCAATATTGATCCTTGAGAAGCTCGGGATGTTCCTCGTGCATCTCGTCCACTATCATGTACCCAGCCTTTTGCGAAACAAAAAATATATTATATTTTTCGTGATCGAATTGCCTTAGCACAAAACTCCGAGATAAAAAGATTTTGTCACTCACCTTGATGTGACGATCGATCAACCAATTTAGTTCTATATCGTCGTCATCCTCGCCGAATGGATTGATGAGCACCTCTGCGACTTTCAGCCAACCAACGTAGAAGCAGAACTACACATTCAACAAAATTACTAGATGTTCGATAAAACATTCTAATTTATCGCGCGCAACTGTTCGAAGTCCACAGTTTTCTTCTCTTACCTGAAGAGTCGTGAAGACCGGAAAATACATGTCAGGCTCCTCGTATTTTCCACCAGGAGTTCCATTTGGTGGACGCTCGACGAATTGACGACCGAGAAGAGCCGAGAAAAAGTAGGCGTACAGGGATAACGTTACCACCTAAGAATGAAAAACGAAATTATGATAAATTGACATTTTCTTATTTTTATTATTTTGTTAATCAATTCGTTACTTCAGGAAAAAATTCATCTTCTCCGAGAATGCAACGAATAAATCTCGATTGATATTTGATCGAAAATTTATATAATACAAAAAAGCGCTTATACAGCAGAATTTTATTTTGACCGTCGACAGGGTTTTTTGCATATTTTCTTCTCATGACGTAATACCGATGCTTATGGGTGTAGTGATAATAATACTGTTTTTTATTTCGTAAAGGCGAAAGATCAAAGCGGAACGAAACGAGGGAGACGAGTCATCGTCGATCTTTTTTTACCGGTCGGAACATCTGGTAAGAGAAATAAGTGAGATCTTCAACCCCTTCTCCCTCATCTCCTGAATCAAGAAATATATGTATCAAGGTCTTTTATTTGAGACGTCGCATCAACCATGTGAGAAAGGTCGTTCATACCGCGAGAGTTAATCTGACGATTATCTCAACATCCCGGTCCATTGGTGTCCTCCTAAATGGAAATTGAATATTCACTGGGTCTGGAATGATTTCTAGCTTTCTTTTTTTTTAGTAATTAACGATTTTTAGGAACTTTCGCAAATTTGGCACGCTGTTTTCGTATCATTCCATATCGTACATTCCCGTACGTATAAAACTGTGAAAGAATAAACATAGCAAACAAGGTGCCAGGGATGAAGACGGAAGTACTTTGATCATCGACGTCTGGAGTATCGAACATTAGTCAAAGGAAAACAATGAAAGAAAAAACCAAGGAGAAGCTAAAAAATTGATTGGAAAATCGAATGTCGCGTTATTCCAGGAAATTCAATTCACACATCCGTTGTGATAATTATTATAATCACGCGCTCGTCACGTATCACTGCAACGGCTCAAATTACTCGCAGATCTTCCTCATCTTCGCTCAACGCCAGAAGAAGAAGAAGAAGAAGAAGAAGAAGAAATAGCTACTGCAGACTCCACATGTATACATTCGCGTGTCAGTGGCGTCTTCTTGGCGCCACTGAAAATAATAATGGGCCGACCCGTCTACTAGGGAAGTTAGTCTGATGAGCAATTATCGTTGCACAACTTTTGACGTAGGGCATGAAAATTGCAAGAAAAGGGGGATAGCGAATAAAGAAACAAATGTCTAATTGCGAATGGAAGAGCGGACGAAACTACTTTCCAGAGAAGAACGAGGATCCGTACGACCCTCGTGTACGAGAGGGACACGATGTTCCTAATTTCCATACCGTTGAAAAGAATACTTGACGTTTCGCATCCAAATTTTGGGTTAAGGTGAAAATGTAATCTCTCCGGTGTTTTTAAGTACATCGACGGAATGTAATGGAAATTTTTTGTATTAGACAAATGAAAGAATCTCAAAAATACCAATTTGTTTTTGCTCGACAATAGAACAATGCTACGTGTCAGAGTCGTAAATCGATCGGAAAAAAACCAACTGTGCGCGAAGAAAGATAAACAACGTTTCAAACAATGCGCAAATTGATTGGATTCGCGAGGCACTCGAGTGGTATTTCTGACCAAAAAAACAACAACGATAAAAGATGATGAAAAAAAAAGTATATATTCCTACACTCGACGTTTGACGCGCATATCTCGTGTAAACGAGCTACGCAGCTGGGTAACAAGCAACGAAAACTATCTTCACGAAAAAAAATGACGTAGCTTTTAGAGAGCTCTGGTAGACGTGTAATTATTTTACTACGTGAGGATAACTAGCTGTCGGAAGTCGATGAAGTCGTCAAGACGTTTCGAGAAGATCGGCGAGAGTAAAACAGTCGGATGGGTAAAAAAAAATGCAGGAACATCATTCCACGAGGATGGAAAAACGTCACTCGACACGATATAAATAGTAAAAATAAAAATATGCGAAGATTCTCACATCGTCGCATATTTGACATTACTTGGGAAAAATTCTCGTAGACGATTATACGGATGGAAAAAAGATTGTTTATCGAAGTAAACAATATAATATAGAAGAGAATCTAGTATGAGAGGTATGACGACGAGAATTTAAAATCTTGTAAAACGAGAGAGGGTCTTGGGTTTACTCACCTGTGTGTAAACGAGAGGAACGCAAACGGTGTCGTAACCGATTAGAGCACCTAGCCGCTTCCGGATGTCGCTGAGCTCGACTAGAAGCGTCTGAACAACTTGATCGCTCGTTATCAAGGATTCCTTCCTCGCTCGATTTATTATATTCGTCGCCCACACGAGTGGCATCCAGTACTTCGACATCGCAGCCTTTTTGTTCATCATCTCGAAGATTTTTTTCTCCGATTCCATCATGAGGCCTGATGTAAAAAGAAACAAGAAAGAAAAATGTGATCAGAAACAAGTATGTTTATTTATATTTTGCTTGGATAAATTATAAGACCGAACGTTTTTTTTTAGTTTCGTTGCATTTACTATATTTTACATTTCAGGTATTTTTCAAATTACGTCGTGAAGCATTTACGCATTTAACGAGATTCTTATACGCCAAATGTTCGAGATTTTATCACTGAATTAACTTACGTTATTTCTATTCCTATGTATCCGTTTATTTTATTTGTATACTCCGAATGTTCATTGATTTTTTCCAATTAAACCGTGGATAATTGAATTTTAGAGGAAAATTATTTGGGTCTCGTTAGAAAATAATTTTAATCGTAATCTAGAATAACATTTTGTTTATCTCTGTAATTCAACGTCAAAGGAGATGGATGATCTCGAAAGACTTGACATGATGAATGTTATCGATTAGGCAAATGGCAGAGCCGACGATCGGATAAGACGCGACTCGCCTGTATATTTATTGCCCATTGCGGGCAAGGATAGTGACGTGGTTGGATAATTGCGATGATGCGCCATCGGCTTCTATGCGATCTCGTAAACACAAATAAGAACTGTGTCTCAAGTATGAGAACGAAGAGAAAGATTGAGATTAAGACGTATATTCGAGAGCTTCTAAATAACGATCGCTCGGCCAGACAATCCAAAAACGAATACAACCAATCAATCATTATACGTTAATATAATTTTGTATTATCCCCTCGTCCATTTTTTTAATCATTATCTTCTATAAATTACACGGTTTTTTTCGTAATAAATAAATAATCACAAATCTCTCAAGTCGTCTCGAGGTTTGCCGAAAAATATTGAATCGACGAAAATAAACCCTGTAATTTTCTCATCAAGCACCGTTAAGACCGGGACTCGTAACGAGTAGCCAGAACAATTACGATGGCGCAAAGCACAGTAGAACGATATCTCTCGTTTCTCGTCGGTGGATAAATAACGAAAAAAGGAGCTTTAACGCCCGGCGCCATGGCGTCCCGGAAACGAGAAGCGGTCGCCACAGAACGAGATGAAAGTTCGCAATCGTTTTACCGCCCATGAAAGTGAGTCAGGTGTTCGTGTCGATGCGTTAAAGCTCATTAGGAATACCGTGCGTTCGGCAAAAATTACAAAATTCACAAAAAAAAACGTCATTAGTTATAAATAGATCCTGCTAAAACATATTTATTATTCCCGTATTCTAATTAACGATATATGACGCGACTAAATATATGTAAAACGATAAAAATGATGAACCATGTATTTTTCAATCGAATAAAGTTTAACAATAAATAATAAAAAAAATCGATAAATTTTTGTCCGTGCTGAAACGAAATGAAAATAAATTACTGCACAATACGAGCGATCGTTTACGTATGCGGACCCTGGATCGCTGACTGTATCAGCCGAATATAATTTGCGTAACGACGAGCGAGGGTATTCCCCTTATCAAGGAAACAAATATCGTTAAATGTAGGTCTCGATTTTTTCGCAATTCTCTACGTAGGCATTCTCATTATTGACGCATTCGTACCAGCCGGGTAAGGCCCGATGGTTGAATAATCTTTCTTTTTTCTTTATAAACTGTGAGATTTTGATTTTTAGTTTGTAAATATTAACATTTGTTTTAACACTTTTGGGAGTCTCTGGGTCATTCCATTTATTCATCGACCCATTCATCGATCGTGACTCAATCCTCGTTAGGAAACTTCGTGGCACATCTCATTGGCTAATGCACGCTAATGATTAGCTCAAACACGAGGCTGATCTCGAGAGTTCATACGGTCGTTCGCGCGACAAAGAGGAGCAAGGAGGAAACAAAACGAACTATACCGTTACAGCCGAGTGATACTTTTTTGTTCTCTCGACAGTTCTCTCGATGTACCGCAATATCGTTATATATATACACGAATTAACTTTGAAGTCGCGGCACGAATATACACCGAATATTTCGTGAGATTTTTCGTGTCGAAAGTTCAAGACTTCTTTCTTTTTTTGTTCGATGAAAATGTCCGAGTAAGGATTGTTATGTAAATAATTTTCTACCCTCCAGCCAAAATTTATTAGCGCAGTAAAAGGAACGTATTAAAACTTTTACGATTGTAAAAAATCATTTTTTTCAGAGTGTACGCGAGATTTTTATTTGCACTCGCGCTCTCCCGTTGCGGCGCATCCGGGGAGCGATTTGCGGTCATCGAAGGAGCGATGGGGTACACAGCGGGTTATCCGCTCGGGTTCAAGAAACTCGAGAATCCTTGCCCGAGCTCGGCAAGGTCGTCGTGAAGCCGAGGAAAAAGAAGAGGAAGAAATAAAAAGACAATAACTAAGTCGGGGTTCTCGAAGTTTTTGCTGGACGTCCACTTATCCATCCGTTGCTCTTTTTACTTTCCCTTCCCTTTGCTCTCTCGCTCTTCGGTACGTAGGAATAAACGTACCCGAAGAGAATTTAAAAAAGAAAAATGTTTTGCCAGTTGGAATAAAAAATATTGAAAAGTAGAACTTTTTTCGATTTGAGAAAATGCAAGGAGGAGAATTTTCCGAGCTACGCTAATTTGCAGACCCACGCATACACACACACACACACACACACATATATAAATATACAGCTGTATAACTAAGCTTCTTCGTCTTCCTGTGTTTTGTTCGCGGACACGAATAAAACATCGTGCTTCGCCAAGAAAACCAGTCTCACGTGTCTGTCCGCAGCTCGTACCACGGTACGTCCCTACTTGCACCTCGGACATTCTCTTGGCGGCAACGGACAGCTCTCTTGTACGTACACGTATAGAGATATATACAAAGGAGGGTGTACACGCGCGTTTAGCCCGTCTTGTGTATATTTATGGCTTTGTGTGTCTCAAACATGACCAAGTTACTCGTCGTCTGGGCCTTTGGGCCATAAACTTTGAACGAGAGGAACGAGTTGTGGCAACCCGGACAAAGGTAAGATTGCAACAAAGAGTATTTCGCAAAAGATTTTTATCGTCGTTAAAACTGCTCGAGGCGGTTCGAGGGGGCGAGATCCATCCAAAGAAAGTTCAGTGGATAAAACTGTGTTTGGTCAGACATCGATGAAAATTTCTCAAGTATGGGAAACAAAATTCGATCGCGGTAATTATCGACTTTTCGATAATAAATAAAATAAATATATGTAATCTCTAACTCCATGAAAAAGATATCTTTTTTTTTTCAGAATTAAAAATCGTTCATCCTCGCCGTCGTTCTTGGCCTGGTCGCTACGTGAGTCGAGCGGCGGCGCCTCCGGTGAAAACCAGTGCGCTGATTAGGAAATATTCGCGCGTAATTAGAATCCTCGTGAAAATACACAACGCGATTGTTTCGCGTATGCGAACGGATTGTCAATAAGAAGAAGTTCGATGCCAGAAGGAGAAAATTCACGGTTTGGTCGAACGTGTTGGCAGACTATTACGACGGTACAACGAATTAAAGAGTGCAAGTGAAAACAATCCGTCGAACGTTCCTCGCACTACTTTTAATTAATTTTATACCGCTGGATGGCAGTGTTTCGAAAAATAAAAAATTTACTGTCGCGGAAACCGCGGATACGAAGAGCGTCCCAAGTGTTTTTTTCTCGACGTGACTAATCTCGCGTTTGCCCCCACTCTCGGAGCGGTACGCCGCTTCTACTTCGAATTCGGAATCTTCTGAGAACGATAATCCATCACACGACGCGTGATTACACACTCGTACGGGATGTTTATACAAGTTTTGCTATATTCGACCTTCGTCAAGGTCGTTTTCAGCTCGTGTGATACTCTCGCGGAGAACCTGAAATCGTGACGATCTCTCGCGAGGTGGATATAATATACCCACGCAATTTTCGCCCGTCTCTCGTGGGGGGAATAACGGGTCGACCGGACGTTTTCTCTCCTCTCGATGTGCCCGACCAACGACGAACGGTGCTCTTTCATGGGCGCGAGATCGACGGCGCACCGCTGGGCGATCGATCGATTCGATCTCTTCGGGCAGATCGAACGTGCGCCCGTACATACACAAAGACGCAATCTCGCTATCGCGATCTTCGCCCGTGTCTCGTTCCTCGTCTCTTTCGCGGCTCGTGGCGCCGATCCAGAAAACTTTGATCGCGTCCATCGAAAAGAGAAACAAAAAAGAAATACCAAGGCCTTCGTTTCGATGGAATTTAATCTAATTCATCGACTTTTCTCGGCGCCTGCGTTCTAATTTTTATTTCGCGATACGCGAGACTGGAGGCGCCACTTGTTTTTATCGCAGCAATGGCGAAAACACAGACGCATCTCGAGTATCTCGGAACGCCTAATGCGAATCGTACGTACACGCGCAGAGAGTCGTCGGGGCGTGTAAGTGTGAAAGACCGATCTACGTAATTACTTTCTTGCGTGTATATATTTATACGCGTATATTACGCCCGGAGTGCTTGACGATCGGTAATCGCGGAGAAACTACTCGCGAGAGCCTATTTGAGCTAAATATAGGATACCAAAGCCTTCCCGCGGATCGTACCGATGTTTTGCGCGAAAGAAGAAAAAAAAAGTGAAAAAAGATCGATGAGTCGCGAAGTATTCTTGATGTTGGGCGTGTGATGGCCGTTGATTCGAAACGGCGGACGCGAGTCGAAGCCGATCGAGAGGAATGATAACGATCATCTTGAAATCCGATTTCCCACTTCTTTTTTTCAATTTTCAATTTTTGTATTTTACCGTTCGAATTTTAGAAAATCGTTCGTCTGCGCTCGTATATCGCATCGAGTATCGATATTATACAATCGATGTATCGAAACAATTTGAACTTTCCGTAAAGATCCAATCCGTGCGGATAAACGTTTCCTATGCAATTTCCTCTATTTCTACGTAAATGACAGAAATTTTATGTCAAATCGATATTATATAGGTAGACTGTGTTGTCATTATGTATCTGATGTATTCGCTTCCTGAAATCTTTGACTTAATTCTTCCTGATCTACATACCTTCGATGCGATTTTAAACCCAACGGGAAAATTCCAATTTTTTTTCTCTCGTTATATCTCAACTCGCGAATTTTTCCTCGGATCAAATTACGTTCTTTCCGCGTTATCGATAATTTTTTTCTATATTTTATTTGCATACTCGGTGCGTTAACGATCTCCGCGGATTTGCCCGTGAGGCGCGTTCTCTTTTTCAATCCTACTTCTCACTTCGAGAATAAGTTAGACGTTAATTTTCTCGCACGTTTTGTTTTACTTTCGTCGTGTTAGAAACAAGAACTCGAGAATATTGCGTCCTTAGAGAGCGTCACGTTCGCGGATAAGGAGAATCGGTTAAGGACGTCTCGATTCCTCGTCCACCATTGGCAATACTAAATCGTATCAAAAGCTGTATAAACGACTCTTGGCAATGTTTCACCCACTTGGTAAAACTCGGTGCGAATTATTACGACAGGATCGTCGCAACCTTCGATAGTTTTAGATATTTCGCTTTACCACACCGCGATCTTTGCTTGAAAAATAAAATAGCTAGAAACAATATTAGTAACGAGACGAAAATAAGAACTATCGTCAGTTAGGAAATTGTCGATCGCTCGCGGTAAGAAAATATTCGAGGTTGTTTTATCATTCGCGCCAGATACTCAGAGAGCTAGCTCGGGCACAAATATGTCTGGCAAATAAGACTCGACATATGCCGAACCGGAGATGGCAGTACTTGGAGCGTGGCTCGAGAAAATTGCGCGCGATGCACGACGAACCTCCGATCCTTCCGTTTGCATATACATGCACCGTATCATTAACGGTTATGGAAGTCTCCGTCGCGAGAATAAACTAACAGATACGAGTGGCCTCGAACGTACCGTATCGGCGACTCGACAATTCGAAACGAAAGAAAGAAGGGGTTGGGGGGAGGAAGGGGGTAAAAGGAAAATAAATATTTGCAATTTTTTGCAACCAAATCAACTTCCACGTTGGGGCGCATACTTGGATAATTATTATTGATTATTAGTGTCGGTATTCGATAAAGCAGGTGGCTAGGAATAGATAAGCTTCGCGAAACGCGATATAACCGTGGCTCGGGGAACAGGAGGAAAGAAAGCGCGTGTTGGTTTATTAGAAACGAAATGGGGCATTGGTAAGAAAAATAGAAGAGCTAGGAGAAAAACTCGATGAAAAGTAACCGTTTATTATTTACGAATCAACGACGCGCGTTATATTTATCACACGTGTTCGTTAATTATCGTGTGTTATTTTGATCGAGTTAGATTCCAGGAATAGATCGACGTCCACGACGATTAAGGAAAATTATGAATTACGTTTTTATCAAAAAAAAATTATTTAAATAGAAATAATAAAAATATCCGACGATACACATTTATAAAAGACGGGAATGATATTCAAACGAGACGGACGCGTGGAAGGTGAGAGCGGTTTTAAATATATACGGCCCGGAACAAGAATTACCCGTTTATTATTTATAAATCGTTTCGTCCATCGCGACGTATAATTATATTGTGCGATAAACAGGAATAGGACTCCGGGAATAGATTCCTGCATCGAGTTTTGCTCTTTCTTTCGATAAAAGTGTACTGTGCACTTTGCTGGCAAACTAGCGTCTGTCGCGATGGTAATAGGTTCGAGAGGACGATGAAATGTAAAAACGAATGAAAAAGAGGAGAGCCGGAACGACCGGTAAACAGGAGGAAAAGAAGAAGGAACTCGATGGCGCCGACGCCATCAAGACACTCTACGTACTTCGTTCTCATTTTCAACGATAAGCCTGCGGTACGTCGAGAACGTGTCCAGTTTTATTCCAAAGATCGAGACAAGACGAAATCTGACCGCGAGATCTCGGATAAACGCGGTAGCTGATAAATCGCGCATCGTAATTGATAATTAATTAATGGCGGAATTCAATATATTTTTTTTCGTTTAAATAACGCGGAAGAATGAGCGTTATTCCGATGATATTAATTATAATTCCGTAATATGAAAAATGATGACAGCCCGGTACACGCGTAATTTAATTGTCCCTGCAAGCATAAATAAATTGTACGAGGTATTGCGGTAAGCTGTAATACGATACCGCAACGTGAGTCACGCACGTCAAGAATCAGCTCCAAGTGGCAAATTCCTGGGTCGTTTATCGAACAACGTGCAGGTCGGAGACGTCGGATTACTTTGTTTCCAGTACGTAAATATCGCATATTCGTGGACACGTCATTTTCTCAATCCCTCATTAATATAAAAAAAAGAACTGTCTTATGAAACTTGGACGTTACATTATTAATGAGGCTGTCACGTGCAGTGTCATAATCGTTTACGATCGTTATTTTTTTTTCCTAGATTATTCCGCTTCTCTCATTGTTTTTACGATGGCTAATTTTGTGGAATTTAATTTTAATTCAATCGATGAAAAGCTGGATTACCAGACAAAAATTTGATATTTTCGATCACGATCGATTTCTTCTCAATCCGAATCGACAGAGATCGGCGCGAAATGAATTTCTTCTTTCGCCGATTCAATCGAAGCTTTCGTATATTTTTTCGTATCATAGATCTTTATTCCGCATTCCGGGCTTCTGTTGGATCGTTCTTCTTGACGCTTCTCATTAAATCTACGTGCTAACACACACCTCGTGATCGGGAGCAAACAGTGGAGACCGATTGAACGAGAGACAGGAATGTACTCATGGAAGATTCATACGAACGCCCGGATTCTCTGAATGCTATTACCAACCGGTATAGATATATTTATATATTTATGAGAGGCTCCCGAGGATCATATTCTCTCTGTTGTTTTCTTTTTTCTGTCACGACCGTGGAATTTCGCAATGAGCAAAATATAAAGAACGTCGACAGGTCACGTCGATAAACTACGTAAGACCAGATCCCTTTTGCTATAAAAGATACGGCGATACTGCTACGGGAGTCGCAATGATCGAATATAACGAGCAGCAGGGAGGATGCGTTAACGAGAATAAGACAGTGGACGGTACGCGTCGACGTTCGCGGCTTCGTTCGTGACGAGCATCTGGGAACAGTACGACCTCGAGAATCAACGATGTATGCCATGAGAGGCATGGCGATATTTTTCGTTTTGTTTTTCAAACTTTATCGAGACACATTTTTTCATACGTCATTAAAAAATATTTTAAAAAAAGGTTCGATGTCCTTACGATTTAATAATAATCATTTCAAATATCCTAATAAATAATTCAATCGATCGATATTGTTTGACTCACCAACGTCGACGATGTGCTGAAGAGTTGGAAAACGTTTCTTGACCCTTAGAGAAATTCTCTGGAGGGTAATGACGTAAGCGAGAACGGCGTATCTCACGATATTGCGCCTCATGAGTCGTCCCCTCTCGTCCTGAAAAAAAGGTATTTTTTATGAATTTAGGAATGGAATTTATTATCAATCGAATATTGCCTAGAAATTTAACTATTCCTCGATCGAGTTTCCCTCTCGACGACCGATATCACGTTTCGGGAGATGCGACGATTTCATTAAACTGGACACGATCCGGCATACGTCACACACATTCAACGGGGGATCGTGGTGTATATCTATGTGAAAATTCGATTTCAACTAAACCGAAAGAAAATTCGAGACACGTTCGATCCTCGATCGCCACATGAGCGTTAAACACTTTCCCTTTCTTAGGTCTTGGCTTCGACTCAGTTATTTTTTACGATCAATCTCGCTCTTTTTTCTCTATCGTTAACAAATTCGTCGATTTATCAACGCGTTACGATATTCTCCTGTTTGTGCATCGTTAATTTATCAACTCTTTTCCCGAATCTTTTTAGTTTGAAAATTCGAAATTTCCTCGGAGCTTCTTTCGACTTTTCTAAATATAGCGCATTATAATCGCTGTCGCGCGCGCAGCGTCTCTCCTTTCCCTTTCGCCACCGAGGAAAGTCCACGAGGAAGGCGCGTGTTCGTTTCGCACGAGGTGCAGCCGAGACGATGACTGAGATCGTGCACTTCGCGAAGCGACGCGCGAAACGTGTCAAATGCGAATTCCTTTAACAGGAAAAATCTGTTCATTCGAAAACTATTAATCACATTCGTACTAATTCGTTCAAAATAATTCTAGCTATCGATACCTGTTTTTAATTGATAATCGAATTGATTGATTTCAACACGAAATTTCATAACACGATTTATGTCCCGTTGGATTGTTTTCGCGGATCGGGAAATCGATCGTTTCGTGGCATCCGTGTGTGAACATAAAATTATCGAGGCACGTATTAATGGGTATCCGTTGCCGAGAGCTACGTTCGTTAATACCGAAAGACCACGAAACGAAAGTAAAGGATACTTAACCGTGCAGGCGAACGAGGGAGAGAAAAAAAGGAACAGGAGAAGCCCAGCTGACGCGTGTATAACACATATTAGGTACTCGGTATAACGGCGTACAAGAGTTGCGCAACTTTTAACGATCGACAATCGTTTAGGCGCGATCGTGGTCTTTTCTCGTTACGAACTCTATTAATACGCATATATTACGGATATCTAGCCTCTGTTATCATCGATCTACCAACCTGGAATATTATGTACGTCCCACAACGTGACTCAACGATGAACAACACGTAGAATGGGAAAAACGTCGTTTAAATATTTTTTTTGTTTTTTTGTATAAATGTAGAAGAATATAGGAAATGAATAGAAAATTGATCGTCGATCTTCGAAAATCGTTTCGTTGCTTTTGTTCTCCTCGAGAACATTGTCGTTACTTTCACTTTGATCAGCATTTTGTGTCGTCAAGCAGAGACTCGGGCCGATAGTCAGCAGGATCTCTTGTAACTTTTCTACTACCTAGGTATGGCTATCGAGCCTGGAACGGCAGGAATCGAACAGGGACACCGAGGTAAGTATCTCGATCGTTGTACCTCCCCACCCCTCGTACTGACTGGTGGTGGACACGAGCGGGATGAGACAAAGGATTCGCAGTCGTTTCTTGCCTGGCACTGTGGTGATTCCAGCTTTCTATTTTTTTCCTTTTTTTTTCTGTAAAACTACAACCCGGACTCCTCGAGAACAGGACGAAAGAGCGAGAAAGAGAGAGAGAAAGAGAGAGAGAGGGGCTAACGACCTCGAGAAAATTCTCAACGAGCGAGGTCATAGATCTCTCGATCGTCGACCATTCGTTCATTACGATTTTTAATATTATTTTCATGAATATTTATCTAATCAAGTTTTTACTATCTTCCTCTATCAGTACGATTTTTAAATCGTGTCAATTCTTTTTATACCTCCTTTTTCTATTTTATGAATTGCCTGTAATCGTTAGTTCAATGCTCGTTACATGTATACAGATATTTATTTCAAGCACGGTCGGTAAACTCATACTTGACAACGCGTAAATGGCCGAACGATTAGCGGATAAAAGATGATGTCCACGAAAATGTGTGCCAAGGCAATTCTTACCGACTATGTCTAGGCATATTCACCGACTAACATAGGGGATCAATGGTTGTTAATTACGGCCACTGGCATTGCAAAGTTCTGCTGCCAATTATCGGAATTTAGTTTTTTACCGTTCTTTTTTTTCACTTTCATTCCGTTCTCGATTCTAGAACGATACTTATATTTTCCGTCATTGACGGGCTGTTTATCGAAATGTGTCAGGTTCGAATAAAATCTGTACGACTTTTATAAAACGAAATAATCGACGAAGGGAAGAAACTTTCGATAAAGAATAATTTTCAATAGACACTCACGTTTCCAGGTATCGCTGCGCTGATGAAGAGAGCGAGATTGTCGGGCCAGGGCAACAATTTGTATTGCTCCCACCATCTTTTGACAACGAGACTCACGTAGAATCCTAGTACGAACGACATTGGTATCGATTCGCTCGAATTCCCAAAATAATAACGAATCTTCTCGAATATCCTGAAGAAAAAATAAATGTTGTCAGTGCTTTTTTTTATCAATACCAGAGTCACGGTATAAAAAAGAAAATAATGTAACACCGAAGAATAACACTTTGACAGTCGTTTGAGCAAAAGTGGTTCAAGGCTCGACACAAACTCAACGCCGGGACGATATCGATACGAAAAAAAAAGAATAGAAACAACAAGGAACAAAGACCAATCGTCATGCGTTGAAATATTAGCTCGTTTTTTAGGTTTGTCTATTATCAGACTCTTCGCACATATAATTATTCATTGTTGGCAGTGGCTTCCTTTATCGCGTTTCCACAAGTGGATCAAGGTACTGTCACGAACATTACCATTTTAGTTACATTGAATACTGTGAAACTTATGTGGGAATTTCCCATGATAGGAGAGGCATACGAAAATTAGTGTTTTGTAAATTGTACGAATTAAATTAAATGTCTGAAAAAAAAACGTTTTTTAATCATTTTTTTGATCAATCGCAGCTCAGTTGGAAATTCAATTTATAAATTCTCGCGAAGCATCCACCCATGAGAATATTTTAACTGGAAGGATTGCCAAGTCCTAAACCGGATTTAAAGTCTTAAATTTAGCCAGGACGAATCGAGGAAGGTCCTCACTCTCTCTCTCTCTGTCCCTCTCTATCTCTCGTACCTCCCCCTGGCCACAGGAGATGCATAACAAGAGTTTCGAGCTCTCGCCAGTTTCTTTTTTCTTTTTTTTTATTCTGTGTCTGCCTACTCTCGCGCACTTCTTCGCCGTTCAGACGCAGGGTTATACGCTTATATTTCTTTTCGCTCGTATCTCGAACCAACTGACAGCCTATCCCTCTTAAATCATTTTTTTATTTTCCACCAAGCGGACCAGACTTTGAACGCCTTCTGGGTCTCGGAGTTTCGTTCGTTCTCGTAGAGACGGCACACGTTTCACTTTTTTTTCATTTACTCCGAATTGTATGGACGAAACGCGACTCTATCGATAAAAAGAAAAAAGAAACGTTTTTACGTCGCGAAATCATAATGTTATTTTTATCGAAACTAATCAATCAGCTGATCGGATTTATGTCTTTTTTTCAAAAAATCTCCTAGTAGAATTTCACGAATCTTCGTCCGCCTAAAATTCAAAATGAGAATGTTATAAAAATACAAGATCGTAAAAGTGTCACGAGGTTCGCGTGATCGAAAAAATTACCCGGCAATATTCATCGAATTTTATCGCGATTCTGTGCTCGAGTCTCGAGATTATTCTTTTTTTTATTGCATTTTTGCAATCAGCCTCGTAGTGGGTGTGTGTATATGTCGGTCGTTCGACCAAGGTCAAACTCTCACGCGCTGTTTTATCGCGTATTACTTCTTTAAGGGGCAATCTTAAGTCGCGGTGTTTTTTTCTTTTTTGCGGACGATCGCGTCTGTCGAGAGTTCGATCGCCCTGGCCAATATACTTTTCAAATTATGATAAGACACGCACATTCCGGCATTCGCCAATTGTGTAAGGTCAAGGTCATGACGACCCACACGCACTGATTTTTATCAAAAATTTTACAATAATGGAATAATTTTTTAAGATTTTCTCCGGGATTGACTCACCTTTGTTGGTCCTCGGTAAGGACGTATCGATATGTGATGTTTATGAGGTAGTAGAAGCTGAGATAAGCCAGCAGCTCGCGCCAAATTAATTTATAAACCGAACCGCGCCATCTGAAAACAAACAAAAAATACGACACGAACAAATTAACCTATGCGCAAAAAAGTGCACTTTTGCGCAGTAAATAACAAAGCGATATTAAAAAACCACCTTCACGGTAATGATAATAATAAAGAGGTCCATAGGTCGCGTTCGCTTTACCAAGTATCGCGAATATTAATAGTTCTCTGACGACTTTTGCACTTTTTTAATAAACAAGACGCTGAAAACACCGACGCGCAATAGTCAATTTTAATTTAGAATATCAATGAATTGCAGCGATCTAAAAAAAGAATATTTACTTTCCATAACGAATCGTCGTAATTCGATTCAAATTTTTCTGAAAAAATGTGTCAGATTTGTGGGAACGCGATCGATTCTCGGAAAATTCCGCGAAGCGTTAGATGTTTTATATTCGGTAAAATCATGGCGGAAGAACGTTTGCCGGATATCCGTTGTGTTGACTGGGAGGTGTCGAGTACGTTCGTGTCGAAAATACCGACGCGTATCTCGTCATTAACGTTACCAGCTTGTAATTTCATAACACGACTCTCGTAGAGTCAATAAAATTCATTGGTGAACGACGATAAACAATGACGTCGATCATTGTGTTTTTCTGTATTTTTTAATAGCCTGTAATAAAAGAAAAAACATTGCGCAATCGCAATACTTTCGCGTTGCGCGTTTGCGCAAAATCGTCGGAACAGCTGGTAGAAAAAAGAAAGACGCATAACACAACTCGGTGTCGAACCGTGAAAAGCCAGCAATGCGAGAACCGTTACCGAAGGTCTCATTAAAGCTTAACCGGATCGATAATTTTCATAACGGAAATTTTCACGCGGGTTTTATACGTATGACGATACAGTTCCGTAATAAATTTAACAATTCCGCTGGTTCAAGGTGAATGAGCCCGCATTTTAAGATAATTTCGTGATCTCATGGCCTGTCAATAAAATCTATGATAAAAAAACTTAGTTTTCATTCAATTAATTTTATTCGATTTGAGTTAACGAATTGGAAAACGTATAAATATATAAAGTTGTAATATTTCATAAATTTTACGGAATTCCTCGGATCCTTTCGTTCCAGGATTCGTGCGTATCTAAGAATTCTCGCAGTTGGCTCGATTCGAAATCTCATGTACGGGGAAAAAGCCCCCCTCGAAACCGGTGAAAGTATGCGAGACGCTTCTCTCGCTCCAGACACCACGAGCGAAGCGTTTCGAAATTTCGTTCGAAATTCCGAAGCACCGAACGAAGTCGATGATATACGATGGTCTGTTATATTTGTACAAATTAGCGTAACTCCAAGAATCCAAAATCAAAAGGATCAAAGTCGAGACTAGTATCAATGTTCGACAGTGCGAGATGAATCCTTGGAATTGTCCAGTGGGAGGATTATAATTCTCGTTCCGGGAATTCCGATCAAGTTTACGACACTTTCCTTGCAGCTTTCGATTCGCATATTTTATCACCGCGCGACCATGAACTGTCCGAACGATTATTAATGAATCGCACAAACAATTAATTCCCCACATAATACAAAATTCAACGAAAGATTTTAGAAAACGTTGAAAATTCTTGAAAATCTATTTTTCAAACCAACGGAAAAATATATTCAAGGGACAAAGCGTGCGCGTGGTTTTCGTTAGTATGTCAGTGGGTCACGGTGTGGAAGGTATTTTCGTGTCGGTAAAATACGTCCTTTTCCCCACTTGAAAAAGCAAGTGCGAGTCTTTGTGAATGCGTTTCCTATCTCGACGTAACTCGCGCACGAGTTAACGATCGAGGAATCGATCGCCAGTATAGAAAATTATCGGATCGATTATATCGTCGCGTCAATTGCAGACAGGCGACGTGAAGTTGTTTCAGTATGTAACGCTTCTCGCAGAAGCGGCATGCGATATGTCAAAGAGGAAGAGAGAGAGAGAGAGAGAGAGAAAGAGATAGGGAGAAGAGAGGAGACTGCCTGGCCTTCGTGTGCTTTCAAAACTTTACCGATCAAATGCGCTTCGACGGCGAGAGTCTAGCGAGACTAGCAGCGAGATCAATTGGAAAAAGCCTTGCGTAGCTCCAGACAGGGACAAACATACATACATATATAAATGTCAGTATCGTCGACACTCCACTCATTATTTCGCGGTCATTTGCATGCGATTGACCTATCGGAGGTCCCGGTGTTTTATCGATCTTTAAATATCATTAATCGATGAGCAATTAATTGGAAAACATTCGATTAATTACTCGAAGTAACTTAATGAGTCGAATAACGAGTTACGGTCCTAATTGGAGTAATTGTAAATAAGGATTTATGACATTTGAATAAAAATCGTTCGAATCGTTATGCAAGATCGGATTAATTAAAAAAAAATATATCAATTATGAATTCAATTTTCTTGCATCAAAGCGTATTTCAACGTCAGCCTTCCTGTATTTCTTAATCATCGGTGCAATTTTACTGATTCGTGTGTATGTGTATGTGTGTGTGTGGAGAACGAAAGATTCATCGTCGTTTACGCACAGTAGCCACGAGTTGCGATCGTAAAAGCGAAGAATCGCTTCAGCATCTCCGCAACTCACCGTCATTCTCTGAACCACTCAAGCTTGTACACGTGACGTCTATTGATCGCCGGCATGACGAACCAGCTAAAGTCGATGAACGTCGTGCAAAATTGTTTCTTCGCTCGTTTCAAGCTCCGTTGCACTCTCGAGCTCGTTCGATTTCCATTATTCTACTCGTCGGTACATGTTCGTCTTTTTCCTTTTTTTTTATTTGCCTCGAAACATTAACTTTTTTCTTCAATTCCGGTATGAACTTTTTAAAATCTTTTTAACGTTTTAGAAATCATCGCTTGAGGAGATTGGGTATTAATTTTGGGGAATTTTTATCGGAGTTATTCAAAGAGATTAAACTTCGAGTTTGATTAAGAAGTGTTCATAATACTCGTTCATTCTCTACTTTTTTCACTCTGCTCAAGCCGTTCTCTCGCACGTTCGTATCGCTGGAGAATGCTAAATATTGCTGAAACGTGAGTCACCAGTCGTTTTTTTTTCTTTACAACACCCTGCGTACACCGGTCTTGCACTTTTCCCCACTTGCATGGAATTAATTTCTTCTCCTTTTTCCTTGTCGCATAATTTATCAATTTTCGCTTCGATAAATTGAATTTATACTTTATTAATAAATAAATAAAGAGCCCATTCGACGTGATTAAAGTTGCAGCAACTTTCTACATTACAAAATCCATCGATTCTTCGAGCCTTGACACGTGGCTCGTAAAAATGAATTAAAAAAAATTACGAGTTCAGGGACTCGAACTTTTTTTCTCCGACGAATTATCGATAATTCGAAAACTTGCAAAATTTTGTCGATAATTTCGTTATTTCCCGCGCAGGTGAAACAAATCGTGTCGAGGAGTTCAGGGAACTCGAAGGTGTTCTTTTTTATTCGTTTAATCACAGCCGTGAAATAATCGAACCACCGCGAACGATGCACGGACGTAACGTCGTGACCTTTTTTCCTATGTTTTTCTATGAACTTTTATAGTTCCAATCATTGCGGGCCCTAGGCGAATTGGATAAAAACGATCGAATGCAGCAGACACTGCGATGAGGTAAGAGGAAAAAGGAGAGAGAGAGAGAGAGGAAAAATGACGTTCGATAAAACGACGACGAGCGCAAGAGAGCCTAGACCTCTCTCGTGCTGCTCGTTTACTTGCGCAAAGTAACGGTCCACCGGGCAAGGCCCGTCAAGGACTCGACACAGCCGCGGATCACCCGTCGATGACTATTCCGTTTCGCGAATGAAATTATTTATACGAGAAATATCTACCCCTCCTGTCTTCAAAAAAATTGTACAATTCTCTCATGATCGAATTGAATCGGTTCTGCCTCTCGCACCCACGCGAGGCGAATAATTAGCGAATCGCGAAAAATAAATAATCGATCGTTCGAAAGGGAACCGAAACGATAAAAATAAATCTCGATTTATATTCGCAAGGACAGTTCATGCTAAGTAAGGGAACGATAGAAACAATGAATTTCCGGGCTGTTAATTGGATTACGAGAGCGAGAGACGATTCGTTAATTTAACTTCCTTGCGCGTACCGTTTTTTTCTTAGATCTTCTCTCCGCAACGAGCGGATGCACGATACATTTTAATTATTCGAGAAGCACGCGCAATAACGTTGTATTAGTTAATGATTCGAAAAAAGAGATAAGAATCGATCGATCTAATGAAAACTTTCAACTTTTTTCATCCACCTAGCCATCAGCGAAATTTGAAAGTGTCATGATTCCATTTTCCTTCAACCGATTTAATTTGCTCATTGTATTTTGAGAACATCCAGAAGTAAATTTGCAGAATAATGTTTGATTCCTGGAGATTTTCGTATAAAGTGGCTGTGACAGCGCCTGGAAAAGTCGGATGAAAATCATGGAAAGGGATTCGGCCGGTTTGTTCGCTAAGCACTTATTTGCCCGTCGCGCGTGGGCCATGAAAATAATTATGAAGCCTGTGCGCAACGATCAGGATTTGATCGAACGTCTTACATATCGATGAGGATGCATATACGCGTGTATTTTTTTTATATACGTTTCACTGTATGGAGGAACGAGCGATCGAAACGAGCCAGACTGCGACGACAGTGACACGGTTACGAGTCAGCCTTGTATTTGTCGCGTTCCTCGCAGCGAGAGACCAACTGCGCGCTTTATAAGCACACGTTATTATGCGTTTCAGGTGCGTATTACACGCATATATATGCCACGAGTATAGCTATAGCGCGTGTCTTGTTTCACTCTGATCAGCCTTTTTTTTCTTCAATTTTTTATGTAATTTTGCTTTCGAGTAATTTCAAGAATTATTATGGCTCTGACATTTTTATTTCTCGATATTATTTCCGGTACGAAAGTTGGAGGAAGGAAAATGGAAATGATCGAATTAGGTAAATGTCGATAAAATTCCTCGCGTCCGTGAAAATTATTTCGCGAATGAATCTCACGATTCTTGGCGAGAGGAGGATAATAAATCTCGACCTCGCGGAGAGCAGTCTCTTCCGACCTCGTACGTTTTCCTGGCTCTCTTCTCACCGACGATCGGCTAATTACCAATCGGAGAACCTGAGGTCGATCGTGTTTGCGAACCAGCGTGATTTACAATGACGAGACGCACGTGGAATGTAATTAAAAGAAAAAAGGAAGAAAAATCGAGAGAGGATGGCGAGCAGATTCATCGAAGCTACTTCCTGTTTATTTCGACAGCCCCCGGCGGCTTTTTTCTTTACATCGAAGAGTCTTTATCACCGGTATAATCGATCGTTCGACGCATGCTTGGAAAACCTTCGTTAGTACAAGCGCCGATAATTAACCTAATTACCGAACTAATAAATCTCCCGGTGGCATGGAAGAAAATTATTCCCGGCGGAAATCGTGAATCTCGAAAAGGACGATGTTGTACCCTCTGTTATTTACGAACGCATTCGATCGGAAATTAGAGCTTGAAGAACTAAAAAAAAAGTCGTTCAGAGGGCCGAACGATTGAAAAATCTTTTTCTCCGAAACATCTCGATGCTCGCGCAAAATCTCGTAAAGAGTGAAATCGTTGCACTTCGTCGGTTTTTCCAGAAATCGTGATCGTACTCCTCTCCGTACCTATAGTTTCAAAGTTGAAAGATATAAGCCTTAGCACGAAACGAGCAAGGTCAGCGCGTGGCAACAAAAATGTTGCATAACTATTGCCGCAGCTGAGAGTCGGTCATGCTTCGTGGAGCGATGCCATGCCGATCCTCGGCTCCTCTTTCGTGCGTATTTTCATTTCTATCGATAACAATTATATCAACGATGGCATTTCCCCGAAATTTTATCGAAGCCTTCTCGCTAAATTTTTATTTCGTAAATTTGCTATCAATGTGTTTCGCAATGCAACAGGAAATTTGTTATTTTTAGCGATAAAAAATTATCACCTAGAAATAAAAAAAATTCATTAAAAATGTTAATTAAATTTGCAAAAAAAAAACCGAATTCTCGGATTACAGCGTAGACACACAGTCATCGATAGTTTCGTGCGAAGAAAAGAAACAAAACTTGTTCGACCCTGCGAGGCGTTTAACCCGCGAGACTCACGCACACGCGCTCGAACCCTGAATAATGGCCTCTTTCTCTTCTGTCCGTCTGTGGTCTTGCCAACCGATCTGTATGTCTCTCTCGATCAAGGACCAGTGGAAACTTTTGCAATTCGTGTGGCCACATGTGTCTCGTCCGTGCGGAAGAGAAAACGAGTTTTGGTGTGTACGTCGCGTTACGAATTGCGTTCGTGCCTTTCTCTCTCTCCCTCACGATGAGTGAACGATTGCGCGTGTATGGCGTGCAAAATTTAAAAACTCTACGACTTGTCACTGACACTCGTGCGAGTTGCCTACAGCTGTTGAATTTATACGAAGATCGATCAACGAGTGCACGACGAATTATCGAATGCGGCGAGAAAATGTCTATGTCAAATATTTTCAAATACCATAGCAAATTATCAATTAATCGATCGATCGTTGAGTCGAAAAAAATCATGACCCCAAAATCGAGGAATAATGAGAAAATAATAACGTAATATATATGTAGAACGAAAAGGCCGAAGAAGGACGAGGCCAGGTACCAAAAGAGTAATGAATGCCAAGCTCGCTTGGTGTTTTGACAAAGCGCTATTGAATAAATTCGACGAAACAAAGTTCATGAATGTTTAGAATTTCGCGAGGATCCAGGAAGTCCCTGGGACGAATCCTGCCCATGGCCCTCGTGAATTCTTTTTTCCTCGACGACTTTTTGTTCCCGAACGAGGACACCCGTCGATCAACGTCAATCATCCTCAACAGGCGTCGAATAGAAACGTCGAATGATAATAATCATCATCGTTATAAAAATCTAAGATGAAATACGACGATGATTATTCGGGAGTGTTAATGACCGAACTTGAACACGAGGTATCGACGATAATAAAAAAAACACATCGGTAAAGAAAAACAATGCCAAGTACGAATTTAAATAGAAAAGTCTGTGAAACGACATGGAGGAACGAGTTTAAAATCCTCGGGAGAGTTTGTTACATATCGAAACGAGTGAATGGGACTTTGTAGTGAATGGGAACGAGACAGAGGGGGAGAGACAGAGAGACAGAGAGAGAAAAGAAAAAGCGATTGAACTCTCGGTGTGACTCGAGGAATCAGCTGTGGACACGTGCGCCGTTCAACAGCAACTATACATATAAATATACAAAGGTGCATGTATATGGATATGTATATGGGTTGCATGTAAATCCCTCTGCGGCTGATGTTCGCGTTTCTAGGCAATTTCGTAGCGGAATACGCTCCGCACAGAACTCGTCCGTGTATATCGTATGTATATATATATATATAACACAATAGCATGAAATACTGGAGACACAAGAGTCAAGCGTGGAGTTATGTGAACGCACTACTGGAAAACTCTAAGCGCACCGTTGCGTTTGTACGCCAGTCGGAGAACTCGTGTCACCGGTGACGCGCCGCCATCGCGATCCTAATAGAATGTCTCTGCGAGAGAGAGAGAGAGAGCGAGAGATAGAGAGAGAACCGAGAATACCGAACGAAATGTATGTCAGACACCGAGTACAACACGATACTCGATAAAACAACCATTTTATCTCAAAATTGAAGAGCCAATTTTTTCCTCTTTTACATTTTTTTACGACACGATTCGAAAGTCAACGTCTTCATCCGAGAAAATTTAAAAAAAACATATCTATTAAAGCAAATGATGTTTTTTTAAACGGAAGCCTGAATAACAACCAATAACAAATTTATTTACAAAAAAAAATGTATGTGTTTTTTATGTAATTAGAAAACTCTCGGTTGTAAATCATCCGAATGATTGTATTATAGATAAGTATGCATTCGAATAGGCGAATAGTACGAGTCTGTCTGGAGTATCGGAAGGGGGGGAATTTGTGTCACACGCTGAGTGCATAAAATACATTTTAACAACAGACGCAGACGCACCAGCGGTACAATTTATTATGCATTCGCTGTGTCCATTTTCCTCGTGTACAGACATTTTTCCAACTGTACTTCTCGTCACCCGATAGCGGCTGATTCATAGTGGCGTTGACTGGGAATGTCCTAGTAATATGTAACAGCATCGTGTAATTAGCGAACGGAGAAATACAAAAAATGATTGAATTTCTTTCCAAGTGATAAATATCCCTAGAGAAAAGAAAACCAAATCTTTTTCGCGTGTATATTAGACGCATTAACGGCGAAACGGATAGGCAAGGTGTGTCTCTTCGACTTTAACATACAACATATTTGCTGATGGTTAATAATGCGAGTGTCCGCTCATCGTTGGATACAACGGAAGAAACCGGAAGTGAGCGGCTGTTGCAAAGTGATTTTACGATATCTCGATGTCTATCTGGACTTTCCTCGAAGGAACTAGCTCGCTACTCTCAACGCGCGATACCACTCGCGTTGTCGGAGTCAACTCCGTAGCGAAAGATTTTCTATTCTCGTCTAGGCCAGGATTATTTATAGAAATGGCGGTAAAGTGGGGGATGTTACACCGGATATATACATATAACCAAGCTTTCTTTCCTTTTCGCACGATAGTACGAGGAACGAGATGAGAATCGCGAATATATATGTGTATATATCTGTCCAAGTCGCGAGAGTGCCGCAGGAAAGCGAGCGCGAAGTTCCCGCGGAATACCCACGCGTATCAGCGCGCTAGTTCTTGTTTTCATCGAACGGAATTTAACGAGATGACCTTCGTGGGTGTTGTATTCGAAACGAGATATTAATAGACAAAAATATATCCGCCGAACGAATCGATTGGGTAACTGACTAACGATAAATCGGAGATTATTAAAAAAATCGTTTTTAAGATTTTTTAACCGCTCTTCTCAATAAAATCGTCAGATTTCTCCGGACATGGACTTTAAGCTGAAAACGTTTTTTTTATCATCTTTTCGTTTCGCGTGCGTCATTACTTGTGTACCTTCGCGAACAAAGATCTGAATAAACAAATCCTGCAGCAAAAAACAGGGTGAAACGTTATTCGCGATTTTTCGGAAATAAAAATGTTATCTGCGATCGAGACGTAGGTATACGTACTATTTTTATTCTACGAAATTGTTCTA
The DNA here is from genome assembly GCA_946811545.1 of Netelia fuscicornis. Classification (NCBI taxonomy): domain Eukaryota; kingdom Metazoa; phylum Arthropoda; class Insecta; order Hymenoptera; family Ichneumonidae; genus Netelia; species Netelia fuscicornis. The sequence goes on from OX328015.1 coordinate 41,243,912, forward strand.
ATATTTGTATTTTAACTCGGGCGAGAAGAGTTTTTGATAAGCGAAGTATGAAATAAAATTTGAATTGTGTGAATTGAAAAATACGTCATAAAAGAGTGACGATCGAGATAATGTAACGACAATTTATCATAGCGACTATCCAGAGTTATATAGTCAAATATTGATAGCGAATATTTTACTTTGAAGATGTTGGATCACTTTTTTTTTAATTATTCTGCTTATACTTAATTTTATCGGACACGCTTGACTCACGCGACAGCCCACGCATATTTGCACAAGTGATCCTGCACAATCGTCGTCCCGTGTCTTGTTTTCATTCGGACGCGTTATCTCTCGTACGAAAGGCAGAGTTGCATTTTCAGCAAAGTTTTCAAATTTTCTTTTCTTTTTTTACACGAACGTTATCGGACGAGCAAAAAATTGCAACGGCGTGAACGAAGGACAGACAACGACGTGGCGATAATCATTTTTTAATGAATATTTCGTTTATTATGATAAAAAAATTGCTTTTTCATGCGCGCATCGGTGAAACAACGATTTTATTCGAATTATGAGAATGGTCGTCGAGCGCGGGTGAGAAACGACACGATCTCTCGTTCACGGAATCGCGATGATGTCAGTGACGAGATAGCTCGTCCTTTTCTTGGCCTATCGTCTCTCCGCGCTAATCGAATACTCGTTATTCGCTCATTTGCGCGATTTAGTCGTCTCCCGTTTTCCCATCGGTATTAAAAACATCACGAGAGAAATACGCGATAGGAAGATATTCCTTTTTGTCCAAAGTTAATAAACCGGGTGGTTATCCGACCGGTGGATTGAAATTTCCATAAACTTCGCGTAAAAATATAAATATCTATATAATACTGGAATAAGCATCGTGTAAATTGTGGAAAGAGTAGTCTACGACTCGTAGAAGTTACCATATAAAAAAAAGTACCTAATATAATATCGTATGAAACGATTTTTATGTTAATTCCGATCGCATCACGTGTTACGGGGAATTAATTTGGTTATAAAATCGATAAGACTCTCGTAATCGATAGATTCGTTCGTCGCATTGTAAATACGGTGTGAAAGGTACGATAAATCTGGTTAGTAACTTTAAAATATTGTTCGAGGCGATTGCCTACGCGTTTTGCTAATCGTAAAATTCGCAACTGACAGGTTCGCATCACGAGAGCTACGAGTACGAGAAGCGCGATCCGTATTTCATGTAAGTACATTTGACCGTAAAACCGAGGCTGTGTGAGTGGCATATATTTATCTATGTGTGTATGTGTGTGTATATACAAGAATTTTATACGCTTGTACACACATATACATATATAACACCACCACCAGAGGACTCGTGGAGTTACGAGTCGAAAGTTAGAATTGTAACGTTGCACAACAATCGGGAGTGCTCCGCAATATCGCAATATCTTCGTCTCGTACATGACCGACCATATACACCGTCGATTGTGGGCAAATTCACGAAGCTCTCTTCAGAAATCGCTCTTTCTTTTCTAACGCGAAAGTGCTCCAAAGTTATTACTAGAATGAGAATCGTCGTGGTTGGAATGTTTATAGGAATAAATTGATTCTATGCTAATTGAATTTCAATGGGCGAGGAGAGGGAGGGGGGAGGCGACGAATGAAAAAAAAAGCTTTAACATCAATGTCTCGTCAACGAAATCACAGATGACTGAGTTATTCACTCTTTCGCCACTGTCGCGAGAGCCCCCACCCTTATCACCCGGCGAACAATAGGCATCGAATGTCGAACCCAACCCACCTGACACATCTGTAACCAACTTGGTCAGCTCAAGCCCACCAGTCTGAATTTAAAAAATTCACTCCCGTCCTTAATAAAACGAAGCAACGTATTGTGAGGAGAGAATAACGGTAATAAATATCGGTCGATTAATGATAATCGTTCGAATCGACGATTTGTTTAATTATCTTTTTATATAAACGCGATGAAGACTCACTTTATAAGGATCCTCCAGAAACAGCCAAAGCTGGATCCGTTTGGCACTTCGCTCGCGTACGACACAGTCATTTCGAACAATTAGCTCGAACGACGTACTTTGTTGCTTTTAAAAAAAATGAAAAAAGATCTAATTTCGTGAACACCGCGACGCGTGAGACCAGCTCGCTGGTCAGCGCCCCAAGTCCTCGCGAGGGACTTCCGGTGAGACGTTCGTACGATCGGTGGGCCGATTGACGAATAATAATAACTACAAGAATAATAATAATTAGAAAAAAATGATTTATCACTCGCGCACATACGGTGCGCGGAACGCCCTTAACCGGGCCTCTGATATTCTTTTTTCCAATTATCGATCTTTTGATCTAATCGTTATTGAATTCTCGCTACTCCCGCTTTTGTTTTAATAATCTCGTAATTTTCTCAAATCGACGATTGTTCTTCGTGCTTTCGTCATCGGTAACACCATTACTCCGTACTTTATATCGTAGAACGAACGTGAATTTATAATTCGTGATGTTAATCGGTAAATTTGATAATGTCAAGCGAACCCTCGGGGGGAGTTCGTCGTGCTTGACCAGCTGACCGACGTTTGCCGCGCTGTCTGGACTACTGACTGAGCTCCACTGTCGTTGCCCGAGCTGAGAAAACGGGTGAACGGGGCCCGAAGAGACCCGCTCTACCACTGCCACCTCCACATTTACGACACGAAACGAGACAGCGAGTCAGGCTTGTGCTTCGTGATAAACGGGCCCGTTCGTTTCTTCGAACGACTGTTCCACGTAACGTTTCAAATTTTCTAGATTTTTTAACCCAAACTCGAACCAAAAATCGTGTCAAACACCTGGAAATTTGATTAATTTGCTTGTTCCGCTGTGAGAAATATTTCTCGACGCGAGACTTTTATTAGGAATGTTTCGAAATGACGTCTCGTACTCGATTTTTATTTTTATCGAATCGGGAATCGCGGGTACTTTGATCGAACGGTTACTTTACTGATGCTTATCGTATATCGCGTATGGGATAGAGTACTTTGTATAATCGAGAACAGACGCACCTGAAAGTCGCGGGTACGAACCGATCGCCATCGGCTCAAAAACCGGTCACGAGCTCCATCTACCGATAGCTATACGTATCTCTCGATCACCTTGCCACGGCCTAGCCTGCGGCCAATTTACGACCTTCCCGTGCCATCCGGAATCTTGTTTCGTACGTGTGAGAAATACTCACGATCTTTGAGACAACGATAAAAATCGTCAAATAAAACCGATCGATCGATCCATTGAATTTTCATTCAGCGATATCCTTCGAGACTTCCGGATTGAATTAACGATCGAGACGCGTCGCATGGGTTTCGACAATGTTTTAAATATTTTTACCAAAAGTCGAGCCTGGATCGAAGTTTTTTCTTTTCCTTTTTTGAAATTATTTTCTGTGTAATTTTCTCTACAACCCCGAGGGGTTCATGGCTTTGGGCCGTTGACTTTCCTTTATTGCGAATAAACGCGATATGTCTCGAGAACCGATTGGTTGGCTAAAGTGCGGGTCGATTTGTAAACCCTTCGCTCGCTTCAAGGATAACGATAAACCCGTATGTATCCTTCGGTGAATAATACTCCACTGCTCGCAACGAGTATTTTGTATTGTACTGTGTGCGTTATTAAAATCAAATTCTTAGATTTTTCTGTCACTCAATTAATACTTTTGTCAAATTATTTTACCATCAATTCATTAATTTATTAATCAGAATTTTGTTAATAGACAATTGCGTTAAGACTAACGGTAAACGATCAATCAACCTTGACACCTTTCTGAATATTGTAGACGATATCAGCGGAGGTTTGAAATAATTTCTTCTCGTATTCGGTCATTCTCATTCTGATAACTTGGGTCACTCCGTTTTCGCCGATGGTACAAGGGAGGGAGAGGAACATTTCGTGACAAATGTCGTGATGTCCCTGAGGGTAAACGAAGATGAAGTTGACAACGATCAGATTTTTCAAATTATAAATGTGTCTAAATAACAGAAACATAACTAACTTGGATAAATGTGGATATCGATTTTATACGTTGACTATTGCACAGTACGTCTCTGGTAATGTCTGCTACGGAGAGGCCAACTGCCGTGTTCGAGTAACCCTTCAAACATCGAACAGTTGGTCCTCTACGAAAGGCGATAAAATAATTCTTTAATCAACTGGTCAACTTTTTACCTCATCGACTCATCGATCGATCGACTCATTAGTTATATCATTCGATTGCATGATTAAAAAATTACGCTCTGATAACGTCTTTAGCGATGTCGTTCCATCCTTCCTCGTCGGTCTCGAGTCCGATGTTCGGAAGGATATCCCGCAGCAGAACTCCCGAGATGTTGATGCTGGACCACAAAGGTACTAGAGGAAAACACGTAGGTATGTTGAAATTCATAACGATCATTATCGCAAACAACGAATGGCCGAGTTGCTTTCTCCTTCCCTCTATTAGTTGCGGTGGACACGATTAAAATTCAGATTTCCAGATTCCGTTATGCCATAAAATTGTTATAGATCAACTTATGGTTCCGAGTTACGCACGATCGGCGATAAGACTTATTAATTCAAAATAAAAACCTTTTCAATCTTTTGCGCAATAAATTATTACATTTGTACGGAGATGAAAAAATGCGATTATTCAATTAAATTCCTAGCTAACAGAATTCTCAATATATTTCCTTAATTTTCATATAAATCTACAGGTAAGTAAAAAATGTCGTTTACGACTCACCTTGGCTGTCACCGTGCTCCCCGATGATGAATCCGTGAACCGAACTCGGTGCAACACCGATTCGATCACCGATCATGTAACGAAGTCTCGCAGTGTCCAAGTGACAACCGCTACCGATTATCCGATGCACCGGAAGACCACTCACTTTCCACGTTACCCAGCACAAAATGTCGACTGAAATCAAGAAAAAAATAACTTTCCAACTCTTGAATAATTCATTTTCATTGCTGCGTAACGCTTGTCTGCGTATAAATGGAGGAAAATTCGAGAGACCTGGATTCGCGACTATGATAAATACGGCATTGGGACTGTATTGTATCAACGGTGGTATGATACTTTTGAAAATGTCGGTGTTACGCTGTACCAGATCCAATCTCGTTTCACCCTTTTTTTGACGAGCGCCCGCGGCCACTATGACGACTTTCGAGTTGCTCGTCACGCAAAAATCTAACATTTTCCCAAAACATTTTATCAAATTCATCTTCGAGGTTGTCATCCTTTTTTACGAGATTTTTCACCTGTGTCGTATTCGATGTGAGGATCGTTTATAAACGTGCGACTGTGCGAAAAATCCATCCCCTCTCCCTCGAGCTTTTTTGGAAATGCATCAACGATAGCGATGTGACTGCTGATTTTCTATTAGTGTAGAATTACAAAAAAAAGATACGATTTTCTAAAATACGATGGTGAAGAATGTTAGGAAATTGTTACCTGGAATAGAATCGCGTTGGCACAAGCGACCCCTACCATACCTGCGCCGACTATAGCAACCTTGTTCAATCCGTCTCTCGTCGGCTCCGACACCTTGCACAAGAGATCTTCTCGCAAACATGGCGTAGGCCTGAGTTTCGAGTGAAAATATCGGCAGTCGACAATCGAGATATTCGAAGAAATGTTTTTTTTCCAAGTGATTTAAGAAAGAAAAAAAAGAAACAATTTACCAGCTCGAGTTTGCTTACTCAAAACTGACCGCTCTTTGTATTTCCTTTTTATCGGACGATTTTTTTAGAACCCTCGTCGAACATTGACCCTTCTCAGCGAAGATTTTCGTGAGAATGGTCGGTGGCAGGCCACAGACACGAGTTGACGTGAAATAATTCTTTTTCAACGACGGAATGATTTTTCTTGGCAAAAAGCGAGGGTTGACAAATTTACGCATTTTTTCTGCAAAGTCTAGATGAGAATCGAGATTCTCGATCCTCGACGAAACTTCAAATTACGAACACTCGCGCATTGCGCGTGAACAATTTATGTTCAACGATAAAACGCCCGTACTTTTTTTTATAACTCGACGAACGATGGGACGACATATGGAAAAAATGGGTTAACAGCTTTTGTCAAAGGATTCCATGGCTACGGGTGATAACTCACGGAAATAGAAAATAAAATGCGATTTATGTAAAAAAAAAAAACAAAGCAACACGACGAATCTCGATGTTGACTCGTACACGCAATATTTATTTCCAACACACTTCACATACATGATCACGTTCACGATTACACAGAGCCACGTGATTTTTCCAAGATCACTGAGTTACAGACTTTTACCATGGAATTGAGTAGTACCGCAAAAATATAATACTTTGTTTTTTTATCAATGTTCACTTGGATCATTTTTTGACATCAAATATACATCGAGTCAAAGTGTCACGAACTCGTTAGTTTGAATATATAAAGTCACTTTTCCGGTAAGGATTATTAGTTAATCACTGGCAGTAATAAATAGCACACGTATGTACGTCGAATACAAAATTACGAATATGGAAAAAACAGAATAATTATATAATCGTCAAAAATAAAAAAAATTAAAAAACTGGTAGCGACCATAAATTTTGTTAGTGGTGTTTTCTCGTGAAAATTGGTAATACCTTACGCCAGTAAGAAAAATACTATGAGAAAATCGACCACTCGCGATTGGTGATTATGTCGACGATAAGAGACAATAAATATAAATTAGACAAAAAGTATCGTTAAAATTTGAGATCGGCCTGGACATTGGCCATCGTCGTAGCGGATTTTTGAAGCAGCGAACGCTCTTCCTCGGTGAGTTTTTGCTGGACGATGAAAGTTACTCCGTCCTCTCCCAGGGTGCAAGGAACCGAGAGGAAGACGTCCTGGGTGATGCCGTGAAGACCCTGAAATGGAAGAGAAAAGAAATTAAAACAATAAATTTACGCAACGTATGAAATATTATTTATCGATAAGAGCTAAGCCCCAGCCTGACATAATATTTCTATCTTGACGACAATCGGTAAGAGAAAATCCTGTAATATTTTTCTGCACGATGACGAAGAACAAACGTGCTAGAAATAGAATACAAACGACCCTGAATTACTTACGGAAATCATGGTAGAAACGGCATGAACTTGATTGGAATTTCGGAGAATGGCGGACGCGAGATCGGCGATGCTGAGGCCAATGGCCCACGACGTGTATCCCTTGAGTTTGATGACTTCATACGCACTTTGAACGACCTGCTTGTGTATATCTCCCCAGTTTTCCTTGTCCTTATCCGTGCCAACATTCTCGTCCAAATCGCGAAGACGAACACCTGCGACGTTGACCCCGGACCAAACGGGAACTGACCAAAGCAAATTTAAATACGTTGCTCCCAATGTTTTTAAGATTACAAAAATTCGCAACTCACCACTCGTATCGCCATGTTCACCGACGATCCAACCGTGACAGGAAGTTGGTGCGACGTTCAGTCTCTGGGACAGCAAAAATCGAAAACGGGCCGAATCGAGATTCGTGCCGCTGCCGATTACTCGATTTTTCGGCAATCCGGATAATTTCCAAGCGACGTAGGTCAATATATCAACGGGATTCGATACGATGAGGAGAATGGTATTTGGGCTATATTTGACTAATTGGGGGATGATACCCTTGAAAATATCGGTATTTCTTTGAACGAGATCCAAACGTGTCTCGCCCTCGCGTTGTCTCGCACCGGCGGTCACGATACAGATGCTCGAATTTGCGCTAACGGAGTAATCGGTGCTCGCGTTTATGCGCGCGTTCTTTAAAAACGCGCTGCCATGCTGCAGATCCAACATTTCGCCCTTCAGCTTTTCTTCCATGACGTCGATCAAAACTACGTCACTCGAGACGCCCTGAAATCAAAGAAACTTTAGACTGTTACCACATACTTGCTCGGACGTCGATATGTCCCGATCGATTCGATGATACTTCTTTTGTGTGGAAATATCTTACTTTTGTTAAAACACTGAAGGCGCAAGCCATACCGACTTGGCCAACGCCAACGACGGTGATTTTGTTCCTTCCGGTAGCCACAGGCTCCGTCACGACGGTCAGAAGTTTGTCCCTCAATGTAGCCATTTTTCCTTTATCTGAAAAAAGTGGAGCATTGATAACGACAAAATAGGATGACCTTCGCTCCGTCAAGGTCGCATTGGGTCGCATCGGAGTTATCGGTAGGAGCGGCGCGTTTTCTTTATTCCCCATGAGTATAAATAATCGATAATACGTTTAATGATTTTGCGTACTTCTCGCAGCTGAATAAATTCCAAAAAAGGTACTTGATATTACAAAACAATATTGAATCGATCGAAAAAAATAAACCGTGAAATTTTTTAAATACTGGCACGGTGAACAACCTCGCGTAAGATGTAGAAAGAAAAGCTATCTCGGCACGAGGCAATCTTTTCTTAGCCAAAGAACCGAGAATAAATTCTATCGCATCGCACGAAAAGAATTGCGAAGGTGCGAGCGAGAGAGCGAGAATAAAAGTTGGTTGACCTGAATAAACCATGTGACATCCGACTATAGACCGTGCGCCAATTTATGATCAAATTACGAGGCCAAGTGTCAGCGTAAGATAAAGAAATGTATAAAATTCAATAAAAACTATTATCTATGTAAAAATAAAATAATTATTATAAATTGATATTTAAAGGATAAAAATGATTAAATAAAGTTAATACTACACTTACCTCTTCTAGAAATTTGTTAATTATCTCTCGTTGATTAACTTTAGTTCACTCTTATAAAACTGACGCAATGTTCGGAGAACACGAGTCGACACGGACTACCGGCTCGACTGACAGTTCGAAGGTGTGTGCTGTAGAAGGTGACCTTGTCCCTCGTTTTATAGGAAACCGGCGCGTGTAACGTGCGCGTTGCCACGTTACGAAAATCCTCGAAAAGTTGAGAATATAATAAATTATCGCGAGAAGGTAAAAAGAAAAACTAACGGCGCTAATTAAAATTGATTGCAATGATAATTAATTCACAATTTTTTTCATACAAAATCTTGTAACGCGCGTCCTACCGGCGCGAGTTGAGAATGTCGACTGGCACGTAGACGAGAAGCGTTCGGGGACATCGGATTTCGCGGCACGCGCATGCGCAAACGCGCTTCGCCCTTATCATGGTAGTGCGAGAGAGATTACTCCCATGGAATAAGAAGTGCAACACCGACCACAGTGCGAAAGAGACAAAAGTTTCTTTACTATTCAACGAATTCGCTCCATTGCTGGTACAAAAGTGAGACAGAGAGAAAGAAAGATAGAGAGCTCAAAATAAAAAAATTCGTTTTACACGCTTCACATCTATCTAAAAACCTGGTTAATTCCTATAAATCAATGACTTCGAAAAAAACAACGATATTGATTCACGCAGGTAATAATATATCGTGAAAAGATAAGATAAAACTCATTTTTTATTATCGTTTATCTTCTCAAACATCTGTGCGTGTTCCATTTTAGCCCTCGAGATCTCGCGACCACGTTGCATCAGCGGTGTAAGATGCAAGAAGCGAAATCCTGGCGCCGTATTACGTATCGATAATTCCCTGGAAATGAATGAACGATTTTTTGACGAAACGTCTCGTGCAACTGGTGAATCACGTTGAGCAATCCACGATTCTCTCGAGAGTCCTATAGCGTATACCATGACCAACTTGCGCGTGAATGCTCGCAGATGGTGGGATTTCCTTGCATGAGCTGACGTAAAGAGGGTCGAGGGGTTTGCAACTTTCATAGACTCGCGTCTCACTTTCTTCGGGACTACGTGCTCGTCGTCACAAACCCGAAACGTCTCTCGCAGCTGCGGAGGCTGGGACGTCTCATGGTCGAAGTTTAGACGACCGAATTAGAAACTCGCGATTATTGAAAACTCGAAAGAATAATATTTACGTCACCTAAAATCAAACTAGACGGACACATTTTAAGCTTCTTTTTTTATACTAATTTCCAATAGATTGATATAAATAACGAATTATATGAATAAATAACGATATCTATTCATATAATTCACAAAATCATGTTGCATGTATCGTTGCAACGAGGAGGTAGTAGTGGGGCGGTACGATGCAGCGGCATGCACGTGTTTGCAACAAGTGCTCACGACACGCGGCTTCAGCACTTACGCCGCAAATAAAAATGTGGTAATCATCCAGCGTGTGTATAATAATCATCGGTTTAACATATACGAAAAGATCCCTGTATTCTCGTCCTACCGTGGCGTCTCAATTTCCATAACGAATATTTAAAATCTCCCTTCGTTCCATACACACACACACGCAACGGTTTACTTCGACAAGCAAAATTGCCGAGGGCGAGACACGCTTTACTCTCGAGTACTGCGAAAAAGTACTGAAGAAAAGCCGCCAAAGTACGCCGTATATACAGACATATATATTGGGCTATGTACATATGCATACATATTTATGTATACATATATTTATTTACATACGTTCGCATGTAACTCCGGACGATCGGCGTATAATAGAGCAATTTTGTAAATCGTCTCACTAGGCAATTATTTTGAACCTCGGGTCTCGTTCTCGTTGCAACGAGATCGCGATATGGTAATTACCCACTGGAGACACATAACTCGCATCCCTATTTCTTTAAACAGATATGTGTGAATATATATAAAAAATCGGATCTCTTCATCTGCGAAAGGGATGATTTTTTTTCGACGTATTCGCGCAATTTTAGTTTTGATAAAACGCTTTTGAATGCGATAGAGCTTCGGGGATTCTCTGCTAGAGGTCTCGTCGATGTACACCAGCGATATCCTCGATTATCTCGGTCGCGAGAAGAGGAATTCTTGCTAACACGATCGACAATGCAGGAAACTTTCACCCTCCGTTAGTATTAAGGAAAAATACCTGTGATGTCATTGAACGATTAACAATTATTTGAGAAGAAGTAAAGTTAAATAATAAAGTAAACTTTTTTTTGTAAAAAAAATGTATTTTGAGTTTCCTACCTTTAGAAAATTGGAAGATATTAGAGCGTGATGGATTTATAAGAAATAATTCAAGAAATTGAAAATTTGTGTTAATTCTATCTTCCGAGACGTTTAAATATTTATCGACATTAGGATCGAGTCTGGTTTCTGTGGATGTTGTAGCGGGCAATCTTTGTTGCTCGAAGCTCGAGCAAATAGTACAGCTCGTAATTCATCGTGCGAGGGCTAACATTGCAATATGCCTTCCAAGATCGACTCTGCACCCTCGAGGCACTCGCACATATACTCGAGTCTCTCGCAGAATCCTTCCTCTGGCTCTTTCGAAGCGATGGTCCAAGCGCCAAGGGTTGCAAAAGCAACGTGAGCGAGAGAGAAAGAAAGAAGAAAAAAAATAAATGACGCGAAGAAACGAGACTAAACGGAGAGGGTATTGCGAACGACGAGGGTAGATATAACTATCGAATCGAATCGATGTACTCTCGCACGTATATACATAGATATATGTCTATACGTTACATATATCTATGTATATTAGATATCCGCCACGTCCAGTGGGAGTTTCAAAGTGCCGCGGGCGACTGCTATATTTGCTATATAGAGTCGCTCTCCCGTACTACGAGATGGAAGACCGTCTCCGGCTGGTATCATAACAGCTGTTCTCATGCTCATGAACCTCGCGCGAGCCCGGATGGGTTTATAAATCATGATGCGAGAGGTTTTCCTCTGTAGCACTAGAGAATGGAGAGAAAGAGAGAGAGAGAAAGAAGTCTTCTTCGGACTCGCCGCGAGGACGAATAATCGTGCACGCCCTCGCCGCCTATACGTACATAGTCGCGAGGAGAGAAGAGATCGAGGTAATAAGAATCACCTAAAGCACGCTACGATATTTTTGAAAAAATATTTTCCCCGGGCCTATATGCGTTACGCTGACTTTGAATAACGTATATAAATATACGTGCGAACGTTCGATAGAGTGGTGGGTGTACGGGGTATGAGGGGAGAAAGGAAGGCCCGGGGGTAGCGTAAGTCCCCGTCGTCACTCTTCCCTACCTCAACAATTAACCCACCACGGGATTCGTTCGCAATCACCGGCTATTAATTACAATCAACGCTATCTCTTCTCACTGGACCCGAACGAAAGAGAAAGAGAAAGCAGGAAATAAGTCGATATAGGAGACGTTTAATTGCTTATCGGCATGATTTTTCTTATTCTGTGTTTCCTCTTCGCACTTGCAGCGAGATGCCAGTTAACGATAATAGGAAAACCAGGCGGTGAAGCATTGTTATCGATCGGAAGTTGTAGTAATCGTTCACTCGTTGATAACGACTTGTAAGGCACGAATCATAAAATCGAATTATAAAATCGTAATTTTTTTTCAGGATATTGGACCACGACGATAAGACAATTTGTCTGGAGAAATTCTATAGTATATTGAGTCAATTATCGTCCATATTTACGTATCAACATTGGCCCAATTCCGGCCTCGAAGGATTAATAGTCAACCTCGATCTTGAACTCTGGATGAAACGAAGACCGATCGACAACTCCACGCAATATTTGCAATATCCCCAATTGCTTTCTCTCTTAAGGATAAATGTACATGGATATTTATAATTATACGAAATTAATCAATAATGGGAATGCTATGAAAAATATTGACGATCTTAAGAATTCGCGAATTTCATAAATCGCTCTGTCGGTATTTCGTTTCAAAGGCGATAGAAGTCGCCGTGAAGCAGAGTGCGTCAATATCATCAACGCGTTGCCCACCGCTAGATGTCGCCACCTGCTGGAGATTTATAGTTTATACAAAAAAAAACATTATAATTCATTTTCGAACTTAAAATTTATTACGAAACGATAAAAACGAGAAGTGTAATAACGCTAATCAGATAGTAATGTAAATTGTTTTTCTGCGAAGATAGTAAGCTTCAGTGAAATTTAAAAAAGCGCAAGCCTCGTCGACTGCAAGATTGTTCGAATCACAGCCCCCCCCCCCACACCTTCTGCATTCACCTGATAATTTTTCTCATCGATAAGATGTAAAACACTTCCTTATTTATAAAAATACAGTATTGACTATCATTGCTACTAATTAATACTTTGGCGTATTAATAGTCACCTGGGAGATGAGTCACTTAAGGCGAAGCGAGTTACGAGCGTACGAGTAAAAAACTACAATCTCATAAATTGATAAAGTCGTACTATTTACGAACCCGATAACAAACTGTAGATAACTCATTGGCCCAGAGGTCTCGAAGATACCAATAGCAAATTGCACTTCTAATTATGCAAACGCGTCATCGAATGTGCAGTTAAATTAGTTTCATGCTAATCGTCGTCCAAGGTGCTTCGTGGAAAAGTGCACGCCCGTTTTTTGTCACTTTCTAACGAATAATTATCAGCGAATAAAATCATCAGGATGACGCGTGTTACGTCGGGTTTGGCTAATGTATATAAATAAACATGTACAATAAAAAGGAGATAAGAGAAAATAAAACGTTCGATGAAGCGGGAGGATGGCGAGGCCCGCGGTGGCGTGCGTCCCCGTCGTTACTCTTTCCCACTTCGACAATTAACCGGCCACGGGGTCTTCTTGCAATCACCGGCTATTAATTACAATCAACGCTATCTTTCCACGCCGGACCTGCGCGCGAGAGGACCGGAGAGACGAAGTTACTCGCGCACTTTTTCGTTCCCCAATTTTCTGCCTATGAATATTGATACTTGGACTAAAAAAATGGGCGCTCGATCATCCAAAGTTTCTTTTTTTTTAAGTGGTCACTATTGTTAGCCGCTTCTTATTTTCCCTCTCTTAGTCAGCAAAAAAGGGGAGATAGCGTTATTATGAAATCGCGACAGAGATAAGCTTGTATCGACGATTATCGATGAAAATTGTCACTAATCACTCGCTCGTTGATAACACCACGAAGCTACAAATGTTACAATACACTGTTACGTAAGGAACGGTCGTAAAAATTCATGCAAAAAAAAAGTTCGAATGAGAAAGAAGGGAGATCGAATAAAGAAATCGAAAGATACGAGCGGTATAAAAAAGGGAATCGAATCGTTAGCGGGTCTAAAACGAAACCGAGCACACACGGGTTACCCCCAGGCGTTGATTAGCGGATATCTTAATTACCGATTGGCCGGCACGGCCTAATTAAATCGTAACTCAATCAGGCTCTTTCTCCCTCTCTGTTTCTCGATCGTGTGTGGCTTTCTGGCTGTTTCTGCTCTTTCTTCCCCACCCTCCTTCATGCCGAGTTCTATTCTCGTGGATCTTTGTTCGCTCGGAAACACAATTCTCCGATCTAACCTTTCCGATCGAATTAAATAACAATAATAATAATGATGCTTTAAGGTCTCCCATGGGAATGAAATTATGAAAATATCGTGCAAGTGAAATTCGAAGTGGGACGACCAGTTTGGCCGTTAACCGTGCATCCACGAAGAACGTGAATATATTTAAAACGAAACCTCAATCGTTGAATATAAAAAGAGGCGACAAAAAAAATATTCGACAAAATATGTAACTGTAAGAAAAAAATAAGATAAATATATATATGTCTATTTTTTTGTGCTCATACATTGATACGCATGCGTATATGTACGGTATAAAGTATAAAAGGTGCGCGTCGAGTGGCAAGAGAGGAAGAGAGAGCGAGAGACAGTCCGCGGGAATTATGTCATTACCGGGGCGCGATCGTGAGGCGAGGGGATGCAGGTTTATAAATTATGGTCTTCGGGGACGCGTCATCGAGATAATACAGAAAAATGGGCCTGGGCCGCTCGGAAGCCGCCACTACCGCCGACACGAAGCCGCAAACTCTTTTCGAATATTCTTCATATAATACATATATATATACATATATATATGTATAATCACACTGTCCTTAAGACGCGACTCTCTCGGTCTCTCTCGTAGCGTCGTTGATGGCGGAACAGCATTGAAAATTCGTTGGGTGCAACGGAGAAGAATATTTCTCCGCACAGTTTTGAGATTCAGTGCCGGCGGCAACGAAAATCTCGTTCTCCCCCTCTCTTCCCCACCCCACCGCTACTCCCACCCTTCTTTCTACCCTTTTTCTCCACACCATTTTTTTTTCTTCGTTGAAAAGGAGTTTGCATCTTTTTGGCAGTCCTCGTTCTTCTTTCTGTCTCCCTCGTCTTTTTGTTCCCCCACCCCTCCGCGGCTTTTTGAACGTAGCCGCGCAAAGTTCGAGAATGAAGTTGTGTATTACGAACGAGAAAAGTGTGATTCGTGAGGGGAGGAGACGGTGATAGCGAGAGAGGGGGGCGTGAATAACTGGCCCGAGCGGGGTAACGAATGCCCCGCTGGCGCATTCGTTAGCGAGGTGTATAATGAATCACCCAAGGAAACGGGACACTGTCGTGTGCTGGACAGTTTTAGGACTAAGTGCAAAACGAAAAAAAAATAAATAAAAAATTGAGAATACTCAGCAACAAAAAAATATCGCATTTTACTTTTTTTACCGCGAGGTTTATCGCTATTATTATATTTATTATTTTTTGCCAAACGTATTTATCGATTAAATTAATCGATTTACGTGTTTCTTGTATCTTATTAATTTTTTTGAGCCAAAAACCTACGCACTTCCGCATCGACGTGAATATTTTTTTCTCTCTCGAAGGTAGAGAGAGGAATTAAAAAGTACGGGAAAAAAAAATTGCGATCACCTGCGTGTCGCGCTCGTTCTTCAGGATTAAAACGAATTCACGTCGGATTTTGCCTTACGTGAGATGAAACCGTAAACGTAGTAGGTGCCGTTATACATACGCGTGATATATGAACGGTGTACAGTACGTGCGTTTTATACGTACCTGCCAAGGTGGGCTCCTCGTTGTCAAAATAATTTGCCGCCAAAAAATATACAGCGTAGGAAGGATTTGTTTGCAAATACGATGAAAACTTTGGTACATTTTTTGTTCGTTTCTTTATTAATTTGATCGCGATGACGAAATCATTCCAATTGATCGAGTATCGGTTTTTGAGCCTCGTAAATATTTTTACAGGATTTCACGACCAGCTGTTGTTCGTCCTGTGTGTAGAGATGACGCACGTAAGATTGAACACCATTTTTGCCCACGATACAGGGCAGTGACATGAATACATCCTTCTCGAGACCGTGACGACAGCCCTAATTCCAAAAAGAAAACAATTTTTCCAGCTGGGGATGAAAATTTTATCATCCCATCGCTTACCTGAACAAAAGTCGAGACTGTTAGACAGACGCAGGTGTTTCTAACGATTGCATCGACGATTTCACTGGCGCATATGCCGAGTCCCCAATTGCAGTGACCCTTTTTTCTCGCGATCTCGAGACTGCTGTCTATCACTTTACCGTGAAGTTCCGACCAACCTTCGGGATCGTTTTGACTGCCGATGTCTTTATTTATGTCCTTGAGTCTAATCCCCATGACACTGACGGTCGACCAAACTGGAACTGGTCTCGGAAAGATCAAAACTCGAATAATTCTTCGTAAATTGTTTGAATTAATTTGTTTACGCGATTACCGGAAGTTGGACCATTTTCACCGATGACGAGGGCCTGTACGGAATTGGCCGAGACGCCGAGTTGACGCGAGATAAAATATTGCAATCTACAGGTGTCGAGAAATGTACCAAGGCCTATAACACGATTCGAGGGAAAGCCGGAGAGTTTCATCGCTGCGTACGACAGGATATCCACTGAAACGGTACGACGATCGCGTTAGTTCATTACGAGGAAAGGCTTTTAACATAGACGAGTCTTAATTTGTCGTAACGGGAGAAGCAAGCGGTTCGAGCACCTGGATGCGTGACGATCACGAGTATACTGTTGGGTGCGAACTTGCATACGTTTGGTATCGCGACTTTGAAGATTTTCAAATTATCAGCCAGCAAGGAAGTTTTGTTCCGTCGACCCTTGTCCGTTCCTGCGCAAGCAGTTATCACGCAAACTGCCGCGCCTCTCGCTAAACTGTAATCTGAAAACATTTTTCAATTTATGAAGATTGAAAAATAAGTGAATTAGTTAGACAATTAATTAATCTTTTGATTAATTAATTAATTAACCTTTGGTACCAATGATTTTCGGGTTTCCCAAAAATCCAGCGACGTGACCGATGTCTTCGGCCTCGGCATTGGCAATGTGTTCGTTCGTATCGATGAGAACCAATTCCGATGCTAAGCGCTGCCAAAAAATAAAAAGAAACATTCAAAGTTTCTCGTAATTCGATAATTGACACGGGCCCGACGAAACGTCGATATCCATTATTTCTACTTCGTTAACCGTCGAGGCTTCTCTCTCATGGCCCAGAAGGAGACAAAGAACCGATATTCTTATTTTATTTGTTCTTCTTTGAGATTTTGTTTTTTCTCTATTTAATTCTTTTATTATTTTTATTCGATCCGGTTCGAGAGGGACCGCATGAGGAATGCGGTTAACGCTGATGCATTAATGGGTCGGCTAGGGTTGGGGGCCGACATCTCGCACTCCCGATGGTTTCATGCTCGATTGATCGACGCACAGCGTCCAGGGACTGGACGAGACAGAGATAGAAGCAGAGAGCCGAAGAGATGGAGAGCGATCGTGCTCAGCGAAGAATTTAATGCGAAGGATCATTAAGGTCGTCCTGGTTGATTATTTTCTCAAGATCTCTTTCTATTACCCCCTGATCATTTTTCTTCAACCTGACCGAACTATCCTTGTAATCGACTTTTTTTCGTATCTGAAGAATATTTTTAAAAACCGTCTACTTTTCAGAAAATGAATTTGATCCTTTCGATGTTATTATTGTTTTTTTCCTCGGACGTTTTTTTCATTAATATTTTTTACGCGAAATAAACATTGTCGGTACATCGGACGTCGAGTAACTACGTAGCGAGTTAATATTCTTCCACATTTTCGTCCGGCGGCGTCATGAAGGAAGAACCCTCTGGCTGTTTTGGCTCGAAGTACGCGCGTATACTGTTAAAGTTATGCGCCACGCGATAAGTCATTCCTGAGTAATTACGCCGCTGGACCAGCCTCGTATATATTTGAAATCCCTTCGGGCATTTTTCGTTGCGCCTTCGATACGTTTGGCGAGTTGCGAGAAGACCAAGGAAGTCGACAGACTCGAGAAGGGAGTTTGGGAAAGGGGCAGAGGGGTTTTTAGGTCCGTGTGTTCCATCACCACCATCACGGACATATTTTTGATCGTTACCGGGCATATGTGTGTGCGTGTGTATTTTTCACCGGCGAACGGTTGGCCATTCATTATGAAATCGCAAACGAGCGTGCAGGCCACTTTCGGTAGCTGGTTTCGGTAATACCCACGTGTGTATTACCTCCAATCCACTCAGTTTTCTGACCGGGGTTACACCTCTTTTAACTACAATATCCTCCTCTTTATCCTTTCTTACTCTTTTTACTTTCGCGTCATGATTTTTGTTACTCATATTATCATACTCGAACAGATTTCAGGATTTATCGGGCAGCATTTCTTAACTTTCACGAATCTACTGGTGAATTCTCTTTCCAATGTCGGGGATGAAAACGGAAGTTCGGTATTGGAAAGATCGAGGCTGCAAGTTGGGAGAGGATTGCAAGTTTTTGGTGCACGACAGCTCGTTGGTAAACTCGCGGTTCGGCATCTGCATCGATTAGTTCGGCGGTAATCATCGCACAAGCACGTGGTGGAAATTGCGCCAGATTTTCGTGGACCGATTGAAGAACAATTCAATTCCCTTGGAATTTCTAAGCATCGTGGAATCTTTCGACAAATTCGAGACGATAAATATTGTTGTAAATTTGGTCCTGGACAGATTTTTGGAATTTCGTAATTCGCGCAGGGAGTTGGAGGACATTTTTTTCTGTCGAATGAAACATTGCAGGATGATAAAGGTCTTTGAGGATTTCCAGGACACGGTGGGGAAATAATCTTGCGTGGAGTGCAAGCCGAACTTGGTCTTCCAGGACACAGGAGCCTTTTGCAAGACGTCCTTGATGACAAGGGCACGAGTAACCTTGATCCTGTCGAAAATTCTTGCTTAGAGCGCCCAGGACATCCGGAAGGACACGCAGTGTTCTCGTACTTGGCTATTATCTCCTTGATGCGTTCGGCGAGGCTTGGACGACCCGTTGAACAACACCGCTGATCGTTCATTCTCTCGTCTCGAGGTTAACGAACTCGTTTGAAAGAATCATTTTTTCGCTGTCGTTTCTCGCATTGAAACGCACAATGACACCGTGATTTTTATTATCAAGAAATTTGTTCGATGAATTTATAACGTTTTTGAAATTAACCTAAAGGACTAATGACTGGTTGAAGGTTTGGGGTTATCGCTCGGCATTGACGAGGCAGCTGTCAATTCGTAACCGGTAGCTGTTTTTTCACGCACGCGCTTTATTTATAGGGGGACTGATTTTTTTTATATGTAGAAAGAAAGGGATCCAAGCGGAAAGGATAGCAGAAGGTCCTTAACAAGTCCTGTATGACGACAGAAAGAATATATGTGTATAAACGTGTATAGCAGGAAAGGGAAGAAAAGTAAGAAGAGGTAGAGGAGTATAATAGCGGTCCCGGGGCAACCTTCTCGTATCCGTTGTCAAGTGAGCCCAGTGGTCATTTATCCATAAATATACATACGTGAATGCAACGATGGAAACGGAAACGAGGGCCAAAAATATGATTATACGCCAACCGAGCGCCACTTTCACGCAAACGAGCGGAACGAACGCATCGTTTCCAGTCACGTAACGAAACCAAAAAAAAAATATCATAAATTTCTAACAATCTTCTAAAAATCAATTCTAATTTTTACAAAATAAATAAAGTAGAAATTGACGACTCGGTGTTACGAGAGTGGGAAGGAACGTGAGAAAGACAAGACAGGAATGAAAACAAACCAAAAAACGTAAAGTAACGAAAAAAAGGAAGCTTGTCACTGCGTTATTACAACAGTGACAAGGATCACGAAAATATCCAAAGACACGGTGAGAAAAATTGTGGCGTATAAAATTTTAAAAGTTAAATTTCGGTACGTGGACGAGAAAGAGAGAGACAGGGAGAGAATGGAGTGGGGTAGCGTCGCAGCAAGTGCGATAAGAAAAGTCCGTGTGTCTCGTTCACGTTTCTCCGTCGTGGTCAACCAGGGGTATGGATTTCAAGGCTCTCAAGGATATCCCGGAGAGACTCTCGAACGGAACATAAATCAGTCTTGGAAAGCGCGAGAGGGACTCTCACTTGCCTTGCGGGGGCGCAAGCTGAGAGAGGACGACGTGTAAATGCTCGCCTTACGATCCGATAGCGCGACGAGTGAGCAAGATGGAGAAAAAGACAGACAGAGAGCGAGTGGGAGAGAGAGAGGGAGAGAAAAAACAGTCACCAGCAGCAACACCAACACCAGAAAGGAAGCTCTCTCGTTTCTTCCTATCTTCTCGCTTCTCGTTTCTTCCTTCGTTTATTTCTATTTTCTTTCTCTCCTTCGACTGCGCACAGGGCAGAAGCCCTATCTCGTACTAGGGCTCATTCTTATTTGGCTCTGACGATTGTATTCTTCGTAGATGATGTTTTTTTTGTCACGAGCGCGCGTGAAAGATTTTCAAACGAAGCGGATTTAAAGTCGAGAAATTACTTAAATCTGATTCGTTGGTGTTTATACGGATCGAGGACTTCCGGCTATCGTTCCATTTTCTTTTTTCAATATTTACATAGATTCGATATTTTAACGATTAATTCGATTATTCTCGTTTATTTATTTCGTGTTGATTCGCATTATTCGTCTCGAACTCGTTCACGTTTGTCACGTCGCACGAAAATATATTATTTTCCACACCGGTAAAGCGATACGAAGGCGCGATAAGATCGTGGAGGAAGGAAAAAAAAACGTCGCTTCGTGTCGCGGACACGAAAGAACTCTTTGAGAATACGAGAATTAATAACCGAGTCTACCTTAGAGAGCGTATGAAGAGCTATGGTACGCGTGTGCGTATATACAAGATGTGGGTCAGTGTTGTAAAACGCGTGGGCAGGAAAGCGCATCGATAAAGTAATGGAGCTCGTCCTGCGTGTGTGAAAGAGAAAGAGAGAAAGCGAACGAAAATCTACGGGTGCGGGCCACGAGATTCATGATCTAAGATTGAATTTCCAAGGTTTATCCGAATAGCCGATCGTCCCTCCGAAACGTGTTAGAAACGGAATAATAGAGATTCGTTTTGACCGATAATGGGAAGGAAAAAAACCGAGTGCCAGAATTGCCGGACAGGTTGAAGATTCGACGGGGTTGAAAATGTCACGTGACGTTTCGTTTTATTTGTCGAACTGTCTCGAAGTAGAATTTTGTTCTTTTTTATTAAATTGATTATTAATTATTTTATTGAATTATTAATTCGAAGCTTACTTTGTAAAGAATCGAAATTCCTACAGCAACTCCTGTGTTACCGCTGCCAACTATGGCGATCTTGATGCGATGATCGTTGGTCGAAATTTTATCTTCCGGCTGTTTCGTGAGCAGAAACGTCGCTGTGTTTCCGTCCGCGTCCGCTTTTGGATATCTCTCGTTCATCGTTATCGCGCGTTAAATTTTCGCTGCTGCCACACAAATGCGGTCTTACGTGGCCGGCCCCGAGGTCATCAGGCGACCTCTCATGACCTCGAGCTACCCGGAGAGACCGACTTCCGGTACGAAAAAAAAACGGTGACACAGCCGCGCGTTACGTATATCAAGAGGTTAATGTTGGATGGACGAAGGTAAAAACAAGCGAGCAGGGTTCGAGTTTCAAGCTCGCTTGAGCTCGCGGCGATTGCGTCCAATTTTACATCCGAACCGTTATTTTACGCGTCAACCCGTCAGTCTCGAGTGGCGTGTCAACTTCCCCACGCCTTGAATTTTAGGCAATTGTCAAATTGTGTCTACCTTCAGCGGGAAAAAAATATTTTTAAAAAAATGCAGGTAGACCGAGATGTAAAAATATTTAGAACGAGCCAGGAAGAATGATTGTGTGGAAAAAATTAATCGCTCGAATTCGACGTAAACGCGACTTATCAAAAATTTAATTTCGTTACAAGTAAACAAACAAAAATTAACGTCTAAGCAGTCAACTTCCTCGACCGTTCCTCCTCCAGCCTGTCGTACAGTTTGACTCGAGACGCGAAGTAGCTTTCGGCTAGAATATCGTGTTTCGGTAATGGATATATAAAAGGTGGACAGCGAGAGGTCTATCAGCTGTTCCGGTGCACTTAAATTCGTATCACGCAGATGGGACGCGTCTCTCGAACATCCTGACCGGCCGCGAAAAAGGAAGCAAATTTTTCATTTCCGGTTTCCTACTTTTCGACATTCTCGAACGACCTCGTGTTTGGCAAGCGCTTGAAAAAACAATATTAATCCAACGAACTATTAAGAAATTCGTCGTAGTTCGAAATTCAAAACGAACCGCAATAATAATAAAGGAGAGAAAATTCTCGTAGTGCATTATCCTGTCGTATGGCTGTATATAATATATATTTTATCCATTCATACGTGATCGATAGCCAGATGCTTGAAGCACATGAGCTATCGAGCGCAGGTGCTCTTATTCTTCGTCCACCTTCGCCCTTCCTCTCACTCCAACTCTGTTCTACGAGTTAACTCACGCTGAGCCCTTTCCTTCTCCTAGTGCTGAGCCTCTCGAGTAACAAACCAGAGGGAGAGAGAGAGAAAAAGAGAGACGAAGACAGAGAAAGAAAAAGAAGGAAGAAGGAGTTAGAACGAGATTCTAATTTCCGATAGACCTCGTACCGATCCGAGTCATCATAATCCTACGTGAATCATCCATACTCTACGATCTACCTACCAACCTACACCAATATCGATTGATTTGATTTATTCCACCGGTAATCGATAACGAACCAGAAGGAAAAAAAAAGTTCTCGCAATCTTCTCGAAACGCCATTTTGTTTTCAATTTACTTTCGATATTATTGACTTTAAAATTTGTTTCCCATGTATATTCGATCCAACGATATAATCGATAAAAAAAAAAGCATCGATCATTCTCAATGATGGTTTTCTCGTTACGGATTAACGAGAAGCGAGCGGTGGACACATGGTTTCTTGGACACCGTCGATTGTCGTACCGGTCGAGAGCAAAAGTCTCCTCAGAGCTCGTTGTCGTCGCTCGTATCACGAAGAATACCGGAGTCACGAAGTGCGTTACGAATGCTGTCGGCGCACGCCTGAAGCGCCGATTTCTCCTGATCTGTTAGGCGCTGTCTTACCATGTGATGCACACCCTCTATTCCGAGAACGCATGGTACCGACATGTAGACGTCCTTGTCAGTCCCGTGGGAGCAACTCTGCATTGTATTCACATACACACAGACAGACAAACATATTTATATATAGGCGTATGTATAACAAGCAAAGCGATCCCTCGCGGTAAGAAAGTGGCTGAGAGAACTCGGTACCCCTTAAGCCGGTCCCTTTTCCGTCTTTTTTCCTTTTTGCATCGAGTACGCGTCGATATTCTTCGACGACGTTCGCCCCACCAGAAGTAACATACGCACGCGCATATACACCAAAGGCCTACCGCGACATCGCAATGCGCGAACAAAGCACGAGAAGCAAATGTGTCTAGCAAAAAGGTTCGGGTATCTTACGTGAATGTACGTCGAGACCGGCAAAACAACGCGAGTGTCTCTAACGATCGCGTCAACGATCTCGGCCGTGCAGACTCCCAGGCACCAACAATTCGGTCCCTTCTCGCCTTTCATTGCGTCCAATTTTACGTCACTTTGTTTTTTTGATTACATAACGATCATTAATCGTAAACAGATAAATATCGGGGAATTGATAAATATTTTGTAAATACCAGCGGTGAATCGAGTTGACGATCTCACCCCAATTTTCCGGATCGTCCGGTTCGGCCATGCGGGGATTTATATCGCGTAATTTCATGCCGGATACGTGAACGTTTGACCATACCGTGACTAAAACAGAGGAGAGAAAGTATAATTTATTAGTATTATTCGATTGTTTGATCGTATATTAATTAATGATCGGTTACAAATTCGTATGATGCAACGGGATGGAAATTTGTTTGCCTAGTTTGCATAAAAAGGTCATAATTTCATCGATCGTTTCGTGAGAGAGGATTGATGATCCGGTGTGAAACGTTCGATGAAAATTAACTATACTTTTATTTGAATACGAAATGAGAATCAAATATTCATGTGTGTACAGGAATCGTTTGATTGATATGTTATTGATTATTATTGATCGATTAATCATGAGAACCGGAATGATCGCCTTGTGCACCGATGCACGTGCAGCTTATCGAATTGTTCGCCAGGCCCAGTCTCTTGCTCAGATAATACTGAAATCTCATCGTGTCGACGAGTGTTCCGGTACCAAGGACGCGATTCGATGGAAATTTCGAAATTTTCCACGCTATGTACGACATCACATCGATTGGCTGGGTCACGACTAATAATATCGAGCGACATGCCAATTTTGCAATCGCTGGGACGACTTTCTTGAATATCTCGAGATTGTGCTTGACACTTGGAGATTCGCCAGGTTTTCGTTCGCCCATGGCCATTATCACTACCGCCGAGTCTCGAACCATCGTTATGTCTGCAATTTTTTATTTCTACGTTATTAATAAATAAAAATAAATATGAATTTGTTTCGTAGACCTTTTCCTCGAAGTTTTAGTTTTCAAAACATGTCCCGTTAAACTCATTTTTCGAAAAATCCCTTTTTTCACCCGTGCCTAACGGTACTCAGAAATTTCCATGAAAAACAAAACACCGCTAATAAGGAACTACCATTCCTCTCTGTGGCGACGAGAAACCCGTTGTAAAAAAATTAGAATTCGTCCTTTCTTTCTCCTGGCATTTGTCCCGTCCCAAGAATTCTGAAGAAAGAAGGTGTCAAAGGATTTTTCGTGACGATCGTGAGATTTAGAGTTGGGTTTAAAAAATGGTGATAGACATAGAGACATTGAAAGAAAAGTGTGTACGAAAATGAAGGAACGGACGTGAGACAGCCACTGTAATCCCGAAGTCGCATCTCGACCGATCGTGGAACGATAAACGAAAATGCCCGTGCTTTATGGCTCTGGGAGCGATACGGAACAAAAAAAATTGAAAACGCGAAGACACGCGCACGCAGGTAAGATCGGTTGAGGAGATTACAAGACTCTCGACTCGTACAAGATCGTTTCCTTCCCTCTTCAATTTGAAACAAAAATTTGTATGCGACACTCGTCAACTTTCCGATAATTTTTTCAAAGCTAAATATTCGGGAAACTTGTGACATTGATGAAAAATTATGATTCACCCGAAGTTCCGGTGACCAGAGGATTTCCTAAGAAGACACCGGCGTGAGAAATATCCTCGGCCTCAGCTTCCGCCTTCGACGGGTCTTTGTCGATCAGGCAAACTTCGCTAGCGATCCTCTAAAGAAAGCGATAATTATTATTATCATCGATGTAATTATTTCAATTCTTTCAGATCGAACGTACTTTCATAAGAATCGACACAGCACAAGCCATGCCAACTTTTCCAGCACCGACGATACTAACTTTAACCCTGTGAGGACCGTCACAAGATTCCAAGGGAGTCGTGATAAGAGCATTCTTCGTGCTCGTTGTTGTCATGGCTATTTTATCAGACTGTTAAAACAATCAATTTTATCGACGAAAATTATAGCTCCTCGTAATTAATATTGAAATCTTTACAGGTAAATCATCATGACGAATTTCTTCCTGAATGGTAGGTTCAGATTTTTCAATCACGTTATCATCGCTTGGAATAACCTCGATTGACTCCTCACCGACCTCGTCGGTCTCTGCGACCTCAGTGACCTCACCGACCTCAACTGCTTCTTCCTCCTCCATTATCGTTATCGAAAGAGAACTTATCACCAATTCGATAAACGATTATCGGCGATATTTATTTTTCTGTTTCTAGGGTCGAAATTGTCGTTAGCTCGTTAAGTGCAGAGTATTACATGCGCGATAAAGGGAAGTACGTGTATATATCTGTACGTTGGTATTGCGAACGTGAAACGAAATAACCCCGTGGCGTATGTGAGGCTTCTTGGCGGGTTTCGCAAGGCACTGAAATTTATATCCACGAAGAAACGTCCGATCGCTTTATTATCGAGTGCCCGACTGTACGATCGTCTTGACTCTTAACACGTCGAACGAGGAGAGGTACGAGAGATGAACCGTTGGACGGGAAGACAAGTTATTGCGCACGTATACTCCCACGACCTCGATATATACATCGCATATGCAACTATACATATATACACTTGTCAATATATAACACAAAATTCTTTGAATCGTCTTGCAGTTTACGATACGCCAGGATCGCGATAAGTTCTCGTCCAGGCTCGGATAAATCTGATCTAAAGAATTTTCACGAGAATTAATTTCGTTAACCAAGAAGTTTGGTATTCAATATGAAAATATCTTCGAGCTGAAGTTGGATGAATTTTTGTATATCGACTTTTTTTGTCAATGATGATAAAGAAAAATTGCCAATCGTTTATCTACGTACCTGGGAGATAGGAATGAGATGAACGTACATATGTCGTACTACGAGATCGAGAGAGGTCGTAATTCGCGAAGCGCGTTCGTAATTACCGTGTCCACGGTTACATCTTCGCCTTCTCGCGTAACCAAAGCGACGTGGGGTGGTCCCCGTTTGTCCTGGGCTTGTGTGCGGGAATGTCTCGTTCCTCGCGAACTTGTTTCGTAAGACTCTGGAGCATATGGCTCTCTCTCTCTCTCTCTCTTTCTCTCGGTCGGTCGGAGTTAAACCGGCAAACGAGTAATCGAGCAAAGCGACCGAAGGAACGGACGAGCTTCGCTCTGCGTTATGCAGATTATGCGCGAGAGCAACCAACGACGGAGAAAGCGAAAGGAAGCCGCGCGCGTTGCCCCTTTTTGCTCGTCCCCCCGGTTTTCTCCTTCATTTTCTTCCGGGGCTTTGTCTTTAATTTTGTTCCCACGTTGATTCATCATCGTTAACTTAATTTATCGAATAATATCATTCCTTTTTTCTCGTTTTTCCTATCGCGAATCTCATCATTAGAAACACAGAGAAAAAATACGTCGCCGCGCAGTCGCGGTGGTCGCGCGCACCTCACAGCGCGTTATTCAATTTTAACCTTAATAATCGACGCGAAATAAAGTAAGCTAAATTAAAAAGGGTAAAAAAAATAGAAGAAAAAGTGCATAAAGATAAAATAAGGACGAAGGTACGTTCTCGTGGCTGTGTAAGGACGAAGGAGAGACAGAGAGCGAGTAAACGAAGAGGGGATTCCCCATTCATCAGGGCGTCGATCGATATTGCGAATGCGCCTTAACGACGGTGAGATAGGATCGAGAACGACCGGCAGCTCGGTTCATCCACGGCAGTTTGTGCCTTCTTCTCGGCGCACAGAAGTTATTGAATCCCGTCAAATAATATACGACCCAATAATGTACGAATAGTACTGCAATTACGGCGTTCTCGTTGCTTCTTTTTTCTTTTTTTAATTTTCTTTGCGATCCGTATCTAAACGGCCGAGTTTGTAAGTTAGTAATCGTTTTTTACCCCTACCACACGACCGTCTCCTTTTTCGCGCATTTTTTACATTATTATTTTTGTTCACTTTCTTTATCGCACCATCGACTTGATTTTTAAATTTCCCTCTCACTTTCGCTCGCGAGAGGACGCGACACCCGGGAACGATTCGGGGCAAATTTATCAAGATCATATTTTTATCTTTTTATTTTCAAATTGTTGCATTTTGTTTTACAATCTTATTATCGAAATTCATCATGAGAAATTATCGTTCTCGAAACTCTTAGATCGTTCTTTTTTTATTCGCGCGCTCTTTTATATTGGAAAACGGGTATGAGGGTCGATATAGTCGCGAAGTCCCGGCGGCTATATACGTCTGTGTATCTCGTATCGGCGGACAATGCACGCCACTGTCGTTCCATAACGCGGCAGACTTCCCCACCAGCTGACACAAAAGCATTTTGCCACGTCGCGACCGGAATTTTAATTGGCTATTTGTTGGCACGATTTTATTTTATTTTTTCGCTTCATTTTTATTTGTCTACCTCAAACCTTTCTGGTGGCGCCCCCATTGTTCCCATTTTACGAGGGCGTGTTTCGCATGAGCAAACGATACGTCCTCTCATTTTCGAATTCGCTCTGAGCTCAATTTAATTTCCTCTCGTTATCGTACGAATTCGATATATATATATATATTTTTTTTTCTTAGGCGATCGAATTCTTTTTCCACCCTAACGACGTTCCCATTTAATTCCCGTTAATTTTCTCAACTCATCGTACGAATTCAATAATTTTTTTTTTTTTTTTTTTTTTTCATAATCGATAGAATTCTTTTTCAACCCTATAGACGCTCCCACGTGATGGTCGAGTCGTACAAACGTATATAAGAAAGGATCTCGGGGTAAAAAAAGTAAGCAATCCTCGCGATCGCAAAACAATCACGTAGAGGGCTTGATTAATTTCGATATAGGTTTGAGGGGCACGGGGGAGGGGGGATTGGACACACGAGAGGATCGTTTACGGTCTCGTCGCCCGCGCGCAAACGGAATCGCACGTACGTCGCATTAATAAATTAGGAGATCGATCGAACGGTCGAGCACGTACGCGACTTCGCGAACAACGACCAGAGTCGTTTTAAGTACAAGTCGAACAAGAAATATATGTATATAGTTACTTACGAAGAATGAGAGAGAGAGAAAGGACGAAGAAGAAAGACAGGACGATATGCTCGAGCAGTGGCCAGTTTGTGAGTCCGTAAAAGCGTACACGAGAGAACGATCGAGGAACGTGAAACGAGGCACAGGATCGCGCCAGACCCCCGGCTAAGGATAGCAACCCTCGTACTTTTTGTTCATCCCTCTCCTTTCTTTCTGTCCTCACCGGCACCAACGTAACGCACAATCGACATCGCCACTTATTCCAATTAAAATTGCATCTCTATTTTAGGCCAACGGTAAGAGAGACACCGTAAACGGTTCGCCAACGACTCTCTTTCTCGTAAGAACCGCGAGATCTCATCGATTTATCGACATTAATAAACCGCCGATTAAAAAAAAACGAAATTTTCAAACGAGTAATTTAAAATTTATACAATATTCGATGGTTGAAATTTGACCGGTAAGAAAGTTAATAACGTTGATGGATCGCGATAGAAAGAGGGAGAACGCGTGCGTTCTGCGCACGCCGACAAAAACCAGCGACGAGACGAAGAAACTCCGGCAATGCCAGAAGCACCAACTCTTCGCCCGCCTCCTCGCAAAACTGACTTGAACTCTCCGCCAAAGAGACGCGTTTTTTGCGCTATTTGAGAAGGACGAGAAAAGTGGCACGTGGCGTCCCAGCGGAGACCCGGGCGTGGACACGCGCCGATATAATAATGGACAATGATGTTTTTCGTACTCGAATTGGTAGATATTACGTTATTACCCGTGCGCTTTTGTATATAGATATAACGCAATAATACGTCGGGAAACCAGTGATGCATTTCTCAAATGCCTGAGACGCATCGTTTCGAAATGATTATCCACGTGTCTTCATCACCAACTTTATATTTATAACGGACGCGCGTTCCCGCGTTTTATTTCAATAACATAAATCGATCTCTCTCGATTCGCTAACGATTAAAAAATCCTTCGAAATTGACCCGGTCCGTCTCGGTGATGATCGAGGAGGAGAGACGAGACGTTGCACGCATGCACCTCGTGCACTTTTCTGCCACGTACGATTTCGTGCAAAAGCGCATCTCGTAGTCGCGCCGTTGCGTCCGTTTATTCCCGCTCGGGTATGGCAACAAAATTCTCAAACTCGTTTTATTATATTGCCCCGGCGATATCGCCGTGAGTCGTATATAGCGTCGGAAGGGGGCGAGGCTCGATGCACAATTGTTTATGCCCGTGTCCCGCCCTATCGGACGCATCGGACACACACGGGATATTCTTCCTCTCTCTCGTACTCTTTCGCTCTTCTACCTACCCGGCATATCGCCGATATTAACTTCGAGGATCGAATGGTTCGCAACAGGTACAACACGTGGTAACACGAAAGCCTCATAATGCACCAGAATCGACATTACGTGTAAAGAGTTCGAGTTCCAACCGAAGAAAAAAATCTTGCTTCTCGACATTAGAATAAAAATTTCATCAATAGCGTTGTATATATAATACTAGTGATTTATATGTATTATATATATGTGTATATAGGCACGTTATACGGGTGTAGGACGAAGGTGGTTGAGCGGTGGTGAATTGAGGTGGGCGGCGGGGAAGGTGGAGCGAACGATAAAATCGCGCCCGAGCGAGAGAACGTACGTTATATACCGTTGCTATCTCTCGCTCTCTGTGTTTGAGGCGCCGTTCCAGCCTCCTCGTCGTTACTCTCCCGCGTATATACCCCTTTTTTCTCCCTTCGATCGCACTTTTTTTTTCCTCTCTCGGTCTTTCCACCTCTTAACTCTCGACGCCTCTCTCTTCCTCTCGTCTCGCTCGTTCGCAATTTCTTCCCGTCTCGCATTTCTCTTTTCGAAATATCATCGACGTGGATTTTTATAAGTGACGAAAATTGAAAGAGAATATAAATATTTAAGGAAATTTGGGGAAATGATATTTCTACAAACGTTATTTTTCAACTTCGAGACAAACGGTACGTGTTGTTTTTATTTTCTTCCGTCTCCTTGCCTCCTTTCCCGTCTCTTATCCTTTT
The DNA here is from genome assembly GCA_946811545.1 of Netelia fuscicornis. Lineage (NCBI taxonomy): Eukaryota > Metazoa > Arthropoda > Insecta > Hymenoptera > Ichneumonidae > Netelia > Netelia fuscicornis. The sequence goes on from OX328015.1 coordinate 41,274,615, forward strand.
GCATGGTATAAATGTTATCTCTCTTACTCGCTCCTTTCTCTCTATCTATCTTTTTGCGCTCGACTCTCGGGGCGCGCGAGAGAAAATTAATACTCCGAGAGTACGGGGCCATAAAGCTTCCCTGCGACGCGGTAATTACGTATGGAGGGCCTCTTCCCTCTTTCTCTCTCTCGGTCGCTCGCCGAGAGCTCGACATTAAAGCCCGACCCCCGACTATACGAATGCTTCATAGAGAAAAGGAGACGACCACGAAGACCACTGGCCAAACGTGCAACCATAACGCTTCGCGTATGCTTTACGAGCTTCTCCTTTGGTAATAACAATGGACGGTAACACCGATGACAAGTTAAAAACATCTTAGAGAGAGAGAGAGAGAGAGAGAGAGAGAGAGAAACAAAGAGAGATAGATTTCCCTTTGCGGCATATTCCTCTCTATCTATTCTCCCGTTGTTTCACTTGCCCTCCCACAGAACCTGCATTATCCACCTGGCAATCTCCGCACTATAAAAACTGCATTGAACACATTTTTTTTTCTTTTTTTCGAAATCAAACCTGCCATCGTCATCGATTTTAATATCTCACCGATGTTCAAATTTTAATATCCGTTCGTTTGGTTCTATAAAAATTGTTTATTACGATACGACGAGCGATATACGATCCGGACAGGAGGTAACTCCTCGCATTTTGCGATGATTTGTCGATCCCGTTAATATTAGAAATATTCCACCGTCATCTGCCGCTATCCAACAGTTTATATATACACATATATATTTCTAATATTATTAATGTATATGTATACATGTATACATATATATATTCTTATAAATACAAGAACCTCTGTACGACCTATACCGCTGCGGGTGGCGCGAGCAGCGTCGAGCAACACCATCGTTCACGAGTTTTACCGCAACGTTATACACACCGTAGCAATTTGTTAGTTAAGCAACGAGTTTGAGATTATCGGCAGACGTTCCCAGGGATATCGGTCTTCCTTTCAGGAAGCGAGATTGCGATAAGAAAAATTTCATCAAATTTTCACATTTTTTTTCTTTCCTTTTTTTTCATCTCGTTCAACCGTTCGCTATACAATTATTTCTTTCTTTCGTTCGTAACATTCTCCAATTACGTATAATAATGAAAACAAGACAACGTCGCTTCACTAACGCGCAATTTTATTTTATATTTACATTTTTTTAAATCAAAATAAAAGAAAAACCCTCTGAAAGTGCATATTTTCTTTCACGATCGTTCATTCAACTTTAACACCCGACGCGTTTAATAATCCAAGCACCGAGGGTACACGCGCATATTCTCAGCGAGAAAGGCGCCCGGGAGATATCCGGCAGCACAGACTCCGCGGGTGGCAGCTTCGAGCGTTGATAGCTTCTCGCGAGCCGAGAAAGCGCATCTCTCTCCCTCTCGCCGTGTGGTTTGCACCGCGCGAAACCTGTCGCCTGCAACCACTTGAAGTGCATCAAGCTTCTAACGACGCTCAAACTATATCTCCTCGAATTTTCGTATTCAAATCAAGATATTTTGCACATTTCCCTCTCCCGCGCCTTGAATTAAAAAAAAAATAGGTACAAAAAGTTGAGAATGTTTTTTGTGTGATTTTTCGACTGTCGCAAGGGGTCAAAGGGTCAAGAGGATCTAAATACGTTCGTAGCACACATAATAGTAAAATATACAATCGGATATAAGCGTGTCGTAAGATCGTTTACGCGCTATCACCCCTGGCGAATAATTGAACCCGAACTCACTTTTTCGTACAAAGCTTCTTTGACGCTGGAAGCCAGTCTTAGGCAAAGCAAAGCACCGTACAATGCTCCCCTCGACTACGTTATACGTATCTTTCTCCACGTCTCTCTTCCCACTTTGCATTTATATTAAGCACCGTACACGACTGGCTCCATCAACTCACTGTGACACTAAAAAACCAAGCACATAAGCGCATTCTCCTATTTTACACCGATGCTTGCCACGTAAATTTACTCGACCCGTCGCGTATTACCGAATGAGAAATTTTTAGTAGGTGACAATTATCAAATTTCTTCGATATTAAAATATTTGAATTTGAATTATTGTAATGGAAACCATTTCGAAGAAACGATCGTGATGCATAAGCGTACCGAGATATAGTCCGGGACTGTTTGAGTACCTACGGAGAATGGCGAAGAGACAGAGAGAGAGTGAGCAAGACTGAATCCAGGCGAGTAGATGAATTATGTTAAACGCCTGTTTAAATACATGTATGCCTAGAGGATACATATCCACGTGAAAGAGGTCCAGGCAATGGTCACCGCGCGCCATTCGTCATCTCGATTTATATTAAATCGCCTCGCGAATGACCCGACACGAGAAAGAGAAAGAGAGAGAGGGAAGGGGATGCGAGAAAGGGCGAGTAGGGAAAGGGGATGAGGTTTGCACTTCTGCAAACGATCGAACGAGGAGTTCGTGATGAAACCTTTTGCACATGTATCGAAACTGAAAAATCGTTCTCTACGTTTAACGATAAAATGCATAAGTTTAAATATTCAGTTTTGACTTATTTCCAGTCGACGAGGGAGAAGGCGAAGCGAAGAACGTATGGTGACTAAAAGAACGAGAGGTGGAAAGTCTCGGGCACGCGAAACTTTTGGTTCGCTCCCGCGCCGCACAACTGTACGAGAGACCACGCGTCTCTCGACTCGGTGATTTATACAGAATCATATCTCCATCTGAATGTCTTCATTTTTAACGCGCATCTTCACCCCTCCTACTCTTCCTCGCTTTTGCCCCGTCGCCGCGGTTTCGCTTCGGAACTCGCGTATTTTATTTGTTTGTTCTTTTCGTTGTTTTTTTCTTTCCGCCAAAGAAGACGCGACCGGGAGGAAGACGCACGGTCTTCCTCTCCGACGTTTTATTTTTTTAATTTCGTTTCGTTTTTTTTGTCTTCACAAGGCTTTTGTCATATTTTTTTTAATCCATATATTTCTCTCTCTCTCGCTGTGTATGCTCGAGTTGTTTCGCTCGTAAAAAAATCAAAAGAACGAGAGTGCACGAGTGAGACAGAGAGGGAGGGGGGGGGGGGGGGGGACACTCAGCGAGACCGACTGCAAATTTCGTCGGAGCTCTCGGTGGTCCAGGGTGCGGATGCGCCGGTTTAATTTCTTTACTGATGCGCTCGCGCGCCCCCTCGAGCTCTCCTCGGCCTTTCGCGAACGTTTCACGCCCGCTGAACGCGGAAATTAAGACGAGGAATGAGAAAAAACGCGGAAGATTCGTCGAACAATATTTTAAAAAAAACGTGCTCTTCAAGTTTTTATCGTAATTTTTGAGACTTATGGGATTAATGTTGAAAAAGATTTTTAAAAAATATTCAAAAATCTGACGAACGGGAGGAATAAAGAGGATGAGATAAAATGAGCCGCGAATCGCCGTTGGCAATTTTTTTTCATCTCGTCTCATCCGCGACGATAAGAACGGAAGACAGAGAAGACGATGAAGATTTTGCACGGCGCGTTTGCCGCTTCTCCTCCCACAACGAAAATGTGCACGAACGAAAAACGGTACCGGCTCCATCGCTCTTCTCCCTCGCTCCTCGCTCTCTCTACATCCCTCGCGTCTTACTGGAAGAAGGGCGAGAGAGAAGATTCGTCGCGTTGCGGTTTCGTGGCCCTCTCGAAAATTTATTTGCCGCCTCGATGACGCGAGACGTCTCTTCCTTACCGCCCTTTCACGTCTCGCATTCACCACGCTCGCCTCCTTCTCGCCGTACGGACCACGAGGGAAAAACATAACAGGAAAATTTTTTAGCCCGTAATTATCATTACGCAATTTCTCTCTTTTTTTTTCTCTCGGATCTAAAAAATTAAACGTTTTCGTTCACGATCGCGCGAGAAGCGATCCTCGAGTGTGTCGGGGCGTGCCGGTGGGAAAAAATTATTTTACTAAATTTCACATTGTTATTATATCTTCGTCATCGCTATTATGTAATAATTTTTTTTCTAACGATGTCGCGTTTCATGATCGAAGAATATTATTCTCAAGTACGCGAGCATGCCGAACGCTGGGCTTTCACATTATACGTATAGATATAGATATAAATGATTTGACACGTAAACAAAGAGTCAAGTGAGTGTCTGAAAATGATCGAAACCTCACTCGAGACTCATCGACGGTGGTCCCCCGACCGAGCAACAGGGACCCACGTGCGAAGAAGATGACGAGGATCATCCTTGAAAATCGGTCCATTATTTATACATACGAATCTTCAAAATATATTTTTTTTTATTACGAATTTTTCTAATATCCGTCAAGCTACCGATTTGGCTATGATAAAATACCAGAAACCATCGATGCACGAAGAAGAGACAAAGAGAAAGATTTTGAGAGAACAATCGGACCTGAGACGAAGAGCACTTCTTCCTCGCTGAGATATAACGAGACACTTCCCCCCTCTTGAGTCAAGAAGGGTTGAAGGGTTGAGAGGAAAAAAAAATAACCCAGCAGTGATACTGGGATTTCAAGCAGTGGAAGAAGTAAGGATGGAGTTACGAAGAGACGAGAGGAGCAAAACTCGTGAGCGCCCCCTTTGCTACGAGAGTTACCTATACCCGTAACGACTTCTTTTTCGAACGATGACCGGCGTTTCCTTTACTTTCTTCGACCAGGGGGCCTCGCTGTTCAACGGAGAAGGAGAGAGAGAGAGAGAGAGAGTCTGTAAGACTCGGTTCTCAAAGCGACCCTGACTGACACGTCCACAAGGCCCCCATTATTCATCGAAAAGTTGAAGCACCAAAGCACTCCCGGTCTTCTCTCTCTCCCTCTTTCATTTTTTGCCCGTAGAATTACGTATAATGCAGCATGTGAAATATAATTTCTCGGCAGTCTGAGAAAATCATGTACGATTCCCATTGTGTAAAAGGGAGGCAAGCTCTTAGGAAAAAAAAACAATGCTAGAAACAACGACTGAATAAGGGTTGAAAATTTTTAAATAAAAATGTGCATACTTCGGCGAAAGTTGAAAAAAGTTTCGAGTTCATTGACCGCGATGAGCGGCAGGTCTTGGCTCTTTTTACTTTATGACTTTGGGTCAGAGTGACGTTTATGATCCACGGTGCCCTTTGACGCCTTGGCTGCATCCGAGCTTCGCAAACACCTGGGAGTACCACGCGCGCATCAAAGTCCCCGTGAATTTGCATTCGTACGACCGCAGGAACGATTTATCGATGAACAAAAAAATCAACTCGAGGCTTACTTTTTAATTTGAAAACAAAATTTCTTTCTTCATCGTTCTAGTTTGTTGGTGAATGTTATTTCCGATTTTTAGAAGTGGACAGGAAATGCATCGATATGTTGAAAAATGCAAAGGCCTAATCACCTTCCGGTGGGATATTTACATCGCCCGGTTAACCAGTTGGGAAACGACAACGCGCGTTCGCACAGTGAGGCGTCCTCTTGTTCGATCCCAACGGTTTCATGATGTAGCCCGTTGCTTGAGCATCGGTTAGTCAAGCGGCGTACACGTCGACTCGGAGCTAAAAGCCTCGAGCCAAGAAGAAACATACGCGTCAGAGCCAAGAAAAGATTTTCTCTTGCACGAGACAAGACCGAGAGATAGAGATGAAGGGAGGGAGGGACGGAGAAGCGATATACGTGCGTGAAGAAACGATTAAGGGAATATTTATCTGGCAATTAGAAGACGTGGAAGATTCGAACGCGTGTCCCGCCGCTTCTATTTCTTCCTATCTGTCCGGTAGTAAGAAAAAAATGTTTACGAGCGAGAGTGAGGGAAGATGGCAGGATCGCGCGAGCGTACAGTCTCGCACAACGGCCGATCGGTCCACCAGCGGAGAGGTAAAAATTCAGGCGAGACATCGACTACGTCCTTCGTCAGCATGGAGAGACGAGAATGGAAGAAATGCGCGGATAGTGTGACGAAGAACGAAGAAAAGCAATAAATATTTACATTTCTTTCAAATTAAATAACTGTCTTGAAACATTCGCCGTTTTAACTTACGACAAACTCGTGGCTTAACGACAAAATTAGTTCCCCCCGGCAGTTAATACGCGTAATTATCGCGACAAATACGCGTAAATTTCTTCGATTATTGACACGTTGTACGAATGCCGCTGTATCGTCGTTACTGAGACCAATGTTTGTTTTTACTCGGAGCGCTTTTTCTCACCGACAATATCGTTACGGGGGGTAGTTTCTTCGAGATGGAAAAGGCACGCGACGATCTTGAGATACGTGGATTCGCCCGGTATAACTTTCGATTTTCTTGTTCTCGGGCTGGTTGAATGAGAGAACGAAAGGGAGAAAAGGGAAGTCGAGACGCGCAATAGTAAACGCCGGGCGCGTCACGGGGTCGAGTTCGCCAATGAATACATTAACCCTGCTGCACGAACTCGGCCCGAGCAAGAAGCTCTTTCGGTCGGTGTGTCATTCATAACCTTTCTTACGTTACGACCCTCTTAATTCATCCTGAACTAAATTTTCTTTAAGGTCCAACGTATCGGAATAAATTATATTATTTTTATTTTATCTCGAATCGAAAAAAAAATCCGAAGTCCTGCGAGAAATTTGAGGAGGAGAGAGAAAAGTCGACGTCCATCACCGACTTCTCAAGCTCTTCATGTCTACCCCCTTATTATTACGCTCCACCGCGACGAGGCGAGGAAACACCTGCAGTCACAAGCCGAAGAAAGGACTCTGGCACATCTTCCTTTCCAAGGATCGAAGAAATATTTCACAGTTTTCTTTCTCTAATATAAATTCGACACTTTAAAAAGCAGCTCCTCCGCCTCTCTGTCTACCTAGCAATTTTTTTCTCCTCGAAGCAGGTGCGGTATAACGATCGTCATCGACATTCTCCAAATATAGAAATGACACAGCGAATGAAAAGAAAATGTCGATAAATTTGTAAGATCTCACAGGTGCAACGACAAATTATCGAGCTTAATAACTAACACGAGGAAATATCGAGTGGAAGGTAAAAGTGGCGTCGGAGTAGCGCTTAAAAGGCCGGTTGCAAATGCAACATATCTCACGTGTATTACCTCGTAGCGAAGCTCGGAGCTTTGCACAAGTGTTATCTATACGTGTACCTAAATACACTTTCGTATCTGTGGTTTCATCTCGGAAGATGCGCATAGCGGCCGCGAATGACCCGCCGGCACTCGACGGAGTTCATGGTCCTTGCTCCACGGTTATCTTCTTATACGTATAATATATATATAGATATATACTACGGAAGACAATCTATACTCTCATCTACAACGTCGTATATCTATATCCGAGCGTTTTTACGCGTTCCTTCTTGATCCAACGGACCAGACTCTATCCTGGACTTCTGGTCGGTTCCCGGAGCCCTCGGGTGAACCTGCGGGTACGACTTCTCTCCTCGCGCTTATTTTCTCCATACACCCGCGTGTATCTCGGCGCGAGACTTATCTCCCTCCTTCTCTCTCTCTCTCTCTTTGGGCCCTAGCTCGCTCGCATGCACATGCGCATGCGCGCATGGTATTTTCTGCAATGTATCGGGGCGCGCCCAGGCCGCAGGAACCTCGACGGTGGAATAGCTACGCGGGATAACTCATAAAGTCGGCTTGTTTATTTTATTGGTATACCAGTGTTGGCGAGCAAAAGGTCCCTTTTGCCGGTGCCGCTCGCGCCAAGCGCCGCCGCGGTAACAGTACGATATGTGGCCAAGAACCGTCCGGGAACTTGCCCAGCCGACGGTTAGTGTCCTTATAGCTCGTAATGACATTTACGCAAAGACCCTGCAGCTTTATCGAGCCCGTAAAGCACGTCACGCTCGTTGAATTACGGACTGGTGCTAAAGGTTGCCGTGGGATGGCGCTGATTGTTTCGTTTTCGAGAAAAGGACGAGCAATTTTTTCCAAACGAATGAGAAATTCCAGGATGAATAAGAAAAAGAAAACAAACGATTAGTCGTGACTAGGTCGGAAAACAAAGTCCGGTGACTCGGTAACCCACTGACACCGGATCTTTTCTCTCGTCAAGGTTCGCGTGACCTCATCACGGAAGACGTGACTCGGGAGAAACGCGAGAGGCGAGCACATCGATCGCACGCCGCAACGAGATCCATTAGACGATGTGCTTCGATCTGGGACAATCAATTTCGAGGTCACGAGACCGTGGCTCGAGTTCGACGTGGAATTTCTTTCGATCGATCCAGAAGGGCGGGAGGGAGGGATCGCATCACAAAGCCACCGCGATGAGTCGCCACAATACGTTTTCATGGCTACTACAAAAATTATTGAAACCGGCGTGGGGTGAATAGCCCAGCGACTCGTGGAGAAAAATCTCGTCTTGCACGGATCCACTTCGTTTCTTTGCCCCTCCTCCTCCTCTTTCTCCTTTATCTTACTTCTCTTTCAACGAGGAACCTGGCAACAAAAAATTGAATTCTTTTCAAAGTCCAATGAAAAAGAATCCGTAAGTCCTATGCACCGCGTACTTCGATCGCCTTCGCGGATCGTCATCGTCATCATCGCGAATGTTCTCGCCTCGACGCGTTAAGCGTATAGTTAGTGCCCGATTGTTCGTTTCCCCTCTCGCGATTCTACGGTCATTGTAACGATCGAATTTTTTTGTTTCTGCGATAACGAACTATTGATCGCAGCTCCATTCAACGATATACCGCGTGTGGCTTCTACAACACGCTTCTCTCAAGATATCTTCAAGAATACGTTATGTTCTTTATTTTTTTTTCATCAAGTTTCGAGAAGCTCGGCAAGTCATTAGCGGACAGTGACGAATTATAAAGCGCGCGGGCGCGAGTTGCGGCGTTAAATAAAAATATGAAATCGAGAGAGAGAGAGAGAGAGAGAGCCGGAGTGACTGAAAACGTTGAAGAGACGAAAATCAATCCTCGGTACCCACACACGATACATCAACCAAGAATATACGCTCGATTCCTCGTGGGACGAACAAACTCAAAGTCGCCCACGCGACGAATTAAAGTATTGGCAAATCCGATAGAATTTTATACCACGTATCGTCGACAAGAATTAATTCGCCCGAGGAAAAATTCTATCGACCTGCCTAGAATCTTTTTCAAACGACTTGAAAACATTTACCACAAAATTCGAATCCGAACCTTTGTTCAACGTGGTAGCGATCTTCCGATTGACGAAGACATTCGATCCGAGCTTCGCGATGATAAGAATTATCTTATAATTAAGTGTACACCGGGTGGTTGTAAATAACTGCTGCGTGAGAGCGAAGAAAACATAGGTAAAAAGAGAAAAAGTGAGAAAAAAAGGAGGCAGAAAAAAAATATCCGAGACAGATTGCAGCGTGTGAGGAACTGTGCGACCGTGCGGGGGCAACCCGACACCACGCGTTGCTGCTCATTCATAAAACTCGAGGCTTTCATCGATCAACCGGTAGGTATATATCCTCTGCAGCAAATATACAGACGTATACGCGACGGGTCGGACGACGATACCTCGCGAGACTTTATATTCCTTATTCCTCTCGCGTCCGTTGTTTCGATGCGAACGCAGTCTCCTCCCTCCGATTATTTTTATTCAATCTTCATTTTTCTACTCCTTCATTTTTGTACTCCCTTCTTTTCATTTTTGGATTTTTTTTTATTTATTTTTCACACAATCATGATTTTTTCTAATATCGGAAAAAGTATAAAATCCAAGGGGAATGGAGGGGAAGATGCGAGGGAAAGAGAGAGGTAAAATAATATTTGCGCGTAGCTCGTAAAGCTCGAGTCGCACAGTCGTAACTTATCCTCTCGTCGTTCACCCTCAACCCCCCCCTCCCTCCCGCTCATGGTGTATATGCTACGCATAAAGCCGTTATATATCTTATAACGTCCTGTAATACGCCATAAAATCCAACGTTGTATATCTAGCCAAGATATCATCTGGGTTAGGAGAATCCAGTGTGCGCTCTCACGAGACGCCATAGCCCGTAGAAACAGAAACACAGGTCTCTCTTTCTCTCTCTCTCCTTTTCTCTTGCGGTGCAGCAGAGTGCAACCTGCATCCTCTCGTTGGAAACATACGTATTATAAATATTGCGAGTCTGTGCATCGCGGTGGAACGACCTTCGAAGATTCACCGGCGTGTTGTAGGTACGAGCGAAGATGCGGCTGAGGTAACAGGAGAAAAATGTTACCTGGACAAACAATGGCGATGACATTACTGTCGTCGAAGAACCTTGCACTGGTCACGAATTAAAAGAATTAAAACAAAAATCAGAAATTAAACGAAAAATGTTTTCGATATGAAAAACACGGTTAATTCGTCTTTTTTATTATTATATCTTTGTTTTTCTTTTTTCGAAACTTTGTTTCGTCGAAATGGTTCAGCCTGGATCGAGGAGAAAGATTGAGACGAATGGTGATAATAAATTGTTCGTGGACGGAGGGACGCGAAAGAAAGGACGATATCCTTAGGTGGAATCGCGAAAGATTCTCAGATGAAAGAAAATCCTTGCGGTTTTAACAAGATGCCGGCTGGAAGTCTCGGGAGAACCGCGCTCCACGTGGTCCACCGTATATGAGAAGCACTCTGCCCCCCCCCCTCCTCCGCCCCCTATTATTCCCAACACCCGTACCAGAAGATATATAATGCAAGCAGAGACGCATCCTCCGACTTGCCGAGGCTCCATCTCGTTTCCTTTTCCTCTTTCTCTCTCTCGTCTCTCGCGTCTTCTTCCTTTCCTTTTTTTCATCTCTTCTCTACTTCATCCTTCTGCAAAAGCCACTCTTATCCAATTCTCGTACATCGCACATGCTACGCTCGAAGTTGTCCGCGCATGCGCGCCAGTGTGCAACGGGTATCGCACACGTGTGTCCGTATGCGCGTATGAAAGACGCAACGGCACGAAAATTTAGTGCGCTTGCGCGGACAGTAGATAAGAGCTAGTTGGAGCGCGTTTGCGCAGGGGCACCTGCGTTCGTACGGGCGCAAACGCGGTGAGGTCTTGGGTGCCATCAACGGAAAGAAGAACTACCCGCACGTACACGAGAGCCCGAGGTCCGGAGAACGATTCCAATCGCGAATCTTTCACGTGCCCTGTGGGAAATAATATTCCACGAGCGCCAATTTTCTCCTTCTCGACATGGAAATTACGTATTCTCGCTATTTTCCGGCACATGTAAAACTCGCATAATTGGCAACGATCAAATTATATTTCGTTGCGAAAATATGTCGACACTTTAGTAACAAGATTATAAAATTCCAACTTCTCTCTCCCACGCGCTCACGATCTTCGCTACTTCGTTGAAGATTCTTGAATTCCTTCCATTACCGCGTTCGATTTCGAGCCAAAGCGCTAAGTATTCTTCGGGCGCGTTTTCTCGCGACCCCGTGCGAATATACTCCACTGCGAATTGTTTTGCTCGAGGAATTAAAACCGGACTCCCTCCCGAGAGAGAGAGAGAGAGTGAGGAAAAAAGTAAGAAAGGAGGAGCAGGTCAGAAGCCCGTGCAGAAGCGCGTTCCGATCTTGATGCGCGCGTCGGGGGCGCCGTTCGCGCGTGTTTCTATTTGTACGCGACTATACGTGTTCTTCGTGTGCGTGAGTCTCGGTAGGCAGCGTAGCCATCGGAATCGATAACCCTCACAGAGAATCGGCAGCCATTAGAAGGCGGATTTACCACGGAGATTACCGCGAAGGGGCTAATGCCGCGGGAGGAAAAGTTATCGAGGCGCGATCGTGGTCTCGCCGTGGTCTCGCTTCGAGGTTTCCTGGCTGCCGAAGCCACCGACAAGAACGCAGATGCATTCTGAGCTTCTGGCCGAGGCGTCAGGAATGTCGGCATTTATTCGGCAAACTTCGAAGACCGCGCCAACCGACTGAAGAAACAAACAATTTGTGGCGCGAAGTGCGCCAAGTACAAACTACGCTTGGCAACAATAGAAGCCTTATCCGAGTTGGAAACGAAGTCTCGTAGCACACGAGAAAACGAAAAATATTCGAAATATTGTAGCTGGGAGAGACTCGAGATCCTGGGAAGTAAAGTTCGAGAGTTCGACATGCTCGAGTTCATTTCCACGCTCGTCGACTACCAAGCAGCTGCTTCAGCTTTGTTCTAAATATTCGATCGATTTCGCTTCCCATCGTTCCCCAGTTTTCTTTCCCGATTTTCTTATTCCTCGTTCCTACATTTTTCCTCGATTGGGCGAAGAAATAATCTTGAGAATAATCTACCGGAAGTTGGAAAACCAGTTTTGGCTCGTGCGACAGTGGGAAAGTTATGATGTGTGCGATTAAGAAAAAAACAGCCTGACACGACTCGCTCCTGGCACTTCGTGTCTTACATTTTTTCTCTTTTTTCATAAATTTCATGCCAATTTAAAATCGAGAAATTGATATGAAAATGAATAAAAAATATGATCTTTCTACGGTGATCAATTTGAGTCCGGTCGGTTTCACGATCCGAGGCCGGACATTTTGAATATCCGGGGCTCCCCAGCGTGAGACGCGAGTTCTCGAGGGGCCAGGTGATTCTTCCCAATGATGAAAAAGCCTTACGGCTTCGTTTCCCCAAATATTAACCACGACGGAATGAACGAAGGAAGGTGGGGTGGGGGATAGATCGTACGAGATAAGAAATCCTTAAAGACCCATTTAGATTCGAGATTGCGTGAAGCTTTCTCTCGGTTTATTATTTATTCTTGATATTACTTTCCGGTTTCGTCGGAAGAATTCTTTATCTAAACAACGTTTCGGGTTCGACGAGAATATTTTGAGCTAACAAAGCGAGAGTGAGAAGGCTCGAAAAAAATTCCCTTCTTTTCATCGTGATGTGCGAAAGGCAAAAAAGCATCGAAGATTGCTCGTTCACGCACAACGATACGCCGTATAATATCGCATGTGGCATATACACATCGGATATAATGATAAAGGCTTGGAGAGAAAAAGAGAGAAAGGCTCGACCACGAATGTGTACAGCGCGTTATTGCCCTCGGAGCGGGGTGATTGGTTATTAGTTTTGGCTTCGAGATACGATCTTAATGGAGAATACTTAGGTGGGAGGCTCCGAGACATTGAGGATGATCTACACCGGGCCCTGCAGACATATATCGTGGTACCCCTCTCCGTCCTCCTCCCCGCATCACCAATCCACTCCTCGTAGACGATGTTCCCCGCGGTAATGCAATGCCTACATGAAAACGTCCCAAGGTCGTCAGTTTCGGGCCGTCCCTACCCACGACATTGGCAAAGGGCCGATACATCTTGCCCCAATGCACGAAGTTAGGACACAAAGACGATCCGATACTTCACGTTTTTATCATTTATTTTTCCTCTTTATCTCTCCTCGACATTCGTCTTTGCTAAACCCCCTCACCACCCTTCTTCCGTTAAAAAAAGAAGCCAAACAGGGCAGTAGTGGGGCAAAGGGAAAAAGCGCGGTGATGCACGCGCAACGGCGCAGGACAAGCTGCTGCGTTCGGACGAGCGCGCAGCTAGCACAACAATGAAGCGAACACGAGGACGATAAGATCAGCATCGCGGATTCAAACTGACCGGGGTTCGGTGGAAGGGAGTGAGAGAGAATGAAATAAAAAATACACGAAGTGGAAGGATAGAGAAGAAGACAAAGACGACGAGGAACGAGTGAGATGGAACTCCCGCTGTGAATACCCGCGCTTCTTTCCACCGGCGGTCCCTACAACCCGAGGGTAAGAGAGAGAGAGAACTCCCTTCGAGTTCTTCTCGTTGGCCGAGAAACATAACGCGTCATTTCTACCGTGTGCAACTCCACTCAAAGTTACGGCATGGATCGTCACGTAACGGCAACGGCAAGTACCAACACTGACAGGACAATTTTACGCGCATATTCATATTGCAACTGCAGGTTTCCTTCATGGATCAGTAAAATATTCGCGAGAGAAAAAGGGTTCAAGCAGAGGTCACGAAATCTAAAATTTCCCGCGCAGCAGGAATATCTTCATTATAATCTCGACATGTTGAAATTTACAGAAATATTCACTTTTTCTATCTTATGACCGTCAAATTCCACCAACATGAAATTCGTGATATTCGCGTTTCGTTATCACGAGTGAACGTTGTAACTGAAATACCTACATGCATTCGTACACGAATAAGAATGACAATGAAATTTTGTCTCGATTCAGTCTTTGACCCAAGCAACATACCGACTCGTGTGTGGCACGAGAGAAGTGTCCGCCACGAATAAATCCAAATCCAATTCGAGAATTGCATTTATGGAACGCCCTTTGACGCAATAGTGAAATAGAGACGCCGAGTTCCAGAAAGGAAGAAAAGAAAGTGTGAATAGGTGGAGGAGTGGGGGGAGGGTGAGTTCATGATACATTCAGTCACGAAGAAAGAGAGCGGTCGCATCTCAACTTCCTTCCTTCGGGACACCTGGTCGCGAAGCTCGAGAGCCCGGTTGATAGGAACGAAAGAGAAGAAGGGTAATAACACACGGGTGCGTTTTATACCCAACGTTTCATTCAGTCTCTCACCCGGCCTTGTCTCGATACCTAGCCAACCCGTTTCCGGAGATATCGATATATCTCGACAGCGACTGTCTCGCACATGCCGCGATAAAAAAACGTCCGCGTATCATGCGTACGTACAGAACAATATTTGCGCGCGTATTTAGAGCTGAAAAACATAAGTTTGGCGCGCGATGCTGATTTAAACTCGTCGCTTACATCAATGCGGAGAAACTACCGTGTCGATCATTCTCGCTCGCTATCGCGTACGAGGGAGGTGAGAGACGGGGGGATAATCGGAATGGAATAAAATCAATTTTCGAAGCGAGCCAGCCGCAGCGCATCGTGCCCCGTTTAGCATCATCACCCCGGCGAGAAATCTACGATATATACGTATATAAAACGTGTCTTAGCGGGAAAATGCGTCGAGTTCTCGACGAAGCGGCAGCCCGAGCGTGTACGAGAAGGATGGAAAATCATGAAACTGAATTCATCGATGAATCCTGCGGTTCTTAAGGTGTGTTCAGTTTGCCATTGGCGATGCAACAACAGCGTCCGTAACGTGCCGAGAGAAAGAGAGAGAATGGTATCCGTCCAGTCGAACGGAACGAACGAGCGACTAAGAGGTGGAACGGAACAACCCGCGGAGCTGCCGAGTCAATCCGTGTAACGCGCCGAGCTTCGGTAAAACGAACGGGAAGAACAACACGAGTATACGGGAACGAGGAGAGAGAAGATGGGGAAGGAAGAAGAATTCTAGCTCGGCGGAAGAGCGGTAGGCTGATAGAAAACGAAGAAATGACTCGATGAAAGGGCGAGCGAAGAGGTTGAGAGGGAAATGGAAGGAGAAGGAACGCGAAGAAGTAAAAGGAAGAGAACGAAGTGCGCGTGTCTCGGGTCGGAATCGAAGCCGCGAGAGAGGACAAAGACGACTCGCCACGCTGATCGAAGCGACCAACGGCTGCTGAATCACGGGATAATACCGTGAATGGACCCCTCCTTCCTCCCCCTTCGCCCATCCGTCCTTTTCCTCGATCGGCGTGTCCGTGGCAAGAGCTTGGTAGAATATACAACCTCGAGCCCCCTCTGGACTTTTCGTTTTGTAGCTTGGTCTCTGTAATAACGATCGTACTAAACTGGACCGGGGACACATTTGCTCGAAGGAGGGTAGCTCGGGGGTGTTTACGATTATTTATATTTTTTTTGGGGGTTTTTTTTTGGGGTACATCGTGACGCTTCTTGTGAAATTTACGAGTGCAAAAAATGATGAGAGATTATTTTTCAAGAGGGAAGTACCGGAGAAACACGCTCATCTTTGACAGCGAGATGTCTTCTTTCTTGGTCGGTGAGATAGAGGAGAGAGATGGAGAAGTGGCGCGTCGGGTCTCTTTGGCGATTTCTTCGTTTCGTCACACACGGCGAAACGCGAGTGAAGCTTGCAAAGCCACGGACGCGTCTTGGGGCATTGTCGATGTCTCTCTCAGCGACTCGCTCACCGAGTTCTTTCGTACACGAGCGAAGAAATTGAACCGGCACTGGTGGACAGTCCCAAAAAGGTGGAACAATCATGACGCGTTGTAAATGCGCATATTGAACGGTCCTCGTCGCGATTTCTTATTTCGTCACGTGATCGCAAGAGACGATAACGACGAGCGCAAAAAAGCCGTTGGTGGGATTCACGACGGATCTTAATTTCATTGTTGACTCTCTATATTTTGAGCTCGGTGTTTTATCGCTTTCGTTGGAAGAACCGAAGTTCAACGATAAATCACAATGTTGAAGATCGATTAAAATTCACCGCCCCCCCATTCCTCTTTCTCTCTCTTGTGCGCGCGTGTTGAGTCGAGCCGAGGCGCGCTTCGGGATAAACGGCCCCGACACTCGCCGACGCTAAAAGTAACGAGATTATCGAACGGGAAGAAGAGAGAACTCGGTCGCTACCGTTGATTTAGAGGATTTCATCGCGAGCCCGACGAGGACGAAACTCGGGTGAAAGAGGTAGCTAGAACAAGCTGGGGAAACAGGCAGGGCCGTCCTTCTCGCCGCTTCCGAGGATAATGACAGGCCTCAGCGAACGGATAATTTCACGCCGGTGAAATTTAGAGTCTTCGCACGGCATTAGAGCGAGGATGCGAGAGATTGAGAATGAGAGGGCGAGTCCAGGGCCAACGAGAGGTCTCCACGGATCGTCGACTCTCTGGCTCGCTTTACGTCGCTGCTTCTTTTTCTCTCTTTCTCCCTTGCTCGACTCTCCGGAATATTTGGAGTAATTACATTTGTGACTTACGCGAGGAACTAATAAAATTTTATTTCATCAAATAATTCTAACGTTTACATTCATTGTTTTAATTAAACAAACCGCGAGGTAAATTATTCGTTTCTTTTACATCGTGTCGAATTAAGAAAAATGCTAATTCGATAAAAATTAAATCGGACATTCCGTTTTGGTCAGGCTACTCTTCGATATTTATTTCCACCTCGAGTTCTTCGGAATTTCATCAGAGACACGGACCAAAGAGAAGTCAGAAGAACGACGTTCAACAAACTTTGGAGTCTCGAGAACGAACGAATCGTTCTTTTTCTCTACCGTTGATGAAAATGCCACATTTCTATTTTAATTGTTTGTTTTGCGAAGGTTTTTTAAAGATTTTACGAGGCGGATCATAGTCGATCGGAATTATTATTGACTGAGTTATGGATCGTCCGGAAAGGGTGGACACCTCGATGAAACCCTCGGCGGTTTCGAGCGGGTCGGAGATTTCGCTCACATCGGTAACTCTGTTCTCAGCCGCAAACTATACCGATCATCGATGATAGCCCGATGGATACCGAGGAGTCTCCCCGTTGATCGTGCTCGCCAAATACAAAAAAATAAATGAAAATAAACCGGGCGCTACGCAACGCCGCGGCCCATAAACGGCTTTTTGCCACGTCGTCAGCGAACCGCTTGAATATTCAACGCGGTAGGAAGAGGAGCGGGACGAGGACGACGAAAGGAGTCTCGCAAGATCGTTTTGGTTTTTGGCAGCGAAGAGATGAGGGGAGAAAAAGGGAGTTAAACAAAGTGGGCAAAAGAATGAGACGAAGAGGAGCGAGGGAGACGAAAAGAGTCGCTCGCGCCGCATCAGCATGAGCCCCGGCAATTAATATTGATTTTATTAAATCCATTCGCTTCTTGCCCCACACACACGCCCCCCCCCCACCTCCCCCTCGCTTGTTCACCTCGTACCAACAGTTGTCGTTCCGTGTGTTTCTTGATGACGAGATGAAAGCCGCCAAGCGAAAAGGAGGAGAATCGTTTCGCATTCTCGATTATTTAATTTTATTTTTCTCAATTTTTTATCGATTTTCATCCGAACGTGAGCCGGATATGGCTCGAGGTACGACGTTAATATTCCGGATTGAGAGCCTGGACGAAGGAAGGCGTGAGAAGAACGCGCTAATTTCAAAAGCGAAGCGAATTAAATTTGTTTTTTCGCGGTGTTTGCTCTCTAGCGCCATCTGCGAAAAATCAACAAAATGTCAACCCGAAAAGATGTCTGCTGTATGACAATTGAAAAATCATATTGGGAAATCATCCGAGCGATAGTTATTCGCCGAAATGAACGCGACCGTGAACTCCCCATTAAAAAAAAAAAAGAAAAATGGCAAATTAATCTAATTTAGCCGAACAAATTCCTCGACCTTCCTCTCCGGCTTGGCCACGAATTTACGGCGTGACCAAGTACCACAGCGTTGCATACCTCTCGCGGACAAGTAGAAAGAAAGAAAGATATTCGACGCAGCGAAGTGAAGAAAGACGGAACGCGAAGGAATGAGAGAGGGAAGTCGAAAAATAACGAGGTAAAGAAGAGCGTAAAGAGGAATAAGGGAGACGAGGGAGAGAGAGAAAGAGAGAGAGAGAGAGTGGCGCGAGTCCAACTCGCACCCCCGAGCGCTACCGATCGAATTGCTTTCTCGGCTCCGTTCTCTCGCTCTCTTTCTCTCTCGTTCTCTCTTTCGTACAAGTGCGGTGCTGGACCGCCTCGTCCTGCCCGTTGGCACTGGTTCGCTACCACTGCTACTATATATAATGTATAATAGCAGGTAGCAAACTCAAGAGAGAGAGTGAGAGAGACGGAGAAATAAGAATAAAAAAAAACAAAACGAAAAAGAAAGAAACGAAAACGAAGAATAATAAGATCTGGCAAACTCGATCGCAAGAACTCCCGCCGTTAACGGGGAGGGGATTTCTCCTTGCGAAATTTATAACCGCAGGAAACCCTGTTGAAGAGAAGAAAAAAATAAGCCGAGTGAACGAATGCAAATAAAAAAGAATGACACATTTTTTTTCGCAACGAATTACGGGATAAAAAAAATGATGCGTTTGTTACTTTTTTAGGAACGAGAAGAGGCGAATGGACATTTCGCTGTCGTCGGAACTTCCGCTACCGTCGCTGGATCGCTGTATTATGCACGTGACGTTGAGTACCAACCGCACGCTGGATGCTAATTACCCCGGCGTAATTAAACAACTTAGAGCACGAGCTTAAGATCGCGCGAATCAATCAACGGCTTGGCGAACTGCCGCAGCACGATCTGGATGAGGGTTATACCGGGGACGATCTCTCTCGTCTCGATGTGTGTTGCCTTCTCTCGGTTGGAACAACTTTGCCAACCGCTGCCGAGAGACTCGAGGATAATTGGAGCGGCGACAAGTTGATCAACGCCGCATGTTCACTTTCTTTCTCTCTCTCTCTCTCTTTCTCGGTGTCTCGCCCTCTTGCATCGAGCATAACGAATGGTCGGAAGGAAAGATTCGAAGAAAAGGGGCGAGGGTGAGCCCAACACCGATGTATCAATGGTGATGAATTAATGAATTTATTCCCGTTGAAACGAACGAAGAAACGTTTTTTTTCTCACTTTTATAGAATTAAATATGAACATGGTTAATTAATGTTTGATTAAATATTTTGATTAAATATTGAATTATAATTGATACGAATAATGAAAATAATAATAAAGTGGCAAAGAAGGGAGAAAGGAGGAGGAGAACGATCTTAGTCATCGACCGGTCGTTCCAAGTATCGCGGCTTATTTCACTCCCCCACCTCCCTGTCGAGATAGCAAGAAACAAAGAGCAAACGACACGGCTGAGTGGAATTAACGGTCGCGGGAGAGACTCGCGGTGTGGGAATGAGCGTGAGTACTCGCGCCGTGCACGCTCATTCAAGTATGCGAATGCGTCCAACAGCGTGAAGTTCGTTAGCGGACAATTATTATCTTTTTTCCCTGGCCGTGCTACCGAGAGAGAGAGAAAGAGAGAGACAGAGAGAAAGAGGGAAAGAAAGACGGGAAACGATCTCGAGTCGCGTTCGCTCGATGAAGAAATTAATTTAATGACTGACCGAGTAAAACCGTACGATTTCTTGGCACTTTATCAAGAACTTTCCTCCTAAACCTCGATCAATTGACGTCATTTTTCGAATTTCAAATTTCAATAAAAATGTTTATGAACCGATAATAAATTATTCCACAAAATATGAATTTTTTAATATTATGTACGACATCTGTTTTCATTGGATTTAGATAAGGAGAAGGAAAATGAGAAATACGTTTCTATTTTTAAATCCCGAGGGCAATGTTTCATCTCGAACCGATCGTACACGATCATCGATCGATATTCTTTCTCTCTCTATCGTACAACCGCCTGTTTTCTGCCAAGGGCAGCGAAGAAGCACGAAGAAACCTTCGTGCGATGAAACGAAGTCGAAGCCGGCGTAATACGAAATCGAATAAAAAGAGAAAAATTGAAATATAAGGAAGAAAAAAAATAAATAAGCAATAAAGGAAAAACGAAGGCGAAGTGCACGGTGCATGGGAGGATTCCTCTTGGAATATACATATATATGTGTACACATAAAGACAGAACTCGGTGCTCAGTAATGTTGATTGCACGGAATCCATCGTACTCGTCTTTTTCTTTCATTTTTCCTTCTCATCTCTCTTCATCGTTTCTTCCTCGTACGCATCTCTCCTTCTCCCGTCACTCGCACTTCGCTGTGTCTCTTACTCGTCTCGGTGATTCTCTCCGGCTACATACGTATCTATAGAACTTCGTTTCGTATTTGTTTGTCGGTTATTTTTTTGTTTTTCTTTTAAGCCGATCCGGTCTTCCTCCACAAAGACACGTCGCGTTTCTCGATCTCGAAGTACGAGAATGTAATGTTGGTACAGTGATTGGTTCATTCCGAGTGGCAATAACTGGTAGGTTTTAAATGCGTACTGTTTTCTACCTCGTTCCGGCTACTTCGATCTCGCCGTACACGGACTGTCTCGCGAGAAAGTTCCTGATGAAAACAAAGCACCCTTCGCAAACTTCGCGACTACTGTACATCTCAATTTTTACTTTTTGTTGTTTTCGTAATCGCGATTCTTCCTCGTTAAAACCGTAGAATTCTCCCGGTCGTTGAAATTCTCCAAGTCTCGTGGAGCCACGCGTAACCGGAAAGTTGCGCAATCCGAAGTTGTTTCCATACGTTCTTTCACGCTCGATCGCTTTTGAATTATCGTTTAAGCGAGACGATCCTTCGCTCACGAATTAATCGACTAATTATTCGAAACGACGAAAATACGATTGATTAATTAATGTTATTCGAAGCTTATCGAAACTTTCGTTTCCGATCGAAAAATTTACTAAGAGTCGGGGTAACGCGTCATTAGACTTACCGATGCTTTTTAGCTTCGACACTCGCGTAAGTGCCGATTAACCCAAACTCGTCCTCCACCCTTTACCCTCTCTCGCCCTTTAATGTCTCGTTCCCGATAACAATAACGAACTTATGCTCGCTCGTTTGGCCGAGGACCAATAAAATATTCACGAAACGGTAATAAAGCGTTCGCGCCGAAGTTGCCGAACGAGACTCACTCCTTCTCTCTCTCTCTCTTTCTCTCGATGCGAGAGCCAAGACTTCTCGTTCCGCCGCCGAACGAGAATAATAAATAAATACAAAAAAATCAACAGAAAGAGATAAAAAAAAAGAAACGCGAGCTGTAAAAAAGACAGGAGGTATGGTAGTCGAAATTCGATTACTTATACCGCACCTCGGGGTCAATTTTATCGAGCTCCCTCACTTCATTACTCACGGAGGACTTACCACCCGACAGGGCCTTTCTCTCCCTCTCTCTCTCACTCTCTCTCTCTCGTCTCTTCATCGCATCGTGAATAAAAAAAAAACGAGCGAGGAAATGAGAGTGTATACGTTATGTGTACGTACGCTCAGCCACTCAGGGTTTACGCGATAATAATAACGAATGAAGCTTCGGGGCTTCTATTCCCTACTCCACCAAACCTCTTCACTTCTCTGCTTCTCTCGTCCTTCGGTCCAATAAAGTGTCCTGAAACGGCAATAAAACTCGTCCCGAGGACTTTCGACTCTTATTAGTCGTGATTTTATAGACGCTTCATCTTTTCGTTTTTTCCCCCCTAGCTTTGCACCCTTGTAACAAAAAAGGGCTTACTATTCGTGGAGAATTTTTGAAATATTTGCAAGAGGACGAAGAAAAAATAGAAACGTGAGATCGGGTGAATTTTTCGAAATATTCTCTCCGTACGAACTCGAAGATTTTCACGAGAGAGCGAGAGAGAAAAATAGTCCGAGGAAGAGAGAGTCCCTTATGCAAACCGGCTTTTATACCTTCGTGATGAAAACAAAACGTGGAGGGAACACGAGGCCCTTCGAGAGAACCATCGGGCGAACAATCCTCCCTTTTTCTCCGTCTCTCTCATCTTCTTCTTCTTCCTCTTCCTCCACTTCGCTTTTTCTCTCCTGGGGGCCCCCGCTCTCTCTCTCTCACTCTCTCGCGAGACACCCGCAGCGCTATAACATCAACGAATCGGCTCACAGAGCCGGACGATCGGGGTACCACCTCGCGAGAAATTCCAAGGACTAGAGTCCACGAATGTTTGGAACTCACCGAGGCGAAACGAACATTTCCAAGATCGCGAGAAAAATCCTCCCGAAATGAGACAAAAATACCAAAGTTTAAAAAGTAAAAAAAAATCATTTTTATCAAATATTTTTCATCCTCGCTTGAATCAAGTTTTTCATTCCGATGCGTATTGCATAAAAGAGCGTTACAAGTATTAACATAATAAGAAGAAAGAAAATGAACAAAAATGGAGGAGAGGGACGAAGAATTCGAAAGAGAAAGGGAGAAAGAAGCGGAAGAAAGAAAGCTAATTCGATATCGATGCACGCTCGATTCCGTACGAAAATCGGGCTACGCCTCTCTCTCCCTCTCGTGAAATTCTGTTTCGTTGCAAAGGGCGTACCCACACGAGCAACGCTTGTCTCGTCCGCGAGCAAGAACGAGACGGACAATGTAAAAAAGTCACAACTAAAAAAAAGAAATCCGAAGACTCTCCGGAGAGTCAAAATTAAAACGCGAAAGTACGATGCGCCGCGTTTTATTTTATTTCTTTTCATCCTCTTCCTCCCCCTATGTTTCCTTTCGCCGTCGACTCACGACGGTTACAAGTATTATTGTACACGGTCGCGTATGATGTAAGAAGAAAAATATGGAGATTCGTTTTAGAAGCGATATTCTTTCTTCTCTCATTCCTCCGGAGACCTGCGCGCCCCTGTCCTCCCTGCGCCTCACTCTCTCTCTCTCTCTCTCTCACTCTCTCTCGCTCGCTCTTTTTCTCGTCCCGTGTCCACCGGGAGATAAATAGGCGTAAGACAATGGATCGCTGGGTTGGTTTGGCTCGCTCGGATTGCTCGACGCACACACAAACGCAAACACGCGAGCGAGATGGTTTCGCGTCTCTCTCTTTCTCAGGGTTGGACGAGAGAAAAAGAGCGAGGAAGAGAGAAAGTTCACGTGCTGGATGAAATTTGCATTCGCGTCCCTCCCTCTCGAGCCGCCGATAAATCACTTCCACGGCGAATCTCACGGAGAAGTGAGCCGAGGAAAAGACCTCGAGAGTGAGAGGGGCCGGTACGACCGAAGGGATGAACAAAATAAACGAAGATTTGCGCCCCGCACAGGCACGACGCGAAGGAATTCGTACGAACTCTCTACGCCAAACAAAAGAACGATATATCTGTCAAAAGCGATATTATAGTTAATCGTAATAACCTTTCATCTTACACTCGGAATATTTAACTCGAGTTGCGTTATTTCTCGATATTATCTCGATTTCCTTCCCCTCTTCCTATCTAGTCAATTAGCCTCGAGATCGCGAACGACAGAAAAAGGAATTTCCAAACGATTAAGACGTTTCGCAAAAACTAATAAATCTTCACCGTTCAAATGTACACGTGTACATCGAAAGCGGTACTATAACGTCTCCCTCCTTTCAGAGAGAGGGAGGGAAAGAGATAAAAAGACTCGTGTCGACAAGATTGGTAAATCGATAACTTATCCATTTAACGAGCCATGTCGACTCGTCGTATAAATACTACAAAACTTTGCAAACTAATGAAAAACAAAAAAAATAAGCGAGGCAAGCATTATCTCACCACGCGAAATTCGGATATCCCGTGTGATCTGTCACTGAACAAGCAAGGCGTAGATGAGAGAAAGATTAAAAAAAAACAACTTCCAACAATCGGCGATGCTAAAACGACATGAAAACGCGAGATTCGCCAACGTGAGGAGAGCCAGATCGGTAAGTTTCATCAAGGCACGAGGCAACCCACATATATACATGTATACGCCCAACTGTATATAAATATATATATACATATAGTTTGCCGAAGCGCTCGTTCGCGACTGTTCTATAATTTTATAGCGCTCACTTTTATCCGTCCCCTAATTAATGGCCCATAAATTATGGGCGACGAGTCGTTAATGGCGAGTACACACTCTCTCACGATTCTCTCTCTCTCTCTCTCCCTCTCCCTCTTCTTTTCTTCCCTCCTCTACCCCCGTACCCTCTTCATCTTCTTCTATTCTTCTTCTTCGTGGTATCTTTCTCTTTCGCTTTACTACACGTCGCGCGCGAGCGTACTTTATCATCCTTCTTCTCTCATCGTGCGCGTATATGTACGACTGTGTAGAA
Organism: Netelia fuscicornis; assembly: GCA_946811545.1. Taxonomy (NCBI): domain Eukaryota; kingdom Metazoa; phylum Arthropoda; class Insecta; order Hymenoptera; family Ichneumonidae; genus Netelia; species Netelia fuscicornis. Next base: position 41,299,107 of record OX328015.1, read on the forward strand.
ATTTCTCTCTCTTTCTCGCTCGCCGTCTGGCGAGCTTCGCAAAGCATCCAATCTTCTCGTAACATCTTTTGCCTTGTGCGTATCTATATATGTGTGTGTTTGTATATAAAGTGTATGGTACACGTATGATTCTCGGCCACGAAGGAAGCGAATAAAAGCGAACGCGAGAAAGTCCCAAGCTCTTGACTCGTGCACCGATTCTCTCTCGTGTATATTTCCATGTTCTTACAAGAGCGATAACGCTCTTCACGCGATTATATTCACGGAGATTCGTTCCAAGTCGCAACTGTTCGCGATCGTTTACGAGCGATTCGAAAAACAATGTTTAATATGATTTTCGTTAGTTCAACGAGACAAGGGATAGAACGATGATTTCCCAGGGAAGGGAGGAAAAAAAATAATCCGAAACGCAGCTGTCGTAAATCGAATTCGCCATCGTTGCGAAAAACTCAACCCACGGATATCGCGCGTTAATTTTCTTTGTTTGTTTCTTGTTTCTGGACGATCTTTTTCCGTCTTTCGAAACAATTTGCTCGGACACGTTCGCCGACGGTCGGAAGACTCGTTTGAACGGTTCGCGGCGCGGGTAAAGACAGTAGGAGAAGGAGGAGGGAGAGGAGGGAAACGAGACTCTCTGTCTCTCTCCGCACCACCACCTCGAAGAGAAGTCCCGTGGGATTTCTACAGCGGGAATAGCTTACGACGAAATCCCAAGTGTAAATTCCCCGAGTCACTCTCGATCTCTCTCCGGGAGAAAAGGACGACCGAATCGTCGAACCCTGGGCGATAAATCGTCGATCTCGTTTCGGGACGCGTCCCTCTCCTCGTGGCACGCCATCGCCGGGTTTGTTGCGTCTCGGGCGCATGACGATCGGGAGAAGAGACGCGGATCGGGGTCCGCAGGAATCCGTCGGTCTCGTCGTCGGTGAGGAGATGAAATAGCCGAAACGCAACGCGAGGACTCCGGACCGAGAAAGAGTGCGGAATAAACAACGAGAGAATCCGAAAGTTATGAGACTCGCGAGATCGGACAATCGTCGGGGAATTCGTATTCAACCCTCGAGAATATCGTAATCGTAAAATCATAACTAGATTCGTACAGAGATGTACCGAGAGAAGAAGCTCTTCGATCGAAATCGATCATCCTGCCTCGATCGTGATCCGATACACGAGACAACGATTATCGATCATCGAACTCGCTCTTTCATCTCGCCGAGTCGTCGAGGAACGATACCCGTCGAAATATCACGGACGTCAGAGGGCCGACGAAATGTCGGAGATCTCGATCGACGAGGCACGTGCTCGAACAGATGGAAAGCCGAACGAACCAACGAATCGAAGGAACAGTGACTTCTACGACGATCACTAAATTGAAATCTGATTAAGAACGTTACTTGGCTTCCCCAAAATGTCTGCAGTTTCTTGAAAGATTTCGCGGTCTTTCGTAAAATCTTGAAAACAAAAATAAGAAAAGACACGCGAACGCACAAGGGGTGCACGAGAGATCCGGCACTCGAGAAAGAGTAGAGGGAGAGGGTTCGCGTCGTCATTGAGAGGTGTTGCCCTCGACACCTTCGACTCTTTCCCGCCTCTCGACGAAGCTCACGCACGCACGTTACTCGTTTACCGTGAGTTCGTCTCAATTCACCGCGCGTGTTGTTCGACGATTCGCGATTCAATGCGAGCAACGAGCAACAAGCGCGCGCGCACGCGCACATACACACTTATCCGTAGCGATGCGCATGGAGCCAAAAGTGGTACGGGAAGGGCCTTCTTTCGCACAATGGGCGTTCGTGTGAATCGCGCGCGTACGTCGTCCAAAAGAGAGCTTCACGTTGTGCGTGTAAGACGCGATCGTAGGGGAAGAGAAGAAATATACGAGGACGCAAAAGCTGGCGTGGCAGGCAAGCAGTTTCGCGCAGAGTCTCGAACCGTTTCTTTGGTCTCCGAGGTCTTTTCATCGTACGCGGGGAAACACCCTAAGGCATGAATTGTCCCCCGGTTCGGCTGTTCCACCGGCTCAATGCCCAGGAGTGATGTTTGTTTTGAGTGCAGGTACGTTCTTTGTCTCTGCTCGAGATCGCCGACGCCGCCAGCCTCCTTCTCCCTCTCTCTCTCTCTCTCACTTTAATTCCACCCTCTCGATTAATTCCTACTGCCGTACGAACCGAAGGTTCGTATACCTGTGTGTGTGCGTTTTTCTGTCCGTATGAGTGCGAGCTCTGACTATTATACCCGAAGCGTCTCGACCACTCCTCATCGGCATCGCCCTCTCGACACCGGGAATTCTCACGGAAGCTGCGAGAAAAAAGTAATCGAAATATATATATATATATTTAAACAATGATTTCTGTCATCATCGGGGTGTGAAAGCGGTTGGACATCGAACGAATCATACGAAGCTGCACTTCGAGAGAAAAAAATGTACTCCAGTGCCTTTAGAAGATTTTCTAATGTCTCGGATCGTTTCCTAAGGAGCGACGTTTTTTTTAATCAAAACAAAATCTATAAAAAAAGAAAGAACGTTAACGTATCCTCACGCTCGGTTGAGAAAGAAGAAAAACTTGATAAAAAGTTTGACGAATGTAACACGAGCGAATAAACCCTTCAACGATCCGTAAACCTTACCCCGCTTGTAGTCGATGAGAAATTCTTCACTCACAAATTTGAGGCGATTATCCGGGACTTGGTCTACGACACCGATGAAGCCGTTGGCCTTCATCGGAGAAACCAGTATATATATTCATAGTTACATTATGCTTTTGGAAGAGGAGCTAGAAACCCTGAACCACCTGACGCCGTTTTTTTTTATATGAGAAAACTTTTGAAAAGGGGATTCTCCCTCTCTCTCATTAAATCTATCTTTCTCGCACTAGCTCGCTTCTTTACGAGAGTGGAACTTGAACCGGGTCGTGTTCAGCTTCCACTAGGGTAAATCTCGGTTGGCGTTGACTCGACTGAATTCACTTCGGGTCCGTCGCACAGTGAGACGGTTCTTCAGGGTACCAACATTCTCACACATACGTATATACGTAAGTAAAGGTCGAACCCCCTTGAACGAGTTGAACTCAACGACGTAAAACAGTCTCGTATTCTCTCTCGCTCTTTCTTCTTTATTCGACGTGTGTATGTGTGTATAGGTATGCCTCGCGTTGGGGACCTCGTAAGATTCCCGCTAATGCCCCCGACGGAGTGATACACTTTATGCAAAGCGACTGACCGAACGAGCGAGCGTGCTCGTTCCACCGATTAAGATTCTCCCGGGTCTTCTTGCCGGTCCGACTTTTTTTTCTCATCTTTCTCTCTCTTTCTGTTTCGTTCTCTATCGTACCAAACGTTGCAGTAGACACACCGTAGTAGTCATATATACGGTTGACTATGTCGCTCGATCCTCAAAGGTTGCCTTCAACGCTTCAGGAGACAACGAGCGGCGGCACGAGGAATATAAAAAAAGCCACGGAAAGACCCCGACCCCGGCTAAGTATGAGAGAGACGGAGAGCGAGAGAAAGGACGAAGGAGGAGGAAGAAGAAAACACGCGGCACAAAAGATGCCATGAGTCGTCTCGGGACAGTTTCGACCCGTTCCTGATGCGCCGTGACGGTAAGTGAGTCGCTCGTTCCTTTTTTTCCTTTCTTTCGAATTTTTTGTTGTTATTTCTTTTTGTTTTTTTCGGTAGAAAAGTCCGGTGGTGAGCGAAGTAAAATAGAACTGGCTACTCTACACAGGTGCTTGAACCCGTTTACAACAACCCACTCGAGGAACTTTTCTGGGACTTTATCGTACGATCCACGAGCCTTTTTTTTTAAATTCCGCATTCTTCGTGGTTGTTGTTACTTTCGAGCTTTATTGCCACCGATCCAATGTCGGCTGAGATATTTTCGAATCAATTTGAAATTTGATAACGACCCGGTGGAAGATCGAGCCTGAAAATAATTTCTTTTTTATTTTCAGTGACGTAAAATTAGATCCTCGAAGATTTGAGAATTAAACATGCGATAAACGCGTTTCGCACTCGGTCGCTTGCTACGAGAAGCACAAAAGAAGCGTCGGCACGTATAAAGAACGAGGCCTCACTCTTTCTCTCTCGGGGTATGTGTATTCAAGAAAACACGAGCACGTACTTTAAGGGGAGGAAGGAGGCGAGATGTGTGACGTGACGCGACGCGCACAGTTGCACGGTAAATTACCGGGGCGGTCGGTTGCACGATACGTTGAAGAATCTCGCGTCGCTCCGTGCGCGATGGTGACTCGAAGCGCGAGCTGAGAAGAACGAAGGGGAAGGATTTAATACACGAGCACGGGCGGGCGGACGGTCGGACGGTCGCTCGGTCGGTCGGTCGGTCGGTCGGTCGGTCGGCGCTGCGCACTCGGATGCGCGATGCAACGCGAGTCTCTCTCGCGCGCCCAGCGCACGAGAGGTATCGGAGGGTCGCATCTCCATGACAAATACTGGCAGGACCTCGCGCGGACGCAGATACTATCGCGGCCTTATGCCCAAGCGAACAGATAAATGGGCCCGCGTATAATGTGCCCCGCGGCCTGGTTACCCCCGGTTGTTGCACTACACGTGTACACACACGTGGGCAGGAGAAAGATAGTATTAACGCTTATATACACGGGACAAGAGCATAGAACGAAGGTAGAACGAGGAAAGCGACGCCTCTTGCGATCGGTGAAAGTATCGAGCGGAAACCGACTCTTTTTCTCTCACGCTCTTCAATAAACGTCTACATTATTCCTTCTTCTTTCCATCTAAATTATCATCGATCGTCAAAATGTGAAAACCCTGGTACGAAACGTGAAACTTCACGATTTGAAGATTGCGGGGTTAAATTCGCTCGTTCTTATCGCGAACGCACCGTTCTCTCGTTAGAGCGAAAATAAACGTGAGATCTGGTATAATCTTGTACACACGAGAGGGTTATGGCGCATATATATGTGCTATATACGCAAGGGAAAAGAACGTATAGAATGCACTCCGTCGCGCCCGACGAACTGTGCAGCGCGGACTTGTTAACGGAATAACACGGGGAATCCAGTCTTATCGTCTTCCGGCTAGCGCGTGCCCGAGACCGGTCCGTCTCTTTCCTCTCGCTGTCTTATTCCGCGCAACCCCACCATCGAACACCACCACCTGACTCCGCGAGATTCCGTCCTTCTTCAGTTTCTCGCCGACTCGCGCTCCACACACTCTCGTTCTTTCTACCGTCCTGGTGGTCCCCCAAGGGTTTTTCCATGTCGTTAGAAAGAGGGAGAGAGATTGGATAACAGGTGGCGAGGATCGGATAACGACGATGGGGGGTATCCTCGTTTCAGAGAGTTTAATTAGTTTCTTTTCTCCCTCTCTTCGTGCTCGCTAGATCGAGGAATTGATCAATTAAACTGGATACGTCGAAGCCACTGGGCCCTCTCCACATTATTTGATTTTTTATCGATATTTTTTTTTATTTGTCGTTATTATTATTATTATTATTGTTTCATCGTCGGGGTAGATATAAATTGTGTGTAATAGACCGACGTGTATTTCGTATCATAAGCCAGTACGTGCTGGCAAAGAGCGATGAAGCGAAAGCGAGACGGCAGACACACCGAGATTATGTCGTGCAGACTTGTAACAGTTTATACCAAAGTACCGTGAACACAGTGCCGAGATTGTATCTCGTACATACATAAAATACATCTATTTACGTAACTAAATAGACGTGTATGTTACGTTTATCGTAACTTTTTCATTGTGCAATGTATATGCATCCAACTCCACAGTTTACTCGTAATTATTTGTACATTCTCACACGATTAAAGTAACCCGAAGACAAATTCGACCGAGCTAAACTTTTGTTTGACAATGTGCGAAAAAAAAAATTTTCAAAAGAGATTTGACACGTCTCGACTAAGAAACGTTTGTTAGTTTTTCCAAAAAATCAAAACATCGTGAAAACTGCACCATGTTAATGACGCGATCGATTCCGATTGCGAAAAAAAAGTGAGATTCAAAGTTAAAGAAAAAAAGTTGAATTAAGAGAAGTTCGACTGTACAGCGCATTCTTGGGCTCTCGGTACTTCTCAGGACATCCATCCTCGCGTTCACACTCGACAAGTACGGTAGTGCAGAGTGTTGCAACGACCGGCGTTCCCTCAGACGTTTGTTCGCCCCGACCAAGCGCGGACTTACCTACTGCAACGTTCCCGAGAACTTCGACGAGTACCTTGTACAACCACGAATGAACCTTGGATATATCTATATTTTTGTATTCTCAAACCCCGTTCCGCCCCTCCCGGATTCACAATATCCACCGAAGCACATTGCCGCTGAGAATGAGGGCCCCATTCTAGCCTCTGAGATATTCCGCGACGTTTCCTGCGATAATATATATCATGCACGACGTCTATCTATATACGAGCTTCGCGAGATACGACTTTCGCAACCGACGTCTACTATAACGATAGATGGAAAGAAATTGTCATATAACCGCCGGCGGATATCGCCAACGGGGAACACCGCGAGGAAAATGTTTCGACTCCTTTCGCGCATAGAAATACCCTATAAAGCTTCTTCCAAGATTTTATTTCAACGAAATAGCGAAGAATTCGTGACTTTTTGTTCTTCGGTTGGAATCGAACCAACGTATTCTATACACCGCGTGTAATATCTCTCGAATCGCGTCTTACGCTTATATCTCCCGTTTCGTTTATTTCTTTCTTCGTACACGTGTATTCATTGCCCACGAGAATTTCCAAAGCGGGAACGTCGTGGACCAGATGATCGTGCAAACTCGTCTAAAAAACTATGGAAGTCCTCTCACGGCAACGTTTGAAATTATTCTCTACTGGAACACATCGCGCGTCGGGTTGATTTACTGTTCGGGACGCAACGGTTGGACAATACACGACACCTGCGGCAAGACTATCCCGCGATGGAATATTCAAGTTACTCGTGTATACGTAAAACTCGAGAGAAGGAAGCGAACACGAAAAATCTACATTCGACTTTCGAATCGATTCAAATTATTTTCCCGTTTCATGATCGTCGTCGAATTAATATCCCGAGATTAAACGTTTAATGAATAATATCACGCCCGTTGATCTACTCGTTCGATCGAGCGATAAAAAATAATTGTTTCCCATAGACGTCGACGTGACGTTCGCATTGTATTTCTTATCGAAATCATGTAAATTCGTTTACCGTACGGCAGGTCGTGATTTTATCGCGGGTATCAACAAAATGTGAGACGAGAAACGAATTAGTGAGTCAAAGAACGAACGCACGTGCTTTTCGATACCTTCTCCTCTCTATCTTTCTACCTATACGTGCCATAATAATAATATTTAAGTTTTTTTTAAATACATATCTATGCCGCGCGAGCGTTCGATCTCTGTCGCAACGAGTTCGACAGAAGTGAGAGTACGCATTAGGCCGACGATCGGCTCACGAGGGATATATCGCTTCTCCGGGAGGGAAAGAGAGAGATGAAAAAAAATAAAATGATAATAAAAAAATTAAAAAAAATCTTGTTCGGCAGCCTCGAAGGAGAATCGATAACATTCCCGCACGACTATGTACCACGGGCTTCGGTAGTTCGGGGGAACCCCCGCTGACGCGCGTACCACGCGGCGAAACGACCGGTAGCGATCGTCCGGAGGAGAGCGAGAGAGAAAGAGCGAGCGGAGGAGGAAAAAAGGAGAAGACTTCGGTTACGCGTCGCGAGACTTCTTTATCGAAAATATCAATTGGACAACCAATTATATTCCTGGCTTACGAACATAAATCCGCGTTTTTAACTCCGTCCTTTTCCTCGTATCATCGGTGTTCCATATTCGGGGATGCAAATTCAAAGATCTTTCGTGTGGATAAAAAAGCAATCTATTTTTTTTTCTTAAGGGATGAATGTTTTTGTTTTCAATCGCTAGAACCGGATGAAGAATCGGCGTCGCTCTCGTCGCTCAGCCGTGGCTCTCGAATCTTGTACACGACGGACGCTGGTCTCATCGTCATCAGCACGTAAGTTCCCGCCGCGGTCTTCTTTATCCTGCCGAGCGAAAGTCCAACCTTGAGAACTTCGGTCACAGCCCGTTGGGCGTTAGTCTCGGTTATTCGCGAATTTCTCATGACGTAACGAACTATATCGCGAAACGACGCGCCCTCTACGTGCGAAATATCGCGAGGGTTCATCTCGATCGAATACAAATACGATTTAAAAACGTGAAATCGAAATTGTGGTTATTATTTTTGACAGAAACGAAGGAAAAAACAGTGACCAGTCGAGAAGTAAAAAGACGATCGATCTTTTTTTTCGTATATGAGAATTACGAGGCTAATACGCTAATTAAAGTCTAATTATTCCATGGTGACTCGGCTAATATGAAAATATATATCCTCGACGATTAAACGCGTCATGCGCCATCTCGGCGATTCCGCGACAAACTCTACATATATATTTCGCATTAATACATTTCCATACATATACACATATATATATATATGTAGGTAAAAGCGTATCGAATGAGGGTAGCCTCCCTCGTTACCGAGTACACAGAAGCCGACTAATTGGATTACGCTCGAAGAGCGAAAGAAAGAATGAAGGAGAGAGCGAGAGAGAAGCGACTCGCGAGCTCACGAAGGAATTCCCTCGGTCGACAAAAAGGTAAGAGGGTGGCCATCGAGCATCAGGATCGAGTTCTAACCGTGGTAAAGGATCGCGAGGAGGAGAGCATTAGTCGTAGCAAAAGCAGATCGAGGCAACGGATCGTCAAGGAGGGGCGTGGGGAGGAGAAAACCTAGCAGGAGGAAGAAAGCTGTAGTGCTCGGTCGTGAGCGCAATAACAGCAAGAAAGGCGAAGCACGCGGTATTATCCGCGAAGGACAAAGAGGACGGATGTATAACAGCGCGAGCATGCACGTATAGGCTTTATGGGTCGTATATTAATCCTATAATTGAGATATGGTGGGTCCGCCGGCAAAGCTGGTGCGGCAACACACGACGTCCTGTCTCCGTCTCTCTCTTTCTTTCTCTTCCTCTCTCTCTCTCTCTCTCTATGTCGCTCACGCAACGACCGACAACTCCGTGCGCAGTTCATCTCGACAAGAAGAGTCCTGAGAGACTGTTACGCGAGAAAGGCAGGAGAGATGGAAGTTTACGCCGTGTTCCGTCAATGTACGCCATTATCATTTCCTTTCTTTTTGTTCAATGCAATTTCTGACTCTTCAGCTTTTTTTTTCTAAATTCCTCAAACCGAAATCCAATAACAATTATATATTCCGGTCGATTTTTGCCTGCCCTTGAGTGCGACCTTCGATCGTTCCAAATCCCAATGTCGAATTCTCGAGTCCAAGTCGCCCGGTCGACATTTTTGATCGTGTTCTATCACTTTTTTTTCGTCATAAACTTGTCTCGAGAATGACGATGATGATGATGAAGAGTTGGAGGAGAAAAACGGAAGGAGAGACGAGGCGAAGTAAGCGGTTAAAGAACGCCGACGTGGTCGAGTACGAGGCTGAAGAAGACTCGGTGAACAGCTTTTGATTCCGCTGCGTTCGATTCAACCGGGAGCTCCCGCTAAGAGAGGAAGAAGTATCGACTCGAGTTTCTTCACCGGGGTTGGTACGGACGAAGAGGAGACCCCGCGAGTTCCGGATGAGAAGCCCGTGAGCGTTTTGCAACTCGCTCGGTTCATCCAATGCCAATGCGCGCCCGCGCATACACACACACAGACGTACACAAGCACGACGATAATTAGTGCCCCATCGGCAAGGCATAAGCCCCCGTGGACGTCTCTCCGCGGCTGTCGCTTAAGTTACGACTCGATTCGCCGGAACACCCGGTTATATAAAGACAGAAAGACACGACGAGTCTCGTCCCGCAACGCTGTGCGTACGAGAACACGACGCGAGAACTTTTTCATCTTACGCGAGAGCGTCGTTACCAATGAGACCAAGACCATTGCCAACGATACCAACACGAGATGAGAAATAATATTTAAAAATTGATTAAACATTTGCACCCGATCCGCTTCGATAAAAATGCTAATCTTGAAACAGTTTTTAACGAGATTCGTTTTTTTTCACTTTCGTCGATATGAAAAAAAGGAGAAAATTTTTTAAAAGTTTGTCGTTCGAGGAGATTTTTTTTAGATTCGAGACGAGGTTGTAATTAGTTCGAAACCACGGGAGTTGGATCGAAAAGTCGTGCGTGTCCCCACCAAGGTTGGGGAATAAAATATATCGAAATGTGTTCGAGAAGGATCGAAGAGGATAATTAGCGGGTAATCAGAGGGCATCGAGGGCTTCTCTCTCTCTCTCGGTCTTTCTGTTCCTTTCGCGCGGAGCTGTCGTTTAATTTATCACTGTGTATCTTCCGTGATACAGCGAGAGGAGGGTTGGGAAGGAAGGTTGAAGGAAAGAGAGATCCAAGCCGCCGATTATCATCGGACTGGCAACGCACACGTACGCGCGAGAGTGGCGCGAGTGCATTTCTTCTTCGGGGTCATCGCGCGAAATGAAGATCGATCGACATCGCGAGATACTTCTCTCTCTCTCTCTCGTTCGCCCGTTGCAGCTGCTCGAAAATTAAATAATCGGTTCAACACGACTCGAGATGAAGAAAAAAAGAAAATAACTACAAATTTTTACTTTCGCGCACCTTGCGAACGTAAAATTGTATTCCTCGTAACTCGAGCCAGCGTCAGATTGTTTTTTGTATTGTTCTCTATAATTACGACTCGACAAAAAATTCGACAAACAAAAAATCTTTTTTGTTTATTACCGCGACGATTTTCCGAAAAAAATATCAACAACGAGCGAGACAACAAGGACTGTCATAAAATTAGCTAATTATTTTCTCGAAAAGGACATTAAAATCATACAAAGCTGCGATTTGGACTAAAAATTCTGAACCATACCAAGATTTATCGTTACCTACTCATAAAATTGTCATTTGCCTCGTCGTCTCCTCGTAAAAACTGAAAGATCAGTCATTCTCCTCTTCGACCTAAAAAAAAGTCCTCAACAGGACATTTTGCGAGGCAAGAAAAATGAAACAAAAAATACGCCGGTTTTACATCTGTTCCGGTAACTGCGTCAAGTAGCTTCGTAACATTCTCGTTGGTCCGTGTCGAAGCGACGAGGGAGAGGAAGAGAGACAAAGAAAAAGAAGAAGAAAGGAAGAAGACCGTTCGATTCGAATTTAACAAGTCGAGCCTAACAAAAAAGTGAATAGCGCTTGTATTTTCCTGGCTCGCGGAGAAGTCAAGGTGAAAAGTGACTTTACGAAGTCGAGGGCAAAATAGCGCGGAGCCACGGATCAAATTGTGGAGTTCTCCGGACTTGTCCCGGAGGCGACTAGAACTCGCTTCTTTTTTTTTCTTCGTTTTAATTCCGGCCTTTTTTTGTCTCTTTTTCACTTTTTTTCGGCCATTTGTCTGTCGGCACTGAGCGCGAAGAAAACCAGGCGCGCAGGTGATACCACTTCGGCCTAATTGAAGGGGGAGGGAGAGTCGAGAGAGAGAGAGAGGAGAGCTCGGTGAGCTTCGGTAACGTATAATTATCGGGTAGAACAAGCCCGAGAATGTGGCGGCTCGAGCGAGAATAAAGACATTATACCACTGGTTTCTTTTGCGTTAACTCTCGTCAGTCTTCCCGTTCTCGCTCTCTCTCTCTCTCTCTCTCGCTCTATTTCTTCCTTTACTAGCGATCCTAACGTTTTTCCCCCATTACCGGCCAACGGAAACCGCCATCTTGGAAACTACCTACGTTTTAATTTTCCATTTTGAAAAATGTAACAACACTTTGAAGAATCGACATCGCCCGTGTTTAAAGAAAAATTGAAATATGCCCGACGTTAATTTCAGAATAATCGTAAATGACAAGAAACAGGATTTTTACGAAACATTATTTCTTACAGTCGAAGGGAACAAATGATAAAAAAAAGAAATGTATCATTAAATAAAATTGTTCCAGTTTTTGTGCGCGAGTGTGTTGCGTTACAAGAAAGTCAGACCTTTCTCGCTCCCGTAGCCTCGATAAGCTCTCACGTGTAATGTGTACACACGAACCGTACGTATCGACGTGTCGGCGAGAGGCGCGGGATTATAGGCGTCGAAGAGAATTCTCGGTGTAAACTTTAGTCATGGTCATGAGACGGGCGAGGGGAAAGGGGGAGGTTTATACGTGCTGCGCCGGTAGTAGCTCGGTGGTCTATCCCTTCGAACGATCGCTGTTACATAGCAAAAGAGCGTTTTGTACACCGGGTAAAGAGAGACGAGAGGATAGTAGGCGGTGCGAAAGACCCGTAAGAATCGGCGAAAGCTAAGATAGAACTCGCGGCCGTGGCCGCGAAGAAAAGCCTCGGCTGTTTTATTAATACACCGAAGGAGGTAAATACCGGTCTCGCTCAATCGCACGATTAATATCGCCCTCTACCTCGTGGAATTTCCGCGTAATATTGACATCGGAAGAAAAAAAACGTTGACGAGGTCAAGGTCGTGAATTACTAAAAACAAATTATTTTCAGCTTGAAAAAAAGTGCAACAAATTCCATCCTCCCTTACAGTCATGTTTCGAGCTAAATCGACGCTTGGCAAAATTATTGCCAAGCCCCAGGGTCGAAGTTACGGAGCACGAGGATTTTTTAACACCCTCGATTCCAGTTGGAAGTGTGGGAAACTCGCGTACGAACGCGAGCCGCCACAGTCGAAAGTACCTCGTGCTCGAGCAGAGGTGATGAAATTAAGGATCGTTAAATGAAAATTATAAGCGTTACCAGACGGATTCGCACTCTTTCGATGTGGATCATTGTTTTTTTGGGTCTTCCCTCGGTTAATCTCGAAGCGATATATCGAACCCTTTCATATGCTCCACACGCCGTATGTAGAAAAAAAAGCTGTATGGATATATATTTCCCTTCGTTATATATATATATATATATATATATAACTATGCGAAAGGGCAACATTACGGATACGTTTAACTCGGCCAGACTCGAATAAACTCACCGACCCTCATTAACATAACATCATTATTCTTATTATTATAACTATACTATTACCATAACTTCGGAATAATTCTGACGGTTTTACGATTCGCGCCGAAGCTTATATTATTTCACATACGAGTGTATATGCGCGCATGCGTTAATAAGAGGAAGACGAAAGTTTCACGGGGTGAGAAAGCGGGAGGATGCTTTGAAAAAAGAAATATATATATATATATATTATATCTCGAGGATCGGAGATGAGGCTATGCATGGCAGTAAAATATTAAGTACCGAGAGAAAAGAAATCTAATCGTTGCGTATAACAAAAAAAAACGAGAACACAGTAAAAAATGATTCTTCCTATCCATAAAATTATTACTGATTAATTAATCTCGGATCGTCTTAATTATCGTGGTTGATCTCATTGCCGGAGACTAATGAATCGAGATAAAAAGAAAAGGGAGATCTTGAATCGAGAGCAAGATCGATAGAACGAGTCTGACGAAAACGAAGAAAAAAAAAAAAAAGAAAAAAGAAACATGGAATTAAAAATAAATCGATGCAACAAAAATCGATATATCACGTGTGTACGATCGAACGCTTATTTTCTCAGAGATTCATGAAGTATCCGACACACTCCGGTGGGACTCGAGCGAAAAATACATAACGAGAGCCGTGGAATTCTCGTGGCGAAAGAAAAGTCCTCGAATCGCGAAGCGAAAAGAGGCCGATGCGCGATTGGCGTGTTTGCGTACATACCGCAAGGCCCATAAAACCATATAAGAATATCGTACTTCGGTACCTCGGACATACGTCGATCGTTTCATAAGGGGAAGCTGCTGGCACGTCTCGATTCAAATAAAAATGGGAATGAAAATAAAATGGAAAAAGAGACGAGTCGGAATATCCAGGGCTGAATCGTTCGAGCAGATCTAGTGGGAAACTAGTCGTCGAGAATATCCTCTAGCCTTCCACACACACACACAAATATATGTATATAGATATTTATACCTATACGTGTGTAATACGACGAGGGAGAGTACCGTGTACCAAACCATTACCATATCAAACGCCAAGTTGGCGCAGTTACCATAATTTTCGCTATCGCCAAGCATCTTATAAGACTCAACGCAAATAAGTGTGTGGTATACGTCGTGCAGTGGCAGTGCGAGAAGCAAGAGGTACGGTGTTCTATCTATGAAAACTCGGAACGAAACGGAGACAGAGAGAGAGAGAGTGAAAAAAAGAGAGACGACAGATGGATAGATTTAGAGAATTTGTTAACTAACACAAACTTGGCAATAACAAATTACATGTAATAATAATTTACAGGTCGAGTGTCTTGGAACGACTCTAATTTTCCAAGTGTCTTCGAGTGTCGAGTGACCCTGCACCGACTTTAGTTTATAACCCGATGTAACCATGTAGGAAATGGTACGTAGTAAAATAAACGTGCGTAGCCCTCGTAGCAACAGTGCTGTTGGTGTTATTGCGTAACGTGTCTAGAGCCCAAAGTGTTGCCAAGGCGAGAAAGAAGTTCTGGTCAGGAGCGTTACCATTACCATCGATGCCGATGTTACCATCGCTTACGTTATCCTATCGCGTCGTAAATTTCGTAACGGGTGCTCGGTTCTCTCTCCCGTACGTATAGAAACAGAATTGCCGGCTTGTGTTTGCGCTACCATAGTAGCTGAAGGGAATCATTGCGGTTGAGGTTGGTGTAACAGCGAGTAATAGGCGAGCGTGTATACACGATAGTAAAACGAAGCTTTTCTTAGCTAGACCGAGTATTCCGATATCCATCCCCTTCTCGCCGTTATTACTATTTTTTGTACGTCGCTCGAGAGAGCGAGAGGCAGAGAGAGGTATAACAGCTTACGCTTATTTTATTCACACTCGTGCAACGACGATCGAATCCAAATGGCACGGAGAACGAAATTTTCAGAGATTTTTTTTTAAACAATAAAATATTTCCGATCGATGATCGAACCTATCGTCAATTTTTCATCGATCGTGTTCGTTGTATACGGTGTGTGTATGTGTGTGTCTCGCGAGCTAAATCGGTCGTGCAAAATCTCGTCGTCGTGCTGTCCAACATCCTACCGTTTCTATATCGTCGTAGCGTACCCCGGTGTATATCGCGGTTAAGTGGAGGTTATCGCGAGGTCCGGTCGACGAGACCGCGAGCGCTTTGTCGTCTTATCGAAGGCACGCGAGAGGGGTCTCTCCCTCAAGCCCACCCTCTCACCCCACCGCACGTTCCCTCGGTTCCTCTTACTTCTCTCTTTTCTCGTAAGTTCTTAACCACCCTCGTCATGCACGGCTTTTACCAGCTCCGATTACGTGTCGTGCACCAATTCTTATCGCTCGACCGAGCCACTCGTGACCACTTGCCAATGTTTTACCCTTGCTTGTGTATACATACATTTGTCAATACGAATTATTACCAAAAAAAAGTAAAATTCTCGATATTAAAATATCAGATTTATCCGATAAATCAATTTTTTTTGTTATCAACCTTTGTCAATATTTCTTTCCTCTCACTAATCCTTGCGGACTCAAGGGTCAAGACATCGAGGATCACGCACGAACGTTTAAGAAAAATTGAGCATAATATTCGACGGATAAATCTTATCACGGGGTCAAACTCGTGGAGAGCATGACATCGGATCGAATAAAATTCATATAATTATTGGACTCTCGATGAGGATTTAGAGCCACCCTCGCATCGCGTACGTGTTTTCCACCTTCGTAGTACGAACATTATTCAGCTATTCGAGCTCGGCAAATGCCTAACATACACGTTATATAGATATAGATGTGTGGAGCTTGTAGCGTAGCCAGTAGGTGTACCTTTCTTTGCGTTTATACTTGTAACCAACGCATAGTTCAAGTACGAAGCCCTCTCGACGAGAGGCCTTCGCTAGGTAAGTGCGTAAGGAAATTACACACGCGGTCTCGTACACACGTAAATCACGCTCCTCGGAGTCGCGCGAGCGGGACTTTTGCTCGCTGCACGCTTATATATTAGTGACTGTATGTATAAGCGTACACGCACATACACAGACATTACGATGTATCTTTCTCGCTCGCTCATGCGAGATCTCTTACACGGACAAACCCGTTGTTACCCCCTCCCACAGCCAATTATCTTTCTGCCCCTTTCCTTCGATCTTCCTCTTGTCCCTTCTATTCGTATGTATACACGTATACACCGCGTGTAGACAGCCCGGTGGAGTTCTCGCATGGAAGAGATGCCGATTTTTCTAAGCGAGTTCATCGTCTCCCTCCTCCATCTGCCCGCTAACTTCGCATTTCTCTTACTGCGAGTTCGAGTAAACTGTATAGATATATAGCTCGAACGAGATCGTCGGAACTACGGTAAGAAGGTGAACGGGATCTTTCGAGATTCATAGATCTTACGGAGGTAACGATTAAGTCTTATCGCTCGATGAACTAATTTTCATTTTTTTTTCTCATCGTTGAGAGGAGCAATTTATACGTTTTGTGAGTATTTAATTATTTAATTAAATAGTTTTTATTTCTAGGTTTTACATTGCGGTATTTCGTTAACGCAATCGTCGTCAAGATACATTCTAGGCCACGAATAAATAATTCATTTTTCTCTCGATTCATTGAAATCAAATCTTTTTCTTTCCTTTCTCCCTGGTCTCCACCCCACCTCCTTTCTTCTTCCTCGTTCGTGCCTGTAAATCTTGATTCCGGCGACGGATTACACAAGAGTGAAAAATTGTGGCGATGCACACACGCGCTTCTATGTATACCTAGAGACGCGATGCTTATACAAAGTTCTCACCGTAACTCCTCGTGGTATTATAATATACTGGCGTGTATAATAGCGTGGTGTATGTACTAATGCTACGAGAGAAAGAGAGAGAGAGAGAGAGAGAGAGAGAAGAGCGATATCGTTATCGGAGACCTCGAATCTGGTGCGTACAGAATTCCGAAACGTCCGAGTGAACAAATGGACGCCACCGAGGTCGACCGGCTGCTCCTTCTGGTTCTTCTTCCTCTTCTTCTTCTTCTTCTTCTTCTTCTTCTTCTCTCGAGTTCTTCCTTCTGTCCGTCGGTTCTCTTCGCCTTCGAGTCCCTCAGTCGTTCGCGCCAGCGTTTTCACCGATCGACCGCGATCGACCGGACGCGAAGAACTCGCTTGAGTCTCTCCGGCTCTCTCCGGCTCGATCGGACGAGCCCACCCGCGAGACTTAGGCCTCTCTCTCTCTCTCTCTCTTTCCCTCTCGCGCGCGCGCGAACGTTCGCAGCCCCCTCGAGGCATTGGAACTCACGCACTTCGACGCCGATTATTTCTCACACGTTTCGACCGTATCGCGAACGTCTCGTCTCTTCTTTCATTATCGATTCGTAAAATTTGTGATATTTTGTTACACAAATTTCCCAATATATTTATGAAAATTAGGAAATTTTTTGAAAATTTATAAAAACATAAAAATATACGAATTTTTATACTAATACAGTGTTCAGGGGTGAGGAGCGATTCGCAGGAACTGCTAGAGGGCGTTCTTCGAAGATCGGCGATCTCCAGAGGCTGGTAAGAGCCGGATCCCGAGAAAAAAATAAAATGAAGCTCAAGAGAGAGAGAGAGAGAGAGGGAGAGCCTGGAATCAATATTGTTGGATTGCTTCGATAACGCCTCGTAAATATAATAAAATCTCTCTCGCTGCGATCTTCCCGTGGGGGTGTTTTGTTTTCGGTCCTGTTTTCGTGTGGTCGTGGCTGTACAACTGATTTTCTTCTTCCTTTTCTCTAGTTTATTTTTTTTCACTAAATATTTTTTGTTCCTTCCGTTCTTCTCTTCCCGAGGTACTCTCGTTGCTTCCAGGGCTTTTTTGCCAACCGGCCGGGAGATACTATTGGCCGATCTTCGCCACCAAATTCTCTCACACCGTTTCTCGCTTATCTCGTCGTTCCATTATTATTATTATTATTATCATTATTATCAGCATCATCGTCCATATTATTATTCAGCCTCCTTCGAAAAAATTCAACGAACCATAAATAATCCATACGCGTTATATATATTATCCTGGTGAATCATGGTTCGCTTCCAGCGTGGTTCGTTAATCGATCACTTAATTCCGGTGGATCGGACAAATTTGCATACGTCCGGAAAGATACGAGGATTTCGGTTGTATTTTCGATTTGGAAACAAACCCAAAAGTTTGTCCGAAAGGAAAAGGGCCGGGTTGTCCTTTGATGAAAACGCATCCTGCGTACGTCACGCCATATCCTACGGGATGCGCCCTATTCTCACTCCCACCATGGTCGAAGCGCCGTGTGGCAGCGAGCTAGGTCTCGCGTGCAGTCGAAGCACCCGTAGTGTTCTCGCTCGCGCGCGCGCATGTATACCGCACGCACACCGAAACAGGAAAGACAGCGAGAGAGAGCGAGAGAGAGAGAGAAGAGAAGGCCAGGGTAGCAGGCAAGAGAAGCCTGAACACCGGGCAGTCAGGCAACAGCCGTGCGAACGAGCGCTTCGACCTGGCCAAGCGCGACACGGAATAGCGGGTGTGCGCGCCGACTCCTGTTTTATTCGTTCGAGAATCTCTCGAGGTTTTGTCACCGCGTAACGCACGTCTCGCCAAGATCCAACTTCCCCTCGTTTCACCCGTCGCGAATTCCTTCGTCGTTGCGACAAAACCGACCTGAAAACTTATACGGGAAAGGATATTCTTCTTTCGCGCGTCGAAAAAGATAACGTATAGATATATATGTGAAAGGAGAGAGAGAGAGGGAGAGAAGAATCGCAAAGGGCGCCAGGACCGGTGCGTGCGTGTGGTCTCTTCTTTCGCGATCGAACCAACCCCGCGATCCCAAAGGGTTTTCGTCAACGTCGTACGAGAAATGCTTTTTATTTATTGATAATTTTTTTCACGTCGATCGCGGTTTTCCATCGTGATTAATACGCACGAGTGATCTTTCGCGAATGTGTCGAATAACGAGGATCGTTATGTGAGAGAGGGAGAAACGAGACGGAGGAAAGATTCGACGAAGCGAGAGAAAAAGAAGTTCTATGCGAAAAAATTATTCGCTCATTTTTATTTTCGATCGTAATACAAAGGAGTATTATAGATCCTTAAAAGCTGCAGGATACGCCGATACGGACCCGAGTGTATCGGCAAGAAATTCTCCCTCTCTCTCTCACTCCGTTCTCGTATTAATTCGAGAAATGCCCTATCAATATTTATAAAGCCGCGACGTGGACGTTGAAACGAACGAAAAGTACGAAACTACCGCCGCCGCTGCGGCAAGGACGAAGAAACGTCAAAGGATTATTGTGAAAGGACGAAAGAAACGTCTTGATCATTTTCATCGGCGTGCGACGAATATTTGCGGACGAGGAGGAGGATGAATTGAATTCCAATAAATTATCGACGATCAAAATTTCTTTCTTTCATATTCTCTCTCTCACTCTCGCTCTCGCTCGCCCATGCTTCTTTCCTTATTCTTCTACTATCTTTATGGTTCCTAAAAGTGTGTGTTGTATGTGCGCGTGTGCTGGTTCTTATTTATTGGCAAGTGGCGCCCCCGACGCGAGGTGAGTTCAACGTCGGCGCAGACGATGTCGTTCGCGTATAAACCTCGCTACGACCAACGAAGTCGTCGCGTACGTCGCGACGACTCGACCACCTTTCGTCACTTCGAATTATCAAAAATTACGAAATTACCCAATTTCTCATGATTCTTGACTCTCGCCTATCGAACAATACGCGCGCGTGTCGCTATTCTTCGTGCGAACAAAAAATAAACACAATAACACAAAGTCCCTTATCTCGATCGAGCGAATTGAGTTATTAAGCCGATGGCTAAACGAGAATAAGCTTTATATCGCCAAGTTCCTCGTGGCACGTGACGGCGCGAGTGAGAAAGGGAGCTGCAAAAAAAACCGTAAAAATAAATAAAGAATAAACCGCTCTCGAGCGTGTGCGGCGCGGTACGAAGCAAAAGCATTCGCGAGTGAGATATTCCGGCGGGATAGTTCGCGTGTGTCGCGGTCGTTTTCGCACGGATCTGTGGGAAGCGACGCGAGGGAGAGAGAGAGAAAGAGAGAGAGAATCAAGGATTTAAAGGAAAGAAAAAGGGGAAAAAAAACACGGCGCACACAGTGAACTCGACTCTACTATCGCCACACGGCAGCCGTGGCAGCAACAACGGCAACACGGCAACTCGAATTACTGCGTTTGCAGCAGACCGGCCGGAAATTGCAGTATGGAGGACATGAGTGTAAGTAAAACGCCCCCACCGATCGAGGGAGGGGGGCAAAAGTCTCTCGCACTCGCGCACTGGCGCACTCGCAACGCAACGAGGCACCACCGTACGACGTCCGACCGTTTTATTAGTCATATATCCAGGTAGCTATAACACGCGGCTGTATATCCACCGAGTGTGTATACTTTGATACTATACCTGCCAATCATCCTTCCTGCCAATGTTGCAGGAGGAGAGGGGAAACATCATTTTATTTACGAATAAAAAAACAAATAAAAACGTATCTATAATGCCGTGTCATCAGTAAGATCGAAGGAAATTGAAGGGATGGATGGAAGAAAGGGCGTGGAATAAACGCAAAAGGGTGAAATCCTTTCAAGGCTATGTCCCAATCCTAAATTTTGTCAATTTATTTTGTTCAACATTCGTAACAACACGCTCCTGGTTCCCAGAGATTTGATAACATAAACGAACAAACGTTCTTTCATACCCACACAATGGATTCGACATTGGCATTACTCCAACGCTTCTCACAAAAAAAAAACTAGGAGAAAGAAATCATTTTTTAACGCACGCAGAAATGTGCGAGAAGCATATTACATAATGGCGCGATAAATCGTTTTCGAAAGCTTTCTTTATTCGGCGCCGGATCGTTTAGACTGGATGGATAGAATCGCGAACCTGTGTCGGCTTCTACGATGAGAAAGGTGAAAAGAAGAAATATGAAAAAGATATAAAAAAAGAAATATATATATATATATATAGAAGTGGTCGATTATAGAAGGCAATGGGTGGCGGTCTAAGAAGCGAAACACACTCGCGCGAACGTTTAACGCTCGCGTGGCCGCGGGCGTATTAGCCGAAGGATTCGTTCTTCGAGCGCGATTGCGGACTCTTCCCCTTTTTCACGAAAGAAAACCACGCGAGGAGAGTCGAAGGAGTCCGCGGCCGGTGGTTCGCTGATCCTTGCGGACGGACAATGAGCCCGAGATTGCATATTGTTGTTTATATTTACGCGCCGCGGCATAAATCTTCGTTTAACTCGCATTCACGGGAGTCCTTAGGTGCCGGCTTCTTACACCGTCCTCCTCGACTCGATACTGTACCTTGTATATATACATAGCTGTTGCAAGCTTAGAGAAGTTACGTTACGTGCGTAGGTACGCGCTGACTTACCGGGCACGCATTTGCGCCGGCCTTTAGAATTGCCTGACGTTACAGCGTGTCTAGAAACTCCGCACAATAACGTAGGTACGTAAAATATATCTATCAACCTTCTACGTTAAAAATTCAAGGTCGATTTCGCTCTGTAAATTTAACAAAAAGCAAGATAAAAGGACAAATGTTTGATTGCGTTTGTAAAAAAAAAACGGAGTGCGCGTTGAAGCAAGGCTAGATTACGTTGCGTATGAAAGTCGTGCGGTGTGTGTTTCGCACATCTCGCGATCGAGACGCATACCGCAGGCGCAAAAGGATTATGGTAGAGTGGGGGAGGGGGAAGAGGGTGAAAGAGGGGACGGGGGTTCGTCACGGATAACGCGCGGTCTTCATTAAACCCTAAGCGCTCTTTGCGTGCTGGCCGACCATTAAGAGATGCCCCGGACCGGCCTACAACTAATTTGTACTGTAAATGAGATCCGAGGAACGCGCGAGCCGACTTACCATCTTTCTCTCTCTCTCTCTCTTTCTTATTCACGACGCCTAGGGAATGTGCGAGAGAACGAGACAGAGAGAACCTCCTCGGAGAAGTCGTTCTCGAGAAAGGCGAGAGACAGATATACGCTCGCGCACGAATATGTGTTTTGCCTCGAAGCGAGACGAGCAAAGTGCACGAGAGAAACGAAATCGCGTATGCGGAATCGTTTCCTCGCTTCGATTGTTACGAACCGTGAACTACCTGCTGTATTCGTTGTGCTAGAAATTCGAAAAGTCGTTATAAAAATAATAATTGACAAAAAATAATTATCAAACAAATTCATAAATTAGAAAAAAATTGTTTGTATTGGATGAATATTGTCAAGAGATGGAATTCTAAGGGAAAGGATCGGAGGAAGAAGGCGGGAAACGAAGAAGTGCAGCACGCCCTTAGAAGTCGACGAGTGTCGTGCAATGTGCATCGCGACACGCGTATCCCCCCCTCTTAATCTCTCTCCCTCTCACACTAACGTGCAGTCGCAACGAGTAACAGCACGGCCCTCGAGAATCCGGGAGAGGATCGAGAGCCCTTTCTCTCTCTCTCTCTCGCTCAACACATATCGTCGTCGAGATAAATCTACGTCGCGATCTCCCTGCCGCGAAATACGTTATATCCTTTTGCATCGAGACTCTCCGCACTCGTTCGCGCCGCTTCAGAACTATTTTTATTATTTTTCTGTTCATTTAAAAAAAAAATTTCCTTTTTTTTCGTCCCATTTCAAGCGCGAACGATCTTTTCGCCGTTTCGCGAATTCAGTCACCGGCGGATCTCCCAAATATGGAGACGATAATTCAATTAGAACGCCGAGGGACATTTTTACGATACGCGGACACATGTGCAAATCGTGTTTTTTTTGTTTGATTTGAATTCTTTGTTTTTCTTTGGCTTTCGATGGCTCGAGGGGTGTGAAAAGTTTTGAACAAGTTGATTATTCGATGACAAGGATGATTCTTACACGCTCGTGGCATTTTATCGCGTACGCCTCTTGAATGATTTTTCTTCTTTTTTTATTTTTTGAGAAAGAAGCCTCGTACTGGAATTACGTCTGTAACATTGTAATATAGCCGCGTGTGTAGTCTACCCCGGGGCGAATCGATCGATCACGATTCCACGGTAACTCTCATACGTGCCTATATACACCGCGCAACTAACCGCAAACGCACCTAGATATTATACGAAAAGCTGGTGCATTACTATCGCAGCGGGTAACGGTGAGCTCGTGTTCACCTTTACGCTTCGTTGTACCTGAAATTGCCGGCTAATTCGCCTATGAAGATTTTTTTTATGTTTTTTTCCCCCAGATATTGCAAAATATTTAAAACGAATGGTTGCGAACGAATGAATAGAGAATTTTGACAATATATGTAATTTATGAAATTAAATTTTTTTATTGCAATTGTAAAATTTATATTTTCTTATTATAAGGAAAAGCACGGTAATAATATTCCGGTCCATTTATCTAATAACAACGACTGTAGTCGAAGTAAATTCTTGGAACGACGAAATAAGAGGCGTAAGAGCATCCCCACAAACATAAACTTGGCATACGTATATACAGGGTGAATTTTATAGGGTGTAACAGGCTTTATTTTAAGGTAGATGGGATCATTACAAACAAAAGTTGCGAATATACATTGGGGATATTTTTAATAGTTTACGAGATATCAATTTTTAAAGTTGAGCCAATCAGAGCGCGCCGAGGAGCATTGGACCCGCCCACTTCCACTCCAGCCGTAGAGATAGCACCGTGTAGGGCGTTACATTTGGAGTTGCAAAATTCAGAGCAGTCAATTTTATTTATTATATTATTACGCAGTCATTTTTATTTCTCGAGCATTGAATGCTAGGGAGGGGAGTGGGCGGCGCCAACGCTTCTGGTCGCGCTCTGATTGGACCAACTTCAAAAATTCATATCTCGCAAACTATTACAAATATCCCGAATGTATATTTGCAACTTTTGTTTGTAATGATCCCATCTACCTTAGAATAAAGCCTGTTACACCTTATGAAATTCACCCTGTATATATAAGGTTCACATATGTGTACATACTATATAAGGATATAATGATAATATATGCAAGCAGCAGGGTTACGTGCTGGCGTAGTCGATGGTCGAGCCTGAATCCTTGCATAGAACGTATCGAAGCTTCGTACATAGCCGATAGAAGCCGCCAGTGTGGGAATAAGAGATGAAGAGAGATGGAAAATTCAAGATGATGGCTTGAACCAAGGTGAAGGAAGCTGCAGAAGCAACAGATGAAAAGAAAAAGCAGCAAAAGTAGAGGAAGAAGAAGAAGAAGAAGAAGCGAGAGAAGAAGCTGGTGGCTGGCTGTGGCTGCTCGAATATTCAAACGACGACGTCGCTTTAAACGTCCGACAGCGGTAATCGCGCTGGTAATCGTTTCCCCGTAATCGTTCGTCTCTCTTTTCTCTTCTTTCTATCGTTTTTCCCCACTTTCGAGACCCTACGACTGACACGTGTATACGCAACGTACGTATATGGTTAAAATTTAATGCCGAGAGTACGTATGTATTCGCACGAATTCTCGATGATGAAGAGGAGACAGCGGGAGAGCGCTAGAATCGAGATACGAATTAAGCACGAAGAAACGTTTAATGTATTTTCGGTCTTAATAACGCAAATTGCCACGAGTTTCATGCGCTAGAACATTTCTCGCGAAAGAACGAGAATATCTCAGTTAAAATATTGCTGGAGAATAATGTGATCGAATTGAGAAAAAAAACAATTTTGCGAGCAAACGAATTTACAGCAATTTTTTATTTTTTTTTTCTAAAGTTCCAGAATTGTAAAAACGTACTGTCGACATGGGAGCTACTCGAGCCCTATTCCACAATCCTGTTTCGGATCAAGGCGATCGCCCTAGGGGCATCTCTTACCGGAGGGATAATTAATAATAATTGCAAAAAAATCTCCCATATCGAATCGAACCAGTATGTATACCGCGTATGTGTGTGCGAGAGTATTTTACAATATACGACTATGTTGTATTATTTATATGGGACGAGTGTATATCTTCATTAAAATCGCAGTATCACGTACGTGCCTCGCGTGTACTTAATAATTGAACGTACCGATCGATAAATGCAAAATAATCGTTGTGCGCGACGTGTGTGTGCCACGGGGACTTTAATTATCCCCTCTGACGAGTAATTGGTACTCTAACGCTGTCTCGATAGCCGTTTGACGTCGTTCAACCTACCACGTGCGTTCTCACAATCGAACACCGAGAGCTTGAAATTGTCCTACGTAACGAATTTTAATTTCCCGAATTAAGAATCTTTCATTGTTATTTTTAAATAATATATCGCATAATTTCTAAGCTCTGACGTATTACAAAATGTGCAAAAATTTTAGATTAATTCATATGTTTTTAAAAATATTGTTGTGCATGTGGAAATTATGAAAGGAACGCGTATAACGAATTACGCTCTGTAACACAGGCTGCTAGGAAGAACGAGGATAAGGAGAAGAGAGAGAGAGAGACGTAAAATAGTGGCTGCTGTGGGTCTCTTACCCCTCCGAGACCTATGCACTTCGACCCCCCGCTGTACATCGAACAGCTCCGCGAGATAGGTTTATTACACGACTCGCGCCAACGCGGCACGGGCGATGATGAATCTTTCGGTAAAAGAGATATTTCTATTACGAACAATCATCCTTCTCAGCCTTTCCTTCAACGGAAGGTAAAAATCATTTTTGTGTTAAAAACGTTTTATTACAAAGGAAAAAGGGGGGATAAAACGAAAAAGAAACAACCCAAGGGAGGTACGTGAATTCAGAAGAATTGAGCGGAAAAGAAGGAGAGGGAAATAGTAGCTACAAAGGAAAGAGGGAGAAAGATAGAAGAGATATAAGGAAGTATCCCTCGGCACACAGCTGAACTATAATCGGTTACACGAAGAAATCAAGCGAGTAGAATCAACGGTTGCCACTAATTTTCTCCTCATTACGGTTCAATGCGTTTCCACACCTTGCAGTATGTCTATACTCGGTATATAACACACCAAGGTCTGCGTATACACATATGGAGCATTCCGGATGAAATAACAATAATTATATGCGAGAGGGAGTATTCTCACTCATGCATGGCTATGTACGTTGGATATTTCATTTCGAATATGTATTTACAATTATTATCAAGTCCACTGACCGAGTTTAACTCGCCGGATGTCAATGAGAGAAAAAGTCAATGGGACTCAACTTTAGCTGACCAGTCGTAACTTTTCCCTATTTAAATTATTTCACGACAGATTGAAATAAACAAAATTAGACGATGGATACAACTTGGTAAAATTGAATCGGAAGACCCCATACATATATATATACATAACGTTGCACTTCTCCGGTCTTTGAACAGTGTGCAATCTCGTTAACGGGGGATCCGGGAGAGTGCGCAACTATACACGCAGAAAATCTTCGTAGAGAACGGTACATCGGCGAGAGATAGGGGGCATATCGGTTTTATCGCTTGGGATCGATAGGCATTCCGTTTTTATGCGAAAGCCTCGTGGGATGGATAATAGAAATACAAATAAAAAAGGAAAAGAGAGAAGACGAACAGTAAGAAATGATTAGACGAGAATTGTAGAAAGATTATATCAGAAGTGTAGACGAAGTTTATGTTATTTTTTTGTTTGTAACTATACGCGGGATAGTTGTGTACTTCATAACGAGATTCCACGCAAATTATATACATTTGAAAAGGCGCGAGCTACGAAACGGCAAAGGGATGAGAATCCTTCGGGGTATACGTGGCTATCCACCCCGGAAGCTTATAAATCCAATTATTTCACCTGCCGGAGCGTGAATACAATTTTCTTCAAGTTTGATGAAGCGCTCGTTGGGCCGGTAGTAACGGAGATTAAAATATAATTCGAAGAGGTTTCTTTCCCCTCTGGGTCGTGAAAATTGCACAACACCATGAAAAATTGGTAGAACGTTCCTTTTATCTTGATTTTTTTACGATCAAAGTCTTTAATGAAAAACTGATCGGTAATTAATAAAAAGTATGGATTAAAAATTTCAAGGAGAAGAAAAATGTCGAATCATTAAATATAAAAATTGTAATACATCGCATGACAAATTAGCCGTAAGAAAGAAATGAAAAAAAAAGTGCTGGGAGGAATGAAGACGTTCTCGGGTCTCGTTCCATCAGGACCAAAGGGGGATACGTGGGAGGGCAAGTACGTCTCCTCGGGGCGAGCGTATATATAACCTCGGCGCCATTTTTCCTCCCCCATCCTGCTCTACAGTTTTTTTTCTCTCTCTCTCGAGGCCCGGGGTGGCGCATAAGGCGAGATAGGATGAAAGGTGCCGCGGATTCTCGGACGCGGAAAGAGCGAAAGACTGGATAAACGACGAGGATTCGAGCAACACGATGAGAGAGAGAAAAAAAGAGAGTGAAAGGGAGAGAAATGAGATAGAGGAAAGGAAGAAAGAAAGATAATTCCTTTTCACGTTTCGATGGACTGTATTTAGGCGCTTTCGTCTGCTCCAATATCCAAGATACTCTTACCACTTTGCTTAACTACCTACGATGAGCTCTCACCATCCAGAAACTGTATTCTCTACGAGAGGGTGTCGATTACCCCACTCAAGAATTTTCTGCTCCCCTCCCTGACTCGTAATCCTATCCATGGACTCCTTTTCCCCAGGATCAATCCTGAGAAACGAAATATGCCAAGAGAAAATGGTTTTTGGGAATTGTCCTTTTTTTAAGCCCTAAAGAATGTGTCCATTGATAACGTTTGTTTTTGTTATCTTCTCTTGAAATACTTTCACTGAAATTTGACATAATTCACAAATTTCTGTGGTACGAGCTCTGACGAAGCTCAGATAAAAAGTTGGGCCTTCGGGAGGACTAGGATTTTTTTATTTGACGAAGATTGGAGTATTTCTTTTTTTGCTCGGACTAACGAGATGGTTCGCGGGAGTGCGCGCGCGGCTCGTTTCATTTCTAGTTTTGGGAATCCGTGGAGGCATCTGCGCTGCTTGGGTTTTGAGCATTTTATACCGAGGGAAGAGAAGGCGAGAGAGAGAGAGAGAGAGAGAGAGTGCAAACCATGGCCTCCGTCTCGGCCACTGCGAGGATATAATGGCGCTCATAAAACGACCGTAAAACGTCCTCTCACGGTGCCTCATCCGCCTTCTTATAAACACCACTGGATCGTAAACACTCAAATTTATCGCGAGTCTCCCGGTCTGCTCTCGATAAGTGCAAGTATCTCTCCTCTCTCTCCCTCGTTTTTCCACCTCCTTCGCATAATTCCCGATATATTCGTATTCGTATCGAACGACTTCGAAACGAGGAAGGAGAGAACTAAAAATCGGCCGATCGATCGGATCTTCGCGGACGTGTGAAAAATGCCTCTTTAAAAATCTCAATTCTTCGATAAAACCTTCGTAAAACAATAAAAAAAATACATTTTTTTATTGAAAATATCGAATCCTTTCTCGTTTAGTAATTTCCCAATTATTCACGAAATCGAACTCTAACCGGTCTTTTCTCTCCTTATTTCAGCAGTTTCAACCTCTCGCTCCTTTCTCATTCTCTTAACTCGCTTGGAAGTCGTGAAACGCGAGTTAAAAAGGAAAAATAAATGGCGAACATACCGAAAAAAATGTTTTTCGCCTCCTCAATCCCAACCCCTTCGCAATGTTTCGCGGCAAATTCTACGTTAGTGCCGGGATCGAGATGAAAAAAAGAAAGAAACTTTACGACGTGTAGGCACAAGGCTACAACATATTTCGAGCTCATTGATTTATCGACTGGATTATAAATTCCCGAATGTCCCACGCTGTGATCTTGGTACAGGTTCGACGAAAGGTCAGAAGAAAAGAGGAAGAAGAAGAAGAAAAAACGAAGCAAATCGATCAAGGCGAATATAAAATTTGGATATTAAGTTTTTTTCCGCGCGATCTTCATCGATTTTTTGCCAGATATCGGGAAGATCGTTAAAAAAAATCGTACGATCATATAAATAATCCATTATAAATGCTAATATGACGAATTATTTCCGTTCCCGCGGCACCTTAATTTTTATTTTATTTATATCTATATCTATCGTTCGAACATTTAAACACGGATCTCCCTCGTGCTTTCTCGCTCGACGCTCGGTATCGCGTGGCCTATGCATACGCGCGTGCGCCACACAAGAGGCGAGCATGAGTAGTTAATAAAGATATACCGGCGAGTCGTATATAACCAGCGGGTCATTTTTACGTTTGAATAAAAGCCGCTTAATTTAAAGAGTGATTTTAACGATCGACGATAAATTTTCAAACTACCGATCGGAGTCGCCTCGGCTGCTCCCGCTTTCTCCAATTATTTCACCCGATTTGAATTGCAACTGCGAAATTCCGTTAGAATAAATATCTATTTATACACAAGAAATATATCAAACGATTAAACAAAAAATATCTCGCAAAAGCTTAAACGTCGATTTAAAAATAAAACGAGTGACATGATTTTG
Source organism: Netelia fuscicornis (assembly GCA_946811545.1). Taxonomy (NCBI): domain Eukaryota; kingdom Metazoa; phylum Arthropoda; class Insecta; order Hymenoptera; family Ichneumonidae; genus Netelia; species Netelia fuscicornis. Next base: position 41,328,515 of record OX328015.1, read on the forward strand.
TTTGTTTTCTTCTTTTACCTTTTAGACGAAACAGTTTTTAAATGAAACGATCCGGATGAAAGTTACGAGGACGAAAAATGAGGTTATTTTTTTTTTGAGATATTATTTCTTCGTTAATTCTTCGTACGGTGTTTTGGGTTGATGATTGTGATCGAGGGAGGGAAGCTCTCAGCACCCGGTCAATGAGAAAAGAAGCGAGGTGTCCGTACGTCTGTCCATCTTTACGCGTATATACCGCGGAGCCGCCGGTCTCTTTCGCTCGTGTCCGTATAACGAAAAAAAAAAGTTTCTCAATTCCCATGCAAATCAGCCAATTTATATCTCGCTGACGGTCGCCCAAAACGATTAGGTTAATGCTGGCTCTCGTAGCGTCGAGAGCTCGCGTTCTCGTTGAGGCGACAGCCCGGGACGAGAAGATAACCCGCGCGTTCGCTACGTAAAATCCTGTTTTCGATGATCTTACCGATCTTTTTAGGGACGTTCGAGACCCGCGACCGGCCACTTACAACGCCGATATTAATTTTTTCTATACACACATTCGGCGCTTAATGATGAAAATTATACCTCGACGTATCACATTTTTTCAAATCGATGAAATCTGACGTGAGAATATCTTGTTTTTTGTGCACTTTGCCTCCGAGACTTTGCGAAGAAAAAGGATTTTAAATGTATTCAATGCTACACAGAAAGAAAAATAAGAAATTTTATCATTATTACTCGTTTTATCGAGGCAACATTGAAACTAAAAGTAAAGAGTAGCGATTAAAGAAGATTTTTTTGTTTGTTTTAACATCTCGATAGAATCGTTCGTAATTACGTTCTTCGTATAATTTCGTTCGAGTGGAACGTTCACGTTTCGTTTCTCGCAACGGCAGGTGAGGTTTGGTCCGTTTTCGCGGAGCGAAGCCTCTTATTTGAGTTTTTCTTCGAGCGCGCTTGGCCAAGAAAGAAAAGAATTCGATAATCGTTGCATGGAGGAGGGAGGGAATTCAACCGAAGAATTTTTCCCTCCATACGCAACAATTTCGCTCGCCGGGATTGAGACACTAGCGACGACGCTCGCGGTGCCACGATTAATAGTTGGACGTGCTTGGCGGTGGGTCGAATTTCTTTTTCTCACATCCGATCTTTTTCTTACTCTCCTTCTCTCTCTCTCCCGCGCGCGCGCGCGTTATCGTTTCCCGGGACTTTCCGTCGTTTCGTCGTGGCTCCACTTTTTTCAACTCCTCGTCCATCCAATCCCGTACCATCCTCCTCGCTGGAACGTCAGGAATCGCGAAATTTTTCTTCCGTCTCGGAAATGTCGTGATGACGCAAACGAAATCGAGAAGACTTCACCGACGAACTCCGTCGTGTGGCGATTCATTTTTAATTCGTCGTGCCACCCGCGGGACACACCGCGAGGGGTCTCTCACGATCCGTTCGCCGAGTAGAGAAGATCGTGGCTCGCGGGGAAGCTCACCGATCCAGCAGGTATTTACCTCGTTCAACGTTTAGTTAACACGATCGTCCGATGATATTTTCTTATTTTACGACCTCTTCTCGTTTACCTCTTTATGAAACACGTTTTTTATTTGACTGTTCTTTTCAATTCGCGTATTTCCGTATAATTCCACATCGAAGAAAAGAAAAACATCAAATTTCAACGTAACAAATCGATAAAATTAATTATGTCGAGAAAATTACGTGTATTTTTGTAAATGGTCGCGATAAATTTGGAATAAATTTCTATACACGCATATGGTGCAAGTGCGATAGAGATGAAATGTGGAGGGACGCGGTCGTGGGGAGGATTCGAGGTCGTCTGGGCTGAAACGTTGGCGAGATTCGCCGCTATGGCGGAGAGTTGAGGGCGACCCAAGATCGAATGTGCGATCGAGTGTGTAAGTGCGAGCGGGCCACCAGCAGAGTCAGGACCACCGCCGGTGCTACTCCTCTGGCTCTCTGTTCCTGCTGCTGCTGCTGCTGTTGCTGCTATACTCTCTACCTCCCGGTCCTGACTTCTCGTCTTCTTCTTCTTCTTCTTCTTCTTCTTACCTCCACTTCTTTCTTTTCTCTCTTTCTTGACTCACGGCGCGACGAACGAGAGATAAGAAGAAAAAAACGAGTATCGTAAGGTGCTCTTGGTTCGTATATAGGGGAGCTCGACTATGTGTGCCGTCCGAAGAAACGACTGAGTCGAGATAGCGAGAGAGGGATAGAGTGTGAGCGGGGGTGGTAGGGTAGAGCAAATCTCTGCGACGACCCGCCTAACGTTCGAAGAATGCGTAGGTCGACCGTAATGATTCGAGCCGTGTTGCACCCGCGCATCCTTCACCAGGACTATAAGGATCGCTTTCAAAAATCGAAGCTCCAACAACTTTCAAACTTTCCCAACAGAATTATTTCACTTTTTTCATTGAAAATATTAATTTCCTATTTTAACCAACGGATCGTCGATATTTTATCTAATTCGATACAATTTTTATTCCACGATGACAAAAAATTTGTATTTTTTTTATCTTTAAAAATTCGTTGATTAAACGTGACATTTTATTTCTTCGAGAATTTGTTAATTTTGTGTGTATAATACTTTCGTATGGTAGGCGTGGGTCGGCCGGATAATAATAATAGTCATGGCTCGTTCACGGCAGGAGCGAAGGAGAGGAAAGAAGGAGCTGAGAAAGATCCACGGGAGCGATGATGCGCCACTGGATGTCGCGATCGAAATCAACTCGTAAAGATCGCGAGGGTTCATTGGGAATTAATTCGGAGCGTTAATTGATCGGGGGAAAGTTATAGTACCTACACATACATATATAGAGAGACACAGAGGAGAATTGTAGTCGTACAGTACTATAGCTCGAATAAATCCGTGCAATATGCTAAGTGGATGCCAATTTCGGGTCTGTAGGAGGATCGTAATCACCTCGAAGTCCTAATGAGTCAGAGACGCGGTCGTGATCGACGATCGTAACGTCGGATTTCGCTCGCGGTTAAACGACAACTACCAATCTTACTTCTCTTATTTCTTCTTTAAACTACATTATATTCTCAATTCTCTTTCACCTTGGTCCTTTCGATACGATGCTAATTATACAATCGTAAAACGAAAAATTTTCAAAATTTTATCATTTTTTTTTGAAAATTCAATTATTTTGGTTGATGCAAAAGTTGTCTAAGTGTTTCTGAACGAAGCTGAGAAAAAGAAGGATACGTCACGTATAAGCGAACGTCGAGGCGCGCGCGTAAGAGATGATGATCGGTTCTCATCTCGGGAGATCGCCTCGCGCTCACCGTAGCGATCTCTCGTCGTCGATGAGGTGACTTCGAGAATCGATCTTCTCTCGCTCTTGCCATGTGCTCCACCGCTTGCTTTCTCTCGGTCTCTCTCTCTCTCTCCTGTTTGTTCGCCTGTAATTAAAGCCCCTCGACCGCCACGGGCGCGACCTCGATTGCTCTCTCTTCTTCCTGATACGCCTACCGATCTCTCACCTTCGCACGGGCCCTCTCTGTCTTTCTCAATTCTCGCACGTTTCGCCCTCTTATTCCTTTATACATACAGCTATTTCTCTTCGGGCTTGTACACATATTTTTCGTCTCTCTCTCACGCACACGAATTTTCAATGCTTAGAGAAAGATTTCGTTCTTTTTCCCTTTCTCTCTCTCTCTCTCACTCAGTATCTCCCTCATGGGGATAATCGTCGAGCTCGCTCGCCACGAAATTAGTAACACCTCTTTGCTCCCATCACGCGATAGCTAATTCCAATAGCGATAGCTAATTACTCACCGAACATTCATCTTTTGTATTCGTACAAGCTGAGACAGTAACTCGCGTAGGTACGTGTTATCGAATAACGATACGATCGAATAGATAATTTTGGCCTCGCTCCTATACCATTACGAATTATCAGGGACAGATGTTCGCTCCAGTTTAATTTTACGCAGTGTGGCAATTTCCAGGTGGCGCTGCGGTCGATCCACAAATTCGTTAATCCGTGACGCTTGGGTCTCGCTACGTTTTGAAAAAAAGCCCCCTAAAACCCAACGGGAGACGAAATATCCCTCTAACGTTCGGTTCGAGGGACGTCAGCCCTTGGTTGCGTCTCGCGATTCGACAAGGTTCTCGCTCGTTACGCTCTCCCAAACGCGATCTCGCAGTGACGTTTACATCAAACCGAGTAGTAGGTACGTTTTAGGGTGCGGAAAAAGGGGGATGAGTATCGTGTGGCAACGTGCAATAGGCCGCAAAGGGGAAAAACGTGTTCTCTCTCGTGAGGACCGATCGTTTCCAAAAGGGTCGCTATGACGAGCTCGATAATGGAGAAAAAGAAGGGGTGCAAAATATATTACCACCCCCCTAGAAACGACCGGAGGTGAGATTGAGTATGATCATTATTTCAAATAAATTTTTATCATACTTTTTCCTCGACACATGATCGCAATAAAAATCCCATAATTTTCAACCCTCGAATAACGAGTGAAAAATTATCACAAGAATTCCTATATTTAATTTAATATTTTCCTACAACGCGTCAGCTGTTCCACCTGGCGATACGAACCGTGATAAAGATAGAAAATTATAGCCTCAGTGACGACTCTTACTCGCTACTTGAAAAATGAAAAAAGAAATTCTATATTTCCCCTTTCACCCTGACACGTCGCGCACCCCTTCCAGTGGAATTCCTAATATACCTATTACCTACCTCTCGGTGCCACACACCAAGCTTGGGAAAGCAACGTCGAGAGTGAATAAAAAGAAATGCAAATTCATCGTCGTCATCATCATCATCGAGCTCGAAACGTCACGTATGGTTTCAACGTTTCAATATTATAATTCGTTTCGAGAGCGCCGGCTAAAGGTGGAATTGGAACAATGGATACGTTTGTTATACGGACTCTCGCTTTTTTTTTCTCGACAACACCTGGGTTCATTCGCGTGTGCGATATTATTATACGGTCCCCGTGGTCGTATTACACATGTGCCTTATATATCGGGGCAAAACGGTCCAGTAAGAGAAAGTCCCAATGTTTAAGAACAATTATTCGAGCGATGAAAATTTATATTTTATATCGTTGAGTAATTTAATAACACGATTTAATCCATACCCGAAATTATTTTGAAATTAATGTTCGAGTGTTCGCACTATCGACATGGATTTTCGTGAAATTCAGGCCGTGGTCCACTTTGTCCCACTATCCCCCTAAGGCATGTTATGGGATACGCGATTCGTTATTATATTTTGCCTCTGGTTGGTTATGGTAATCGTTATATATATATATATATATATATATATATATATTGCAAATGTCGATCAAAACTTTCGTTTTGTACAGCATGAGACCTCACTCGTCAAAAAAGAAAAGCTTGACAGGCCCGCGATTGTAGCTTTGAGCGACGCGTGGAATATGTTTCAATCGATTCTGCCGACCGTTTGTTATTATACATATATATATGGAGCACAATGTATACAACCGAATCTCGGTGACACGTGCTACCCCTACGCTGACGAGTTTCCATGCGTCTTTATTGTCCAAATTGTATCGAGTCTACACATTTCACCCCACGTTATATATAAATCTGCTATAAAACGACGTACGAGTGATGGCTGTTCGTATCGACAATGTGACAAAGAACAATAATATTTGTTAGGTAATTGTAAAAAAAAAGGAACAATTGAAATCGTAATTAGAAAATTGAAAAATTGAATTATAACGATGTTAGTATAGAAGCGATAAAACGATCTTTCATTAGAATAGCGATCGCTGTCAAAAGATCCGAGGCTAATAGAGCGAAGGAAGATGAGGAGGCTCTATTTTCCCTGACCTTCGATATCTAACCACATATTTTCCTCCAAGTGTGCCGAGCGAACCATCAATTCCCGAGTATCGAGGGGATCACTCGGGTTGTGGACTCGTAGTTAAACCCACGTAGAGATGACGAAAGTGGGGAATGGCGGAGGTATCGAGGCTAGTACCAAGTATGAGAAAGTGTGTGTCTGTGAGAAAGAGAGGAGGAGAGAAGGAGAAAGAGAAAGACAATCAAGTCTCCATCGGGCAGAAGGAAAACACGACTATCCTCACAAGGGGCAACGCGATGAAGACGTCGAGAGGTTCGTGGCAGCTCAAGGTCTCCCACTTCTCCCACTCCATGGTTTCAGGTCGTTTTTATCCCTACCATTACTCTGCTCTGGCGAGAGATCACCTAGAGATCGAGTCTCTCTTTCTCTCTTGGCACTGGACCTCTCCTCGTCTTCCTCCAACTTTCGCAAAGAGCCACATCGACGACTTTGAAGAAGAACAACAAAAAAAAGAAGAGGGAAGAAACCGAGGTGGAAGAAGAAGAAAAAGGAGACGAAGAAGAAGAAGAAGAAGAAGAAGAGGGAAACGATCATGGGGCTAAGATAGAGGGTAAGCCCGAGAGAAGAAGTGAAAGAAGGATGAAACGATACGTAGGACGAGGAAGGTGAATGAAAGAGGGACGGAAGGAACCTCTACCGAGCCAACGGTCTGAAATAATAGGTTGCGCCTGTGCGCTCATTAACCTTTATACCCTGGCAGACTCGCGAGTGTATATACCACCAATCTTCATTCTCCTGACTCCCTCCAATCTCTCTCTCTCTCTCCCTCGTACCACACTTTAACCCACCTCGCGTATCTCCGTCTCACTAGACGTTCGGCTTTCCTCAAGACGGGGAATACTTTCTGTACGCGTATGTGTGCGGGTTTATGTTTCGTTGTCGAGTAAGAGAGGACGGTGGCGCGGTGTGGAGATGATACACCTTGTGCCGGAGGTACACACGCGTGTGTTTGCCCTGCCATTGAGCTGGCAAGTGTGGACCATTATGCCCGAGAACGTTATTTTTTTTGTTTGCCAGCCCTGTCTTCCTTTCGCTCTTTTACACGCAGCTTTATGTCTTCCCGATGCTTTTTTTACATGGCGAAAATGGCGAATCGATACTCGTGGAACGAAAATTGATCGAGCGAGAGAGGGAGAGAAAGAGAGATCGGTGATTGTTAAACAAAAATTCCAAAAGAAATCACAATACGTCGATATTCGGCCGAGACGCGATCGGGGTTCCCTTGTCGATCATACTCAAAATACGCATCGTCGCCTCTTTTGAAAAATGGGACTTATGCAAATATCTGACTGCGAGGAATCTTGGAAACGCACTGACCAAAAAAATCTACATTTTTCAACGCTTATTCATCCTCGCTCCTTCCTACATTTCTTCGTTTCCGCGATTAGTCACGCGGTACCCTGCAACGGTCGTCCGAGAAAAGTTCACCCGGGGAATTTATTTCTTGTTAAGGTGAATCTCCTATTACCTGTAGCACGGAGACCCCCCACCCAAGTGTTTTTTCCCTCCGGTTTCAAGAAATACAGCACGAGACTCCACACGACGAGTGTGACAAACCGGCGTAGCTATTTTTCCGCTCGTTATTCCGCTTTGACTCGGCTGTGTACTTAGCACGACTCTCGTGAACCAGTTTTTTCTTTTTTTTTTTTTGAATCGCCGACACCTTTTCTTCGGTTTTTTCGATTATTGTTCGCGGCTTCGAGGAGATGATGAAGAGGGAAAAAAAAATTATGTGAAGGGTGTCGAAGTGCGGTGTTGAATAGTTTTACCTGCTTTTTTTCATCTTACGGCGTTTGAAAATTCTCCGAGACTCCACACGTCGAGTGTGCGACGTGCCAACACCTTTTCTCGCTCATTAACGGGCACAATGTCGAGCAGGACAAAAACAGGCTTTTGGAACTTTTGCCGACACATTTGTCCGGCTTTTCTCAACGATAGCGGTGAAAGCAGTGAGAGATACAGAGACTCGAGATTTCTATTTTCAGATAAAAAAAACCTCCTGGGACAATATGTTGCTTTTTTTCGTATTTTGAAAATTCCTACGAGACTCCACACGTCGTCAGGAAAATATTTCCGGTCTTACTAGTTATCGTCACAAGGAAAAGGAACAAGGTTTTGACATTTTTGTCCTCGGCACCTGCTCTACCCTCGCAAGCCTGGATGATGCATAAAAATATTTTTCACATGAGAATAAATTGAAAAACAATTCTTTTTGGTTTTCTTTTTTTACACTTTTCTTTTTGGTTTCCTTTTTTACACTTTTCTTTTTTCAATCCACGTACGTGTCCTGCGAACATTGTGGAAAAACCCGCTCCGTGTCCATTATAAGAATTCGTGAGAACGTTGACACTGACTATTGAGGACGAATATGTAGAAATTGAGAAGTAAAAGGAGAGATGAAAAGAAGGGAAGGATTATATCGTCCGCACGACGTGTTTACGCTTTAAAACATCGTATCTTTTCTCAATGGACGCGAACCGGTGGCGGTCTCTGCCTTTGGGAGGATTATCCGGTGTGTTCCTGGTCGCGATGTTCTCTCTCTTTGCTTCTGTCGTCAGAAAGCTTCCCGCATTTCTATATTCACCTTCCTACCATTCGTCTCCATCTGCGTCCAAAACTCTTATACTTACTTTATACAACTAAATCCCTGATCGATGGCTGCAGTTGACAAAAAATAATCATTATTATGTTTTAATTTGCCATTTAAAAATATAATTTTCGTCCAAAGAAAGGAAAAAATTTGGTTCACAACGTTCCATGGGTTATGTCGAAGTTCGTGTTCTTTCTCTCTCTGTCTCTCTCTCTCTTTCGAGTCCTTTCAATTGTCAAGTAAAGGGACACTTTGCGCGCAAAGAGACGATGGTTAAGAGGCGTTGAAAGCGGTAGCCTTCGATCGGTTCACCCGATCGGCGGTAAATACGACTAGCAGTGTCGTTCGCCCCATGTTGAGATCTTTCGGGATCTCCTCTTCATGGTGGCTTTGTACACGACTATCCCTATATCTTGTATAAAATGTTGCGTGGTACGAGCGAGCGGCGATCTCCGCGGCGCGAGGGAAGACGCGCGGCGGACAAGACAAAGGGACACGCGAAATAGCCGGTCGGGGTCGCGCGCGACGTTTCGGCGAGTCTCGGAAAACAAAAAAAAAAGAACACAAAGTACAAATGGAAAAAAAATATGTAGGGCGGCTTCTCTGTGCTTTTTTACTTTCTTCTCGTTTCTTTTATCGCATCGAGGGGACGCGGTACGAAAAAAAAAGTACTCGAGATCGAAAGAACGAGCGATAGCAAAAAAGATCGTTGGCGAAAGGGCGACTACTCTCGCGAGTGCTAGACTGTCAGTGAGTTCTTTTCTTCTCTCGACTGTTCTCTCTCCCTCTTGCCACCTGATGAGACAACGAGCGAGGATTTATCACCAGCGATATCATCCCACTTTGCTAACTTCCCGTACCTTTCATCTCCCAAAATCTTAACGATCTTTTTCCACTCGTAATAAAATTAATTTCAATTTTTCTGTTTTGATTAAAAAAGTGAAAACTAATTTTTGTTTCCGAACGTCTCATCCTTTTCTCAACGTCCGGCACGATGAATTATGTTCGTCTCGATCGATGTAATAATGGCTACGTCATGGCGACGCGCGGGTGGAAATCTCGAGACGAAAAGTCCCAAGGGTCCCAACGGGCGTCCTGCGAGATATGCCACAGATTCGATCGAGTCTCTCGCTCGGACTCGCGTATGATAAATCTCGCGACCGCCAAGAAATCTTTGACTGATGACGAGAGAATGAACCGAGCGGAACGAGCCAAGCTGGAAGCACCTTCTGGCAAACAACTTTTTCACCTTGTGCTTAGATAGCGCATGCGAGTTATACCACACGGCATGTAGGCAGAGTGTCAAAGTGATGGAGTTCTCGAGTTAGATCATTATTTGAGATTGTATCGGATACGTAGGAGTCGACGTGGAATATCTACGAGTATCAATCCCCCTTGTCTCAAATTCTCTTTGTTCATTTCGATTTTTCTATCTATTTATACCTACCCAACTACGCGCTTCTAAAGCTCGAACCTCGACTTCGTTATTCAACATGTAAAAAGAAAAACAACTACCCCTAGATGTCTGTTTCACAAAAATTAACGATTCAATTATCGCCAATGACGATGACAAATCATTTTTCAAATCTAAAAGTTGCTCACCAACTCGTCTCACTCGATGGGAAATCGTTCTCGGAAACTCTTCGACATTCACGATTTCTCGGTTCGTCGATCGATATCTCGAGAATTCACAGGATCCCATCTACCGTAGAAGCGTGAACGACCGCGAAACGTTTGACTGGACATACGTATCTTGGGTTATGTCCCTCGAGGTTCGAATCTTCCTTCGAAAAACGTCGTTCTCTCCTATCAATAAGCTCGCGGAAGCGTGTAAAAACCGATCATCAACGTCTTCGTTGGTTCGAGACGCGAGATGAAAAAGAAGAATAAGAACACTAGTGAAAGGAAGAACCGGAGATCATTTCCGCTATTCGAGTCCGATTGCAACAGGGCCTCCGGTCCTGTCGATGTCTATTCAATACTCATCGATGACTTTTCTCGATTTTGGCCCGTGCGCCATATAGATATACTCGATCGACAGCCGAACGATATAATCGCGGAGGAAATAAGACATCGGAATGCTGGTTGTCCGTACGTATTTCATCTTGCTCGCTCTCTGTCTCTCTCGATTCGAACTGGCATCGAGTGCAAGCTCGGAGAAAGAACGAGAGAGAGAGAGAGGGAAATAGAGAGCCGATGCATGAAAAGATCGGTACGGAGTCAGCTGCGGCCAATCTCGACTTCGATACCAACTTTCTTGACTCGATGCATATATATATATATATATATATATATTTATACACACGCAAAGCGAACTCTCGGAGCGCACGCTTCGAGGCAAACTCTCCACACGCCGCCACAGAAACGAAAGGAGATGCTCCGTTGCTCGAACGGTGTGACAGCGTGTAATCTCCGCTCGCGCGCGCGCGCGGAGAGCAACCAGGGAGAGAGATGGACTTCTCTCGAATGGTGGAGAGGGCGAAATAACAGGTTCTCTTTACTCCTGACCGCGGCCACTCTCGCGAGAACGATTCTTTCTTTCTTTACCCGGGGGTTAAGGTGTAGCGTACGACGGGGTGGCGTATACACAGAGACGGAGGAAAAAAAAACACAACAAAAAGAAACAAAAACGTCGGCGGACGTGAAAGATATCCGCTCTTCCAATTTTTTTCAGACTCTCTTTCAAAGCTCTCTACACCCTGCCCTTTTGCAAAAAAAAACGATCCGACAGAGAGATATCTTAATTCGTTATATTCGTTGCCGAATCTTGTAAGACGGAGATGTTTGATTTCTTAGCAAAATATGAAAATTGATAATAAATTTTGTGATTACCTTATCGTTTAATTCGTGAGATTAATTTTTCCGTCATTATTGCGACATTGTCGTACTATGTCCAACCGCAAACATAATCGTTCTCTCGCGGTCACCGAGTATTATCCTCGTTGATGGCAGGTACGTTGACTCGACGCGTACGATACGAGTGACGTGATGGTGGTGGAGGTGGTGCGGTAAACCAGCAATCGTACATACAGTTTGTCGGTGAGGCTGGGAAGGATAGTTGATAGTCGAGCTTCTGGAGCTTCCGTTTCTTCTACTATATACTCAAAGCACCCCCTCTATTGCCCTTCGTGTCTATTCACAGAGCGAGGCGCTCTCGCGCGGTTTTTCATTCAACCGGTCGCGGTCGGCCACTTGTGCACCAACGGCTACGTATATGGCTATCTCTCTTTCTCTCTATACATATATATATATATATATATATATGTATGTACGTGTATACAGTACTTGTACCATGGAGTTTATGCTCCATGCTCAACGAGCAGTTGTAAAACGAGAGTGGAGGGACTCGACGATATACTTCCGATGTTTGTGACGCCGCCGGGGGCCATTTTGTGTGTGCCCGTCGGTGTTTTCTTTTTTTGGAATACCCGACCCCTCCTCTACCTCCCCTTGGATGCAATAAAAACAGTCGGAAGCACATCGTAAAACAAACGATAAAGGAAACATTGCGATCGCGCGGAATTGCGAACAGAGACAATTTCGAAGGAACGAAAAAAATAACTAGTACAACCGATTTTTTTTTATTACCGGAAATAACACAATTTTGATAGAAAAATAGGTATATTATCCTTTGTCATTTCGTTCATTCCACGATTTTTGTTATTTCCTGACAAGACCGAGTCGCGGAATGAAAATTTGTTCAATTTTGCAAATTTCTTTTTTTTTTATGTTACGTATACGCGAGTGAAATCGATAGTCGGACACGACCTTACCAAAATTCACAGTGACGAGGCGATAAAATGTTTTTGCTTTGACACGAGGTCTGTTTCATTGCCGTGTAATATCCCGGTAACACAATCGAGTCAAAGGTCTTCAATAACGAAGCGTTAAAAATCATTCGAGGGCCCACTCGCAATGACTCTCTGTCTCTCGTGGCGAAGCTTAAATGTTTTCTCATCCATATAGCATAATCGTTGATGTTCTCGCGTCAGGGACTTGTCATCGAGAATTCAAATCAGCCGTACGTGTGTATACGTGTATACACGCCCGTTCAATTTAAGCGTCTATTGTCGTAGCTCGAGAAACCTTGTCACGATTATTGTTACGTGGTAGTATTTTTTTGTATGGGATCATTAGGGACCTATCTTATTCCTTCTTGAACCTGTCGAGGTCCCTAGGACCACCTATCGTTACCCTGGCCCCCTCCCCTCGCCCCTCCGGGATTCCTACCGAGCGAGAATATCATTTATACGTAACCCGAGCGAGATACGAATTTGTAACGTAATAGCTCCAAATGATGAAGAATATTTACGTAATCAAATGTCAATGATGTTATGATTATTTTTCACGTTTTTGATTAATAATCGGCTCGTCCGAGAAATTTCGTTCATCAGGTAGATCGATTCGATGATAAATCGATCAATTACAATTTTTATTAATCTTATTTCTTGTTCGTAAATAAATATTTCTGTAAGTATGAGAAAAAGAATGAAGAACATTGATGAAATAAGAGGTAAAAGAAGAAGAGCGTAAGAGCGATGGTAACGTGGATGAGACGGTTTCGGCAAAATGAACCGGAAGTCGGTCGACAAAGAAACCCGACTACTTCGTATTTTTCGAACCCTCTTCGAGTTCTCGAAGCGATTCGAGAGAATCATTTCTTTTTCGTTCTCTCTCTTATTTTCGGTCGGCTTCGTCCTGTCCATTGCGCGGGGAATTTGCATCGAGGCTTCTCGGAAGGGAGAAGCGGAGAGAGAGAGAGAGAGAGAGAGACAAGAGAGCGTGATGAGGACGAACAAGGGTACACGACACGCCATGTACCGAAGAGGGAGGAGGAAGGATAAAGAGGAGAGAAGAGTCGCAATGGACCGAGAGCCTTATCGGCGCGTTGTTCTCCCTCTCGCGGACCTTGCGGAACTCTATCGCTTCGAAACTATCCCTACGCGTTCTACCTTCCACCATTGTTCGTGGAATACGCGAACGACCTTCGAATCGAACGAAAGGCGTCCCGAAGGGTGTACGAACCGGTTCCTGATTTAAAAAAAAATGTAAACCTCACGAGGGTGGGACGACACGACGCGACTCTTCACATTTCCATTTTCATCATTTTGTAACGTTTGTTTATTTACAATATTGAAATAGAACTCAATTTTTAAATGAAGAGCGAGGAACGAATCGTTTCCACCGTTCCCGAAAAGGGAGACGCGTAACGTTAGTTTCTTTGAGGATACTTTTCTCTTTTTGTTGTTTATCTACCAAAGGGTCGTCCGCGGCATCAAGAGAGAGAGAGAGAGAGACAGAACGGTCGTCGGTGTATATAATCTTCGAAGCGAACGAGAGACGAACCTCCTTGGATCACCGCGAGAGTGATCCAAGGGGATTGCGAGAGGGAAAAGAGAGAGAGAGAGAGAGAGATAGAATGAGACGAGTCTCGATATAGGGAAGAAGTCCAGCCGGTGGGAGAAGGTAGATCGCGGATTGAGTCATTATGCTTGCTCGGTTGAGACCACAGGCCTTGATGCGATGAACACGCGCGCGCTCTTTCTCTCTCTTTCACGAGGCAAGAGCAAGGGGAGCTTCGAGAGCGAGGCAAAAGCGGACACGAGTCCTTTCAACTGCCGAGCTCGAATCTCCCAGACTTTTCCCTTGCCGTCTTCACGATTCGCTCGTTCAAGGGATACCGCGATCATTCAACGTTGCACGAGTGTAACAAAACGGACAAAGTACCGATGTAACTGTTAGATTTTCCATCTAGCGAATGCCTCCTTCACTCTCAATGACAAAACAGCGATCTTCATTTTTCAATCGATACTGCTGGAATAAAAGAAATTAATTTAAAAAATATGAATCGATATTAATTAGAAGGAAATTTTTAATATTTTGTATTTACAATGGACGATGTTACATCGTCGTTAGCATGGAATTGATTCGTCTCGGGGGAACATATTTGTAAAAAAGGGAGGAAGCTTGGAATTCCGTTTATCTCCGCGCGTCAGCGAGTGCAACGTGCATTGCGCGGAACGGGAGAGAAAAAAAAATGGCGTTGATGATAGCTCGTTATATCGAAGGAATGTTTGCCCTCGAATCTACGGTCGGTCGGAAGATTTAGAGCAATGGTTGGATAATTGATTCCTCGAAGGAGATAAGGAAGAAGAACCGAGAGAGAGAGAGAGAGAGAGGGAGACCTGAATTCTCTTCGAATCGCGATTCACTCCGCACATTGTCCATGCGAGAGTATAGCGATTGCAAGGTAGGGAGAAAAAAGGAATAAGACATCGGGCGGGATTGGACGATGAGGGCTGCCGGGTAATGGAGAAGCGATATCGAAACGTTCCAGTGGTCCTTGTGTGTTACCCAGATTCTCCGAGGCATTCGTGCCGAAGCTATTGCGAGATTAAGACGCGACCGGAGACGCAGGAATGGACGGGAGGCATTTTAGATATTTTTTTTATCTCGGGGAACTTTATTTTTTTAACACTCGATACTTCAATCTCGACGAATAACAATTTTAATGATACAATTAATATTTTTTTTCATTATTTTCAATATATTTTCGAGTAAAAACCTCGTGGAATGCGACGTTTTGTTTTCGTTTCTAATGAAATTTTACACTAGAGGAAAGATAATCGGACGACCCGCATGAAGAAGCAAAATTGAAGACTAAAAAAAAGGAAAAAAAAGAGCAAGGCGAGTTAAAAATTATACCGTGAAGAGCGAACAAAAGATTTCGCTTTTGGACAAAGTTCGTTAAAAATATTATTTCGAATTACTTATAATAAACACGTATTCGATTTTTGTTGAATAGCGAACGATATCAACACCGTTTTTAGCCTGTCGTCGCGGCATTATAACCGCTAGTTCGTCGGTTAGTAGACGCTACAAAAATAAAAGAGATAAAAAGGTGAAAAAAGGAGCGAGCAGCCAGTTGTTGGATAATATAGAGGCTTCTTTCGCAGGTGCCGGCGCCTAAATATTCAGGTCGTTCTCGCCAGGCTGACATCGGCTCCTCCGCCTCCTCTTCCTCCTCCTCCTTCACCTCCTCTTTCATTCCGTCTCATTCTTTCGGCGCCCATCCTCTCTCAAAAAGTCCCTACTCGGGCTCGTCCTCTTCGCGCATCCTCGCCCCGAAAGCGATCTCCATAATTCCTACCGTTGTTAATATCATCGCCCCTTCCCCTCGTCCTTTCCCCCCGTACCCTTTGGTACAAAACCCGAAGAAACTCCTCTCACTCGCTCTATTCGTGGCTATCTTCATCAAGAGCCGGGCCCCGCGAACCGACTAAATTTGCAAGCATAATTACTCGATTACGTTGGCCACACCGGAGGGGAAGAAGAGAGGAACCTCGACCCTCTGCTCGCGAATTAAAGGATAAATCCTCGTGGAAAGGTTGATTATTATCATTCGCTTTTTGTCTTTTTTTTATTCTTTTTCTCGTTTTTCTTTTCTCCTCTCGTTGCGTCGAAACCGAGATTCTCTTCATGGTTATTATCTACTCATCGTTATGGCCGTACAATAATACGTACGAAATTGTACCGAATTGCACAATCATTTGTCATTTTTTTAGATTTTTTTTTTGATTATATCAACCGCATCTCGCGTGCAACTTGGAATTTTATACTTAATTCGTTCGCGTCATTTACGACCCAAGTTTTACTTCGCGTTGCAAATCGAGAATGTACATATTATTACAACAATTGCACGCGACTGTTTCAACCTTATTCGCAAATTGAATAAAATTATCGTTATTTTTATTTTCGATTAATTTCTGTTGTTTCTTTGAAATAAAACAGAACGCATCCGATGCGAGTCCATGATAAAGTTCTTCCATTGTTCGCAAAGTGGACTTAGCCGCATGGCGATCGCGCGTCTACTTATCACTCGACGACTCTTTTCACATGGCGTACAACCCCAAGCGCATAATCGAGACTTGACACTACGCGCGCTTCAAAGTGCGAACCAAAGGTCCGGTGGGACGAGGGCAATGGCGGTAAAGAAAAAAAAACGAAGAAAAAGAATGAAAAATGAAGAAAAAAAGTGAGGAAAGGCAAGGATGAAAAAGAAGGAGGTAGAAGGAAGAATACAGAAACGGGCGTCTGGGCTCGTTCAAGGCACTCGTGCTTTCCCATCGTGTGCAATTAAGTGTTCCCAACGACCGAGCCAACTATATACCACGTCCTCCATCTCCTCGTCTCGCTCGCCCTCTCTCACACTCACTCACCCTCCCTCCCTCCTACCACCTCACCTCCTCGTTTTCCTCACTTCAACGCGCAGCCTCCTCTCTTTCCTTCCTCACGAGCCCTTACTCAACGCGAACTTCTTTACTTTTCTCTTCTTTTCCTCTCACACCTTAACATTTTACTGCGGATTCGAAGAATTTACGAGCCTCTCATCCTCACTCGCGCTTTTACCTGTATTATACGACTGTCTGTGTGTGTGCGCGTGTGTGTGCGTGTGTGTATACGCGCACAGATGACTTTTCTCATTTGCCTTTTGCACTTCGGGAAGCTATTCCGCTTCATCGTGCCATACGGGACGAGTCGAGCAAAATTTAAGAGGGATGAAAATGTAAACAAAAAAAATGTGATTTGGTTAAAATTGATTTGTTTCTTTTTTGCCTCTGACCTCAAGATGTTTTGATGATATTTCGTTAAAAATTTCCAAAAAATCATCGTCGACGAGTATAATCGTGGTATCTGTGACTTTTCCGAGAAATATTATAACGTTTCTGTGACTCGAGGCTGAGAACTCTATCGATATATCGCTGCGAGAGGGAAACGGAGAGGAGAGAAACTTGACGAACGTTCGCCAGGTCTCGAAACGTGCTGGTTCCTCACTCTCACTCGTTTCGCGATCTCATCTCGTTTCGTTCTTCCTCTCCCTCCCCCTCCTCTATCTATCCCTCTCTCTCGTGGTCTGTTCTTCCGTTGTAGTCCCTGGCAGACTTCTCTTGTTTTTCGATTTCTCGCGATTCTCACATACTCGCACACATCTTTGCTTCTCTCCGAGCGAGAGAGAGAAAGAGGGTTAAAAGCGATTCGGGCTTTGAGGGGTCGTTAAAAGGATGGGTTTGAGCGGCCCGGGCCGTATATAATGGATAATTGACAGCCGTACCCGCCGCCGTTTGCTTTGCATGGACATTGAATTCGCGTGGACGTACGAACGATGGACGGGACGAAACGGCGGCTCTCGCGTAACTCCCTCTCTCTCTCTGTCTTTCTCTACCTCAAGACGAGAGAACACACCGAACGAGTAAGACGAACTGACAGTGTGCCGAACTCTACTCTCTTTTCTTTTTCTTTCTTTGCTACCTCTGTCTCTTTCCTTACTACACATACCTTGCAGTCCCTACCGCGATTCCCTCACTCTGCCGCCGGTTCAACATCGAAACCGTGAAATCATCGTCACTGGTTCGAACTTAAGTTATCGCTATTATTACTATTATTAATATTTAAAAAAAAACAATAATAATAAGCAATAAAAATCTCAATGATGAATTATTAATAATATTTTTATTATTATCACAATTGTAAATTTAAAAAATTATTTTTATTATTTTTCGTGCTTTTTTTAATTTCTGGGTATCCTGGTCCTTGCTTTTTAGAGTAGAGAGAGTAAAATTTTGTCTTGGAATTGCAAATGTCGTCGGGACGAGCCACCCGGTGTGTGACCAGCGGGGAGAGGGTGACCTGAAGGGATTCTCTCTTCTTTTCTCGTCCGAAGCCGCGACGGACGAGAGAATAGAGAGAGAGTAAAGATATATATATAACGTACGTTATTGTCTCTTGTCCACCTTCATTCTTCCCTACGTTCGCGAATCTTTCCCATCATCACCGTCGCGTCTCTCACTATCCGTCTCTTTCCCTCTCTCGCTTCAACATTCAACACCCTTCGGCCCTCCTCCCTCACAACCGACGCGGCGCAGCTCTTGGGATTCTTACAAGGGGCTCGCAATTTTGCCACGATAGATTCCCAAGATTGTGGATTCTACCCATGATTCCCCTTGCGAACGCGACGCCGGGGCGGGGTTTGGAAAAGAAGCGGGCCGTGGAATTATTCGAAGAATTTCTTTCCCTTTTTTGGCCCCGAGCTTTTTCCCTTACCTTTTGTCATTTCTCAACTTCGTCGTAAAGACGTTTTCTTTTTTTTGTTATTTTGCCCAAAATTTATCACCGCATAGTTATAAAAAAAAACATCAAATTGAAAGATCGACGAACGATTTTGAAAATCGTTGTCAAGAAATAATTTAGTAGTTGTAATAATTAGAAAGTGGCAAAAATTATGAAAAATAAAAGAAAAGTAAGAATTTGGTTAAAACTTTTCTCCCGTCTCTAGCGCGAAATTCCTTTCTCGCGGTGAGGATAGAGAGGCGAAGAAAAAAAAGGGGGAAACTGATGATAGGCTGAGCTCCGTGAACGAGAATGGTGTGCCCACCGTGATAAAAGAGCGGGACCCGAGAGAAGTCGATTCGACGCGCCTCGAATGCAACCAACCGTTGGTTTTCGTTCGCTAAATCCTCTTTCTTTCTCTTTCTCTCTCGCTCAGTCTCAAAAAGGAGAAGAAAGAGGGGCTGAAGCAAAACACGTTACGAGTCGATGAAAGAGAGAGGGAACGAAAAGTTGACCAGGAGTTCCGAGAGAAGGCGAGCTCGATCGTAAACGCCAACACGTAATAATTATAACGAGTCGAGAAGAGGGCTCTTGGGGATAACGACGAGAGACGACGAAATAAGGGGTCAAGGGGGAAGGGCGGAGGGGGAGAGGAAGAAAAGTGCAGGGAGCGATCATACGTATGTGGGCTCTCTCTCTCTCTCTCCTTCTTTGTCTTGTTCCACCTTCGTTCCTTTTTCTCTTTCCGTCTCTCTCTCTCTCTCTGCCTCTCGGTTATTTCGTATCGTCGACCAGACGTCGCAAATCAAGCCCTCCGACGAAACTCGTCCTCCTTGAGACGAGCGATTCGTGCGCGAGGGAAAAAGAATAACGCGGCAAGGGGTGAAACGAAGGAAGGGTGAATTCAGCGTGGAAAAAAAAATTTACGTCACTCGTAAAACGTCGTTATGGGCCGAAGAACGCAGGAAGTTCCTGACCTGGGGGCACGTAAAATCTATTCCTCTTTTTTTTACTGTCAACTCACGCTCGTTTCTCAATCGAGACACCCTGAGAAGTTTTCAAACAATTTCAAATGATTTCAACTTTAATAAAATTCTTACTTTCTTTTCGTTACGTAGAGCCAAAATGAAAATTGATTAGTCTTAAATTTGTCGAATTAAAACAAAAAAGGAAGAAGATCGACGGTAAAAGCGCGCGAATCCGTGGAATTACGATTTATCGAGCCCACCACGGTTGTACGATAATGGCTTATTAACGAAGCGTCTCATTGAGAGGCTGGAAAATTAACCGGAGGAGAAAGAGGGGAGGTTTGTATGGCGTAACGTACATTATACACTCAACAATATCGTCGGTGTAACAAAACGTAAGGTTGAAGAATTCGATAGTCACGCGTGTTCCCATACTCCTATATATCTATATATATATATAGGCTGAAATCCCTAGGTAAAAGGGAAGAGGCCACAACGAGCCTGTAATTACGCTGATATCACGGTAATTAAGCCGATCAATGCGTAGCATTGTGCGAGTCTCGCCTCTGGGATCGATACGTACCAACTCCTTTTTTGCTTCGATGAAAAAAAGAAGAAAAAAAAACAAAGATCACCGGACAAAAGCATCTCACCTCGAAAAGTCACCAGTCACACAGGGCTCTCGAGAAGTGAGATGAAAAATTCCCCCACGTTCGATGGGACACGCGTTATTATACGTTTTTCACGTGCTCGTGTGCGTACTCCATTCGATTCTCGTACGTAAACAGTGACTCTCGTTACACGTTAAATCCGATTCACTTTGACGAACGAACCTGAGGGACTATTCTGACTCACGGTGATTTCACATGAGGAAGGTACGGGAACGCTCGTGTTTATATACATATATATGAGTAAGGTACGAGTATTCTCGTTTATACACACCTATATAATAATACTAATAATAATAATATATATAATATATATGATATATTATCTATTTTTATAGATATTATATATTTTTATTATGTAATAATTATAATAGTAATAATAACAATAATACAATATATTAATTTTATATATATATGTGTGTATTATATAATATTATATTAATACATAATATATAATATATATATGATATATTATATATTATTATTATATATATAATATATATATGATATATTATATATTATTATATTATTGTTATTATTATTATTATTATTATTGTTGTTATTATATACGAGAATGTCCGTACGTTACTGATGCATGAGAGGTGTATAGTTATATCTATAGATAATTTACTATCTTAGTTCGTCTTTGAAGCTGGCGCGTTCCCTTAGGAAAATATTTCATACTCACGATGAACAATTTGATTGAATTTACTACGAAGGAATGATAGGAATGAAAATATGGTAATTGGACAGACGTCTGAAAAAAAAAATCATTCGGTCTCACTTTCACAATGTTTCTCGTTAAAAATGTTCGGGGCTGAAATATTTCTTCGTCGTGATTTATCGCGGATGGGACATAAATGAATTTATTGTTTTTATCTTCATTTTATTTTTTTCGTTCCTCGTTAAATCTACACAGTGGCGGGCGTTATCGCGTTTACTTTGAGGAGGACACGTATCGCACTACGAGAGGCAGGGAGGAATATCACGTATAGTCACTTCAGGGTTCGTACTCGACGATGCGCCATAACCCTCGTCAAAACGAGATCCTCGAGAGAAAGAGAGACAGAGAGAAGAAGAAGAAGAAGAAGAAGGAGAAGAGTCTCTAGTCTCGCACTCGAGCCATCCACACTTCGGGTGGCGAGAACGCGAGACGAAAGACCTCTTGGGGCTTTCACCCTGAAGAGTGAACAAAATCCATAATGCGTATGTGAACATTCTATATCTATATATTACCGAGTGACTCCAGTCACTCGAGGTACATAGGTGTACACGTACGAAGAAAGAAAGTCGTCTCGTTTCTCGCGTACGAACGACGAAGAGAGAGGAATCTCTTCTCGTTGGTATCGAAGAGACCTCATATATGAATTTACAACGTACACTATAACGAGCTCGTCTCGTCTCGAGAGCCTCGTCCAAGAAACGAAATACACACACGTATCCTCGCTATCTCCTCTCCTTTTTTTCTTCGCGGAGGGCACGAGTCACTATTTACCCAGACTTACCGTAAAATCGTCGAATCCAAAGAAGCCACAGAAACAAAAAAAAATGTAGACGAGATTCTCAAGATTCTTTTTGGTTCGAGGAAGAGTCCGTTTCGGTGGAATTAAAGATGCGAATGTTAAAAAGAAGTTTGAAGTAATGACGTTTTTTGGTATTTGCGCGATGGCGAGAATTATCGAGGACGAGTTCGTCGACCTTTGCTACTCGATAAGTTCACGAGGCTCGTGTCTCTCACCGAGTAAGACACATTGTCACTGAGGAAATGAAAATAAAAACAGGTCAGTGACGACGGTAACGGATCGTAGAGAAAACAACGGAGATATTTAGTTTGTGAACGCTCGTGTTTCGTGTTTGTCGTAGTAGTTAGAACAACCCTTTTGTCTTTCACGGGCACAAAGCGCCGCGTCTCGTACATTTATAGGTACGCATGTGTATAAGGAACGTTGGCACTTACGGTCTCCATTTTGTTCGTCTATTTTTTTCATTTTCTCTCTCACTCTCCTTCTCTTCCTCTCGTACAACTCCTAGCTCCCTGTTTACCTTCGTTCATTCCCATTTTCTCGAAACATGAAACACCGGAGTGGTTCCCATATCGTCCGTTTGTATATTTTGTACATCATCCCGTTGCATAAGAAGAACCCGCTTGGCTTTTACGGCAAGAATAAAGAGAATACACGCATTCGAAAACCTATCCTCTCCGATATCTGGAGCCCATTAGGTCGTGTTTGCGGAGGACCGAGAAAATTTTTGTCTACTTTGAAAAAAATATTTGTCTTCGTCGTTTCACATCCCCACGAAACTTCATTCTCGAATCTCTCTGTGATTTTTCTATCGAATAAGCGCCATCGCGTATACAAAATTTTACCATGTATGCTAAATAAATCGACGAAATTGTTATAATTTTGATGGAAAATGATCGTTTCTTTTTTTTCGACAGAATATTTTCCATCATACTTTTCTATTTTCGTCGATTAATCTCGAGGATTTTTTATCTCTCGCGTCTATTAGCATAAAATCATGTTTCGTCGTCGTTGCGATTGCTCCCTCGATTTACGATCTCCTCGCATTGTATCCGCAAGTACGGTAGAGAGTAACGTTGAACGATTTCGTGATTCTTCGTAGGTGACGGTGGCGAGCAGCACGACGAGCACGAGCACGAGTACAGTGAGCACCGGCGCGAACGACATGGACTGGTTCGCCGGGGTCGCCGAGGAGGAGCTCCTGTATTACACGGGAATCGGTAACGCCGATGTCGATTCGCTGTGGGCAGTCATAGATAGCTTCGTGCCACCGCCGCCGAGGCCACCCTATCTACCTGAGGAAGGCGTCACGACCGACGGGCTCACCACCTGCGACCTTTGCACATGGGCGTTGAGAAACGACAGGCACTCTTTTTCTCTCGACGGCACGCTCGGTGAGTCAAAGCATTTTCTTCTTTTTTCCTAAATCAACAAACCGGACAAGTCATCGAAAGGTCGCTAAAGTATCAATTTTTTTAAAATTAAAAGTAAACAAGGAAAGAAATTAAATTTCTTTTATCCGATTATTTATGCAAATGAGACAAATATTCGGGTCGCGTTCGAAGATAAAAATAGAAGTAGGAAACGAACGAGAGACGTGGTTTCCCGGCCCGCGTTCAAGAATTCCTCGACATTTTTGTTTTCTATTCTCACCGGAAGTACGAGAGAGAGATACTCCACGTGTCTTCCCAGAGACTGTCAAGTAGTCGAGCGAGTCCACTTAGTTCGCGGTCGTTTCAACGACTCGTTTCATTATTCTTCGCTCCGCCGCTAAGATCACCGCGGTTCGTCCTCCTCCTCTTGGCGAACGCTTAGTTTCCGGCCTCGCTCTATCTCCCTCTGTCTCATATTATATATCGATATCCACAGTACCACGGTAAAAAAAAAAGAAAAGAAACTTCACGAAGCGACCAAAAAACGCGTCCTAAGACGTAAATGAGACGAGCCGAGACGAGACACTGTAATAAACAGTCCATAAAAAGAATAATACGCGATGATAAGATCGCGCTTTTTTACCGTCTCGTTCGCTCTGCTTCTTCTTCTTCTTGACGTATTAATTAAGAGCGATCCTGTCGGTGTGATAAAACTTTAAGGGACGAGCTGCTGCAACCGGTTGAATTAAAAAAAAAAAAATGAAAAGAAAAGAGAGAAAAAAATGCGAGCCGACCTCCTCCCCCCTCTCCAAAAAAAAGGATTTTATTCACTCCTGGTTTCTCTTTAACGGACACGGTAGGAACCCGATCGTCCTCGTACGCAAAGACCACAGTCATCGAAAGAGATTAGGAACTCGAGCAGCGATAAAGATCGCGAGGTTCTCGCTTCAAGAAATTCGTTCGCCACGCGAATCGAGGAAGTTCGATCGCCGAAGAGGGGGAAGAATACGGAGTTGGAGAGGGTAAAATAACGATAATAATTGCCGAGCGTACGTAGAGGCCGAACCGTAGGAGTAGCCACATCCGGTCTGGAACGTCCAATCCGGTGGCTCGGAAGCGCGCCATCATCGAGACGATCGGCTCGTTTCACTCCTGGCATTTTAAAGGAGCTGCTCTCGCGTGCGTTCCAAGGTGCCGGCTGTGTTTCAGTCACCGTGAAAGGAGACTCCGTGGAAATAGCCCGTTTTACGCACGTAAACGTACGTCAGGCTTTCATTCGAGTTTCCGTTCCGGTCGAAAGCTCCACCTCTACGTACGTACGTTTGGTTAACGCCTTCCTGCGAAAAAGGGGAATCCTTCTAGGCGAGCGAATTTTTTTCCTCTTTCTTTTTTTCTCAAGTCATCAACCATTATCTCCGGACACCATGATGCCGGGATCCTCGTATGACGGTAGCGAGAAAAAGTAGGGATCGTTAATTTTTACCAAACTGCGTATATAACGGGACGGAAATTTTTTTTTTTAGAACTAAAATAATTTAAGTAAATTCCTCCTCATTTCTTCGCCGAGGAGAAATTCTCAAAGGCACGCGCTCAACATCGTTTTTCCTACCAATACGTCTTGTTGCAATTTGTTTTGTTTTTTTCGCGAACTCTTCTTACGTTCTTATAATTCGCGGTTTAACCATGGAACGGATTATTTATCTCCGGTATCGCGTTTCGCGAACGTCTCTCACGTTCCACGGCGATAAATAAAGGTGAAACGAGCCCTCGGCCCGCCATGCTAGGCACTATATACAGCGACGTAAGTAGTAATATACCAAAACGTATACGAACACAGATAAGTGTTCACCGTACCAGAGCACAAATATGTTGAAAAGAAAAAATCTGTATATACGTATAAACACACACACACGATAACACCAAACGTGGCAATCATCGCGTCACTTGGCTGCCTCACCGACGCAATAATTACGAGATCACACCTTCGTTCGGGGGACGATCCAACGGTCGATTTTGTGCGCATGCCCGCTCGCGAGAGATTTCAGTCTCCTCTATGCCCGTGAAAAAGGAAAGGGCAAAAATAAAGAACGCGAGAGGTGCGGTAAAGCTACGCTGGCCTTTCTGCCGAGGCTTCATCTCAGAAACAGAGAAAGAAGGGAGAGAGACGGGGGAGAAAGCCTCGCGGGAATGGCGTAAGGGCGAGAGGACTAACGGGATCTGGATCTCATCGAGTCTTGGGCGAAACTGAGTATTACCCGATTTGCAATCTTCTCTCGATTCTCGTCGCCGATCTTAAATCCCCTCTCTGAAATATCGACTTAATGATCGACGAAAAGAGGAAAAATAGAAGAAATTAGAACGATTAATAAAAGAGATTGAATTTAAAAAATCTTGAAAAGTAATTGAGAAGACGTTCGGCGATTCTTCAAAAAGATCGTTCATTTTATACATTGTAGATTGATTAAAATCTCGGTCGAAGCTCCTGTAAACGCGCTTTTTTTTCCTACGATCCGATCGATCGGATTCGCTAAAGGGTAAAATAAGAAACTCTCGCATTTTCATCACCTTCGAGGAACGTCACGATCGGTAACGACGATTCGAACGCCTCGAAACTCGTGTTTCGGTACAGACTCGAGCGTCGATCGACGCAAGAAAAATATGCTCGATTTTCGTGGGTTCTCTACTATATATATATATATATATATATATATATACACGTCTATGTACATATACACGCGTGTATATACAGACTATGCACTCTTAGATCGTATCTCGAGCTTTTTGGCCTTCTCCTCTGTGTACCAAGCGACTTCTCGTTACAACGAGCGTTCCTTACCTCTCGCGTATCGTTACAGAAAACTTTCAGGAAGGGAAAAAGAATGCGAGCTCGAAACAAAAAAACACGAAGAAGTTTCGAATCGCGAGTACGCGAGGACCTCGGTAACGAGCACTCGTGGAACTTTGCGAGAAGACTTCCGCGCACATATACGCTTTATCTCATTCGCGTCCTCCTTTTCAGCCCCTGCGAGTTCCCTCTCTCTTTCTTTCTCGGTCCTCTTGGCTTGTTATTATTTTTTATTTATTCAGTGCTGGTCTCGCACCTTTTGCGACCGGATTACTCTCACGACGATACAACGCGAACCCGCGCGACTGGTATAAAAATCTTGAAGTACGTTTTTTTTAGGAAATCCGGCGATTTAAATTCTTGCTCGAAAAAAAGAGAAAATAATGAAAATAATAATATTTGAAAATTTGAAGGTAAGATTTACATTTTTCAATTTTTTGGCCATTTATCGCGTTTTTCTTTTTAATTCTTTTCTCGATTCAACTCTCCCCGATACGAGGAGCACCGCGTTATACCACCGCGAAAGTAATCTCGAAACGGATCTCCGGTCCTCGTGGATTTATCGGACCCGGCACAGCAGCAGTTCTCTTCCCTCGGTCCAACATATATTTATATATGTTGTGGTCGTCGCCCGTACGATCCTCCGCGAAAGATCCGGACTCGCAATGTCCGCACGCTGTCGTGGACACACACGTGCGTGAGGGTTCCTCTCGCTCTCAGTTTCCCCTTTCCTCTCGGAAGAATTGCGTGCCCGAGATGCTACCGTACGATAGGTCCTACCAAAAAGTCCTGTCCACGGTGGCGGCGTGGTATCGAGAGAGACAGGGAGAGAGAGAGACCCAACGCCTCGAGACTCGCACGAATTTTTTTCGACGGCAAGGATCTCGTCCGCCTGGACTATAAAATCGCATATATGACGCAGATAAACCGAGATTACGCATCGATTTTTGAATCTTCCCTTTTTCATACGATCCTGATCGTTATCGATCCATTGATTAGCCAAAGATTCATTCCCATGCTTCAAAATTCTTATTTTCATTCAAATTCTTCCCGGATAAAAAAACGCTTTCTTCTTAGAAATAATAACACGAATTAATTTTGATTAATTGAAATATGACTAGACAAGTTAGTAAAAAAAAATGCAATTCTCGTGAAACGAAAACCGATATCGTTTATAAAATCTTGAAAAAGTATACCCGTCTCTCTCACTCTCTCTCATTAATCAAAGACTCGAGATAACCGAGCCAATCTCTCCTCTTCTGTTCCCTGTCACCAGGATCTCTTTCCTCGTGAGAAATATCTTTGACTCTCGCGGTGGTGTCCGATGTTGCTGTTTGGTAGCTTCCGATGCTCCCTGGTGCTTCTCTTACACGTCTCTCCTGCTCCTGCTCCTGGGCAAAATGAGATCCGAGGAGGAGGAGGAGGAGGAAGACGAGGATGGGACGAAGAGGAGAGAGCACGTACGGTAAGATCGCGTGACGGAGACGAACACGAGTCCCGATATATCAAACCGCTTGTAGGGCTAACTAAGGTTTGTAATGCCCGAAGGGTGGTGGGTCGGAGGAAAAGAGAAAGAGAGAAAGATACACGCGGACACCGCGGGGATCACTAACGAGCGAAACACACCGACACAAGACCGAGGCAATCCCATCATCGTTCGATCCGGATCTTACAACACATACACACACGTACATTGCTATAAAACGTGCAACAGGTGACGATTCAGGGCCGGCGGTGCGAGAGAGGCGCTAATAATCCTGACACGTACGTCGATTTCTTTTTTTTCCCACAATTTTTATTTTTTCTCATTTTCAGCGACAACCTTATCGCCCCTCGTCGCTCGTGTCAAGATTCTCGAGTGATTAAATACACCGATACGTTTATTCCAAGAAGACAAATAGAACTGTAAAACTAAAGCGAAGATAATTGGGGAGTTTGCTGGATTTTTCGTTGATCGAAGTCGGAACTGTCGTTTTTTTTGTTTTTTTTTCGGGAGTATCGAGCTCGGTCAGAATTCAGCTGACACTGTAAGACGCGTTTGGTTCATTGAGTCACCTCCTGGAAGGTAGTGCACAAAAATTGTAGCGAGTCGAGTGTTTCGGGCAATTAAGATTAAAGTCCACCCGACTCCTTGTATCGCGGTTAGCTCGATCCAGCTTCCTCTTACACCGTGCGGAGTTCTTCCGACGAAATCTTTCTCTTTCTTCTCTCTTTCTCCGTCTCATCGGTGGCTTTTCGGCTTACCCTCGTCGCATTATCGTCTCCCAGGTCCCTCGAAATCTCCAACGTTATCTCAAGGAACACGAGAACGGGAACGTTTCGCTCGAGCTCGACAGAAATATTTTAACTTCTGCTCTCGCGAAACTAGCCAGCTCCTTTATTTCTCTCTCGCGCGATTCGTTTCTATCGCTGTTCGGAATGCACGTAAGATTAAAATTTCTGTTCTGTATACTTTTACGCATTCTTGGTCGTTTCGATTCGTGTCAAAGATTCGAAACAAAAGGGAGAGAACACTTGAGTGAGAGAAATAATTGAATTATACTCGATCGAATAATTTCTATTGGATCGAAAGCTTGCCAGTTATCGTCGCGATAAGTTATGTTTCCGTCTGTGGAGGCCAGAATATTTCGAGCCGTCACGTTTCACGGAACCTCGAGGCCCCGTATCTATATCATACCTGTGTATAACGCACAACGTAGACGGCTATATTAATTTGAATGGCGGCGAGGGCCAAAGGCCAGAGTAGCTACTAAGCTACTTTACGGTACGTCGACCAGGGCGTCAAAAAGCGGCTCCTTCTTATACACATATTTTTTCTCACTGGCTCGTCACGACTTGACGAGAACCGATTGGTATCTTTCCCATCGCCCCGGGCCTTCGCTAACGGAAGTTATGTAAGACGCGATTATTCGAAGCATGCGACAAAGCATACGTTAATTTGTTCGCGGACGAACGCGTTGACGAGGTGTCCGATAACATTTTTCTCAAACGGAAATCTTTTAATCGTCGAATTATTTTGATTTATTCGAAACGACAGAGGGATCTTTTTCAAAGAGACTGATCGATTTTTGAGTGATAAATTGAACGGGGGAATGAAAGTTTCGAATTCGCGACGAAATGTTGGGAGTAAATCCAGCAAAGCACGAGAAGAATCGGCGCGCTGTCAACTCGCACTTCCTGTCTGGCTACAACTATCGATTTATTCTAGAAGAATTTATATAAGTATGAATTCTATAAATATCTAACTTATAGCTAGAGAACTATACAAAGTGGGGTGGTTTTATATTATAATGTATATAGTGACGGGATACGTGTATAAGCGCTCATAGATCTTGTAGAACACATACGGAGTCCTTAGGAAGTGAGTAAAACGATCGGACAAACGGACAGGGCGCGTCAAAGCCACTAGGCTCTTTCTGCTTCCATTTCTATTTCTCCAGTGAATCCAAGAGTGTGTGAGAGAGAGAGAGAGAGAGATCGGATGACGGATAACTCGATCACGAGCGAGCAGTCCACAATCCGTTTTTCTTTTTTTTCTTTCGTTTTCTCTCGCAGTCCTTCCTCCCAATCACGAATCCCCCCCGTTGTGCGAACGGTGATGGATCTGTTTCCAGGCTCTCTCGTTCTTTCTCTCTTTTACCGGACGATCGAAGAACTCGCCTACTTCCAGCCCCCGTTGCGAACCCTCTCGCGATCTCTTTTATACGATTGCTCGATCCTTGCTCTATTACCTCGAGCTACGACGATACGTGAGACAAGAAGAGAGGGAGGGAGAGATAAAGAGGGATCGAATGATATTATATTTGTAATTAAAGAATTAATAGTGATAATGAATTCGTTGAAAAATAGGTTTGTTCTCGCCATTTCTCAACTTAACGGGTTTCATCTGCGAAACGTTTGCGACTGCGATTATCGATAATAACTGCTATCTCGCAGCTTCACTCGACACAAGCAAGGATCGTGTTACCAACGAGTATAAACGTCGATAGTCTTCGTCGCCTCTTGCATCCATTAATTCGATAATTATCGCGGATTATACATTTATTCATTACCTCTCTCCCTCCCTCTCTCTTTCTATCATCTTCGCAACTAGGTTGACACGTCGCTTGCGACTTCCTCCCACTTTTCTTCGCGAGTTATGAGAGAAGTAGCGGCGAAGAATCTCGTACGAGTTTTACGGTCGAGCGAGTAGGTATAGCCAGTTATTTTCTATGAGCCGGTTTGTCGCATACGCTCACTTATCGCGTGCTATGAGTAGTCGTTTTCGATTGACTCGTTGTGTACGGCGAGATTGTACGAAAAAGTAAAGAAAGCTGTTATTGAAAAGTATCTATGATTAAAGATGCAGCAGGAAATAACTCCGGCTTCACTTATCAGACTTTTTTTTTTATATTTTGAGAGATTGTCAAAGCAATAAATACGCGATTAAAAACGTCGCCCTCGGCGAAAATTGTTCATTGTGATTAATATTAATATATAAATATTATTATAAATAAATAAATATAATAATAATAAATAATATAAATAAATATAATAATAATAAATAATATAAATAAAAAAATAGATATAATAAATAATATAAGTAAAAAAATAAATATAATAAATAATAAAAATTAATATACGTATATATATATATATATATATATACAGCTAATGATTATACAATGATTGATACCACGTCGCTGAGCACTTTTCTCGTTAAGCGATAATCGATTAGCACTGCGGTGAAAGTAACATCTTTCTCATACATGAACTATGACACCGGCCCTAAATCTTAAAGCATAGACATCTCTCCGAATGTTTATATTGTTCCGATTTTTTTTACTTTTAACGATTTTAGAAACGCCACGAGTCGAAAAACGAAGCTAGAGAGAGAAGGATTGAGATTTCTAACTCACGTCGGAGGAAAGAATTTTGTCTTCGAGATAAAGTTAGAGTAGAAATTTATTCGAGTAAGATTGTCAGGTATATGGCGCTAAAAGTTGAGAAGGATAATTACCGTTCTCACAAGGTTTATCGACTGAGTTATTCGAAAATTTCTGATAAAAACAGTGGACGGACAATTTCAAGGAACGCTTTATACAGAAATCTGTTTCTAATGCAACCCGTACATAAAAGCGTATATATCTATATATATGTATCTTTAAACCGGTGTTAATCTTTGATAAAGAAGCCAAGTGAGTGCGACCAACTTGACGACTCCTCTTAATAGAGATTCGAACGAGTGAAAAAAGACGAAGAGGAAAAAAAAATTGTATACTTTCGAAACTCACTTTGCAACAGGTTTTCATCGATTGAAAAAAAATGTATAACCGGACCAGAGTCTCCGACACTCCTGGCACATACGCGTGGATATGACTCAATTAGGCAACGCTGAGGATGCGAGTGAATGCAAATTCCACGTTCTTCTCATCCGGTTTTTTTTTTCATAAAATATACGCGATCCAGAGTTTCGTCAACTAATTAACGAGATTAATCTAACGATGAAAAAGGATTTTGAAACAAAAATCGTTAAAATAGGATTATAGAAAGAATATTGCGAATGGCCAGATGGACAATCGTTGCTCGATTAACGAATCTTAATCGTTTTTTTTTAAATGTTTCTTATCGATGAGTGGTCGCGGACCGCAAAGGAATTTCGATCGTTTCACGGTCACTCCCACGTTGACGAAACGTCTCAATTAAATCCTCGATCGTGAGGACAACGAGGAGGCAGCGAAAATGAAAACTTTCTTATAAATTTGGTGTATAATAGCTTCTTTTTAACGATAACTAATGGAATGATAAACAAGGAAAATGGAGACTTAATCGCGGACAAAATCCTCGAATAAATATGTCGGTCGTTCCCCGAAATCGTCGCAATCTTGCCGGAGATTCTGTAACGTTCCTATCTCCTTCTTCCTCCTGTCTCGCAGCAGGTAGCCCATGGGATTGAGACGACGGAGAAAGAAAGAAAGAAAAAAAAATAAGAAATCGGACAATTCCGAGACACCCGCGGGTGTGACTACGAATGACTCAATTATCGAAATAAAAAATCCTCGAGCGAACCACCGCAGGTACAATTTTCGTGCTTACGTGTATATATTTACGATGATGGCTCGCTCGATGAATTATCGCGTTCTTAATGAGCCAATCGAGACCGCCCGCGATTATAATAACAACAACTTCCATAATAATAATCATTTTGCTAAAAAAAAGCAAAAAAAACCGACAAAAATTCGACATTCGCGCGAAATCCAGAAAAGGATTCGACGATAGGAACGGACTTTGGGGCAGATTTTGTCGTGCGATTAAGGGACACGTATAATATCGGTCCAAAGAGATGCCGGCTCGAGCGACTACGAATGGCTCAATTATATCCGCGCGAGAGGAGAGAACAAAATTCTACATTGCCAAGAGCTTTTTCGAGTCTCTCGAGGAGAACGGCGGCGCCGATTGCCAAGAATATCGTATGAATTTATCGTCGCTCTAATGACAGATATTTATCGAGGAACGACAGCGAGGAAATGTCACGAAATACCGAGAACACCGATTTGCCACAAATATTGACAAAACGCTTAATATATTAACCGTTTATATCTCATTAATCCTTATCTTCTAGAAAAATAAAAATCTCCAAATTTGTCTAATTTTTCAAAATTTACAGAGGACATTTGTCGTTGCGTAATTCGATTAATCTCATTGGACGGTTTTTTTTATACCGGACGAGGGCGTCGGGGCGAAAACTCAAGAAGCGATTCCTTCGTACGATTCTCACACAAACCCGTGCTGTGCCTCGCTCCGGGATATGGCTCTATTTTTTTCGGGAGTCGCCAGTGTCGAAAAAGCACACGCAGCGACTACTCCCGAGGAACGAGAACGGCGAGAGGTCGCGGTTGGAGCAGCGAGTGATTAATCACCGACCCCACGAGGTCCACCGGCGGCCGCGTACGAATCGAACGTTGGAAATACCTTTTTATATACACGCGTATATACGGCATTACGAGTTCCAGTCTGTCTTGCGAGACGACGCCCTGGCGCGAACGAACTAACGAGAATAATCGTCGAACGTCGAAGAAAAAAACAAGACCCGAGAAAAATCCTGAGATAAAGATGAAACGGTGAAAGCTGAAAATTACGTCGACTTAACGACCGAGAATCATCAAGAATTTTATTATTTACTTCCTATTTATTCCATAAAAGTGGAACACCTGTTGCAAAAAAAATGAAATCAAAAGAAATGGTGTTTTATAAACAAAATTTCATTAAATCTATCGTTGTAAAAGTACGAATAAAAGATATTTAGTTTTCCACTCGAGGTTTGGATCGCAGGAAGTATCGAAAATTCTGGTTCGTTGAACGTGAAAGTGTTCGACGTACTTATATCGGCGATCGAGGTACATAGTTTATATAGATCGAGAGCCTGGTGAACTCGCACGACCGGAAAGGATAATAAATAGCCGGTATAGATATATGCGAGATAGGATAATATTGCGCGTAGGGAGACACACGCAGGACACGGCGTATATCATTAAACACACGGTAAACCTCGAGAGAGACAAAAAAATACCAAAGGCGATATTATAATACCAACGTAAAAAAAAAGAGAGAAAAAAACGGTGTTCTCCACTTTGCCGCACCTATACGAGACACTGAAATTTCTGACTGAAAACCGGCATTTAAAAATGCTTAACAACCCGATAATGCGACGATAATCAAGAGACTGGCGTTTCGCTTCGCGTCAGGCCGCTCGTTAAAATTTATACTTTCACATTATCACGTCGAATAACGAATAATTCGTTTATTCCACCTTTCTCGCTTTATAATTATAATTTTATTTTTATTTTTCAATTGAAAGAAGATAAAATATTTTTGTTTTTATGCTTTGTGAGATAATTGAGTGATTTATTGTTTATACAATTTTCAGTGTAGTTTGATTTTCGTGGGATCTTCAGGCACCGAAATAAATTTCGATTAGTGCTTTGTCTCCCTCTCTTTTTCCCTCTCTCTCTCTCTATCGGTTATGATTAATATCACACGTATTGCTTCACTAGCTCGGTTCCATGGACTAATATATATATATATACATATATATACGTATATAGGGGGAAAGAGAGAGAGAGAGAGAGAGAGAGACAGAGAAAGAAAGAAAGAGAGAAATACACGTTACACCGAGAGTCGCGCGGCTTCGTTATAACTAGTAGGCAGAGTCGTGGAGAAAATTCAACCGCAGACAGATATGATAGATGCAACAATTATGATAAACATAATCGATACGTTATTTATGATAATGCCGAACAAACCACAGAAGCAAGAGCTAGAGAGCTCGCATGTCCGGTCAACCTATTCGTAGCTCGTGTACGTACATCATAATAATTTCCATGCGAATGAAATTTTACACGCATTTTTCATTTTCCAAGCATGCTTCATCCCTCTCCCCGCTTCAAACTCACTCGTTCTCGGTTCATCTTGACATATATCTATACGTACGATCGAGCCGATCTTTCTGTCTTTCCTGTTTTTTCATTCGATATTAAATTTTCATATTTGAAAATTCTGCGAGAAACTCCGGTGAAACTTCGTTCATACTCAAAATCCTTTCCCTTCCTCTCTCTCTCTCTTTCTCTCTTGCATTAAATCCCTAGTTTCATTCGTCTCATACGAACGTACACGCTGGGTACTCTCCAGTGCTCTCGCGAGAGCAGTCTTCGTTCATCTCCGCGGGAGATGATCGATAAGTTTCGTGTATGCACCGTATATACATACACACACACACACACATATATATATATGTATATACATATACGTATATAAGCGTCTTATCGTCGGTGGCACGGTGCAAGCTGTTATGTTCACGTCACTCGACGATGAGAAGACGATGAGAGACGTCAAGTTTCATCTTCCTCTCCCTACTCGTTTCGTCTCACTCCCTCGCGCTTTAACACTCGTTACTTTTTTCTTTCCGTTCTTCTTTTATTTCTTCGCCACTCTCCTGTTACGTCACTTTACTCGTTCGCGGCTCATCGTACATGCGTGTGTGCCCGCGTATCTGTGTATGTGCAGGATCTCACATTTTCTTTTTCTTTTACGTTTTTTTTCTCTTCATTTCTCTTTCGTTTCTCCCTCTGTATCTTTTCCATCTCTTATTCCACCTCCGTTTTATTCCTCCGTCAGCGAGATCGACGTTACCCCCTTGCCCATCTCAGGAATCGACTCGTCGCCGTTAATTCGAACTTACGACGTCGGCGTGTCGACAAGACGATATAACTTTGCACTTTTTTTCTCTTCTCTCACTACCACCCTTCTTGTATCCTTCGCCAGCTCGAATTCATTCTTTTTCTACTCGACTCAACAATTTTTACAAACATCTCTACCATTTTTAATATTTGTTTTTGAGTCGAACATTTATTCGGCGTGTCTCTAAATTGCGACAATGTTCTCCTGGCGAAAATAACAATTTCTGCGTCGATCCTTTTGCTCGTGTTTAGCTCTAATACAGCTAAATACACAGACAGACCTGGAGGCGAACATAAAAGCTCGGACCAAAGAACATAATGGCATTATGGTATAAAGTCCTCCACGGTGCGAGTGAAGCTTCCCTCGTTCGCAAAAGTTGGCAGACCAAGCGCGGTTCATTAGTGACGGCGTGCACAACGATCCCGAGTAAAACGCAACGTGCGCGTGGGTGGCTCCGGTCCAGCTCGAGCGTAGCCACCGTTGGAGCAGCGGCCGGTTACAGCGCGTACATAAGATTCACGATGTAAGTGTGCCGCACCGCTCGGTACTTCCGGATTCTTGTCTCCTCGAATATACATACGAGATTAGCAAACTGGCTCGTTTTGCATTTACAATGAAAGAAAAAAAGGGCACTAGTATAGAAAGCAATGAAAAAAATGAAACAGTAATACTCGGTAATTAAATCCTTAACGACCGTAATTAAAACATTAGAAAGATCCGCGATTCGTAGGTTTTTACCTTGGGCAGAAAATTATTCTAACTCCGTGTCGAGAAACGACGAATAAAAAGAATAGTACGTATTTATAAATTCAAAACGTCATCGTGAAGCGTTTTATCAACCCACTCGCGTTCTCGACGATCCACGTACGCAAGTTTTTCGTATAAATTAAAAATTTTTAATCAAACGGCCTTTACATTTTATTCTTCCCGTGAATTAAATTTTTCCGGAATATTTCTCTCGTTAACCAAACGTTGATAATCAAGTTCTCAAAAAAAATGATGTTTATTTTTAATTAATGCTCGAGTGGGGAGGAGAGAGAGGGCGAACGTTCGTAAGAATATTCCAAGTTATCACGCGGTACCTGATAGACCCAGCGTTTACTCGTGCCATTGTATCGAACATAAGGTACATCAGCCTCCGCATCTTTACGTATAAAATATTCTTTTTGTGCGTTACCGCGAGATACTCGGCCGTAAAGTCCCCGCGAATTCCGTTTAATTACGCGTCTCTCGCGAGTGCGCGGGCTCTACTTGTATCGGCGAATACACAGTATGCAGTATTCAGGGCCCGCGGGTAGGTACAGGGATGGGACGTACCACGACTATACTCTCCTCGTGAATATTCCCCGAGTCCTCTCGGCAGCGATGTGCACGGTATAACGTAGGTACCTAGTTTCGCCCCGCGGCCTCTTCTCCTCGGGCTTTTGCACATTGCGCATCGTGTATTCATACGAGAGAGTAAAAGAGAGAGAGAGATCTGGTAAGAGAGGGCAACACGGAGTTTATAAAGGAGGTAAACCCGGAAAATACGGCCCACGACTGGTTGTAAAGCCCCGCGGGGAATCCCCCGCTGTGCGAAAAGCCGACCGAGATTCTTAGGACTCCCTTGTGCCAATTATCGCACTCCTTACGTACGATTATTCTATCGTATATTGTGCAAGCTATATATATAAATATGTTTATATGTATGAGAAAATATATCACATATTCTATATTATTCCTATAATTATACGTTTCATACACTCGGTGCGCATATTACTAATGCTAACTCCCTGCATTATCGTCGTAAAAGCTCTTCGGATTATTTCCTAGTATTTTTTTTCTATCGAATTAATTAATATACAGATTTTATATCGCGTTGTATTTGTTTCATTGTTGCAGAGGCCCCAGGTGAATTCGGATGGGTATTGACATTGGTGATCGTTTCGTTGGTCTCTGCTGGTATCGGAGCTGTCGTCATGGTCACTCTTCTTCACTGTCGAAGGTACGTCACGATTTAAAGTTGCTTCGCATTATACGTCACGTAATGGCAATGGGAAGTACCGATCCAAAGTTCGGAAAGTAAATTGCAATTAATTAATTAATTAATTTAATTATGTTGAGTTTTGGCAACTTTAAGGGTCAAATTTTTATTTGCCTGCAAAAAAAGCTTCAATGGCGGGTTACGGAATCAAAATTTTCCTGGGGAACGTGAATATCACTCAATCTTGACATATTTCAATTTTTGAAAATATCCAATTTTTCAACTTTTTCGCCAAAAAATACAAACAACCCGGCCATTTTCACTCGTAAATTAAATATCTCGAGATTATCGATTAAAACGAAAATTTGCTCTTGGATAAAAGTATTTTACCTTCGTTTCTTTTTTATTTTTTTTTTCACGAGTACTAATTTTCTCTCGTTATTCAAATTCTGTTTCAGAATGAAGAGCGCCGGTGGCAGAGGTAAGAATTCTTTCTAAATTGTTCGTTCCCTTCGACCCGGAGCTCCTGGTTCAAAATTCCTCGCACCAAACTACTCCATTCTCCTCTACAGTCCGTCCGTTGCGAATGAAACGTAAAAGCGAAATGAACAAAAAAAACGATATAATAATAAAAGATAAAACGACTATGGAGATAGAGATCGGATGATAATCTCGATCTTTTATAGGACGTGTAACATTAAACGAGCGAGCGGTACGACAAAAAGATCGATGAACGATGAGGAATTAAAATGGTTAGGAGGAGGGGATACGCTTCAGATCTTCGAGATATAAACTCGAACAATTTCACTCTTTCCAACACCGTTCGAAACAAATTATATTATAATATTCGATGAAATAATTTTTTAACGCTCCGTTTCTAATCGTCCAAATATCGTTTACGAAGCATGAAAAATTCAGGAAATATGCAAATATCATTTACGTCGTGTTATTTTTTTTAAATTTATTTATCTTCGAGAGGCGCTCGAGGCATCGTGAATCACTTCAAGTAGGCGGGGTGTTTTCTACGTACGAGCGAGAAATACTTGCACACGCCCGTGTCAGTCTCGATTGGCGTTCAATTAGTTCCCGTAATTAAAGGGACGATGCGAAATACATTAAGGATACGTCCTGGATGCAAAAGTGTTGCGCTACTTCGTTGCTCCTGGCCATCTACAAATTACGTCGACGACCTATATTACCGAGCTTTCGTTTCTCAGACACCACCGATCGTCGACTCACGTTTCTACATTCTCCGACCAAATAATTTCATGAAACAAACGCTAGATAAATAATTAAATAACTCATTATTATTATAATCGATCGTCGATCAAAATTCTCGCGTAATCCTACGTGTCGCGAGAAAATCGTGTCACTCGTCTATCGATCGACGACGCGTTAATGCGCATTTTACAAATGCGTCGAGAGGTCCAGAAGTAAAAAGTCGTGACGTGTCTCTCCACGTTCGTTTTTCTAATCTCGATCGTTTCGGTCCGAGAAACGCCCTGGCGTTTCACCCGGTTACTCGCTCTCTTTCACAACGCCATCCCTCTCTCGCTACGAGATGACTCCGAACGGTGAAAAATTGATCGAGCGATTAAAGATTGAAAAAAAAGAAGAGAAAATACAGAGACCGAGCCCTCGGGATCATTTGTAACACGGTGCAAGAGTTGAATGAGCGATAATCCGATTACGTTACTCGTGACGCAACTGACACGTGTGTATCTTTTCTTTTTTTTTCGAATAGCGATACGTTTAACGCCTCGACGAGACGAACTCTCCACGAATCTTGCTCCAGAAGGAACGAGAAATATTTCTTTTCTCTCGGTGGCCGAATGACAAATGTAAAAGCTCGGTGACTGACGAACGACTTAAATTTTCACGTTTGACTTATTGAAACTTCTATTTTGAATTCCTAACTGATAGTCACAGTTTTCTACCATTCGTTCTTTTAATAATTATCCTAATTAATCAAAATTGTTGAAAATCGTTTATTTTTTACAAACATACTTAGATTCAATCTTTTTCATTTTTTTGCTCATAGTCTCGTTTCCTCTCCCCGGCCTCGTTCAATAACCGCTCGTTCGCGGTCCCTGTGATCTATAAAAATCCTCGTACCGCCCAGTATTATTTATATATCTGTATAGGACATAAGCACGAATCCCACAGGAGAGATTCACGACGTTACACTGGTACGATGACGTGAGGACAATGAGGGCGAGCCACCCGAGAGAAAGAGAGACCGACTCAGACTTTTGAGACGGTAGGAAAAAGCAAAAAGAAAAAGAACGAAGCCCGGGCTTCTGCCCTTCCTTTCATAAATGCGCTCATGTCATAATGCTCCGGTTCACAATTTTTGCCTCGGTAGACATAAATATATAGCGGGTACAAGCAGGGGTAGAAAAAAAAATATGTATATCGAACACACACGCGCTTAATTTTTGTTTTCTCGTACGTATGCGTAGGCAGATTGTACTCGTTATGACGTATGAAATGTATATCGGTATTCTCGCAATTCTAACGAGGCTGGCTCACCTGGGCACTTCACAAGGTTACCGGGTCCCGTCTCGCTCACGTCGTTTCGAAAAATATTCCGTCAAACCCTTTTCGAGATGCCACGGGAAGGTAATAAGTAGGGGAGGAAAGAGTTCAACGGCCATAAAGGTTGGGGAGAGAAAAAAAAAGTGGGAAAAAAATATGTGTGCCTGTATCATAGAGATGAAATTCGACCGGCCACTCCTTCCTTTCTTTCCTATCCCCTTATTTTTCGTTCATCTTCTCTGACCACCCTGTGAAATTCGACCTAATTCAACCCTATGTCGACCTCGAAACACGAGAGATCGATTTTTCTCATTGCACGAGACCGAACGAATCCCGCATGAACTTCCCCGGGGTCTCCAATGATAATATTTCACGGGGAACGAGGGGGACGGAGGGTGGAGAAAAAAATGTAAACGACGTAACGTTGGGAGATATTCTCATGGTGGAAAAATATAATTCTCTATTTTCAGCGAGTTGCTGCGGCGTCGGGGTCGAAGAGTCGAGTAATCAAGAACCGGTTGGCAACGTTCCTGGCGGAGTCGCAGGGGGTGGTGGAGTCTCCGTCATACCGGATCGACCACCCCTTGAACTCGACAAATTGCCGCCTTATCACGACGTGACGCCGAGTCCCGGTTAGTATCGACGAAACGAGAATAACGAGTAAGAAGTTCGTTCGCTCGAAATCTCGTGTGAAAAAAAAAGATCCCTCGTATTTAGAATTCGAGTCGCGGGCTAATGGAAAGAAATGTTTGGCCTCGTTTCAGGACACAACGTATGGTCGTGGCTCGGCTCGCGACGAGGCGGTGGTACGGCAGGTGTAGTCGCGACACCTTTGACTCTACCACAGCATCGTTGCGCTATGAATCTTCCTGTCGAAAATCATTATACCCATATGCAAACGGACGAGGCACTTTACGCGGAGCTGGACTCCCAAGCGGCGAGTTACGCGAGCGATCTTCAGCTTCAGCTACGAGCCAGCTCGACTTACGGCGGCGGGGCAACCTCACCGCCTGTTCACGACGACGACTATCACGAGCTGGATGCGGCCAGATTACACAGGCGGTACGGTGGTGACGCCGGTCGTGGAAACGAGAGCGAGAATGGTACACTCAAGAAAGACACTCTCAGGACCAGGCACAGTCAGAGGTAAGTTTTTAACTAACAACGAGAAAACGGCATATTAAACATTAGACAGAATAAATATTTACCGATCGTTCGACAATATCGAGTATCTAATAATAACAAAAATAATGTCATTATGTGCTTACCTTTAGGCTAAAGGAGCCCGATTACGAGATGTACGAGAACGGGCCGACCAGTCCCGTACCTCCCAGTCAATTGCCAAACGGTCATCATCATCATCACCACCATCATCACCACCATCATCATCTCCATCAGGCAGCGCTGCGTCTCGGCAATTCTGGAAATGGTGAGGCAACTCCGTCTTATCAGAATACAGGTTACACGGGAAGCGATGCCGAGCCCGACGGTCCTTCGCTGAGCAGCGCACCGAGCAGCGCTTATTACAGTGATCTGAGCTCAAACTCGACGAGTCAACAACAAAATCATCAACAGACGACGACAACGAGCTCGGGTGCGGCGGTAACGAGCCACGCGCCATCGAGTCAACAGCAATCGACCTCGGAATCATCGAATCAACCGTACAGACTCGCCGCGATAAACGAGAACACGACACCGTCGGATTACATTTGATAATGGAGGAAACATTATGTTATTCGGGAAATCTTGAAGGGTCGTTTTCCCGTACTGTACCGAGGCTACTACTTCGGCGTACTACAGTGACCTGAGCCTAGCGATTCGAGATGTTTTCTTAAGCGAAACCATAATCGAAAAAAAAATCCTTTCCCGTGCCATTCGGTTAAAGACCCGGAACTTTGAACGCATGCTCCTCGAATTCCATTCGCTGCTACTCTCAGAGTCTTTTTCTTCGCGCGTACTCCAATCCGACATTGCGAATGTCGATCCGAGTCGACGATATTCCGAGCAGGACGCTAGTTGGACACAATCTGTCGCCGAATCGGTAAATCCATGGAGAGGAATATCTCGGATAAGATCTTTACCATGTTTCGGATGGAATATCCAAAAAGTCGAGGTGAAAAAACGCTTCGAAGGAGGAACGTTGAGCCAACGATCGTGCGAATAATCTCCAAATGTAAGAGGGTAAACGGAGCAATTTTCTCCCAAGCTTCCTGTGCGAGAAGTGATATACCTCATCGCAGTGCTAACCAGCCCCGAGACGATAATAGCATTGAAAACCACTGAAAATCAAAGGAAAATCAAGGTTCGTGAGAATCGATAAGTCGCTACTTCATGCAGGAAGACATTCTTTCTTATCGATCGTTTAAAGAGCCTAGCGACGATAATGAACATGAAAATTCCAACGTTGGCGGAAAATATTCGCATCGCGAAGATTAAAGAGCGTTTACCTGAAGATTTTCGTTCCTCGATAAATTCAGAAGCGATCCTCTTCTCGAGCTCCCTCCGAAGACTTATCGTACACCTAATAGACACGTAATTCCACGAGCTTAGTAATGATACATTCTCCCTCTTGTTGTCGTTCCTCGTCGTAGCCTCGCATGTATAACCTATACGACATTGGCAAGCCGCTTATAATCCCCTCGGTATAACGTCCACCGACCGAACACAATCGACTCCACTATACTTTCGCAATCTTGAGATCTAATCTTCCGCAAAAATCTGTACCTTCTTTTATTTTGTCTCGTCGTTTCCTCGCAGCCTTTGCTCCTCGTCCTTCTTCTTTCTCATCGTTTTATTTATTTTGCGTTTCCTCAGCGCCTCCCGGACAATCTACCATGTCCGTATGTATATTTATATAGTATAACATCGCAGCTTTATCCGCGCCATCTGGCGCGATCTATCAGCGTCTCTTCCACCATCCCCTTTTTATCTACCGAGCGTATCCACCATCCCCCTTTTTATCTACTGGCCATACACGCGTCGATATATATACATATATATATATCCCCGTGTTACGTACATCGCTTTTATCGACGAAGCACGAGCTACCTTGGTACAGTCGAGAAGCTCTTTGAAAATGGAGTAATTAGAAAAAGTGCATTGAGAATTTCCGTAAATCCTTTCAAAACAATCGAGTGATGCGCTTGCCTCATCGGAAAATAAAACAACGGCGTTGTGAAGCTAGATAAGAGGCAGACGCCAAGGGAAATGAAGAAAGATTAAGAGAACGTTTGCGCATTATAATTTCTCATCTTGTAAAATGAGGAAAAGCGATGAAATTATTTCCCATAACAGGTGTTTCATAATTTGACGTCTCGTCTACCCACGAGCGTACGTATCTCGCGGAATACGATCTCCTTTAAAAAAACGTGTCCGCTCTCGTTCTGTAGAGAGCCGTGGCGAGTCTTTTTTTTCAGGGATTCTTTCTCCTCTTTCTTCAATACTGCGTTCTTTTTTCTTTCTTTTAACTTTTTGCTCACTCCTCCTTTATTTCTGCGGTTCGTCGATTCGAGCACACCGCAATGGCGAGTACTTATGTACTTATCTCTGTAAAACATTGTTGTTGTCTGTTCTCTCCCTCTGTATGTGTGTGTGTGTGTAGCTTCGGTTACGCGAAGAGCCAAAAAAGCTTGGCTCGATTATTTTTCCTTCTACCTTCGTCTCGGGGTGTGCTCTCACGCAACAATGAGCAAAGACACGAAAACAACCAACCAGCAGGTTGAGATCACGAAGGTGCGAGTACAGTTGTATAGAAAAAAAGGAAGGATAGTGAACGGCGTGGAAAGAAACAAAAAGAGGTTATGTTCGAACTCGTAAGGAAAAACTGACACACCGACTTGCCATGTGAAAATTTTTAACGAATCGATGCACTACGTACGACGCATTAATCCTATGGAATATTTATAACTGTCGATACATCGATAACGCATAAATGTGTCTACCAAGCGGTTACATCGAGTACGTAAGCCAACAGAATGTATATATTGTATATCGAAGTACATAATGTAAAGAATGAGAGAGAGCGTATCCGCATATACGTGCGTCTCGAGCGATATTTACACGCAGTTTAATTTATTAGGGATCCCCGAAGGCACAAAGTAGTCTGCGAGGAGTATATAGTTACATTGCATACGAGTTTGCGAGAACGATGCAGCGAGGGTGAGACAAGGGAAAAAGATGGAGAAAGAGCCAACAGATGCAACAATGCCCGAGCCTACCACGCCGCGACCACGCAATAATTAATTGCCTTCCTCGCTGGTCACAATGCACAACAACGACCGAGGAAAGTCCGTATAACTATATATACATCCGAAAGAATCCCACAAAGTTCCGTGTGTGTGCGATCGGATAGCTCCTTTATTCTTTATCGATGCTCTCGTCGGCATACCCTTCGGGCTTCAATGAGAAACCTCGGCAACACTTTTTTACAGTGTTTTTTTTTTCAGCGTAACGACTTGGCTTATCACTGAAATTCTCGGAAAGCCAA
The DNA here is from genome assembly GCA_946811545.1 of Netelia fuscicornis. Lineage (NCBI taxonomy): Eukaryota > Metazoa > Arthropoda > Insecta > Hymenoptera > Ichneumonidae > Netelia > Netelia fuscicornis. The sequence goes on from OX328015.1 coordinate 41,372,632, forward strand.
TGGTAACCAACGTCCAATTTGTCATTCGCGAGTGCCGCTCAACACGTTAATTTGAGATGGATAAATTAAGACTGGAAAAAAAAGTTTTTGTGTAAGAGAGGAGAGAGTCGAGTTGGGGCACTCGCTAGCCCTGGTCTCGGTTTTATTTTATTGCGTTGTAGGAAATCTGAATAATTTTCAGGTCATTTTGTCAATGTTGTTTCGTTCGAGTGCGTACGCATATATTAATTCGAATCGAACGAGATCTCTACTGTCCCGCGATGGAAATCTGTCCAACTAAAGACAATTCCATGTTTCAATAATGAAATAGGAAAAATAATATATGTACATTGAACGTAAAGGAGAACGAAGACGTTTACCTCTATTAGCTAATGATGATACCGATGATGATGATGATATATATATATATATATATAAATTGTATGTACACGTGTGATAATGACAATCATTCGAACACATTCGACAATCGAATTGTCGGAATCGTGAAGAGAGCCTTGTAATTAATGATAAGCTACGAATTTTATAAAATTTTCGTGGACAATTGATTAAATTAGTATTCTTATTTTATATACACATACATATATCTACATTATTTAAGTACATACATGTGTATGTATAGAGAATGAATTTATATCTTGTAAATAGGACGGTCGAATGAAGAAAGGAAACGGATCGAGGAAAAACCGACAATGAAGATTTGTTTCCTTTTTTGCTGAATGAAAAAAATAAGAGACGAATATCGAAGATTATCGTTATCAGATTTTTTGTTTATTTTTACAAAAAGTGCCAGCCTTGCGTCCATGCGTAATGTACACCTTGCCACAGAGAAAAACAAACTAGTTAGGATTCTTTTGTTTTTATTTTGCGGTTTCTTTTTTCTCTTTTTTTTTTTTTTAATTACTTTTGTTCGCAGATATCGAGTGTGTCGGTGTTGTATTTGTTGGTTGTATGTTGTACGCATCGCGCGAGGAGAGTACATGATCGTGGATCGAATTTTATACGAGAGCTGCGAGACTAAAAGAAAAAGGAAAAACGAACCAAGACAACGGCGTAGTCCCTAATGTAGCCCGCAAAAATGTTGTACATACATGTATTATTAAAAGAAAGAAGCGCTAGCGAGGAACGATTTTCGATATTTTCGTTGCGCGCCAATGTAGAAAAAAGATTAGTACGAGTAAATCTGATGTCGTCGCGTTGTCTCCGGAAGGAGAAAAAACAATGAAAAGTATAACTGTACATAGACGATAGAAATAATTTTTTTGCACTCTCATATTAAAAAAAAACAAGATGTTCATAAATAATCCCGTTCGCTCTCTACAATAGCGACGAAAACTCGTTGAAATTTCTTTCCTCTCGCTCCTCTCGAATCTCACTCTCCTCTCGCTTATTCTTCTTATTTTCGTTTCTTTTTTTTTTCCTTTTTTTTATTTTTATATACAACCTACATTCGAGTCTCGGCGACTTGAAGAAGCGTACGCTCAATGATTAACGTGACCGAGACTCGTCTATCGAATCAGCATAATAATAATAATAATATTAATGATAATTTAAAAAAAGGATGATAACAAATTCTACAAAATAACGAATTAATCGACCAAGGTCGAGTCGGAAGCGGCGCGACACAATTTTCTTCGTATCCTCGACTAATTCGCATAAAAAAGAAAAAATGGTTCTCCGACAACGAATGCCGTGTCCCCCTTTTGTCGTTGATCGACGAAACAACAAATATTTTAACTAACACCAAGAAAGCCTACGAAAATGTTTGCCTTGATTAATAACTAAGCATTTGCTTTTTCCTTCTCTCGATGAATCATCGCAAAAAAAGATACAGAAAAATCGAAGACTCAAAAGGCGTGGTGTAAACAATGATTCGCTTTAAAAAAAAAAACAGTTCACGGGCCGTTTACATTTACTTCGTTAAATAAGCAAATAAATATGGGTAATCGTTGGGGGATATACGGATATCTTTTCAAGCTCGTAGGAACAACGCGATCCGTCTACGATCAACGGATAAAGCGAACGAGTAACTCTTTCAAAATATCGAGACATAACGAAGGATCGAAGAAACGGGTTTTCTTTTCCTGTATTTTTCCATCCCTTTACTATCATAATTGGCAAAACTTTCGTGATACGTTCAATGGCAAACGCATAATAATTATACTTTGAGCGGCTAAATAATTTGTCTGCTACGAACAACGAAGCGCGATTCAAACGATTAAAATCCAAGCAATTTTTGTTCTCTCTTCGCCTTTCTTTTTTTTTTCATTAATCTGTACTATTCGTGTTTTGTTTCTTTTCTCATATTCGTTTTCCACACTCGCACGCACGTACACACAAACAAACACACACGCGCGCACACATCGTTTTTTTTTGTATCGAAGAGCGAATTCAGTCACGCCGGTACTTCGTTTATCAATTAATTAATTATAAATATAATTTCTTTCATAACTACAGGTGTATGATACAGTGAGAATTGTTTGGATCGTCGTCGGTCAAAGATATATCTTCGTACGTCCATAAATTTCTAGTCGACGGCAATTCGTCGCGTTCGTTATTCGATTTTTAAACCCGTTTCCCATATTTTTGCTTTTGTAAAAACAAAACATTCATCGTTGACTGTAAGACTTTATTCTTTAATCCTCTTGATCAATTCAATATTGCCGGCATCGGCTGAATTTTGCGTTCTGGACGAGATTCGTTGGGAATAAAAACGAAATGTTCGACTTTTTTCTTCTTATTAACCGACGACAATTTTTATTTCCTCGCGACTGATCGTCGTTGTGAAAAGCTCGATTCGCTTGTCGAAAGTCGTTGAGGGAGCCATCGCGATGGGGAAGAAAGAAAACAATGATTTTTGTACTACGAAGCGACACTTGCTGTAAATAATTAATTGGGGTGAAAAAAAGATTGAACGTAACGGGCGAAAATAAAATGCCGAGCTAAATTACGCGTTAAATGCATTATGATTTTTTACTTCATTAGTGTCGAAAGCACCGCGAAAGAATACTCAATCTTGTTATTTTTCGAATCTATCAACGATCGTTACGGACAATGGCGTGGGAACACAAGTCATTTTATTCACGGAAAAAATGGATTACCAATAATTAAAAAAAAAGAAACCGATTGATCTATATGGAACTTTGCGTCCATTTAGCCGATTACAATCGTTCCCTAAACATGAGAAGAAAAAACGATGATGGACTTTCTCTTTGAACCCCGCGCCGCACTTGGACGGGAAGAAAGACGCGATCCTCGATCTTGTCGATCGAACTTTTGCATGTCCCGCGATATTCTGTCTCGGACGCCAAAGACAAAAAATACGAGTCTCTACAATACACCGAGGACATTCGGCTTGAAACGTAACTTTGAGCCGTGCATTATATTTTTCTGTTTTTCGCCATTTCTCTCTCTCTCGTTCAGCTTCGAGATTTGTTCTGCCTGTTGATATTCGACAGAGTAGTGCGACAACGCGACTCGAGCTAATCCGGCACGACAGGAAAAATACCTAAGGATTCACTTAAAACGCGGTTTTTCCATTTATTATTTAACGCGGCTCCTCCCCAACTAACGCCCTCAAGGGTGTTCTTTCTATTGACCCTCGGTGTACGAAGTTATCCTAACGTCGGATCATTTGTCGTCGACATATATTTTAAGGGCGCGCTCCCGTCTCGGACTATAACGGGACGTCGACGACACACCGTAGGTTCGCGACCTTCTTCGCGTTTTTATGTCCTGAAGCTCCTTGGCACTCAGTTCAAGTACCTTTTCTCTGCTATCCCTGCGTCACCAAGAAAAAATAGGAAGAATACATAAATGCCCAATAGGGAACAAAAAATCTACGAAAGTGCAGTTTTTCTGATTAAATTACCTGTAGTAGATAATCGTGCCGTCTTCGAAGCTAATGGGCGGACAACTGTTGGACGTTGACGATTGATTATTAAAGTCGAGGCAGTTTCGCATGATCAGCAGTATAACGTCGTCAGGCAATGAATTCTTGCCCTTTGCCATTTCGAGAAACTCTTCAGGAATATCCGATATTTCCGACAGCTTTTAAAATAACGAACGATTACATTAACAAATACAATAATACGCCGATGGTAAGGACTAAACCGAACACCGTCGATTATTGACTCACCTTTTTGCGAACTTCGTCGATCGATTTACCGCTAACGACAAATTCTTGAAGAGGACTATGGTGTACGGCAGGAGTCGGCATGCGTCTCGCAAAAAGAACTACGTCGTTCGGATCCGTGACTGTCTCTTTTCCTGGCAATTCCTGTACGATTATCTCGTGTGGCCAGCAAAAACTGAGATCCTTAACTTTCTGATCGTCCAGAAAAACATTTGCCGCTGTTTTGTAATTCTTTCGCCTCAATCTGCATCTCTCGAACGGTATATCGATGTCGAATTTTCTCTTCAACTCCGCGAGAATTTCCTTCTTCGTCTGGCCAACCGTGGCCTCTCTCGAGACGATCCACTCGCAGAGAAATCTGAAGGGCTGCAAGAGCGAACGTATGTGAACAAGAAGAAGAAAAGAACGAAAATAAGACAAAACCGAAAAATGACCAGGTCAATGCTCACCTCTGTTTTCGAGTCAAGAAGCAACTGATGGAGGCCCACTTTGTACTCGTCGATGCGCAGTGCCAGTCCGAGCTTTATCGAGAGCATCGCACCCTCATCGTGAAAACTCATTTCCGTCGATAAACGAGTACATTCGATTTCACCGGCAGGCTGACAGAATACTCTGAAGTATTCCTTCGGTACGCCAATGTGAGGCTCGAGCAATGTTTTCAACGTGCCGAGTTTCATTCGTTTGTCCACAAGAATTCTGAGTACTGTGACCAAATAATATATTGAGAATACCGCACGCAATATTAGAATTTTTAAAGATCATTCATATTTTCAACGAATGAAGATAAAAATAATGATAAAAATTCATAATGAATGATAAGTTTTTTTTTCATATAATCTGCAGGACGATGATTTTCTCGGTTCGAAGAAATGGACGAATAGTTGCTGACTCACTTTTGTCGGGTCCGTAATTGTCCCGAGTGGCTGCGAAGAAATACTCGCTTGGATCCTTAACCTGATTGTTCTCCTGATTTGGTTGATTAAAGAACTCATGATCGATGTTTGTCACTGCCAAATACAAGCCGAGAATACATAAACAAACAATTCGAACAACCATACTTTCAACATTCGCTTGTATAGTTTCAATATCAGTATTCGAACTTACGTGGGTATTCGTCATCCTCAGAAGCGTCACCTTCGCCAACGAGGGTACGATCGCTATAACTGAGACTGCTGTCCTCGCTGTTGCTCTGCTCGGGCGTGTTCCAGTCCTCGGCATCGGTCTGTATCGTAAGAGGACTCGTAGTTTTAATCCGGACTGATGGCAATTCATCCGGGACGTTTAGCTTTCCCGTCACTTCGTTCACTTCCGTTTTATCAACGTCGTTCGTCGTTTCACTGAGCGCCGACGGTTTCGTCGTACCGTTTGTCACGGGAGTCTCATTAGCTTTCTCCCGCCTATTCTCCTCGAGCGTAGGTATATTCAAGGATCGAAGAGCCTCTGCAAGAAGACAATAAACAACATTGACTGTGATTGAATTCCCAACAGATATGAAAAATGAAATTATTCTTTTTCGTTTCTAATTACCTTCACTCAAATCCGGCAGTTGAATGTTAACCGACATTAGACCACGGATGATGTGTAACATTTCTTCGATACTTTTCATGATCCATTCCTTCGTATCGTCAGAAAATGATGTGAGAACAAAGATTTTCATGGCGCTCGAAAAATACTCTTCGCACAGTTCGCTACAGTTCCTCGCAATAACCCTTGGTGTATGATTTGGATAATGTGCTATGAGATATATATTCTTCGCATCCAAGCCAATTTCACGGGACAATTGTTCCTTGTACTCTAGGACAGTTTGAGTTAAACGAACGCGCACATTCATTACTTTCGTTACATTCTTAGCGGCGACGTCCATGACGTATACCCTCGTTGTGATACCTGGAAATTTCGAACCATTTATAATTTTACAGCAAAGGAAACAATCTCATTCACTAAGGTAAGTAATACAATATTTTATTTACTAACCGTCTTCCGAATAAGGCTGAAAGGTTTCATTTTTTTTTCGAATCTCCAGTAGCAAATCTGTCTGATCTTGAATCAATGAGGACAGAGTCTCGTCCTCGCGACCATCGAAGCTCCAATCGATCAAACCACTGCTCTCCTGATACGTCACCAAACGCACGCAATCACGATCAACCGTATTCTCGAGGCCGAGAGCTTTGTAAGCATTGTCGGTAAGCGCGGCCCATGTTTCGTCGTGGAGACAGAATAATTTAAGGGGCATTATCGTTTTTTCCACCGGATAATGACAATAAACTTTTAATCTGAACATCTGCGTCAGCATCTCGCGTTTTTTCATGTCGTTATACTCGTCGTCTTTCATTTTTATCAGCAGCTCCTACACGTTCAATTTTGAGATATAATTTTCACAGAGTTTTGTCAAGGCTTTTCTTACAAATCGTTAGCATACCTGCAGATGTTTCGGAAAATCGGCAACCTGCATGGGTAACGCATTGCGTTCAGGATCGATTTGTCTGTACATGAGCATATAAGCGTTTGTGCTACTACTGTAAACGCCACTGTAATAAGCTCTGGCCGGTCCACCGCCATAAGTTTTCTGTATATCGTCGTACGTTATCTATCAAGAACGAAAAGACACACCGCTTTATTATAAAAACAATCGAATTATAAGGAATAAGCTAACACTTTTCTTATCTTGTTTTTACGCACAGTCGAGACATTTTGGTCATTGAAGCAGAGCCATTCGCCGGTCCTAAAGTCCTTGATATACGCGTAATAGTGTCCGCCGCTTGCGCTACCACTGTGGATCATTATTGAGAACAATTCGTACTGGTAAGGGCCTGGAGCTCCAGGCCGATTGTCCCGATTTTTTTCATTGTGATTGTGCGAGTTGCAATTGGATGTTGAGGGAGTGTTACATTTCTCGATACCCTCGTCTTCCTCACAGTCGTGATTTTCGTTCGTTGAATTATCACTCACCGACATTCCATTATCGCAGGCCGTACACTCGTCGTCCAAATTTCCACTGTCCGTTGTCGAGCTATCGTCGCATTTAGCTTTGGTAATCGTACATTCCTCGTTACACGACGAATCTTCGCTCGACATCGGCGGTATGAAGGAATTCAAGTTTAGGACGTCCGGAAATGTTACTCTGTGATAATTACATCAATTATTTTTCTTTTACAATTTCTCAATAATTAATGTTAAAAAAAAGATCTATTTAGTGTCAAGATACGACTTCCAATAAATTAATCAATCGGATCAATTACTCACTCGTCGTTCAACTTGATTCGGTGAAAAGTGTTGTAGTCAAAGTCGAAGCGTTTCAGATGTAGCGTAAGAAAGTACGGAAACTTTGTGAACTTCAAGCCTTTGTGAGCGTCGCACTTTTTATTGCACGTTTCACAATGATATTGATTCGTACCGTCGAGCGTTTCCGGTTGCACAAAAGCACCAAGTGCCTCCTCCTGATAATTAATAAGACCATTTTTGTTTCTTAAACTTAATTGAGCAACCCGCAATTGCATAAATTCTGTTTCTCTCCAACTTTACTTACCACGCTGTTGTAAGCCACGTTACTACCGAACGGTCTCACGGGCAAAGGAATATCGAGAAACGTGTCTTCGCGCGATTTTTCTGTTCCGCACTCCAAACACTTAACGTAATCCATCATTTTACCTGAAATGAAAAAAGATATGATGAGAAGTTCGAGGGGAGTCGACTCACGTTTCGTCAAAGGTTCTCCTCACCTTCGTAAAGACGATTTATAAGATCTGCTTCATCCGTATTCTTGAATTTTTGCTCGAGTGCATCGAACATTACTCTACAGAGTTCTTGTATGTCGTGCTGTTGCCAAGCTTGCGTTGAGTCCCATCCAAAGCTTTTTGTCAACGATGTCGTTTCTATAGCATTTTTTGACGACGTCTGTAAGACCAAAAGAAATTATAAACCTTCGTTCACAAAATAAAATTCTTGAAAAATATCGTTCAAATAACGATTAAAGATATTTCACAAACCTGCAGATTGAGAAACAATTTTTGTAATTGATAAGGTATGCTAGTAGCCTCGTCCTTTTCAGAGCTGTTCACATATTCCCAATTGTACAGGGCGTTGCGAAACTCGGGCGTCATGTACAATGCCTGAATGAGACTATTGAGGTAACAGGTCATTGCTTGATTGACGAGACCGACGTAAGCTGTTAGAAAAACCAATAAACCTAAAATTCCAAGTCCCTTGTCGCGACGTCAATGAAAGGACAAAATAAGAAAGGGAAAATTTTCAGAAAACTCACAGTCTTCGCTACGTCGGTGGGGCTCACCCTCCTCGTGGCCTGGCATCGTACGGCATTCTTTTCGAGAAAAGAAAACAAAGAATCACCAAAAATCATATGAAGAATTCATTGTGAAGTTTGCGAAATTTTTCGATAAGCCTAAAATTTCAAGCCTCTTCTTACAGAATCGATCAAAGAAGTGAAAAATCAACGACAAGTTTTCTCAGTTAACTCACCATTTTCACTACGTCGGTTGGTCTCACTTTCCTCCTGTCCAAGAATCGTGCGTCGTTCTTTCCGGGAGAAAAAAAATCGAACAAATACCATTACTCAAATAATTCGTTTAAAAAGTGTTTATGTGAAATTTGTCAAATCACCTCTTGCTGAGGGAGTTCTTAGAAATCGAGTTGACGAGAACGGTTGACTCCGATCAAGTCCTCCCCCGGGGTAAAGCTCTAAAAAAAATAATATTTTTCACACAAAAGGAATCCAAGCAAACCTTTAGAGAAAAAAAATAACAAGCAATCACATAAAATCATGTGAGTCGTTCATTACGACAGTTGCGAAATTATTCGGTACGCTAAAAGTATCAAGTCTCTACGCTTAGAATTTATCAAAGAATCGAGAAACCAACAACAAATATTCAGTTAACTCACCGTTTTCACTACGACGGTTGGGCTCACTTTCCTCATGTCCGTATCCATCAAATCGTTCTTTCCGAGAGAAAAAGAAAAACAAACAATTAAAATTATCCGAATAAGTTATTTAAAAGTGTTCATCATGAAATTTGTCAAGTCACCAAATTCTGTCATCCTTGTTACGGTTGGAGTATGCAAAACCTGTGGGACCGGTTTTGGACAATTTCCACCACCAGAGTATAATTCTGAAAAAATGTTACATCATTTACACAGAAAAAAGAAACTAAGAAACGTAAATTCGAAGAACATCCCAAAAAGGATAATTACCATCTGTTCCTTCACGATCGCAATGTTTGTTTTCTGCTGTCGTATCATCACACGTTGGAGTTGATGCTTTCATTTCTGTGTCATTATTCGGTGATTCCGCCGTATTCTCCACGAGTAACGTGACTCTGCCATGCGAGGACAAGTTTAGACCAACCTCGCCCAATTGTCTGGAGTCCTTATTATTGAGTTCGGTCTATATGTGAAGAATATAAGCAAAGCGTTTGACCATCAGCCTCTCATAAAAGGAAAAAACGGTAAGCAATTAGAAATGTGCAGGGAATGTTTTTCGCACCAGTTCATCGCTGTCCGAGGGCGAGGATGGACATTCAGTAACAAGCAACGTATAAGTTGCTTCTGATGCAAAATCCACTCCTATATCAGCTATCGTATGATCCCATTTTACATCCATTAGATTCACCTGAATTGGAAGAAGAAAATACAACATAGCAGAGGGTAAAAAATTGGATTCATCAAGTAAAGCTGCAGAATCTTAAACATCTGTATCGAATGATAGACGATTAAAAAAAAATGATGAAAAATATATGTCACGTCACAATTGTTGGAGCACCTTGTGTCTGCGCCATTTGAGTATCAATCCGAAGCTTCCGACAGTCCGATCATATAAAGATGCAACCGTTGTAACGAGAGTCGTAATTGAAACGTTTTGTGCTATCTCCAATGTTGTATTTTGTGGCTCATCACCACCACCAGCGAGATCCAAAATTTTGAGGATTCCCCGACCCTCACCGGCCACACACACCATTTCGCTGCAACAACAGAATATGTGCTAATTATGTATTGTGGTATGCACGCTATGTTCTTAAGTAACTTTTATACATTTGTGCAAAATTGAATGAAACATATACCATACAAGCCACTGAATTGTTATGGAGAAAAGTGACGTTTCTCGTTACAATTTTTTGTGTCATATTCACACACATACCACCTAATTTTTTATGAACAATTTTCATTCTCTTGCACTGTTAGTTAAGTCTCATCGAAACACCACATAAAACCGAATGAAAAAAAGCATGAGCCTACACCTGCACCTGTTTATTGGCGCATTAATAAAACAGAATATACCTGTGAATGAAATTTTCAGAAAACCCTGGTTGTATCAGTCTTGAATCCTGAGTAGACATTGAAGAGAAAAATCAAAATTACAAGTAGAAGAACGATAAAAAACTTATGGTAGATTCTTAGATCGTGATCTGGCACATTGCCATATGCTCGAAGTTAGAAAATCAGTGGAGATCTACGCGACCGATGTGGCGGATGGCCCGCACTCTCTCTCTCTGCACAACACTACAAGGTATCAAGAGACGGTAGTAGCTTTGCTTGGTGCTATATTTAGATGATCTAAACCAAGACTCGGAAAATGGCTCTCTCTCTTTCTACCATTACTGGGGAACACCTACCAACATTTTTCGACCCCTTAAGCTTGCCTCCAATCTTTCACACCGGTATTCACATTTACAGGAAAAATTTTTTAGTGCGTTTTCGGAGATTATCTCAGCAAATTAAAAATATGTTACAATTGCAACAATATACAGACAAATAAATTAAAAAACATGATTTCGAAGTTATCCTATAATTGTGAAAAATGGCTATTTTTCCTATGTTGTCTAAGGATCTTACCCAGTGTTTTGCACCCTGTAGTGTTTTTTTTACAGATCTCTCTCGGTCAGAATTCAGTCGTGTCGTTGAACGCAGGACACGTTAGCATCTGGAATACGAGACTTTGTTGAGTAAGAGGCAAACCCTTCCCTCCGCTACATCTATTATTACCCAGAAAACGTGGATTTTTTTGTCGTGGAGGAGAACTACGATAGAAACGAAACGGTCAGCGATCTCGACAACTGGCCGCGAATAAAATATCCCGACGAATTATTTGAACGAGATATTACGCGAATGCAAAAATAGTCAGAGGATAGGAATGTCACGTTCACATTGGCCGTATAAATACACGGATTAGGATTCATAAGCTGCTGATGAGTGCTACGTTTTGTAACCCGTGTTTTCGCGTTACCGTCGATAGAATAAATCATGTGAATAAATGTAAAGAACGAGGACTCGTATTTTTGTATTTTATTAAATAAGCGATACCCGTGATATAAACGAGCGGTATAAAACATTTTGTAATTCTTCTACTTCCTTAAACGTTGCATGAAAATTGTGGAAGACAATGTGAATATAATAAAGCATGGAAACGTTTGAAAATAACACATGAAATGGCTGGCGCGTGATATTGGTGATGCGACGAGCGTTTGATGATTATATGCACCTCTCTCGCACGGTGCCTCGAGTCCCGTCTCGCACGTTTGGTAATAACGACATAAAGCTCAAGAGCCGAATGCATCCTATTCAGATATTTTCGGTTACACGAGTTCCAATTACGCGAAATGATTGTCACTCATCTCGCCAAGAATGGCCAAGCACTACGTCGACTTTAAAAAAACACACGATTTAGGTTGTATCTTACCGTAATCGCATTGACACATGTGTAACAATCACTTTACGCCATTTTTCTCGAGAGCCGTATACGTATTAGCAACGCATTCAGACGACTACAGAAGGAATATGCTTATAGGCCAATTGAAGCAAAGTTTTTTCCACCCGAAACTGCCACTTGGCGTCACAGCGGTGGATGACTCGTACGTGATTGGCGAGAGAGGAGGCGAAGCTACGTCTTGAAGCAGTGTAAAGGGTGTAAAGTATACATGAACGTACCTGCGCGACCTAACACATTCTTGTAGCGATATCAGCGCCGCGAGTAACTGGGGGTTAGTACTACACTGGGGCACACATTTCTCGCTTCAATCGAAAGTATGGGCATATACCTTCTGTAGTCGTCTGAATTCGTTGGTTTAGTAGCACTCCTTGACGGCTACTGTAGTACTGCTCGCTGATCAAAATTCCCTAGTAATTCCCTAGCTTAGGGATTTCTGTTTAGAGAGTTTTTATTTCATTCTGGATGGATGCTTTTCCAAAACCCCAGTGATGAACCCGCAGGGATTCTTTTTTAGGATCTTTTATTACAAATTCCAATAGATTAACAGTATTTCGTAAAATATCATATTTATTTGTTAACGCATATATAAACAAGTTATTTTAGGATCTGACCGTTCTACAAAAAAATCACAAACAAATTTGGTTCGATTTTTCCCGATGCATCAACAAGCACTCGGCAAACCATATAAGTCAAAAGAAAATTTGTAAATAATTGTCAATTATACATGATATTCACCACCATCAGTCTTTTCGTCAGTGATCCAACATATAACATTGGCGGAAGTCTCAGGGTCGAGATAAATGAAACTTACAAATAGACCTTCGACTATGCCAATAGCAATACCCGTAATGACATCCAACAGATGATGTCTTCTCATGAGAAGTCGAGAAAGACAAATCGATGTCAACCAAGCGAGCAAAGGTGGTATGAAAATTATTGGTACTGGTGATAAGTACAAAAAAAAGTACACAATTAATGAGGCACGCGAGGCATGACCGGATGGAAAGGCATATTTATCAGGACCAATTGCAAACGGATCATCATTTACTGCTGGACGTCTTCTGCGTGTTACAGCTTTCAATAGAGCAATGACAATAATATCAATTACCAGACCTAAAAGAAATACATAATATAAAAAAAGAAAAAATATCCCAGTCAGTAAATAATTAATTGCACTATACCTATCATCAGGTTGACTTGCACCTGATAAAAATTCCTGTTGTTCAAAATCCAGATGAATGCCAACCAGCCTGCGATCCATGGTACTCCATGGCAGGAATACTGGCAAAGAAATCACAATATTTAGTAAATCACAAATCATAGAGTATGTGGAGTAATAATACTTATATCTTATGACTACCTCGAGCACTCTGTAATGAACTTTGAGTTGTCGAAGAGGCAAAAACCTTTCTACGGTTTTCACAAACACGTCGGTCAGATAAGCGTCAACAGCCAGACACTTTCTCAAAGCTGTGGGAATTTCCCTTTTCTCAGTGGCCTATCACAGAAATTATACCTCAAAATTTTGCAAATTTCTGTTAGGTATAATGATCAGAGTATCAATACATAAAACACACTCCAAAAATATTATTTGCTCATAAACCTTACTTGTGACATGATGTCGTGCAAGCCGATGAAACTTTTGTTCTCTAAATCCGGCAAATCACGATGCACATTACCCTTAAAGATAAACTTGAGTGTTTCCCACTTCTGTCAGACACGGTGTGAAATTGTTCGAAATTTCCTCTTCTACAGTTCTAGATAAGAAGAAAGACCGGCTTCTTTACATATATAATCCACGTAATCACAGAGATAACGCTGAGGAACCGCTGAATTATTATATCAGCTGATCTAATCTTCTCTCTCTCTTTCCCTCTCTCTATCGCTAGACGTCATATTATTATTATCCCATACAAGTAAACGGAGTTCAATCGGACGCAAACCAAACATAACCTCGAAATTTGTTTTCTCAACAGAAAATGTTTCTTGATCAGCGATGAAAATAATCGTCTGACACTATAAATTGTTCGCTGATATTTTTTACGATGAGCGACCCACCAACGAAAATTGCCTCGTCCCCATCGCACATACATTTCAAGAAGAAATCCCGTAAACCTCTTAGAAGTCGCAAAGTCAATTCAGACGGGAGTGATAACGACGAAGACAAGGATGACTCGGTCAGGTAAGCCAATAAAAAGACTTCGAGAATGAAATTCAATTTAAAACAACACAAAAATATTTGGAAAATAATTTCGGTAGGAACAAAGTTGAAGAAATGAAAACAATACAAAAACTACGACAACGTCCCAATGGAGTCAATGTTGTCGAGCTAGCACTGGGTGAAAAAATTACCAATGAAGTACTGAATGTGAGTGAAGGCAAAATATTCTTAACCACGTCTAGTCGTAAAGTGCATAATGTATATTTATTTTTTAGTCTGATCCTTTTAACGTGAAAAGTGGAGGAATGGTTAATATGGCAGCATTGAAGAACAATAAAATCAAGCAAGATGATGCTTACGATACAGGGATCGGCACTCAATTCAATGCTGAAACTAATAAACGAGATGAAGATGAAGAAATGTACACATCTTGTATTTTTATACGTTTATGAAAACTGTTTGAGAGATTGAGATAGAGTTATACAATTTCCAATATTTGTTAATTAGGTTGAAATACATAGAAGAGGAACTATCAAAAAGAAAGAACAAAAATAGTGACAATGGAGATGCCGGTGGATTAGGTACCGATTTGACTTATTGTTCACCAGAAGAGGCTGCGCTTCAAGCTGTACCCGAGCATCTGAGACAAAGTTCGACCCATAGAAGCGAGGAAATGCTGTCCAATCAAATGCTCTCTGGCATACCGGAAGTAGATCTTGGAATCGAGTTAGTGATTGATTTCATTGCTAGTACCAACTATTCCATTCCATAACTAATTTAACGTAATTTTCCAATTCTCATCATGCAACAGAGCAAAGATTCGAAATATCGAGGCAACCGAGGAGGCAAAGCTCAAATTACTATGGGAAAGGCACCGAAAGAAGGATGGACCCTCACAATTTGTACCTACGAATATGGCTGTCAATTTTGTCCAACACAACAGATGTTAGTTTTTCCGTTAACATTTTTCTATTTGCTTGGCTCTAAAACAATTTTTATATCGAAACGTGACTATTTTCAGTTAACATCGACGATCCGGATGCTCACAAGGGTAAGAACAGAGGCGGCGACAGGTTGGACCCAATTGCACCAAAAGGCGACGTGAAGGGAAAACGTAAGGACAATGGTGAAAAAGCTACGGATGACTATTACTACGAACGATTCAAGAAGCAGTTTAGACGATTCTAAATCATCCGCTATAAAAAAAGTCGATAATCAGTACTGATGTGAATAATATTTAATTTCTGGTTCTATTTCGAATGCGTTTGAAGTCGGTCAAGTGTTGTCGTAGCAAAATCACCGTCTCCTGTTTTATACCACATAAACAAATTTTGTTTATTTTCTCTGTGACACGATACTATTTACAATTAGATCAATTTGTAAAAAAGATGTTCCCACACTTCAATACAAACGAGCAATATATTTACCCAAACCAACGATATACGCAGCAAATACAAGAACAAATACTGTATCCTGAACGTAATTATCGTTTGGTAAGAGGATATTATTCCGACGACTTGGAACTTCTGAGGAAGCCGAGAACATGTATTAATGTGTCTCATCTTGTTATTCGGCCATCACAAATACAAAATGAAATTTTACGCAAGTACATTTAATTAACAACATTGTATACATATAATTCAAAGAAGCCTGCGCGCGCCTTAGTTTCCTAGCCCTTCCCTTCCCGCATTTTTTGCGCTTGCGCATTTTGCCACCGGCGCCGCGGCGCTATGTGATGTCATACTCCTAGCCCAGTCGAATTAGCATTTGACCCGGAAAAAATTTAAAGTAGCAATTTTCCTTCGGAATTCGTTGGGGGGGTTCACTGGCAGTCTAAATTTGGTTTTGCGTGGTATTCGGTGTGTTGCGTCGTCCGCCATCTTGATTTTAAGGGTTAATTTTTGATTATTGAATAACTCGTTTATTTTCAGTTTTACACGAAAAATAGTAATAACAAAAGTTCTTTGGAATTTAATTTCCTACGATTTTGATTCTTATTAATTTTTTCCTAGGATCGATCTTTTCCGATTTATACCCCAAAAGAGGGAGCGAATTGTTGTTTGATTAAAAAGTTATTTATTTTCAATTTTACATGAAAAATTATTATAAAGAAAGTTGTTTAAAAGTAAATTTTCTACAATTTTGGTTCTTATCAATTTTTTCGTCGGATCGATATTTTTCGAGTTCTACCCGAAAAGAGGGGGGAGTAAAATGTTATGATTGCACTATCGCGTTTATTTTCAATTTTACATAAAAAATTGTTAGAAACAAAGTTGTTTAAAATTCAATTTTCTACATTTTCGGTTCTTATAAATTTTTTCGTCGGATCGATATTTTTCGATTTATACCCGAGAAGAGGTGGGTGTAAAATGTTATGATTGCATTATCACGTTTATTTTCAATTTTATCCGAAAAATTGTTACAACCGAAGTTGATTGAAATTAAATTTCCTACAATTTTCGTTCTTATTAATTTTTTCAGATCTCAGGAGTTTTTCATTTTACTCCAACCTCTTCTCGGGTATAAGTCGAAAAATATCGATCCGACGAAAAAATTTATAAGAACCGAAAATGTAGAAAATTAAATTTTAAACAACTTTGTTTATAACAATTTTTCATGTAAAATTGAAAATAAACGAGTTGTTAATCAAACAAATTTCACCCCCTCTTTTGGGGTATAAATGGAAAAATATCGATCCTAGGAAAAAATTAATAAGAAGCAAAATTGTAGGAAATTTGATTCCAAACAACTTTTGCCAGTGACCCCCCCCCCCCCCCCCAACGAATTCCGAAGGAAAATTGCTACTTTAAATTTTTTCCGGGTTTGCCCCTTTTTTGAGCTAATTTGACTGGGCTACTATGTGATGTCATACTCCCTCTATTTCTTTACACACACTCGCATTCCCCTTTGGCAAATACAAGTTTGTACGAGGAAGCAGTCAGTGGCTCGGCATGGGTCGGGTTTTTCGCGCATGCGCAACTGAACAAGCATCAGTGAAGTATCAATATCTAGCGAAAAGAGGTATCGGGCATCGGGTTCATTATTCAACCATTCGGCTAAGTTTGTATTAAACTATTACATGTCATTAAAAAAAGGTTTTAATACGTATGTAACTTTCAAATAAATAAAAATGGTATAATATGTGTACATATATGTGATATAACAAACATCATTTATTAACAGATAAATGAAATATTTTACTTTAAAATCTGGAAAAGAAAAACATGATCTCACACTAGTGACATAGCACGGCACTGTCTTCATGCTGCTGTTGCCGCGCATGCGCGAAAAACCCGACCCCTATCGACCCACTGCGAGGAAGTGTATTTTACTTGTGGCAGTACACACCAGTGGGTCGATATGGGTCGGGTTTTTCGCGCATGCGCGGCAACAGCAGCGTGAAGACAGTGCCGTGCTATGTCACTAGTGTGAGATCATGTTTTTCTTTTCCAGATTCTAAAGTAAAATATTTTATTTATCTGTTAATAAATGATGTTTATTATATCACATATACACATATTATACCATTTTTATTTATTTGAAAGTTATATACGTATTAAAACCTTTTTTTAATGACATGTAATAGGTTAATACAAACTTAGCAGAACGGTTGAATAATGAACCCGATGCCCGATACCTCTTTTCGCTAGATATTGATACTTCACTGATGCTTGTGTTCAGTTGCGCATGCGCGAAAAACCCAACCCATATCGACACACTGGTATAAAACATCAATACCAAGCACGCAGCCACGCTTAGTATCATTGAATAGTTGACTACAGCACACGTTATACACGCTCGACACTATTTACCCGACCTATACGCAGCCTTGCTGTTGTTGCTTCGACTAGAGTTGCTAAATACGGTTTTATTCTTCTTCCCAGTCATGAGTTGTGGATTTGTAACCTGCGGGCCCAACGAGGCTCTCGTTGTTTCAGGTAAAGAATTAACGTTTTTTATACCTTTTCTTTCAATCAATTGGTCACTCATTCTAAATTATGCGCATTAATATCCTTTGAATATAAAACTCATGGAGACGCGAACATTATGACGTCGTATTCATTCCTCAAAATGGGTGTGGATCCTCCTCATTAGCCGCCTGCCTTTTAGTGTCATGTTGCTTCAATTGATTCGTCCTATTAATTAAAAAATCATAGATTGGACCATATAGTATGTATTTATTACGCTCTATACATATACAGCGTGAATCGCATAAGGTGTCGCACAGCGAATTCTGAGGTAGATGAGGCCATTACAAACAAAAGTTGCAAATAAACATTAGGGATATTGTTAATAATTTACAAGATATAAGTATTTAAAGTTGGTCCAATCAGAGCGCGCCGAGAAGCGTTGAAGCCGCCCACACCCATCTATCCATAGATATAGCATAGATTAGGGCGTTACGTTTGGATTTGTCACATTCAGAGCGGTCAATTTTATTGATTGTATTAGTCCGCAGACATTTTGTTTTCTCGGGCATTGGCTACTCTGAACTTAGGCGGGGGGTGGGTGACTTCAACGCTTGTCGGCACGTTGGGCAAAATTCACAGCAGCCAATGCCCGAGAAAAAAAAATGACTGCGGAAGAATACAAGCAATGTAATTGACTGCTCTGAATTTTGCAAACCCAAATTTAACGCCCTAATCTATGCTATATCGGGTGCGTTCGGGGAGTCGCTACGAACGCTGTAAACTCAAAACACTACCAACGGCGTTCGCGGAGCCAATAGCGTGATGGCCATAGCAAGCTCCGTGAACGTTCTACAGCGTAGCGTTAGCAGCGATCATCATCGTTTTGTGCGGGGGTTTTCAAGGTCGTTCTATCGTGACATTCAAATCGAAAAATTGTTTTTCAGTTTTTCTCACATACAAAATCGTTTGCGGGCTTAAGTTAAATAAGATAAATTGTTGAAAGTCGACTAAACTGAAGGCAAGCATTTTCGTTTATCGTCCAAAATTAACGCACTTTTGAAAAAAGTGGGATAAAAATTTCAAGCGGCGAGGAGGTTATGCATAGGACCTCGATATGCTCAGAGCGTTGAACGCATGCTGAAACAAACAACTTACAGCGTGTGGTGCTATTCGGTGCTGTTCACGCAATACGCAAACGCTACACAACTGTCACACTACCTCGGAAGAAATAGCGTTTGTTGCGTTGAGTCATGACGTCACACACCATAAGTAGTGACGTCACGGTCGTGTTTGATTGCGCTAATGTCGAGCTCTGCGAACAGTCTTTAGCGCCAGATGGTGCGAATAATGACTCCCCGAACGCACCCATCGACGGCTAGGGTGGGAGTGGGTGGCTTCAACGCTGATTGGTCCAATTAAAAAAATTTATATCTCGTAAATTATTAACAATATCCCAAATATTTATTTGCAACTTTTGTTCGTAATGAGCCCATCTACCTTGAAATACCGCCTGGCAACCCTTACGCAATTCACCCTGTATATGCATATTTAACCACCGCCCTGTTGCTATTATTCAATTTTTTTCAGGTATGCAAGCAACATTAAATTGCTAAAATTTCATCTTAAACTATATAATATTCATGAATAAAAAATGTCAAGAATCAAAATGATTATAATCGGTTCCCAATTGCTTTAATTATAATGAAATAAGGTTATAGGTCTTGGTTATAATTCGTGGGTCGAGTTAATCGATTATTCTTGTTCATTTCATTCAAGGATGCTGCTATGGGAAACCATTGCTTGTACCCGGTGGCCGAGTATTTGTCTGGCCGATCGTTCAGCAAGTACAGAAGTAAGCGATCAGGTTTTTATGTACATATTATCAATGACAGAGGGGATGAACAATTTCATGACAATTTATTCCTATATTTTTAGAATTTCCCTAAACACTATGACTCTACAAGTAGAGAGTCCCATGGTTTATACAGGTCAAGGTGTACCTATATCTGTGACTGGAATAGCGCAGGTAATTTCATAAACTACAATTATGAATAACAATGTTGTGTAGCAATAGGAAAAATTAGAATTTAGCAATGCACCAGCATAATCTTGGTAATCTGAGTCGATTGCTTCACAGACACTGCAACAGTGTGTATGTGAGTGTGAGCGTGATGGTACCAACTCTTTTCACCAAGATTTTGGTGATTGATTAAAAAATCTCTTAAAGTTGACAACTCCATAATTAAAATATTTCCTATATAAATTTCGCTAAAATTATTAGACACGAATCTCATGATGTCCTTTTTTAACTTAAGGTAAAAATCCAAGGACAAAACGAAGAGATGCTCTCTACGGCTTGTGAACAATTTCTTGGAAAGAACGAAGACGAAATTCACAATATTGCATTGGTGACCCTCGAGGGACATCAAAGAGCCATAATGGGAAGCATGACAGTAGAGGTATAAAACCAAAACAAAAATTTAATGAACTTTTATAAGATTAAATGTGCATTTCATGGAAATGTAATTAAATCCATTTGATGTTACTTTCAGGAAATCTACAAAGATCGAAAAAAATTCAGTAAAGAAGTTTTCGAAGTGGCAAGCAGCGACCTCGTCAATATGGGAATAACTGTTGTCTCATATACTCTCAAGGATATCCGTGATGAAGAAGTACGTTTGAATCATATTATAACTATTGATTCGAGTTAAGAGAAAGAAAAATCGTTCAGTGGATGCTCGATGCACGAATTTATCGTAGATGTTTTGTGTTCAAGATATTTGACACCCTTTGCCGTGTATTATACCCATTAGAGAGCAGTCGATACTACATAAGCGGTTAGCACGTTTTTCGTTAGTTTCGAAAAATTTAAGATTCGAAATATAACAGAAGAAAAAGAACGAAACTCGCCACGTGAGCCACTTTCAGTCGATAACGTGGATAACGGTAATTTAAAAAACCAGTGTGCGTTTGTTTCGAGATCTTACTGTTGGATAGAATCGCGACCCCCAAAGTAATTTTACGTTCTTTCCATCGAATACAGAATATTGAATGCATTTTTTTGTTTTTTATACTGACAGGGGGCAAAGGTATGTTAAATTTTTTGGCTTTTTGTATTGAAAACGTGATAAACATCGAAGCACTGCCAAAGTTTTATTATGATTTTGTTTTATTAGCTTTTTTTCTTCATTCTCTGGTCTCTACATTTTATTTTATTTTGCTCATAAAAAACAAAAAAAGAGCGCTTATCACTCGCCGCGTTTCGAACTCGAACTTTTGGCTTGCAAAACTACACGCGATCTAACTCCTGCGTGTGTTGTCTCTATGTCAGTGGTGGCGGGTATGTTTTCGTGCCATTCAGGCATTTTTTTGCACAACCGTGATCGCAATATTTGCATAAATACCACACAATAGATTTTATAGACAGTATAGCAGACACCACAGATTAGAATTTATGATTTCATTTCATTTTTGGAATTGTTTTCTCTCTACCTTTTGCATCGAACGATTGCTGTCCCTCACTATCTTGTATTGCAATGTAGTGCTTACGCAACGTTCTGATCGATTTTTGTCCGGTCGAAAAATACAATGTTCGTACAAATGATGCAAGAAATTCTTTATTGCAACGTTTCGCAGGGATACCTGAAAGCTCTCGGTATGGCTCGTACAGCCGAGGTTAAGAGGGATGCAAGAATCGGCGAGGCCGAGGCCCGAAGGGACGCCCAGATTCGGGAAGCAATTGCCGAGGAACAAAGAATGGCATCGCGGTTTCTTAACGATGCTGATATCGCAAAGGCTCAGCGTGACTTTGAGCTCAAGAAAGCCGCTTACGACGTCGAAGTGCAGACGAAAGTGAGTTGGAAATTAATAATTTGATTACAACTTTAAGTACGAATTATGTTTCTCTTTTCCAAGAAAGCTGAGGCGGAAATGGCTTTCGAGCTTCAAGCGGCAAAAACGAAACAGCGAATAATGGAAGAGCAGATGCAGGTCAAAGTAGTGGAAAGAGGACAAGAAATTGCCGTCCAAGAACAAGAAATGATGCGTCGGGAGAAAGAACTCGATGCCACTGTAAGACGTCCAGCGGATGCTGAAAAATACAGGTAAATCGAATGGAGTGTTGCATAAAGCGTTGCAATTCTCATATTGGCGAAAATTATATATTTGATTTTTCTAAGGCTGGAAAAAATGGCCGAGGCGAACAAATTGCGCCAGATAATGGAAGCTGAAGCTGAGGCTGAAGCTATAAAGATTCGTGGCGCGGCCGAGGCTTTTGCGATCGGGGCAAAGGCTAAAGCGGAAGCAAGCCAAATGTCAAGAAAGGCAGCGGCTTGGAACGAGTACGGTAATGCTGCGATGGTAGATATGGTACTCGAGACTTTGCCAAAGGTAAAAAAAGAAACATTTATATAAAGTAGAATACCCGCAAGTACAATCGAATCCTAAAATTGAGATCATTCGTAACTTCAGATGGCAGCAGAAGTCGCGGCGCCGCTCTCCCAGGCGAAAAAGATAACGATGGTGTCCAGTGGAAACGGCACAATCGGGGCCGAAAAATTGACCGACGAAGTATTAAGCATCGTCACTCGAGTTCCCGAACTCGTAAAGAATCTCACTGGTGTCGACATAGCTAAAGTACGTCAATGTGATTGAATGAATTGAACGTTTCGGATGAGAGAAAATTTAATCGTCGAGAGAAGCGTATCATGAGCGAAAAATGGAAACACGCACATGGGAATGCTACATCTTTTTTTCTCTTTTATTTCAGTCTGTCCATGCTGCATAAGAATCTTCCGGTGTTCAAAAGATTCTTCTGACAACTTTGCGATCTGCATCTTCCTCAACACGATCTTTTAGTTCAGAAAATTGCCCATTTTTAATACTAAACGAATCGAAATGCGATACATTTCCCGGTCCTTCATGATATTACAAATAATCAAACAGAATGTACAAATTATATTTAATCCGAAAGCTTTCGATGATATTTTTCCGATATATTATTTTTTTTAATTTATTGCCCGATGTTCAGTTCGTTTTAACGAAACAAAATATTGTCTCTGCGGCTGGTGGGCATGTTTAAGAAATGATGATCCATCGATTGTGTCTACCTCATTATTAGATCGATCTTTTATTTCTCAAATCATCGTAAAATTTATAAAATTATGCGTGCCGCAACAAACGCCGATGATACTGCCAGCAGCATCAAAGCGCAAATTAATTGAATTGTATAATGTATATATACATAGATAATTTTACTAATATATGCGTATATATTGTATATATTAATCCTTTCGTGGTTGAGCTCTTTTGTAAATACTGTAGGGAAAAAGTCTAATCGAAGTTATTTACAATTTTTTCTCTCAATACTTCCATTCTTTTTTTATAGAAAACAAGCCATCGACAAACTTTGATTACGTTGTTTTTTTCTCGTAGTTATTGTTTTACAAATTTGCTGGAATACTTTACGTTCCAATGGTCGCGAAAGAGCCAATTTGATATATGTCCATCGGGTCACTGAGTCATTCGTTCCGAATTGATACCTCGTTAGTTGTATGAACTGTGTAGTTGTAATTTTATACAAATTTATCGAGTGCCCTCCATTCGCCACATTATTTTTCGACGAATGAACTTATGCCATTGTGTGCCACGACCACTATTCCTCCACCAAGTATAACTAAAACTGTATATATTTACTAGGTATATATCATTAATACAACTGTCAAACCTTTTTACCTCAGAGCGTGTAAATAAAAATTCATGGCTATTCATGTAAACCAGACGAATAAGTTGAAAAATGCACTACTGTAATCTCTAGTCCCCGGTTTCAAGGAAATATAATTATGAGCCGGTTAGAAGGCATATTTCTTCTTTAGCCGAATACTATATTTTCGCAAAATATTTTTCAATTACCTTATACATAATACATGTAGCCTTTGAGACCAATCCCCTATAAAAGAGTTAAAAGCGATGGGCGCAATACACGAATTGGAAGTGGCAATTATAAATGTACGCACACTCGTATTTCGATGTGAATTTATGAATTTCGTGTTATTATTATTATTACCTGTTCGTAGAGTGCAATAAGGAATAAGAATGATTAAAAATTTGGTTTTCAAATCTCATCAATTAATCTCTGAAACATAAGACCGTAAGCTCTGTTAGAGGCGGCGCAAGCGCTACAGATTGGATTGAGAGTATTTACGTTGTGATGGGGGGGTAGTGTGGATCACTCGCTTCCGCGCCGCCGTTATCGTATTACGACGCGCGACTATCGCGATAGTGGTGGGGGGCTCCAGAATTAATACGTGAGTATTTTTCACGACGTTGGTATTGTCGATTAAGCTAGGCTCACAGTTGGCGAGCCTTGAAATCGTCGGTGAAAAAAAAGAAAGGGAGCTCCGACGCGGCAGGGGCTCTCGACAGAGGCTGTGCACGGTGCACAACGGAGTCCGTAGCTGTCTGTAGCGAGCAAACGAGAAAACGCAACGAGCGAGAGAGATCGAGAGACTCGGGGGGGGGCTGGATTTCGAACACTTATACCGATGAAACGTTTTTTTCGTGTTTATTATACACTTGTCCATTGTTTTTGTTTGTTGGTTTGTGCCAGGCTAAAAAACTGTATAATTTGCACTGTAAAATTGTCCCTCGTAACAAGTTATAACCTCGTTTAAAGTCCCATACGCGATACACCAGAATCCATGCCATGCTTATTTCATATATACATTTTCGATAGGGCATTTATTAAACGCGAAAAAACTCTCGATATACTGCGAATTCAGCATACTTCGAGGAGGCTGCAAACATTCCAATATTTAAGTACGAACACATTTTTTCTTCTCAATAAGCACAGTAACATCCGCTTGGAAGCAATTTTCTCGTCGACGTCGAATTGCTGATTCGTCAGATCTCCGGTTCGACAAGCGGAATGAAAATAAATAAATAATCCTAATCGCAGAATTACTTTGAAATATTTCCTTGTATTTTCACGAACAAGAAAAATTCTTGCTCACTTTGCATATCATTGTTTCAATTTTATGGTAGACTGTAGGAAGGTTATGGTTTTTTGTTCCATTCTCGATTCGTCGTGTAGATGGCGACCTTGGTTGAATATTTCGAGTCTAAAACTTTGTTTCACTCTTATTTATCACTTGCTTATTTAAGAGGTAATGCGGAATAAAAATTGATGTAATACCGTGATAATATTGTCATTTTCATATTTCCTGTTCCGAAAAAATTGAAGATTGAACTACATCTTTTTAGAGTAGAAAACAAGTACCTCCATACACGTTCAACATACTTTAAGCAGAATAAATAAAATACCTTTTTTTGTTTTTGCTAGAGCCTGCGTCAGTTATCCAAGGGTAGCCAGTAATGTCAGTACCTCCATCATCATCTTCATCGTCCAAAGGGATAGACGGAGGAAAACCTGGTGGTACTAGTCCCAGCCCCATTGAAGGAGTAGAAGAGGGCATAGCAGGCCCAAGTACTTTGGAACACGCTAGATGCTCATTGCGTCAGGATGCAGAGTCTGAGGAATATGGAATTGAAGCAGATGAGGAAGAGGACGACAGTAGCGAAGAAGAGAGTGAGGTAATGAGTACATAAATATAATAATTATAACAAAAAAATGATGTCAAAAAAAGCTACTACTAAATTATCATAAAGTACAAATGGCTAACGAAATTATCATGGTTTCACTAAAATTGCAGATTAGCGATAATGGTCTGTATTGCGATGCTGAATGCGAGGAAGAAATTGAGGACGAGGACTGTAGATCTCCCGAGTCTGGCCAGTCTCGAGCTCCTGTTTCACAACGAATTCAAAGTCCCATTTTACACACATGTGTACCATTGAATGTTGTGCAACCACAGAGAAAGCGAAAAAGCGAAACTGAATCCAGTTTACCCTGCAAAAAGCTCAGCCCCGAAGACAAAAATAATACGCTGTAAGTTCATCTCAATCACCTATTTTTTATCGATATGAATGTATATTTACTTATTTGAAATAATAATCCATTTTATTTCTTTACATTCTGTTCTTTTTTCTGGGTATCCGGACAGAATCGTAAAAAAATTGGAGGAAAAGGGAAAACATGTGAGATTCGTAATACCAACTAGAGACAATCCACCGCCTGAGATGAATAGTTGGCTTCTTCAATTTCAGGTAACTTTTACATTGGTTCCAATCTGTCCAACCACAATATTTAATTTGTAACAATATTATTATAAATATTATTTTGCAACAGAGATGGTCAAATGCTGAGAGAATGCTGGCGATAGACGAGCTAATCGAGAGATGCGAACCTACACAAGTGCGACATATGATGCAAGTGATAGAGCCACAGTTTCAACGGGATTTCATATCGTTGCTACCCAAAGAACTAGCCTTATCCGTATTGGCCTTTCTTGAACCTCGCGATCTGCTTCGAGCCGCTCAGACCTGTCGAAATTGGCGCTTTCTTGCAGACGACAATCTTCTGTGGAAGGAGAAATGTCGAGTTGCCGGTATAGACGGTCTGAAAGATCTCCCACCGAACAAACGCAAGAATTGCCGTACGCATTCAGGCAACTGTGGTTCACCCTGGAAACAGGCATACATGAGACAGCACAATATCAAAATGAATTGGAGAACAAAACCCATAAGACCACCTAAAGTGTTAAAGGGTCATGATGATCACGTCATAACGTGTCTACAGTTTTCCGGTAATAGAATAGTGAGTGGGTCTGACGACAATACGCTCAAAGTTTGGTCGGCTGTCACAGGAAAGGTAATGCCATGTGATCAACTCATGTCGAACGAATTACAATTTACATGCTTACGTGATTCGATGTTTCTTTTGCTGGTTTATAATATATTTTATTCGTTGCGCAGTGTTTAAGAACTCTCGTTGGTCATACGGGTGGTGTGTGGTCATCTCAAATGTCTGGTACGACAGTGATAAGTGGAAGCACAGATCGTACGTTGAAAGTTTGGAATGCTGAGACGGGTCAGTGCATTCATACGCTTTATGGTCACACTTCTACCGTAAGATGTATGCACCTACATGGAAACAAAGTCGTCAGTGGTAGCAGAGACGCGACATTAAGGGTGTGGCAGGTCGACACCGGTGAGTGTCTTCACGTGCTCGTTGGACACTTGGCAGCTGTTAGATGCGTGCAATATGATGGTAAATTAGTCGTTAGCGGAGCGTACGATTTTATGGTGAAAGTTTGGAATCCAGAGCGCGAAGAGTGCCTTCACACGCTTCAAGGACACACGAATCGCGTTTATTCCCTTCAGGTGTGATCTATTCATTTAAAAAAATGCACAGTACCATTTTTTCACTGCAATGTATATAACGGAAAGTTTTCTCGTTTTTGGTGAATATAGTTCGATGGTGTTCACGTGGTAAGTGGTTCCCTCGACACGAGCATCAGGGTATGGGAAGTTGAGACTGGTGCGTGCAGGCACACTCTGATGGGACACCAGTCATTGACCTCCGGTATGGAACTTCGTAATAATATTCTCGTGTCGGGCAATGCCGATTCTACGGTCAAAGTTTGGGACATCGTCAGCGGTCACTGCCTACAAACATTATCTGGTCCTAACAAACATCAGTCAGCCGTAACTTGCCTCCAATTCAACAGTCATTTCGTTATAACGTCTTCGGACGACGGTACCGTTAAGCTCTGGGATGTCAAGACGGGTAAGATTTATTGAAACAAGATTCCTCGATACTTTACGTTTACTTCACATTCAATCGATGCCAATTTTATTTGAACGATTGTTACTGGTCACAGGTGAATTTATAAGGAATCTCGTAGCTCTGGAGAGCGGTGGTAGCGGTGGTGTAGTATGGAGAATCCGCGCTAGCGACACGAAGCTCGTTTGCGCGGTTGGCAGTCGCAACGGTACTGAGGAAACCAAACTTCTCGTTCTCGACTTCGACGTCGAGGTCAAATAGTCCAACACCTCGTCGTCGTTGTTGTCGTGCCTCGGACAGCTCCGCTATGTGACTTCTGTACATATTTTAATTAGGTAGCGTAACCAATCTACTGTACAATGTTTCATGTATTACATGGTCCGATTGTGATAAGACTGCACGTGAACGAATGATTAGGAATGGAGAGGGATTAGTTATTAACAAAATGGAAATCGCGAAACAAAATAAGAAACAAAGTTTTTTGAATAACGATAAAATAGGGCTGAGCCGGGCGCAGAAATGTATACAGGACGAACGAAAGATCATCGTCGAATTGTTCGACGAGCAAACCATTGGAGATTATCCTCACCAGTTGAGCAAGAAATAGACGATACTAAATTTTATATTCGTGCGAACCCCCGGACATAACTCCTTTTTCACTTTGGGGTGGGAGTGCGACCGTCATTGGCCTGAGTAAAAGATGGAAAATTTTAGGCATTGCTTGATCATAAGTAGATTTTCTCTTGAAACCTACCGATCAAAGACTTTTAAGATCATATCGAAAAATTGAAGAAGAGTACTTTCAAGTGCAATAGTTCCGAATGAAACATATGGTAGTAGACGACAAAAGATCAATTAGCATATCGTCGATTTTGTGCCGTGTTGAAGAGGATAATCCCTTTTGGATAAATGGAATGTACCTACCGCCGTGTACAAAATAAGAGATTCAAAAGACTCGATACAATACTATGGAGAATAAGGAGCTTATACTATATATTGGTTTTTTTCAATTAGTACGGAATTATTTTTCTGTTATAATCAATTTGAGATGCGGTATCGTTACTCGGTAGTGATTTTCGTATCCCGGGGAATTGATCGACTCTTTATTATTCCTCGTTAGCATTTCCTTCTCTTTTTTTCTCTATATATGACAATTTATGTGGGCCGACCGTTCTTCGCGTAGAGCGACGATTTTCTTCGTGAAAAAATCTTGCAATTGGTGTTGTTATTCTGTTTTTTTTATACTTGTAAACTCACCATCGCGTAATATTCCAGACGCAGTAATCTCGTCGATAACGCGCGAGCCTCCTTGAACGCGAAGAACACGAATGTGCATATATATCCAATTGTGATTTCAGAATAATGTTAAGCTTAATTTCCGGCCGCGAAGTACGAGCATCCTGTCGAGCCGTCCCGATATTATTAATTAAAAATTAAAATCGTGATAGCTGAATTTATTTTCAACGATTAGGGCATTATAATCAATCTCTTCCTGGTAAGAAGAAAAAAATTTTTTAAATTACAACTCTTTTTCTCGTTTATTTATTCATAATAAAAGAAAAGAAAAAAAAGAACAAATTAAACGCCCAGCTATTTTTTTTAACTCATGACTCGTAAATTATTGTATGATACTTCGATGTCACGCTCGATGTTCCTCTGTCAACACCCGCCCTTGGCGCTTCTTTTTCTCTAGGCGTTTCAATATTTTAAAATCATTATTTGATTAAAGAAACGATCTAATGGTGTTTTCGCGCAAACGTATAATCTAGTATATTTCATTAGCCCGCATAGGTACCGTCGAAGGTAACGACTAAAAACGAACAACAGAAATAAACGAGTCGTCGATTACAATGTTGTAAATAGGTATTTAATCGGGACGATACCGCGTTTTTCTTCACGTTAGAATCATTATTGAATGCAGATATGTTGTAAGCCGCGAATGAAAGAAAAAGAGAAGACGAAGGGAAAACACGAACATGTCACACGTGTGGAGCATTTTGGATGTGCCATAAAAGGAAAAAATGGGCCTGCGATGCCGTTCTCTCGAGAATTTTTTTTATTTTCTTCCCCCTCGCGAATCGGTGTGACGGAATAGTCTGTGATCTGAGAATATTTTGATGTATAATTCTTAAAGGATGTCAAAGATCGATTTATCGATCTGTAAAAATTGAATCTTCGTGTTCGGATGTGGCAGTGAGTGTTTTTTTTACAAAGAAAAAGATATTTTCTTTGCATTGCGAGAGCGAGATAACAGGGCACTTCCACGCGCTTTTTTTCAAGCCGGGAATACGGGAGAGAAAGTGAAGCGAAATTGGCGAAGCGGATTTTTCTCCGTTTCGCAAACGGCGATTTGTACATAGCCTTCCAGTATTTTGCATCGTCCTTTAATTAAATTTTGTAAACGAATTAGACCACTAAGCTATGTCCAAAAAAGAGAACATGTAAAAATGATGTAGCTCCCACAAGTGTGACATGGTAAGCGTACTATTATGTATCCTTTATTTATAACGGAAATTGAATGAAAAGAAAGAAAAAACAGTTCGTGTTGTACAAGTAAAGAACGCTGTATGGTGTATATCAAGTAACATTTTTTGCGAACAAGGAGAGAAATCACACGATGCAACGATAGCTCTAAAAACGAACACACTATTCTCGAAACAACGTTTATAATATACAATTGTTACGAATCCTTAAGCGTCGTCTCGAGAATACTATTTTTAGGGTAAAAACTGGTGTTGCTTGATTTGGCTTAAAGCTAAAAGAAATGTATGAAAAAGAAACAAACGAAGATTGACCTCAATTATCAGTAATTTGAGTGGCTTGGCCATGGGGCGATAATAAAGGTTGCAAAATATGCTATTGAAGTATTCTCTGTAACGTGCAATACAAATCTCTAATGAATACAGCAGCATCATGATAGAGAATTAAGAAATTGGAAGAGAAAACAAAATACAATCATTGGATGACGGGATATTTGAAATTTCCTGCGCATCATCGAGAAATATTTATATACATATGTGGTGTTTTTCGTATAGATACGAAACATTAAATGATGATAAGTGCAGCTTTTATTATTGGCCCTTGGCTAGTTTGAGTATCAGAGTTTTTCTCTTTTTAATTTGTATATTGCTCAATAGTTTATATTATAACTATAATGTGTTATCTGTTGTATCATTTTTTATAAGGAAATAGAAAATGTTGCTGCATTTTATGCGATCTCGGATTCATTTGCCTTTTGTCAAATGCGTTGCTCTAATTTTCGAATGATTTTTAACAACGTACAATTCATAGACCTTTTCTTTAATTCAACACACTTTTTCAGAATGACTACATTTATCTGCATTAAAAAATAGTTTAAAAAAAATACAATTCGCTTTTTTAATCTATGTATACATAAAAGACTGAACTTTACCTAAATCTTAGATAAGTACTTCTGTCCAAACTGATGGTATTTTAAACGACAATTATCATCGTTAATGTAAGATCATGTTTCTATGGCTATGATGAAAGTGCATTCCTGACACGGAATGTGCATTATGCTATTTTTCTCCTTTAATTCAGCTCTATCGGCTAGATAATAACTTCCGCATCTGCATTGATAACTCAGAGTTTCATCATTGGCCGTGACTTCCATTTCATCCACAGTTATCGTTGCAAAAACGAGAACACTTTGAGCTTCCAACTGAGCTTGTCGACACTCTGCATCATACTTTTGCCGTGTATCTGAATTTCTTAAAACTCTCCAAGCCTCTTCAATTTGTTGAAACGTATCCGATGTTTGACCTTTCTGTGTGTCAGCCTTGTCCGGGTGATGCTGCAGCACTAGTTTTCGGTAGTTTTTTTTCAGATCTTCGTACGACGATTCTTTGCTACAACCGAGAACCTTGTAGTATGAGTAATTGCTCATGATTTAATTCAATTTTTTTACTGGTCCTTTGCTCGGTAGAATATTCGTTTTGTTAAATTCAATCGCGGGTACCTTGGCAATAACATCAATGCATCGTTGATACGGGAACTTGACCGAACAAATCAGCTTGCTTAAACAATTAAAAAGTTATCATGAAAAATTTTCAAACGACGGAGCAATAACGTACTAACCTCGTTCCATGAGGTAGCAGAGTCTGCACTAATAAACTTTATTTTTTGTTCGTTCGAGAAGGTATTTAAGCAGGCAATCTTTTGAGCCCAAAGATGGACTACATATTTGGAATTTACACCAGATCAAGTGGCTAAACATACAATTAAATACATGTTAATACCCCAACCAAGGGCGACTAACCAAACTTACCATCTCGAACATGCACACGCGATATCCACATAGATACGCGCATGCCGCAAGAGCGCCAAATATTCAACATTCGACGTTCATGGTTCGACAATTTTCATACTTTCCCATCTTCGGAAGAGGAATTTGTCAAAAACGAGAACGCGGTGCACACACAACACACGGTACATACACAGCACACAGATCACTCAACATGTGCATAAGTGACTAATTACCGAGAAGTGGTTTTATTATTTAATTGACTTTCTATACCTCTTTTGACAGGATGCTGTTCTGATGCAGGGCGTGATGGTACCCCAAAACGCCCTCCAAGAATCACTCTAAATCCAAGTATTACATTTCAGGAATTACATTTATATTTTACCTCTTATAACCTCTTTCAATGTTATGTAATGTTGATACAAAGTGCGATTTTCGCTGTTCAAATCACGAATTTTTCACTGGCTCACATTACCCCGGCTTTTCAACTTGGATACCTTCTACAGCCTCTTCTGAGATTCTATAATCCTGATATCAGGAGCGATTTTTGATTCCCGAATCCTATGCAGTGTTTCGACTGGGGTCGAGTTGTTCGCGCATGCGCGGCAACAGTAGCATGAAGACAGTGCCGTGCTTCCTATGTACTAGGGGCCGGCCCATCACTGAACTGCGCGGATGCCCATCACTGTTCTGTTGTGTAGTAACTAGCCACCTCGCCGAGCAGTGATTGACCACCTGTTTATACGTGCGATTTGAGCATCGAAAAATCGCTTCTGGTATCAGGATCATAGAATCTCGAAAAAGGTTGCAAGCGGTATGATACTGTGATTGGCTGACTAGGTGACCACGTCTAGCCAATTAGTGAACAGTACTTCCAATGCGTTAACATGGGATTTGGGCATCGAAACTCGCTCCTGGTATCAGGATTACAGAGTCTCGAAAGAAGTTGCAAGAAGTATCGCGTTGTGATTGGTTAACTAGGTGGCGACGTCTAGCCAATCGATGAACGGCACTTTCAACGAGTCAATATGGGATTTGGGCATCAAAAATCGCTCCTGGTATTAGGATTACAGGATCTTGGAAGAGGTTGCAAGAGGTATTCAAGTTAGAAGATCTAGGTAATGCGAATCTGTAAGACAATTTTCGATTTGAGTATCGAAAATCGCTCGTGGTACCAGGATAATATAATATGGGAAGACTTTACGAATGAAAAAATAAATTTGTTTAGATAGATAGCATATGCTCGGCAAAATTTTCGGGATTTGTTTGAATTTTTCGTTATATTTTGAGGTTATTTTTGGAACCGGTTTACAATGTGCTCGGAGTGATTTCAGATGTGATCATGGAGTGTCGAGAGTGTCCAGAGTGTACAGTGTGCAGAATATGTGAAATCTCTTTAGTAAATAAAAGTGGTCGACAATTGCGAAGTTTTATTTCATTTAAAAAAAATATAGTATTAATAAAACATTTTGGCGAAAGTATAATTTTGTAGTGAAGTTCCCAGTAGATTTTGGGGCAGACCTCATAACTGTGTTCGCAGCAGACTTCGCGGCATTGTTCCCGGCGTTTTTGACGGTTACAAAACCACGCTTGCCGTGTAGAGTGGTGTGCAACCGATTCAAAAGTTGCTCTGCTCAATAACCTACGAATAAAGACGTCCCAAACGTTTCTTTTCCATTATTTTTCGATTTCTTATTGAATTCAATTTCTATTACTCTTGTAATCACTGAATAGTAACTAATAATTATTGAATACAATTTTCTATTACACTTTGGATGCAACAAGAAGGTAAAGAGTAATGATTGATAAATAGATGAAGTGATCGAAAGAAAAAGAATGCATGCCGCGATTTACAGAGCTCGGATGACCGAAGTAAGATTTGGCTCATGCGTGCACGAAAGTTTTATGGCTATATTTCAACATAGGATCTTTTGGCTACATTTTTCATTTTCGTTTTTTTGTACAGGATACTTTTCAGATTCTTCTTGATGTTATGGACAGACATTTCGCAGCCCTTAGTCTGCCTGATCCTAGCACGGATCCTAAGATAGTGAGAGCAATAAGTTTTTCTGAATTGCCATCGACTCGTAGAATTCTTATTGAACAGTCCTATCAAGCAGATGATTCGGGTACCCTCGTGAGACAGTACAGCTGTGAACAGATATTTGACAAGCTTTCAAACTCTAGGTAAATTTTTCAAATTTATACCCTAATTTAATAAGAACATTTTTTAAATTAATTCACTTAACCAGCTTTTAAATTGTTAAATACACGGATTTTTTTTCAATTGTAAGGTCTTTACTGAAATTGAAACGCGTTTTTTCAGAGAAGTAAAAGTTTCTGAGGTTGTCAGAACTGGTAGCGAGCGGTGTTTGTCTAACACTTGGCGAACAACATTGCCTGTGTTTGGAAAGCTAGGAAATGCTGGCTGGCACAATGGTCATTTTGGCCAAATGATAAAAGGGGTAGAGCCACAGATATCACAAAAAATGGAGGCAATGGAAGTCGAAGAAATCAATGTGAAGCCATTTGTGAAAAAAGTCGTCGATCAATCATCAAAAATATTGCCGATATTCGAACTGAATGGAATGTCCCTCTCAGATACAGATTCCTATGATAGAACACTAACAAAAGCAAATACTGTTGCGAGTTTTGATGCAAAAGGGGAAAGAGGTTTTGCTAAGTCAGCTGTCAGATCAAGATCGGTATCCCCGAAGAAGTCCACTAACCGTGCTATTATTTCGGAAAGCAAATTGACAGACATTTTGAAACTTCAAGATACTGACCAAGCTTCAAAGACTGACTATAGCACGGTGAAGAAAAATCTCCGTTCCTTGGTACCTGAGAAAACAATAAATTCGAAGAAAACGCGATTCTCGTGTACATGGTACAAATTCATATTTTTCCTGCTCTTGTCACTGTCAGCAGCGATAATTGCAATATTTCTTCATGACGATAATTCATCGATGTACCAAGTCGATAGTCTTGATATTGCAAACATGACCATGGAATTGAACCTAAAAGTTTATGGACAGGAACGAGCCATCAACGAACTGATTCAAGAACTGGACAAAAGTTCCACAGGCATAAATTTAATTGTTCTAATCGGTGGCACAGGTGTGGGCAAATCTTACAGCATTGGTATTGTGGCAAAACATTTTACACCATCGAGCAATGTTTTTGAGTACTTTTCACCATTGCAAAAATTCATTCGTAAAGCATTGGGTGCTCTTTCATACAATCGCTGCAACCTCGTCATATTAGAAAATCTGCGAAAAAATGATATTCGCGATGTGGTGTTATTCATGGAACTTTTGAAAGAACAACAGGATCCATTATGCGTCCGTACAATAGCAATTTTTAATCCTCAAGAGATGGGAACCGATCTTGTACGAACATTCGATATTGAAGAAAGCGTCGGTGAAATTGTTTCAGTGTTTCGCGACAAGCAACGTCATGATACGAAAATAATCGCTTTCGACGTTCTTGATGATAGTAGTATCGAGGGTTGTATACTCCAGGTGGCAAGAGACAAAAACGTTAATTTGTCACCTGAAAAATTGATGGAAATACGAGACGGTTTGATTACCACAGGAAGCGGTTGCAAAGGAGCTTATGCCAAAGTTCAGATGTTCACCGATTCATAAATTCGTACATTTCTAAATATTTGTACCTGTACCTATAATGAGAGAAAAAAAGCACGGAATTAATTTTTATCTTGGCACTGTGGCACAAAAAATGTCGCGAGGATATAAAAGTGGCCAAGTGTATGTAATTGAAAATGCTGTGATTGATATTTGATAATATTTTCCATACTTTACATAAAAAATTCTTGCGCGTTACATTCCTTACCAATATCAACCCTTTGAGTGCACGAAGGTGCAACAATATTTTGCCGTATAATCATGATTGTTTTGAATAAAAAGAAGTTATATTTTTACGAATCATTTGTCAATAAACATTTCTTAAATTCGTGGCGATTTAAGATGTGCCTGGCTATCTAACACGACCTCCGAAAAACTATCTGTACGCGCTGGCTTCCAGCGACCGTCTGTGATACTGCGATTCCGTGGCCTACTGCCCCACTGCAACCCAACGAAGAGGGGGCGTTACAACACTCGTATCGAGTGGCGGGAGTACTAGTGAACTTTCAAACATTTAGATTATTGTTATAGTATCAAATAATAAATTATGTAACGTCCTCGTGATAAGAAGAAATCATTGTTCAGTATCCTTTTTTATCCTGACCAATAAACTTATCAATGAACTGTAAAATGCGTGGTATCGAAAAGATTGAATTAAAAATTGTTATTCCCTCGATGATTCAAGTTCTTCTTGCTTTCTTCGATTATTGTCAGTGGTAATACGACGGGTGTGGTTACAACTCTCTTGGTCTATCACGCTTTTTTTACTTCCGTTTTTTTTTTCTTTTCGTTTCTTTGTAACACGCGGATACACCTGAAGACCGTAATATAAATGTCTGGGATGCGAGTCGAGTTTTGCCGACTTCCTTGCCGTATAATAGCATTTCACTTTTCTGATTATTATGAGAAACGTCCCCTCGCGTTTTCCATGCTGGTCCGGTAAATATATATATATATATATATATATATACACACACACCTGGCACAGTTGTTACATTGCGTGCCGAGGAAAAGAATATGAAATTCAACGAGAGTTCACGTAGGAAAGTTTTGTATCGTACATCATTTTCTTGTCATTGTGTCGCTGTAATATAAATAAATGTATATAAATATATGAAAAACATGGAAATAACTTACGCACAATGCATACAAATGTTTGATTTTAATTTGGTATATATTATATCTTGTGAACCGCTGCGAAAATAAAAAGAAAAAATCTTGATGAAAGTAGCGTTCATATTTATAATATTGCAAATTACTCCTTACCGATATATCTTCTGCTTCGTCAAACTTCGATGAGCAAAAACACACCGAGTTTCGATAAAAATGGTCATCATTTTCCTTCGATTTCCGGTCATTTTACTTTCTACTTCGCGACGCGATCGTTCGAGAAAACTGTATCGGTTATTTCATATCACGAACACCGAGTGTTGTCATCCTGAAAAAAAACAGCGTTACATTACTGACTTAGAAATAATGGAAGTAAATTTCTTGAGTACGAATTCGTTGATTGAACTTTTTTTTCCTGCGGTGGATGATGGCAAAATTATGCATGCGGATAAATATTACACGCACATATAGATAATTGCCTAATGTCTCGAAGTTACGTACGGGTATGAGTGATGTAATACGCAACGAGTTTTAATATTACACCTCGCTGTCGATGTCCTGAGACTCTCGTAACAAGAACGTTAAGCAGCTGTACAATTTTTTTGTCTTTTTTTGTTATGCAGACGCGAGGAATATTTGTCTCGAATCGAATACTCATTTGTGTAAAGCAGAATGAGTGAAAACCACTTTTTTAAGCATATAAAATACATTTATTTTATATATAACTTATATAAATATTTTTATCTTTTATGAATATCTCGTTTAATTTATTGTCTCGTAGTAAGAATCGACCAAGAATATTTCGAACCGGTCTAGAGTGTTCTTGTTTCTCCGGGATTACGTGCTCATCGGACTATATCCGAGTTTCACGATTTTCAGCCATTCTTTTTGTGGCCTGGCAGAAAAAAAATTTCATCTCTTCATTACGATTGAAATGAGCGACCGACTTTATTATTTGTTTCGCGTTATCCTTCGCGCGGGCGATGGGGCCGAATCTCCAGTGAATTTTGGTCTATTTTTTGTTACCCGATGACCACCGTAATACTTTCACTAATCGAGAGGAATCGGGCAACTAGAAAATTTTTTCAACCGCGTCTTCGGCTTTCGAAATTCTTACGAATAAATGATAACGCTTTGCCGTCTTGAAGATGACGAATTTGGCGCATGAGAAATATTGTTTAAAATCCGCGAGACGTAATAAAGCGCGGCGATTTTGCTGGAGATTCGACGAGCTAATTCGCTGGAATTGCGTTAAATAATATGAAGGATATCGTACGAGAGATCTCGCTACGATCTAGTGATTTACCATCTTCATTATTTCGTTTTCAGTCTGAAATAAAAATGGTCGCCACTAATTTGTTCTTGCATCGACCTACAAAACGAGATAATAAAGATAAGACTACGTTCAATTCAAAGATGTATATACGCACATGTATCAAGGAAATGTCTGGGATCTGTCATCGGAAACAATTACTTTCACATTGAAGGAAAGAAAAAAAAATGACTCGATCTTTAAAAAGGAAAAAAAGAAAGAAAAAGAGCGAAGCGACGAAGACAGTGCCCGATCGTTGTCGCGGGTTGAACTTCTCGATAGCGAAACGAGTGTGACGAAGGCGTTGAACGCGCCAGGCGAGAAACATCGCTCAGGTAGAACCCCGAAGAAGGAAGAAAGGTGCCCCGTGGAAATTATAAAAGAGCGACCGGGACCGGTACGGGGGCAGTCGTTACCAAGTGTGCCGCACGGACGCAACGGTTTAGGGTACGTGTCCTCACGCTCTCATTACATCCTTCTCGGATCGCTGCGATCTCTAGAAAAAAAAGAAAAAACAAAATATTAAAAAAAGAAACACATTAATTTCGTGACTTTTCATACTTTTATATTTGCATTTGGAAAACGGTGTTCTATTATTACTCCATTATCAATGTAACTGACACTTGGCATGATCTTCTTTTTTTTATAGACCATTCAGTGTTTTTGCATATTTGAAGTGGCTGCGGATTTGAGTATATCAGATAGCAATTATCGGTGAGTAACTAAAAATAAAATTGGTAAAAAAAACAAAAATTTGAATGACGAATTTACATTGAACGGAGAATTGGATCGAATTTGAGCGAAGCACGAAACGTGAATGACTCGGTAATAAAACTAATAATCATTTTGTGTCTCGATCACGAAAGAAAACGAAAGAAGTACTTAGTGATAAAAACATTAAGAAATTGCGTAAAATCGTGACATATTATTTTGTACGCATTTGGCAAAGGCGTGAGAAAATAATTCTCGTTCGATGATTACGAAAGTGGAAGAAATTACAAATAGTTGAATCTCCTTGCCTCGTAATAGCTGTAACAGACGATCTCGTCGTCTGGTATAGCTTCGAGCAATAGACGCAAGATATGCGGATGTTATGGCAGAAAGATCGAAGACATAATCGTAATAGATTCGTTGTGTGTAAGGGGGATCTCGGGTTGCGGTAACCATTGCGAACTTTCTACGCGGAAAAGGTTCTGATACCACTTATGTTTTTCATCGACAAACTGGTATCATTTATATTGCCATTTCATCGTTTTTCTTTTTCATTTCGCTCTCACATCTCCTCGACTCAATCAGTCGAGTTATATTGCCCGCGAATCAGTGATACGGGACAGGATACTAATTATATCGCGCCGAGACTGGATTTATACGAGCGCGCAATGTAAATATATAAGTGTATATGCGCGTGCGGTAATAGAACGAAAGGGAAAGAAGAAAAACAAATAAAAAAAAAAATAATCATAAAAAGGGGACGTGTATATGAGTACAAGAGTGGCATAATATACGCACGCGTAATTCACGTAATAGTACATTGATAATCGCGTATTACGAACGGGAGCTTGTAACGTAATTGCAATAGAGTAGCCTAACGTGAGAGATCGTCATCTCGGCAATTAGTCGGGTGGTACTCGACCATTACTTTCTACGCGGAAGACATCGAGCGTACTCGATCCTTTTTCTTCATTTATTCCCTTTTCTTTCATTAGAAGCGTAATTAATTATTATTTTTGTTTTCTTAAGATCGATTCGAGTCAACTTAATCGAACTTATTGCTAGTCTTAACTTCATTTAACGCCGATCAATATTCAGCATCGGTCTCGAGGTTCGTGAATCATCGTGTCATGATAAAAGGACGATATCTCAATTCGTATATTCCATGTCTTCAAATCGAACTCGTACATCTTACTGTCAAATGGAAACTGAATACTGATCGACGACCTTCGTGCTCGAGGTAAATCATCCGACCTCTCTTAAATATTATATTATATCGACAAAGTTATTTCTTCGGGAGTTATTCTTATTTGAGATTCGAGTCATGCGATACGATGAACTTGCGAGGGCTCGAGGATTGAGCAATTTTTGCACAATCATCCGCGACGTGCTTCGAATTTTTCATTTTTTTTTCTTTTCATATCGCTTCGATGGCAAATCGTTTAAAAATTGTCCGCGGTGCCTCTCGTTATTGAACAGCAGGCGAAGAAGTTAGCGGTTCAAGTGGGAACGCATATTCGCTTCCACTCAGCTTGAATATCATTCATAATAATGCCCACTTAACGATCTTTCGGTTTAGCTTCTCTTACATACTTCCTCGTCTTCCGTAGAATTTTGAGAGCACTCGAATTTAGCTAAACTCGAGGATACCCGTGCCTAAGCACGCGACAACATTTTTGCATACAAATCTGCTCGTAGCGTACTTTTCATCGAGAGCTATTACTCTTCAATGCCGATGGGAAAATAGAATAAATTTGACAAATCTTAGCGCGTAAATGCAACTATTCTTACATCAATAATAACAAAATTGTTACATTCGTTCCATCCCCGATCAAACTCTAACAATAATTAGACATTGTGAAATGTGAAAACAACAAAATGTTTTTCAAGCGTTGGATCAAATTGCCAGTTTTTGGATACGTCGTGTGTAGCGTATCGTTTCGCGTGACTCAGTGAACAGGGCTCACAGGAGACCCGTGGGTTAACAACCCAGGTGCTACAATATTATGTAACGGGAGAAAGCTGTTGCGAAACTTGCCA
This sequence comes from Netelia fuscicornis, assembly GCA_946811545.1. Classification (NCBI taxonomy): domain Eukaryota; kingdom Metazoa; phylum Arthropoda; class Insecta; order Hymenoptera; family Ichneumonidae; genus Netelia; species Netelia fuscicornis. Next base: position 41,413,316 of record OX328015.1, read on the forward strand.
GAAGTTGGTCGACACGAGCAACGTATGCTCATGTGTATATACATGAACACATATGTGCATTTAGATAGAAGATATACATGACACGATAATATTACACCGTAGCTTCGTTCGCAACGCACAAATACAATCTTATAAAATAACCATCGGAGTTGCAGAACATATTACGCGTTGCCCCGAAGCGTGTATTACAGCGTATTTTTTATTTTCGTTATATCACAACTCGACCTGCCGATGAGCGAGTTAAAAATACGAAAGGTATTATAAAATCTTCGACAATGGAGCGAGGTCCGCAAAGCGAGGCATTCAAATTTCCATCGGCATTTCAATACGGACGATTGGGCCATTTTTTTATTACGTCTAGACCCGTGTCGCAACGTCTTTTTACCTTATTACATATCTGGAGAGGGATAGTGTCAGATGAGCGGCTCTTTGCCCGCTGACTTGAATCTTGCCGGAGGGCCGAGTACTTTTCTCTCCGACGAAGAGAAACGATGATTCGAGGTCATTGGGACAGACAAGAGAAAGATCACAAAAAAAATGAAAGTTAAACTTTCATTCTCGTTTTATTGAGATACTTTATATCAATATTATCAATTGATGGAGTTCACTTTTGCTTTCCATTCAATTGAATACACCCTGTTTCTTTTTTATAGATAATCGGAATAAGCCGGAGAGGGTACGCGCACGATAACATCCAGCAATTCAATTAATTATCTTGTGAACTCGAGCATCCAGGTGGAAGAATTCGTTACTTGAAAGGAAAATAAATAAAGAAAGAAAAAATGGGTGCTGTTGAATGGGTAACCGAACCTGATGTCTATGAATGTCCATTGAGTGAAGAAACTCAGAAGATAGCGAAGGAAGAGTTGCGAGAGGACAAGAGTACTCGAGATCAAGCGCTTGAGCAAATGCGCGATTGGATAAAACTTAATCCACGTATCAAGAATTCTCGTCTCGGTAATTTATAACGACACCTGCGAACAATTATTAGCGTCAAGAACTTCGTAATAGTTAGATCACGATTCATAAAATCATTATTGTTCTATTCACTTACAGATGCACAGTTCTTACTCCGATTTCTTCGTACGAAAAAGTTCAACGTACCAATGGCTCAGGAAGCCATCGAGAGGTATCTCCTTTTGAGACAAGTGTATCATCCAGCTTTCCATACTTTGAACATTGCCGAGCCAACCATGGATGAACTTCTGACGCTGGGGTGAGCTGCGAGAATTACATATATTTTTTTAATAGCGGAGAATGTACAAAAAGTAATGAAAAATTATTTTGAACTATTTTTTTTCAGCTATATATTCGCTGTTCCTGGTAGAGACTCCAAGGGTCGTCGAGTGATCGTCGCCAGGCCTGGTAATCGATGGCCCAAACGGATATTCTTAATTCCTTTGCCAATTTTTGTTCAATAGCAAATCTGTCTGGCAAATCGTTTACAGTGAATTTTTTCATTTTTCTTACTAATTTTCCAGGTGTATTCGATCCCTACAAGTACACCAACGCGGATATGTGTAAGATTCATGCGATTACTTACGAGGCACTGATGGAAGACGAAGAGAGTCAGGTTCGAGGCTTCGTGCACTTTGCTGATGGCGCGGGCGTCAGTTTTCCCCATCTTACGCTCTTTACTCCCCGGGAGGCTGTTCGCATCGTGAAGAACGGCGAGGTGAAAGAAATTTTGTTTTAATTTCCAAGTAGACTTAGCTGGAATAAATTAACCACGGTTAGATCATAGCGACGAACTCTTTTACCACTGATCAACTATAAATAATTTGTTGCGCGAAAAAGAAATTTCTACTGTCTCTATGGACCCACTCACATCTGGTATTACATTCTCCGTTCCAAGGACATTCACGTAATGTCGTTTGGTAAGCGATTACGTGTGCGTGACTGACGAAGAGAACGGGTTTCCTGGCATCGTTATGCGATGCTGCTGACCGGGCTCCAAAAATTTAGTGGGTCAGCTCCTTTTGCTTGAAACTCCCGGGGCGTTCATAACGCCATACACAATCGTTATTAGTCAGAGTTAAATTTTTTTATTCATTTACTTCATACTCTTCCAGTGGCCAAATGAAAGTCGTTAATGTTTAATTATGGTAAATTATGATAAAAGCGTATTATTTCTGGACTCACTAATGATGTAATGATTTCTTGTCATCAGCGCACTGTACCCATGAGACACAAAGAAGTTCATGCTATAAACGCTCATCCTTCTCTGAAATTCGCTCTCGACTTTGGAATGTCTTTGATATCCGAAAAGATTAAAAAACGCATCAAGATTTATACGAGTTTGCAAGATGCGCTTGATAATAAAATGGACGCAAGTATGTTACCCAAGGAATACGGAGGTACAATGCCAATGAAAGAGATGATTGGTGAGTGAAACTTTTTTCCAATTCCTCCGAGTGATATTTGAGAATAAATGGAAGAAAATAATTGTATTTTTAATTTTTGTTACAGAACTGTGGAGGAAGGAGCTTTTGGAAATTAGGCCAACGTTGCTCAGTCACGACAAGATGAGTGTTTCCTTGGAACAGTATTCCGAGAAAGCTCGCGAAGGCGCAGTATCCGCATTGAAACAAGGATTTGGATGTTCCAACGTTGGCTCCAGTGACTCAACGATACACGGAATAACCGGGTCCTTCAGGAAATTAGAGGTCGATTGAGGTTTACAAAAACAAGAAAGCATTTTAAATTATGGAGAAGAGCAAAGAAGATTCTAGAATTCAATCTTACGCCTTGTACAAAAATCTCTTGTACTTGGCGACTTTATTAGAAAGAAAAAAACATTTTCGTTACTGATCAGAACTTCTAAAGAGGACACAAATATCGAAGAATCCCCGGATCAAAAAAATGCGAAATTATATCTCATCGCGGTGATATACTTTAATAGTAACTAAAAGTTAAACGTTTACGACGAATTCAGCCATCCATTGACGATGGAATGCACGCGTTTCCTCGCTTCTTTGAGTTCTGCGCTATCCAGCGATAACTCCCCGTTAATATCTTGGCAGTGGGAAGCACCTACGATTGGAGACGAGAAAGAAAATTAATAAAAACAAGCAGAATGTGTAAGGCTTTCTAAACCATTGCCACGAGATTAACCAGAGAAAAATGATGCACATCAGTCGATCGATTGTATCTACTATACATTTCACGAATAGCGGTCTATATATTTACCATCGATCAATATCGCCGGGGATTTATCGTTGAGATCTTCAAGTACCGATAATTGGTGCCACGGATCGATATTTCCGTTTGTAAAAATGACGTTCGTTAGATCCGGCAATGAGCCACCGTACATTAGATTTGATCGTCTAACGCCGAAGTTCAACAGCTTCAAGTCGTAACTGCAAGATAATTCGCGAGTAAAAATTCATATTCCAGAAAGGAGATTCAATTTAAACTGGACAAAACGTATTTTTTTCTCAATGAAAAGAAAAATGAAGAATTATTTTTTTAAATAGAACTTTAAATAGGATAAATATAAGAGGAAAGGTGCCTTTCCTTTCAATTATAAGTAAATAGCGGTATAAGAGAATTATTTTTTATAAAATATATTCGTTATTTTAACACTGAGACTTCATTAGCTTTAAACGAATATTTTACTCATTTAGATGATGCTCGAGGTGTAGTCGTATAATTCAATAAATATCTACCCATAAAAGAAAAAAAAAATGTTTTTGTGTTCTTATGAAGAAAAAGCGTAATTGCCGAATGAACTTACTACGAGCCGTATAGATCCGAACACATCTGTGTAAAGAATCTAAGGGGGAAAAGATTCCCGAAGATAGCAAGACCCGAACTTGTTTGAAAGTATCCGTACTCGGTACAAGTCTGATAGAGCCAGAGTCTCACTGATAATGATAAAAGGCAGAAAACGAAAATTAATTTTTGGTCAATCTTACCAAAAGTATTGAATATTAAAAAATGTATGTCTCAATTACTTGTGAGCGTATATGACGGCGAGTCCCATGTCGTATCTTTATAAGCTTCGAGGAAGTGTTCGTAACTCAGATCTGTGCAATTGTTTGATGCTAAAACATTTGCAAGTCTCATGATCGGAGTTCCCACGGTCGTGTTCATCATTTGATCGCAGAGTACGGCTATTGCCGATTTATCTTCACTGACCATGTAGTTGTATTGAACGGTCTCCGCGAATTTCTAATAGACAATGAAAAACCACATATTTTACATCGAGCCGATGATCTGGTAAAAGCTTTTCTTTTTATATTTACTTCAGCAAGTATAGTCATGAAGTATCCAAGTGAACCCCCGGACGTTTTGTCGGGTGCTTCGCACAAGCTGAAAACGACGTTAAGCGATGTTAAGTTAGCTGGCAAAGTAGGATATCATGTGTTAAACCGGATAAATAAAGATTACTTGAAAATTTTCTTCAACTTTTCGGGACCATCTGCAATACTAGTAATCAAGACATGAATAGCCTTGAAGGCCTCATGAACGTCAAGGACACACTGCTGTTGATAACGCCCCAAACCTGTAGTTACTTTTTCGTAATATTCTGCAATGAAAATCTCATTGATAAAGAAATATGCTTAAAAGCAAAAAAAAATCGGGGCTAAAAATGAAATATTATTAATTTACCAAAAAAGTCCGCTTTCGCTCGTATCGGTGCACTACTGGCCACAGCGCCTTGAATGAGATGAGGATATTTCAGTCGTGCCCAGGCTGCCATATTTCCCGAGTAAGAAGCTCCAACCACAATTACAGTCGTGTTGAACAAACCGGAAACTTCTTTCTGTTGTGTCTCGATGAAATAGGCAATGTCAGCAAGTGCCTGATCGACACTCAAATATTGAAGATTTTCGGTGGATGTATTGCTGTAATATAATTTGTTATGTGCATTAATATGAATTTAAATTAATTATGCTTAGTTCTGTGTTCTTTCTTTTCTATTCACCTGACTGGGTGACTCTTTCCATAGTATCGATGTTCCGTGTAGTACAACATTGCACCATGATTTTTGGCAATATCGTAGGCTAGTCCTGTGCTCATCAAATCGGTTCTTATCTCCCATTCTCCACCCAGAAAAATCACCATAGGCCCAGTTTCATTAAAGAACTCATCGTTTTCGTAATAGCGCTGGAAAAACGTTAATAATTCATGAGACACGGTCTTTTCAGGATATCCGATTAATTATAAATTGCTGCTATCAACAGTGGTGTACCATGGACCAGTCGCGATTGTCGTGGCTATTAAAATGATCAAGTGGCTGTTTAATCCATTTCTCGCTGATGAATTTACTTTGTTTTCCATGATCGTTGAGTAGTTTCAAGCCTTCGTATGAAAAGCCACGGAAACCAATTGCTTTCGTGGAAGCAACAAGAGCGAGCAGCCAAATACACAGTTTCAAGCCGGACATCGTGGACGACCTGGAATAATATATCTTTTTTCATTAATTAAATGAACCGATACTTAACATTGTTCCTGCGCAGCCTGATTTTGTCGATTCGACTTACATGTGCTGAATGACTGAGAACACTGGCTCGGCTGTTGATATAATCTCTCCTACGATATCGATATCGATGATAGCTTAAAAAAATTTACGTTCTTTATCTGAAATGCTAAAAAACACTCGGAAGTCTATGTTGTACAGTGTCGCAATCCTTTGATACCTGGAATTTTATCTAAAATGAAGAAAAAAACACGCGGAAATGTGCATTGTCACAGTATTGCAATCCTCTGATATCTGAAATCGGTTTGAAGTAGGAAAACCCATGGTATGAGGTGACTGATAGGGAGCACTGATTTCGTTCAAAATAAGTATCGGTTATATCAAAGTTGATACGACGGCGCTATCGGTTTTTATGTCTTTTTATAGTAACGCTAATCGCAGGCGATTTTTTGTTTAACTTATCAGAAATGTGGGTTGGAGATATTGGAGTTACGTTATGAAAATATTTATTACTCTATTATAATTAATATAGCTCATGTGCGCTTTCGTCTTAATAAGGATTTATCCCGAATCCGTAGTATCCCACTCGTTTTCGCTCGGCGACGTTGTCGTTTTCAAAATTGGTGGTGTCCGACTGCTCTTACTTTCATCAATCAATCGGTCGGATCTTTTTATCGGTGTTTCTTTCTTCTTCGATTTTTCTGCATCTTTGTTCGCACTCGTTCGAGAATTATTGGAATTTGCGTCGAAATTCTCATCGAATTCTTCTTTCTCCGATCTCGACTGGTCTTTCGATATTCGTCTTTTAGCCTGACGATCTTCTCCCTGGTTTTGGCTACTTTTGGTATATTTCGACTTTCTAACGTCCGAATCTCTTTCAGTTATTTCTTTGTCGCTCCTCGCTTCATGATCGTTTCGATGTCTCTTTCTCGATCTCTTTTCTCTTTTTTTCGATGAACTTCGCTTCCGATTTGTTGAATCTTCATCCAGTTTTGATTCTCTCTTGGAACTTTCGCTTTTCCGAGAAACGTGATTCTGTCTCGAGCTTCGAGAGCTAGATCTCTCGCTGCCGTCGCGTTTTCTTTCGATTCGCGAATTGTGACGACGATTACTTCGCTCATCGATGCTCCAACGACTTCTGTCTTGCTTTCCTCGGCTTTCCGCTTCTGGTTCTGGGGACTCGGACCAACGCCAATTTTGGGCTTCATCGGTACACGTCCGATCCCAATCTTCCCATTTAGATTTTGTTCTAGAAGACAAAAATAAAGTGTTACTCAAATTTCAATATTACTGATTTTCACGAATTATCTGTTATCATTTTATAATCACGTTCAACTCACCGTTGTTCGCTTCTTCGACTGCAAGACCCATCGCTCGTCTCGTTCTTCTTAGCCCATCTCGGTGGTGATTTTATATCATATGCGTCGTTAGGATTTCTGAACGTATGGAGAAAATTGCAAGCTCGCCCTTTTGGACATTTTGTCATGCCGCAAACGGCATTTCTCCACGACGTTAAATTTACAAACTCACAATTCAATTGTCTCTGTGCATAATAACGACCTTTTAATTTTCTCAATGCTTTGGCCGCCTCGCGCTCTGTATAATATTCAACATAGAGATTGCCACGCAAATGAATTTCCGTATTTCGACAACACTTCAGAGTCTTTATTCGACCGAAACTCTCAAGCTCCGGCACAACAGATTCATAAAATTCCCGAAAATGTTCACGAGTCTCGGAACTCTCGAATTCGAGTGAAATATCGGTATCATATTCGGCGGAATTTTTTTCCAATGAAAAATGGGTATAAAAACTGGGTATGAGAATTACTCGGCTAAGAGCTAAGCGTCGATGATTGCGTGAGCAAATATCACCATAACGACATGCACCAGTTTTAATGAAAAAAGGACAGGGCTCTTTGCCCGCCTGAGTCTCGGAAATGATACGCAAAGCTTCTGGTGTTTTGGCACCATTGTCAATGTAATCGTCGATTGCATTTTGAAGATCTTCGTGCTTTTTCATTTCCTCATCACGCAACCTTTTCGTCTCTTCTTTCTTCTTCCTCAAAGTTTCCTGCTTTGCCTCAAAATCTTTTCGAATGATCTCCTCCTGCAGTAATTGTTCCTGACGAAGTTTGGCTCGACGCTCTTGATGAATTCGCCATTCTTCTTGAGCACGTACCTGCGAAAAATACCATATATTGTTCATTTTTCAAGGATCTTCTTTCACCCCATGTTTATATTTTAATTTAGTTCTATTTATGTTGTTTCTTACCTCTTCCTCGAGCCATAACCTTTCTCGCTCATCGTGTTCTCGTTTTTCAGCAGCTTCTCGTTCTTTTTCATTCTTTTCTTGTTCAACGATCCATTTCGAATATTCCGCGCTACGTTCAAGTGTCTCCCGCAAATGTTTATCATCGGCATCACGTTCCTGAGCGGCTTTGCGTCTGATGCGCCTACGACGTTCTCTCTTTGCTACTCGCCTCCATTCTCTGTGTCGCAAGACGGCACCTTCAAATTTCTTCTCCATTATATTTGAGCATTTTCGCAACAAAATACTATCGGGTACATCATAACGAACACATGAATATTGTCAGCGTTTCACTTGACACCATGATTTATTTGTTTGACAGTAGATTGACTGAGTTACGAGCAGACGACACGTGATCGTTGGCACACACGTCGCCATATTGTTTTTATTTTGTTTTCATTTTTATTATTCACAGGTTCGTGATTATAATTTTTCAAAGAAATGTAAACCGTAGGAGTGTAAAGATGCGTACGGTTTTTCTCATGATACGTAGGATGATGTTACTTTTTTCCTTCCGAAGAATGCTCGATAGATGTAACGAAAGTACATTGGCGCTAGTGCCGGTGAATGGCGGTACTACGTACCGAAAGCCGTAGGCAAGGTAGTAGTCCCCTGCCCTACATTATCGACCTTCATCTAGCGGGTTTTTTAACAGTTGAATCAAACTATTTCTAGCCATTTTCCAAATTGAAAGAATAATTTCTTTGGTACCGTTGATTACTGTTTACACATATACTCATATTGTATATCGTTTGCATTTTCTTAGATCAGAAAAGTACTCAAACGTTACATACATTCCTTGGAACAACATAAGGCATATAACCTGGGAAAAAGGACTCCTGGTAAGCGATTATATTTAGAAGGACGAGCCTGTAAAAACTATTAGATTAAAAAATTATCAAATAATTTATAGAAAATCTTGCCGATTCATATCGAAGACTGATGCAGTTTAAAAATTTGTTCAGAGCGATGCGAAACCAGTGGCTTGTTGAAAGGAGTATAGTTTATACATGCCACACAACGAAGAGTCCATTTCGAGGTCAAGTTCGAATAGTCAGAAGTGGGGCTCGTAAGCCGTACCCCCTCTCTCAAATGTGCTCGGGGTACCGTTATATCCGCTGGAGCGTTGAACCACCGACTTGAGACCTCTCCTGTAGAACCACGTCCGTCTTTGGTACACGAAATGCTGTTACCTGATCGTTGTCGCTACTACTGTCGTCGGTTACGTGTTCGTTCTCCTATAATATCAGCTACGTGTCATTTTTCAAATATAGTTATGTACCGATCCACATTAACAACGATAGTTGACAATGTTTACAATTCAATTAAATAATAAACAAATTTGTGATTAAAGAGTTAACAGTGAGTAGTGACTAGTGTCAGAAATACCAAGAGCAGCTTCGAATTATTCTTCTTTACAGTAACACGTGCCAAATGAATAAATAAACGGCAATCAAAATATACGATAAATTATATAAAAAGGTATAATTGACCTTAGTGCATATAAAATAATTTAATATTACATAGTAATTTCCTGGTGTTCATCTTCGACCGGAAGAATTTTTTTTTGTTGTCCTTTCCACCTGTTTTATTCTTCCTTCAACGTTTCGTTAGCTGTGACTCCTGCAATTAAAATTTATGTATATTAATCAACATTGAAGGATACGGGATTACGGATAAAATTTAAGCGATTGGAAAAGTGCAAACTAATCGAGTAGATCATTTAATAAAAAAAAACAAAACGTTCGTGCTCCAATAATCGAATGACAGATTCGCGATGGGTACCGCGGTAACGAATAACATTGAACAGTCGAACGGCGTTACCGTAAATCGTGGCGCGGTTAAGCCATTGAAAAGTAAATTTTGGGCCTACGTCTGGTGGCTCTTCGGGGGTTTTTTTGGAGCTCATCATTTTTATCTCGAGAGAGACGAACATGCCTACGTTTGGTTCACCACTTTTGGCGGTTACTTCGGTATCGGATGGTTCAGGGACTTGTGGAGGATACCGACGTACGTGGCAGACGCGAACGAACAGCACGAATACATGGAATGGTGGAAGAATCAAGTCAGGACGAGTAAAAAGGTGATTTGCAATGATTCGTCAAAAATAAATGTTATTCTGATCATGATCGACTAAGTATCGAATTTGTATAGATTGAAATTATAAATCATTACCTAATAACAGGAAACATTTACAAAGTTTGCTTGTCAAAAGACCTTCATACATGAGAGTTTTTTAAATTTTAACCCTTTGAGCTCTAAGGACGCATATATGCGCCAGCCTATGTGTCTGCGGACCACATAAGCTTGAAAGTATTCAAGCCTCTAAGGGTTAAAATCATCATAACATTAGATTAAGTCGTGATACTTTAATATGAAAATTTAGCAACCGATATTAAAGCTATCAGGATCTAAGAAAAAAGATCAACGAAACGTTATCCATAAAATACTACTATTTTATTATTATTATTATTATTAAACGATGCAGTTAATTATCACATCTACAGAACTTTTTTGTCCAGAGTGAACACAGTTTGGTCGGCATTCTTAATAATGGATTAGATAGAACGTTAACAATATCAAAAATGATCAACTGCTAACGATATGATTATGTGATATTATTATGCTATAAATAATATCTTTATAGTATGCAAACGCAAATCTAAATTCATTCTATTTTCGCCCTGAAAAAAATTGAAATCAAACATAATGTTTTGCGATTACAAACAAAATCCATAGAGCTAGAAATAACATGCCCCAATTAATACTGTTCGAAGCTTGTTATTCCGTTGATCTTGTTTCTTTTGTCGTTGAGCATGGGTAGTCTTATTTCTTTTTTGAGAAAACAAAATCCATTTCGTTGTAATTCTCAATAATAAATTTTCTTGCTGGAACAACTGTCTTTTTGCCGACATGTTCAATGGTAAAATCAATGTTTTCGTTTGTCACTGTTGTAGAGCGATAATAAAGGTCCGGCTGTATGGAGTCCTGTATAAAACCTTGATTGCATGGGATTTTATCACTTTCACTTTGTTTTTGCATTGAACCCACATCATTGACCTGCGTGGGTTCAACACGTGTTTCGCTACTACATTCGCCAATTCTTAGTTCCTGTTGTTGCTTCACTAGCGAGCGCATAAGAATATTTCTTGCAAATTTGTCACGACTTAGCGGTTGAGACTGAGATTTGTTCTGTACCTTTGGCATGGTGCTCACCGAAGTCCCAGATGGTGAGCAAATTTTTTCGCCCCGTTCCCACATTTGTTCTAATTTCAGATTGGAGTGATTAATACCAAGTGCTTTGACACTACTACGAATGCCATGTTCATCGAGTTCAAAAGGACTAGTTGATGATCTGCTTTCTCCGTCATCCATAAAATCATCTTCATACAAATGTACATTCTTCTTAGATTGAACCCTTCTTCGATTCTTTGTATGCTGCTTTTCCTCTTTACCGGCGCCATTGAATAAATCGAAATTACGTACAGGGTGATGATTTGACATTCCACATGCTGGTTCTGTTTGGTCCTGTATATAATCTGTTGCATTTTCGTTCTCCATTTCGTAGCCTCTATCAAATTTATGAAAATTTCAAAATTCACAAATGTTTTTATTCCAGTAAGCACTATTTTTCTTTTCCATTTATTGTCCGTGTGAAATATACTTACAATCCGAATGTCATTGTTCACAAATCAATAGGAGCCGTTACGAATGTATTCTCTCTTTTTCGTCCTAAATATCCTGTGTCATGTTGACAGAGCGGATGTCCACGAGCAGCCTAACCCAACTTGGACGAATTTAAAAACTGCATAACCCAAGTTTTTCATTACGTGCCTTGATTTTCTGACGGTATCACTCGACACATAAAATTATTTTATTTCGAGACTCCAGTCAATTGTTTCCATCTATTAACACCGCTTAAAACGATAATGCTTCGGCTCAAAGAATCTATATAAAATGGCCGGTTTTGAGATTTTGTACGAATTCTACAGAGTGCGGTTTGAATTTGGCTGACGAAAATGTGATTGGGCCGTAAAAATTCTTTGTCCGTGTTGCGTGCCCCCGCGGGAAATTCAAGGTTATCTTCACACTTCTCACGAAATATATAATTTATGTTTTCCCAAATAAATTTGGGCTGAATGTGAAATAGCACATATGGACGATTCTTTCATTTATTTGAACTTTTACGTATCAAATACTAAATATTCACCTACGACAGATCTTATTATTAGTACTCTCACGCCCAACGTTTCTATATTACTGGCGTTATGTGCGAAGATGAAAGTGTTAATGAAAATGCGACGTTGCCATAGCGACGTGTTCTTATCCCGTTTGTTTACCTTCCTCGAGTATACGTTATTTTCTAAAAATTATGAAAATATTAATTTCTTCTTCGTTTTGTAAGTGTCTATAATAACTGTTGTTTGTGTTTTTGTTTAGCCATCCTTCTCTACTATCCGATTTATCGGTGCCTTGGGCGTTGGGCAGTTTTGGGCTGAATTATTTTCAAGAGCTATACCGCAGGACGAAATAAATGGGATTAACTGTCGTTACCTCATAATTTTGATTCCGTTCGTTGTAACTTTGGGTAAGCAAATTTTCATTTATGACATTCTACTTTGATATTTCAGAGCAGGTTAATTGTACGAGGGGATGTCTCTATCAGTAGCTTCAAAATGATTAAGAACCTAGAAAAGTTTGAAGAAAAAACAATGTTATCACTTGTCATTTGTTCCAGGCCTACACATTTTCTATTCGCGTCTTTATCTTCCAACATAAAGATTAAGCGTTGCTGGCGTGTACAATACCGTAACACGATAACGCATGAGAAATTCTACCTGTCAGATAACAAATGTGCATAGGAAAACTTGCACCGGAGACGTACAATATGCACGTTTATGTTCGCAATATGTATGCACGTTTATTTGCAGCGTTGACGTTGAATCTTGGAAAATTCTTTTAATGAAACGATCGACGATGCACTATTTTTTTTTAAATCAAGGATCTCTCTTATTTATACGAAATAGTAATTAACTAAAGTTTAAATACAAGCGTACGTCCCTAGTGACGAAAATATTATAACGTAAACTTTATAAACTCGAGCCTTGATTTCCTACGTGACTTTTAAAGAAATTTCCGCCTTGATGAATCACTACTCTTTTTGTAAATATTTGACGTTTGATTGATGATTCAACAATGATGAAATATAATGAGGTCATGACTTTTATAAACAGGATATGAAAATAATTATTGCCATAAATATTCATGGAATACAATTTTGTTGTTTAAGGTGTTTGGGTTGTTGGAAATATCGGACGGGAACGTGGCTCGATATGGATACCATTGGTTTGTACTTATGCGTTGTATCCTACTCTTGATTACATCGGTGACGATAGTACATGGATTTCATTGTTGGTTGTGACTTCGGCACTGAGTTTCGACACATTCAGTAAACAATGGCGTTTAAAGCCAAGACGAAAACGATCGAAAAAGCGAAGATTCGCTGCACTGATTGTGGTCGTTCTAATTTACACATCGATTTGGGCAAGTTTCCTGTACTTCAACGCATCGATAATCGGCACGGACAACGAGGAAATCAAGTTGTCGGAAGCCATCCGGCATCTGTTCACATCACCGATCTGGCTGGATGTGAAGGTATTGATAATCTATGTAAAAACTATAAATTTTCGTTAAGAGATATTTTAGGAATTATTTACGCATTTGAAAAATGTTGTTCTTATAGACAAGCTTGCGGGCAACTTGGGAACAGGCTAAACATAAAGGATTTTGGGAAACCTGGAAACAATTAGTCGATCTTACCGATCCAAAGGGAGAAATCAACGCTTACACGGTTTGTTAATGAATATTAGGGTATTTTTCTTTATAAAGAAGGAAGTGTTTTTAAATTGAAGATTTTTTTTTCAAGGTATTGGGACTGTCCAAAACGGCGTCGCAGACAGAGATTTCTGCGAAATGGCGAGCGCTCTCGAAAGAACATCATCCCGATAAAGTGAAGGGTACGGATGAGGAGAGAAGAGCGGCGCAGGAAAAGTTTATGGAAATTCAGCAAGCCTTTGAGATACTGTCGAATAAGAAGTATCGTCGACAGCAAAAGAATCGAAGAGCCGATTGATGGCTCTAAAAAAAATATAAATGGCATGCGATAATTTAACAGATTGAGTCTTCCGTCCAATAGGTGCACAATATTTAAAAAAAACGTCCAACTACTCCTAATGCACTTATGAGTCAATATTACGGTCGTCTTTAATTATAATACTTAGATATGTATTTCTTTTCTGCGAAACGAGTCAAGAGTTTATATAAAATTGCGCGTCAACGATTGAGCTATATACGGATACATTGTATGCATGTGTGTGTATGTGTATGTGTGCGGGTGGGTAAAATTCATGATTTATATCAGATAAATCTAGCATAGTTGCATCAAACTGTTTTTGCTGGTTTTTTTTAAAGTGCGGTTCGAGATGGTCAAACCAGACAGGAGGTATCAATTTTTTCGATTGTTGTACAAATATACACAATTTCCATACCAATTTCAAGCTGCGTTGCATTAAATAGCGATGAATCCTTGATATCACGGTTAATAAATAATATTCTCGGTAATAGCGATTAGCGAGTTCGAACTTATCTTTAGCTTATACAAAAAATTGTTTTTTTTTCCACAGTTTTTACACGCCCACTGTAGGGAATTTTCCAGTCTTTAGAGACGTCGGTCGTCTTCTCTTTCTCACCGTTGAAGCACAAAAAATGTTTCCAAAAATAAACTTTCCTCTATAAACATTCGCGAAGTAAACCTTTACGTTTCAACCACTCGTAAAAATCTTTGCAAACGTTCGAATCGCCGCAAGAAGAAAAAATACATCATAGTTAAAATTTGATTTGCGGAGGGACGAAAACACAATAATGACATCTTTCGTCCCCCTTTATATCTTCGAGGACGGACGACATTGCATCAATTCGAAGGTCGGTTTTTATCTCCCTTCTGCCTTTATCTTTTCGTTTTTTTATCTTCTTGCTTACGATAGAAAAATTGTAATCCAACGGGGTTGTTTTGCGTCCAAAATGAATCCTTTTCATTTAGCGAAAACAACAGTCGATAACGACCGAGGATCTGTGTGGGCGCTACTTGTTCTTCTTCTTTGATCTTGGCGGCTTCGTTATCGAGCTTTCGATTTTTTCTGTAAAATTGGAGCCGCATTTGTCCGTCGTTCTCTCGATTATATCTTGCGAGCCTACCAAGGTGACCCTAGACGATAAAATAATATAAATAATGTTTGTGGCTTGTTTTCCGATTCAGTCAATCTATTTGAATTCTTACCTCAATTGGGGGACACTGAGAGGTCTTATAAGACTTTTAACGAGAGGCGTAACTTCACCAGGTTTCGGTAATGCCGGTGTACTGGCACAGAGAGCGGCACTCGTTAGTTGCGAAACGAGTGAAAAGCTGCGATCGGGCCCGGAAGTCGTGCGAAAGACTTGTCTAATCTTTGACCGAAAACCGGTTGATGGTGGAGGCAGAGGGTGAGCAGGTACCGGTATCACCTTAAAATACAATAATTTTACTTTATACCAATAATAAGTAACCATAACAATGATTAATATAATTAAAACACGAATATCGCGCATAAAATTGATCGCATCGTTTTTTCAGTTACCTTGCCCTGAAGTACTTTGGTCGCGAGTTCCGGCTCACTCCCCCATCGGCACGTAGTATTTTTTTCCATCGCTCTGTGTTTCGCGAATCTCTCAATTACATCAGCACAAAAGTGTCTCCCGCAATATCTTGCCCACTGTTCAGCTCGCAAGCCTCTCCCATGATCCCTCAACGTAGGATTCGCCCCTATTAACAATCATCTCATTAAACCGAGTCCGAGAGGCTCTGATAAAACTGGAAAAGAACTACTAACCAGCGAATAGGAGTACTTTCGCACATTTAGTACGTCCTTGAAGTGCGGCTTTCATCAAAGGCGTGAAACCGAGAACGTTTCTCGCGTCAACTTCGATCCCTGGACATCTCTGAAGAAGTATGTTTAGACATTCAGTCTGTCCTGGTAATAATGAATAAATTATAGAAACACGTATATAACCAGATGTCTTACTTATTTTTGTAATCAAATGTCAGCTAAGAAAATTGATATTTGAAAATTTCTATTTCTAATTGATTTATTATTATTATTTCATTACCGGCTTGTGCTGCAAAGTGCAATGGTGTGTTACCCTCGTTATCAGGCAAGTTCGGGTCACTGCCAGCAAAGGACAGAGTAGCCTCGAGCATAGCCGGTGAACCATTACCGGCCATGTAGCTTATGGCAGTCTGGAAAACACAAATAAACGAGATATACTATATTTCACATTTTTACTCCTCAGATGCTCTTCGCTCTAAGCAATTTCTCTTTATACGTATATTCGCCGAGCATAATTCAAAATCGTAAGCAACGTACATATGTCTATATCTTTGCTATCGCGTGTGTTACGTAATCCCTGTGAGTGTAATTTCGTTCTTCCAAACCGTTTTCAAGTATGCCGATAATGTATACACTATAAAAGTGGCGCAGTTAAGTTCTGACGTCCCGACGCTGTTTTTCACTCTCCTTCTTCATCGTCTGATTGATACATCGGAATGAAACGCGAGGCATAATAATCTTTTCCATGTTTTTTTCAAACAATTTTTCACCGTTGTAAACATTCGTCAAACAACTATTATTAGGAACTCGTTACAAACATTATAAATTAACGAACGCGTCTCCTGAAAAAGGTAACATAATTATCTCCGTTCCTCTTTTTTTTAGCTTCGATAAAGCAAATTTTTTCCAGACTTGAAGCGAGGTGGGTGAGGAGGTCGGATGTCGGAATATCACTCTCGTCTATTAGGAATCAATTTATTAAGTGTTCTCTCCTACAGTCCCTGTTACTACAAATAGCGAAGCTTTACTGCTTTATACGTGCGTCACATCGAGCACGATAAGAGGACAAGCTCCTAAACGTTTTATTAAACCGTATGGACAATAATACATCATACGCCATACTAATAAAGGATCGAACAAATTGATCTCTTTTCTTAATCCCATTGATTAGCCCAATGGATTTCAATTAAACGGCTATTCGTTCGATTAAAAACAAAATGGGGATTCATTTAAATAACGTTTGTTTCAATTTGCATAAGCTCGTGCGTTTCCATTAATATTGTTTTCATTTAGTCAACCTCGAGGACTAAACAAGCCAGGTCAACGCCATTCGTCACTGTTACCCTCCGAGGGCATAATAGTCTTATGCGCTCGGTGTACACCGACCTCAATGCCATTTGTGGCTTTTTATCGAAGGTCGACCGCATTCTAACTATGGCAACGTGTTATTCTGTACGTACGCGTATAGGTAACCGTATGAGATATTTGACTGAAATTGCAGGACACTCTTGACGATATATAACGTCGTTCGAGAATGCGGTCGTCCACTTCTTGGAACACGAATATCATGACCAGGCACTCATCGCACAATCGAACTCTTCGCTTACCTCGTATCGGTAAATTTGCATCGTTCATTCTCTCGTAAGATCACGAATGAGACGTGCACATAGAAATTTAATCGATTGGCAATCAACTAATTGACGATCGAACCTCTCGGTGTTATCCCATGTCTGCTTATAATGTCTCTTGCAGTTCGTAGCAAAAAATCAATTTTCATCCTGCTGCTAATGTAATTTAGTACAGTTAGAAAAATATATATAAATACTTTGAATTGCATCACGATGCGAGTACAGCCTTTATCTAAATATACATGTGTAACATAATCTTCATTTCATGACAGATCTTTGCCTAGAGAGAGAGAGAGTGAAGGAGAAGGTTCTTTTCGTGAAACTATTACAGTTGGAATTTCTTCCTCTTTTTTTTTTTTTTAAGCGTAAACGGGATATCCAATTATCTAGCACGAAAGCCACTCTACGCCTAATCAATTTTTCTTCTACCATACGATCGATCGGACGTATTTTTTCAGTCGAGCCTTTCCCTGCGAACTCCCATTCTTCGATGGACTCTTGACGCCTCGTTTTTTTTTTCATTTTTTCCTCTCTGTCAGACAAGAGTTTCTTTAAGTTTTTACCAAATCAATTCTCATTCGTACAAGGTGTTAGGTATGGTTGGACAATAATTCTAAAAATTCCGGAGGCCTTGAAAGTGAGGAAAAAAAAATAAATAGAAGAGCGAAAGTAAGGCGAAGAATTTGAACGCGGAGCACACACCAATGCGGCTTTTTGACTCTTGGCTCTTTTTCTTTTTCTCTCTTCCCCACCCTGACGAAATTATTTCAAGCCGCTCGTTCTACTGCCAGAGCTAATTTAAACGATATACTTTACTTCCCTACTCTAAGCGCAACGGAAGTGTAAATAAGGTTGTATAAATAAATTTGTAACCTTGAGATGAACGATCGACTCGCATTTGTATCCGAAATATCATAAAATGTAATGTGTCCACATTTTATTATTGTCGGTAATATTGATTAGATTCGAGAGAAATAATTTAGCAGCGGCGGAAATTTGGCTCTCGTTTCAACTCACCCTGCCGCTCGAATCCGTCGCATTGACATCCATCTGTCCAAGTCCGGATCTTCGTATCCTCCAGACGAGATCGGTGAGAATGTGACTGTCCGTCTCCCGGGAAGCCCTCAGAAGGGCTTTTGGATCCCCGGAAGACGATTCGGATGTTTCTGGCCCTCTTTTTATCGCGTTCTCCGTTGCGTTAAGATCTTTGACAAAAATAGAGGAACGTTCGTGAAAAAAGATGTCTAAAATAGAATTTCTTGATCAATGAATTTACCTGACCGTTCGAATAAATTTTTTATTTAGTTCAACAAACCTCTTAAGACCCCTTTCCTGTAAACTTTAGCCTCGTGTACCGCCGTTTTTCTGAACGGTGCTCTCTTCTCTTCGAAACTCGTGTCCGAACTGAACGACACGGACTTTTTAACGCCGCCTCTGGAGATGCCCTTCTTCTTCCCGGAAATACTCAGATTTTGGCAACTCGGTGATCTGTGCAATCCGTGATTATCGTCATCGTGTCTTCGACTCGTTACGAACGGTGAGTTTCTCCTCAATATCGCAAAGCGTGATTTTCCCTGGCGTCGATCAGGCTCTCGCCAACTGACATCGATATCTTTGTCGATCGCACGAAGAACGCTTACATTGCCGTTGCTCTTACGATCGTTGATATTTTTCGTGCTTGAGTGAGTTAGACTCGCGAGAAACGCCGATGATTTTCGTAGAATTCCTTCACCGGAATTTTTGTTAACGAATGTACCGAGATTTCCAGCTGCGTCGAGACCGACTGAACTTCCGGAAACTGTACACGTTGATGAAAAAAAAGAAACATCTTGATAATTTACTTGAAGCGTATTAATTTCATTTCCTAGATCTTATTTCCGTCAATTGTTCAAATATAACAGTTTCTAGCACAACCGTTCAAAGCCCACTGCGAATTGGCCGGGCCGATTTTCACTCTTACTTTTCGTCTTTTTTGGCGTGAATGTGAAATACGATTCTACACCACGGGGTGACGAACTGCACCGAGTTGGTCTCGCGAGACTGGACGTACAGAAACACGGGTTACTTGCCAAATCTGCAGTTCCTATTTATAACACGCGCTATAAGTAAAATTGTTCTTGCTGGCTTAATTAGAATGGAAACAATGCAATGATTTTTTGGTAAGATTTTCTGCACCGAACTATCCGAATAGATTTGTTCTATCCGACGTCTCGGTGGGATTTAAATCGTCGGCGACGGGCAATCTTTTTTGTGTTCAATCAACGATTTAAAGCCGAGAATCATGAGGCAAATTATACATCGTGGTATACGAGTGGGTTTGTCGAGCTATAAATTTGATCTTTACGGTATACGCGTATAGCACCTACGTATAGATCATCAAACAGACACGTTTCAAAACATCCGAGGCTACTGAAAGTGTTGCTTGCCAAGCACACCAAGTGTCATTAACTCTATAGTGGCTCGAGTCAGCGACTTTCGCGAATCTTATCTCAAGAATTGATACAACGTATATACATCCGCGCACTTCATTCGCGAGACTCGATCTATTCGATTATTTCCTCGTTTTTTTGCAATAGTGTAGAGATTCTATTTTGAAACGAATAACATAAGTTCTCGCGATAACATCTATGCATACATTTTTTCTAAATGCTGATCTTGTATACTTAAAACGAAAACAACAGATACAACACTCTGCTATATTCTCACCGGATTTGAGATTGGCCGGAACTGAGGAAGACTTTGACAAAATCCCGGCAGATTGTCCACAATTCCGTGAACTTCTTGTTTTCGAAGTTGATCTCTCGCTGTTGTCGCGACTGGCGGCGCGTTTTTCCCAGTTCGAAGGCGAATGCTGAATTCTCGACGTCGTTTCACCGTTTTGCAGTCTCGCGTTGTTTCTCGTGCACGAATCCTCGCGACCGTTTACAAATATTCCATTTCTCGTCTCTACGTCGACGCGCGCTTTTCTCGTGACGTTACTGCTCGTAGGTACCGGTGTCTCCTGAATGGAAAAGCTGCCCCTTGATAATTCACCCCTCGATGCGACGATATTGTAATTGCCGAGGATAGGAACGTTCGAAGACGAGGACGACGATGGAGAATGTCCACGAGGTCTTATCGGCTGATGACCGTTGTTAGCACGTTCTTGCCAGATAGCATGCTCCTCGAGTATCCTCCGTACTTTCTGAAATTTCACCAAGCCCAAATCTTGTAACTCCCATAATTCAACTCGTCTCACTTTGCGACGATTTTCTCTATTAAATATTATCAAATAAATTCTTATAAAAAACAATACGCGATAAATTGAATTTACTTCTATCTCGAGTCTTGTTTTTGTTCTTTAAAATGCGAGAATCCTCGGAGGAAGATGAACGATATCTCACTGATCCTCGTTCACGTTACACGAACTCTTCTTACCGCGACGCGCGTTTCTCTCTCAAATGAAACGGGCGCTATTTATAAGGCGCGTCTAAACTCTCCGGTGCTGGTCTATATACAAGCTCAGCGAGAGAATAAGGTACTATACAGTGAGAGACGTATACAACAGCATCCGATTCGCGAGATATTAAACTCTCGCTTCGCCTCTCCCGATTCGTCTCCTTGTCCTCACGTGTTCGAGCACGATTGTGCGTACGTCTTATAGACGTTTATACAAACAAAAGTCCATTGTACCTTTATCACTCCTTAGCTTCTATATTCTATCGTCTCTCTCTCTGCTGACGTATATTCCCGTCTTTCTCCAATAGCGATTTTATTATATTGCTATAAACCAAACGACGATAAACCGGCGGCACTGAAATCTCGAATTTCCAATATTTCAAAATTTATGCTCGACCAAACAGTTGTACAATCCTGCGCGTTATCTATAATACAAATAATAATGAAATTTTGTTATTGTTATAACATTAAGCGAGTGTCAAACGATGATTATGACTCACGTTCGGCGTTATGAAATTTTGTAAATGAAAATAAAAAATGATCTACCTGACGAGACTGGCGATCATAAACGCGCACTATCGCACACACCGCCTTGACTCTTTGACGATGCGTGTACCTGCTCTGTTAAGACGCAAATGATATTAATGCTTGAAAGCTCACTTGGTGAGTGGTTGGCTGGGCCGAGGTGACAGAGGGGACCGTCATGCCGCTCATCGTGCTTTTACCACCGCTTGTACTGACGCCGGCAGCTGCGGCTGCGGCGTTCACGATGACGTTGCCGGGGGTGGTAGTGGCGGTGGTGGTGCTACTGTTGCTGCTGCTACCTCCGAGCTTCCACCTCCTTCCCAAGTTTTTGTTGTTCCTCGTTATCGGAAGAACCCCAGATACGGGTTCCATGAGTGTCTGTATCGCAAAAAATACCCCGTGATTACTTCTTCATGATTTAACAATAATAATAAAAAGCGTCGCAAAGAATGACCGAATTAAAATTGATGGCAGTGATCTTTTTATGTTTGGAAACGTCTGCAACCTTGTCAAAACGCAAATCCATCATTCGGTCAACTGTTCGAACGTAACACAGGATTTTTCTTTCAATATCTTGTACTATTTTTGTTCATGCCAATTTGTCGTGAAACGCGTACGCTAGTAGTACACGATATAGCAAATGTTGCTCGTCACCGTTACTCGTTGTCTGTCGGCGTCTATTTATTACTCCGCGATCGTGTTTAGAGTGCGAGATCGAGACCGACGCGCGTACACAAACGTTAATCGTATATTTATATAGACGTATAATTTCTCTCGCTCGTTTATTCGACAACTTGGGGTCTGAATCAGCGACGTGCCAAATTGGCCCCGATCGCCACGTATCACGAGCATTTTCCAAGCTATAGTATCGGTCTCATGGCTCTACTACGAAACGAACGAGTGAAACTACGCCGACGGCGATTTGTACACGTGGTATGTGGGCAATAAACACGCACGCACGGCAATGCGAGAAAAAAAAAGAAGATACACAAGTATATACGCGACATGAAAAACTCGTGTTTTATCGATGCCGAAGATTCGAGAAAACGTATTCTCATTATTGCAACAATTAAAGTTCTCTCGTTATCGACGTACGTACACGCTTGTACGTAAATCCAGAACGATTTTGATACGGTATACAAAAATGATTATAGCTATTTTCGTCGATTTAATATCTTCGCACCTTCCCGCCAGTCTCAAGTCCGGAATTCGATTTTACACTTGCAACGATCTACGTGTCAGGGGGATACAATATCTTGTAGCAATTTCGAAGCGGCAGGAGCTCGTTTTTTAAATCGCAAAGTCGCAATTTCATAGTTTCGACGTCAAAATCATTTTCTTAGGACGTTAGTATGTATATAAGTATAACACGTTTCGTAGTTCTATTTCGGTGAACGGTTTAAGGCAGCTTCTCTGACGTGCGGCTCGTCAGAGTTGGTGCGAGGTTGAGGAGTGAACTAGCCGAGGTGAGTTTCGAGGGAAATCATGCGAGAGCGCCTGTCAACGTCGATTCTGGACAGGGGCCAATATTTTGCTCGTGCTCGCACACGCTTTCGTTTCATCGCCGCATCGGGGAATTCCCTTCGTATCTCCTTTTCTAATATCCCTCGAGTCGATATTATAACGAGAGTTTATAGCGAACGATCGTTAGCGGACGTTTACCCTCGAACTGTGATTCAACTCGATTCAATTAAAAGTATGAGAAAAATTAAACGAGGCACGGTAATTGATATTAAATTTCGTCGATCGAAAGATCAATAAAACGAAACCGAATCTTACTTCGATCGATCGGTCCGACACCCAATCACGAATCTCCCAGAGGGTTGGAGAATTTTGTATACATTACAGTGTAAGTATAGTAAGGTAACGATTAGGTGAGAAAAAAAACGAAGGAAATCGATCGATTTGTCTAAGGTGCGCAACGGCCCTCTCGTTCGCCTCAGTCGCTCTCTCTTTCTTTCGTTTAACCCAAGGATAACCCGATTTTCTCTTCGGAGCCGGTTCTCTCCTTCGCCCATCCGGAAGCTTCGGCTGATTAGCTTTCGCGGGCGTGCGTGCTTTCTGACGTTGATTGAGCGCGCGCGTGCTTTTCCTCTTTCTCACTCTCGGCTCGCTCGAGCTTATTTTGACGAGAATGTTTTCGGTGACGTTACCAAGCGTTTCCCACGTCTCTCATGAATCTACAGAATTCCATCGTTGTACATACGTTTACCTGTTAACAGATAAACATGACTATTAAAATTTGAAGACAAAACAAAAACGAATAGATGAAAGAATGTCTCGATTCGGTTAAGGATAATTATAAATATCGGAGTGACATATCGGAGAAGACAAAACAAAAACGAATAGATGAAAGAATGTCTCGATTCTGTTAAGGATAATTATAAATACCGGAGTGAGAAAGAAATTGACCCGAAAGTTTTCGATGGAACCGTGAAAGAGAACGAGAGAAAGAGCGAGAGTGAGGAGAGAGGGTAAAAGTTACTTTGTTATTAAGTACAGAGAGGCTCTGTTCACAAAATGTATGTAGTGGTGGAGGGCGCGAGATAAGAGAGAGGGTCGATGAGGTGACACAGTGGGTGCAGCCAGGGACACGCTAGTCCATTCTCCGGGGGTTCGCCTTGTTCAAAAAGCAAAGACAAAGATGAGGAGAGCTCGAGCGAATACGTAGTGAAGTGTTGGAGAGGGTGGAGAAACCTCCAAGGTCGACAGCCCCGAACAGCTTCAACCTCTTGGCGTGACGAGCTTGCACGCTTTAAAATAATACAATGTTATATTCTTGCATGTCGGGACAAGTAAATGAAAAGCAGGAACGACATTTGTATTATTATTTCTCATGAAACTGGTTCTCGGAGCTTTCTTCAACACTCCGTTTCTCACCCTCTTCAACAACTCTACCCTTAGCTTCTCCAATTTCTCGTCAGCGAATTATTCCCAAAGTATTCTTATTGGGTTT
Source organism: Netelia fuscicornis (assembly GCA_946811545.1). Taxonomy (NCBI): domain Eukaryota; kingdom Metazoa; phylum Arthropoda; class Insecta; order Hymenoptera; family Ichneumonidae; genus Netelia; species Netelia fuscicornis. The sequence continues at coordinate 41,437,518 of OX328015.1, forward strand.
CAATACGGTTTTGTCTATTTATCGCTCGTTGCATTTTTAACGAATAAGATTCTAATTTTTATAAATGTCGGGGTGATAGAAACATCTACGACCACCAACTAATTTTAACGGAGACGTAGACAATACCAACAACTCTACCCTTAGCTTCTCCAATTTCTCGTCAGCAAATTATTCCCAAAGTGTTCTTATTGCGTTTCAATACGGTTTTATCTATTTATCGCTCGTTGCATTTTTAACGAATAAGATTTTAATTTTTATAAATGTCGGGGTGATAGAAACATCTACGACCACCAACTAATTTTAACGGAGACGTAGACAATATCCAAACTCGGATCGTTCCGCACCCATTTCTCACTCACGTGTCTCGCGGTGTTCCAAAGCCGCCGTTTTAATTTACATTTATCAAGGTTCAAGTACGTAACGAAGCAGTTACGGTCTAACGAGCCGCGAGGCTCCTTCTCTCTCCCTCTCTCGCTTTTCCATGTTTCACGATCAATCGCCCCTTGAGCACACACTTAGCATGGAGCAATGTGGAGTAGTCTTATGATTTAATAGGGCTCGTTTTCCTTTGGTCTCAGTACGAAGGTCAAGTACGCGCTATCACGGTATCCAGCTATCGAACATTAGGGTCAGCCTATCAGTTCATACCCTTTTTAAGACGAATGGCTAATGGCTAAATCCGTTAAATTAGCTCTCATGAATTTTATGGTAATTCGATAGAAAATCTTGGATCAATTCTACTTCAACATTTTCCAGGTAATAGCGCACATGCTTTCTGTACCACATTTCTATCATCATTAATCCATTAACCATTTCACCGACTTTGATCTTGCCGTGTGAAATATTTGACGCTTGGCAAGTATCGACCTTTCAACGCGGCGATAAAACTTTCAAACTGTTCGCAACATTAGACACTTTGCGGTTCGTTTGATTTATCAAACATTTGGCATAGTACCTAATAGGCTTTAAGATAGCTCAACGCTAACGATACGCCAATATACAAAGTTATGAGAGGCGACGATCTTTTCGTATTTATCGGATATCCGGTATCGTTTAATTATAGTGAAAATTTGTCTTTAATCCGCGATTAAGATGCTCCAAGGTGTACTCCAGCGGCTCGAGGTATTGTGTGCACGTAGTGTAATAATATTACAGCTTGTATCCGAGTCACGATTCTACATTGGTCCGTGTCATCGACGCCGCCACGAGCTTTTCATGGTAAGAGCCTCGAGAATAATTTTCTTGCGCCATGTAATTCATTCCGTTCTCGTTAATCGTTTGATCGTTATCTCATCGCTCCCCCGGGGACGAACCAGGCCTCGAATTAATTACAACGGCTAATTAAATTATATACATCCTCGTTTCTATCGAACGAATGAAAATTGAAGAATTAATTAATTTCTGATTACAATCATTACCTGTTTGATCTTGAATTTTGGTCGTGCGTGAAGACTGGAATCTGCTATTCTTCGATTAAGTACCATGACACTTTCGATTCAAGGAATAATACGTCCCGATCAGAAGACACTGAAATCATTAATATTGTCTAATTATTATAGTTTCTAAATATAAATATATAAATTAATGAATTAACGATGTGTCGAATAATGTTCGAGGTAAAATTTTCCATGTCTATTTCGTGCACGAAACGAATAAAGCAGAATTAAACTTTTCGACCTTTCGATCGTGCATCTCGCTAATCCGGTCGTGTTTGCACCTACGATGCATTCTCTAGGTCAGGGTCTTCCGATATCAAACGTTCTATACAAAGTCGAGTAATTAACGAGCGTGAACAAAAAAAAACAAAGTTTAATTGGAGAAGTACGTACCGATCGAGTATAGCTAGAGAGAATCGATGATTATCTTGGTGAAATAAAATTCCACTAGGACGATTACAAAGTCCGATAAATGAAAATAAATGATCCGAGGAAATTATAAATCGATAACAATTTATGACTCGACAAGTCGTTTCAACAATTATGAATCGACAATTTTGAATAAATTTCAACGTTTCGATGAACGAAGGACGATATCGCGCGAATCCGTAAGTAAGCTCGCGAAACGGTGATTGCTTACTGGCCAACCGTGTTAAAGTTTGAATTCCAGCCCTTCACTGATGAAAGTGGCGGGTTCGGGGTTGTTCCTAGCTCTAGACTCGTGAATTTCAACGAGGGGTTACGCAGGCGCGAATCCTGGCCAGGTGTTGGACTGCGATACACACGTATCCAGGATTGGCTCGGAGAATTAGAATGCCTTTACTCTTTGTTATCTTCGCCACTTTCGACCCCTCTCTTCTCCTCGGCTAATCGCAATCCAGCAGGTATACCAGTTTTTCGATCGTACGAGTCAACTCGTACTTCGCAAACTTGTCTAGCCTCGATCAGATATTTCGCTAGTCACGACCATCCGATTTTCTTATCGGTCGACAGAATTTTCGTCCGACCAAAGCTTTACCATTTTTCGACCTTTGGCTAAATGCTTGACTCCAAATTGAATGATACGAGCGAGGAACCGCTTTTCTATTCAATGGGTTTTCTTTTTCCTGACTATCCGGACGATGAGCTGAAAAAATTGAAGCGAGCGGTCGAAATTAAATAAAGAGAATGTATTGTCGATCCAAGGTCGTACAGGTGTGCATGCATCGAGGCATCGTGCGAAGATATCGACAAAACGTTTTCTGCAATAATTCAGGCAGTTCGCAAAGGCAACCGAGAGTGCGATAGTCGATCATTCAACGCTGTTGCACGTTGTGTCTATGCGTGTGTTTGTACACCGTGCAAATGCTATTATATAGTTGTACGTTTCAGCCATACAGCCGCCTTTGTGAACCGCGTGCGTTTTGCGTCGCGGCTCGGCACAAACTATTTTCGTGCACGTTTCTATGCGTTCGGCCTCGCAGAGATTTACTCGACCACGAGACATGTGTCAAACACAAATGAGACCTGGAGCGACAGCTTCGACCCCGATTACGGCTAATCACGGGGCTTGGGAAGCAGCGACCTAGGGTCCCTCGTGTGAAATCTTATAACAACTGCTCTCGTGTACATGGCAAGTTTTAAAACAATCGACAAGATCGATTGGAAATTATAGCGAAAGAATAAATTTTAATGAACTCGAGGTGAGATGAATAAATCGTAGGACCTCGAGGCAGAATGATTTATCTCATATCCGTTTTTATAAGATTGAACGATAACGAGGAGAGTGTGCGTCCTTGTACGAGGGTAGTAAACCCTGGTGAAGGCCAGAGGGCAAGGCTCTTAGGACCACGTCGAATGTATATCCTCGATTAAAGAAAAGCCGAGGTCGTGGAATCCTGATTCTTCTCTTATGTATTGGTTTATCCTCGTGACCAAAACACTCGACCCTCATTCGTGCGTAGGCTTTGATATAAATATCAATTTTAATAATAGGAGGCCTCCCAAGAAACCAACAAACTCATCCGACTCTGTCGTCAACAGAAAAAAATCATAGAAAAATAACTTAATAAATCATGGTTAACAGGTTCATTCGAACGAGCTAGAATTTTCTCCACGAAAACTGCTGTATGACACGTGTCTATCGGTTTCGTAACATTGTCAAAATTGTATAAACAGGCGATAAAACGTATACACTCATAAGGCGGTATAACGTAAATGCTATTCGAGTGCGAGATGTACTTGGCACGTAGCGATACTTTGCCATTCTATAACTGTATATTTCGGTTATACCGTATGAATATTTGTTGCATGTTCCGAGTCTACAAATACCTAGAAAACGAATAAAACTTAAACTTACTCTGGAAAATTCTGTCGATGAAAATATTTCCCAAAAATATACACGGGTCCTCGTGCGAGTGAGACAGGAGGATGTAATCATCTGTGAAGTAGGAAAACACACATGGGGTAGATGTATATACGTATACGAGCCTAATATTTCCCGTAGTTACATCTTTTCGTGGGAATGTTTTAATCACAGAACACTTACCATCTTCTTGACGGACGAAATTTATGTGCTACGAAAAAAAAACGCCGGGTTTATTTGTCGATAGACCGATCGTCACCGGTATGTCGCAGCCATTTTGTTGCACTTTTCATTCGACACGATGTCATTAACACAATGACTCGAAGGTGAAACAAGTAAACACTTTTTTTGAGTCGACCGTCGTTTGTTTACCTTTTTCTCCAGATAGAGAATACCACTCTTTGTTTGGATTCCTTCTCATCTTACTACGATGCTATCCGTGCGTCACCGATAGACGTGTCCGAGCGACTATTAGGCGGGACGCTTTGTCCACGCAACCCACGATCACGACTAAAAGAGTCACGAGCTCGGCATGTTTCTATTTCAACTTTAACTCCGCGGTGTCTCACACGAAATTGGAAACGATCGAACGAACGACAAACAGCCGCTCCGCTGCATACTGAAGGACCGGAAGAGGATGTCCGACTGTGGACCCCTGGCGAGCGACGCGAGAATCCTAGCGTAGCTGGCGGCAACGCAAAAAATTGACACGCGTTGTTTTTTTTTTTTTTTTAATTAATTTGGAAGATAGATAATATTTTAAAGCTGATATAATACGATAATAATTTTTTTCGATGTAGGATCGTTTTTGTTATACGCACTGTAGTATATTAACCTGCGAAATTCTGTAAAAACTTCACTCATATTTGTAAAAGAATTTACTTCGAAAATGGCGGCGATGAGTAAAAAATTAAAAAATTGTAATTTGCATAATGTAACAAAATCATCGATTAATAATTTTTCTTACTCTTTCTGTGATTTTCCACTGTAAATTGCGACGAAAGACGATGTTATGTAATATTAGACAGACGTTTTCCTCGAATGTCAGAAAGTTGTGTAAACACCTTTTTAAGCCTTTGTGTAGTTTATTTTTGTTCATTTTTTTTGTTTCTCTGGCCATCATTTTCATTCTTGAAAAGCTGGATTGGATAACCGGGTCAGACTGTCCGGGCGGATCTTCCTTGACGAAAGCCAAGTGTGCCTAGGTCGTCTATTTTTATCTCGTGCCTGAACGTCGAAGAGCTTTGATCGCACATAATCCCACTCAAAAAAAAGAAGCGGAAAGCGCATTAAAATATTTCATTTTTACAACGAATCAGGGCGGAATACACAATCAATGTTCAAAGTGTAATGCTAATGTATTTCTTGTTTTCTTCTCGATAACATACAGAGTTTTACATCGATGGTGAGCTATTCAATGCAACGACTCGATAGGAACACGTAAATCTTAATCCTTTTCTCATCAGTGCTCTTATCACTCCCTTCCCTCGCTCTTTCTTCGTATCTCACAATATTGGAAAATAGCATAACACAATGTTCCCCGAGTTGGAAAATACAATTCGTTTGTGATATTTTCTTTCTTTTTTCTTTGTTCTCCAGGACGTTATGTATTTTCTCTATAATCATAATTTCATTTTTCATTTAATTCGCTTTTCGTTATCATTTAATTTACTTTGGCAACAATCAACAACAATCGGGATTAGAATCAATCGTCTTTCTCGAATCGAATCGACGATGTAAATTTGGTTCTTGAATAATGAAATCACGCGTGATCATTATTCGTTGTTTCATTACTCGAGAACACGGCAACGGGTTCATTAGCTATGCACAATCGTTTTTGTTTTTACTTTTGCGAAGTTGAAGTTTTTATGTTATTTCTTTTCTCGTATTTTTTTTCATCGACATTGGGGAATGGCTTAACTTTTCGTGCAATGTCTCGTATAAATTGCGCGTGGCGACAAGAGGAGCGAGACGGATTTCGAAACAATTATAATTTCAACACGATCAACAATTCTCTAAGATTCATAAAACATGTACATTTTCACAGGGAACTTTTCATCTTCTCTTTTTTTTCCGGCAAGCTTCTTTCCTCTGCTTTTGGAGCAGCGCGCGCAATTCGCAATATTTTTTGGCAGTGAGGGTGTTTCTAGGGTTAACGTTGAAAAATCGATATAACTATCCTCGAATTTCTTCTACTTAATCATTATTCATGTAGTTAATTAATTAATTAATAATGCAAAATAATGGAAACCAATGGACGAAACTATCGAGACAGTTTTCGTGAATTTCGGTGACAAGAGGCAAAAGATAAGAAAGAAAGAATTTGAGTTCTCACTGAACCCACGAGGCGGGAACCCAAAGTGGCTCGGATTCGACCCTGTGAATTGCTGCGACAAGCTGCTCGAAAGCCATCGACAGATCGGCGTTGACGATCACTTCGTCAAAGAGGTGGGAATAAAGGAACTCGATTCTCGCCGCGCTATGAAGAATTTCATGAAATTCTTCATCCTGCAAACAAAAAAACATGATCAAAAGATAAGAAATTTATTAAAAATTTGGATTATCTAATTGACTAAGAAAGAAAATAAACTCACCGTAAATCCCCGTGAGTTCTTCTCGTCGTAAGTCGATCGAGCTCTCGCCTCGTTTCTCGTTTCTTTCATAATCTCGAATCTTGGTGGTTTGACATATATGACGTAGGGTTTAGATTGCGGCGTTCTCAGCATTTTTAGAGCCTGATAATGAGGATTGAGAAGGCAAACGTAGCCAGCGTTGACGAGAGAACTTACGCTCTCGGCGCTGGTTCCGTACAAATTACCCTTGTACTCGCCGTACTCGATGAATTTTCCCTCTTGTACCTCCTCCTCCATTTTTTCGCGTGTCACGAAGTGATATTCCTTTCCATCTATCTCACCTGGCCTCGGTTGCCTCGAGGTGTCTGAAATCAATGAGAAAATAACGAATGTCAATCATATATCTTTCATGTTTGCATAGTTGAAACGATCGAAAGAATATTCTTACATGGCACAGGCGTCTTGTATTTATCAGGATCGGTCGCCATGAGGCGTCTCTTAAGTTCGTTTCGACCAACTCCCGGTGGTCCGATTAGAACCACCGGACGATATAGTCCTGGTCTCGGATAAAGTTTAGCTACTTCTTCGTACGTTGGTATCTCTTCACGATCAAAGTCGTCGTTCTCTGCAGCGTCATACATGATTTTTTTAGTTTTTATTCCCTGCAAGTTGCACTTTGTGGGCGAGGCGTGCAAAGAAGGGGTACTGGGACGGGGGCACAATGCGGGCAAAGGCACTGGAACAGAACAGAAGCCTAACCGTTCCCGGGTTAGGTTGATCACGAGATCATCGACGGTTAACAAATAGCATTAATATCAACGTTTCTGAGACATACATACAAGACGGATATCCAAAAAGTCTCGGACAATGCTCATTTTTACGTCGAGACATTTAGTAGAAATTTAGTAGAATATCAATGTTAATACAGAAGATAAATAATTGAACATTCAAGAGAATATTGTAAAGATTATTAAAGCACTGTTCATATTAGAGATGATAATTAATATTTGATATTCAACGTGCTTTATTAAACGATTAATGAAAATAGTACATGCTTAACAACTCTCTGTAAGCGTTGCCAATTTTTTTGTCTTTTACTCACTCAAATTGTCGGACTCATCGTCGTCGGTCTTATCCTTGGCCTGTCTTTCAAGAATAATCCTCCGTTCCTGAAGGGCTCGGCTCGGTATGAGACCTGCTCTCATATTTCGATCACCTTCGCGTCTGGCTTGCCACCTGAATTTTTTTCATATAATCATTTATTTAAACGAATCGAATATGCCACTGGCAAAAATGTTTTGGTATTATTTTTTAGACCAGTAGGCATCATCCTGACTGACGATATGAAGCACATCACCCCTCGAGAAATCTAAACCAGCTTCCTTGCAAGGTATGTAAGGATCATCGGCTGCTGTGTAGGCGAAATGTGCTCGAACTCGTACCTGTATAACAAAATTTGGAGATTAGAAATAAATTAATAATTATCGTGCTCTTTCGTAGGACAAAATTACTACCTTGCTCTCTCTGATACCGCCCTTGCTGTCAGCAGGAACGATCTTGAAAGTTATTGTCCCTTCGGAACTTTGCTGAATAAAGAAGTATACATTGAAATTATTTATCTAATTTATGATTTTAGCATTAATTGAAGATTTGAGAATTTTTCATGACCCACCAGGATTTTCAGAACACAGTTTGGAGTTTTTCCCTCGACACTTATGCCGTTGACCTCGATGACTTCGTCACCGACGTGGATGAGACCGGATCTATCAGCTGCACCACCGTGCATTATCCGTGCTATCACGATCTTTCCGGTTACCTCGCAGGTCTTAATCGTCGCACCCTATTTTCCAACCGAATATTAAATCCGATTTTCACCATCTCTTGCACCCTCGTAATTAAATCAATTTCACACTCTTTCGTTTTCTTACTGATTACATTTCATATCGAATACGGTTTGTATTTTTCTTCTTTCGTGGAAAACGAGAAATATGCGAAATACGACGATAATTTATAAGTGGATGGTATAATAATAATTGTCAATAGTCGGGTAATGTAAATATAAAATCATGCGGGATAAAACAATCACGTACACATATATGTTGAATTATTGTAAAATTACTTTATTTACAGCGGATAAACGAAACAACACATAAAAAAGTTCATTGGGCAAGAAAGTGGGAGAGGAAAAATGAAAGATTCATGCAGGATAAATAAATAAAGAAATAAATAAATTAATTAATCAATTAATAAATGCTAAATACATCTACACGCGTGTCAGAGATAAAACTTAACAAGAATAGTAAAAATGAAACAAATCTTGAAAAATAATAAGCCTTTTCGTCAATCTTGTTTCTCAGTCTTTTCTCTCAATTCTCGTTTTCTATTTTTCTTAATTTTCTTTGCTCTCTCGTCAGACAACTAGGTGGGAATTTGTGTGTGTGCATCTAATTCTAGGGGGAGGAAGGACTTACCACGATCGGTTCAACGCCGTCGCCGCACTTCGAGGCAAGTTTTTAATGGGACAAAAACACACACGTGATTACTCGTAACGATTTACAGAAACAAAGAAAAGAATCGCCGATTCACGGTCGAGACTCTTTCGTTGTTGTTTTTCTTTTTTCAAAGGCGCAGCCTTTGGTGTGTTTTGGCTGAGAATTTTCGTCGTAAAAAAAGAAAAACGAAATATTATTACTTAAAAACTTCAAACTCATGCACGAGGAGAAAACAAAACAGTGGCACCTGTAATTCGGAGATAACCGGATATCTTTTTCTTGTTCTTACACCGGTTGTTCAGTTAACCTTGTATGTACACATTTTCAGGTACCACTCCATAGTCAAGAGTTGAGCAATTTTTTACTAAACAATTATTCGAATCACATGAACGACAACTATCTGATGCACTCATTAGTTTGAGTTAGTTAACTGGTCAATCAATGATGCTTAGTTTATTAATTCCGTTCTCCGAATAATTGCCAACTCTGATATGGTCCGGGTATATTACCCCTGAGCAAATTATTTGCACTTTCCTCGCATTTGAATTCAAATAAGGAAAGAAGTTTTAGAATAATCGAGGCACATTTTCATCCGGTATACACTGATTTAACGATTTTTCAGACGTACCAGTGGCTCGTCCGACTTAACTAGCTGCACGATTTTCACCGTTTCCTCATCTTCATCCACTTCCAATGGAATTTCAGATAGCCTCGGGTAATAATCCTTCTGAGCTACTGCATCGTGAGTGCAGAGTAGACCCTGAAACAAGGAGTACAAAAGTAAAAGTAAAGTCGACAAGTACTTCACACTTTTTTGTCAAAATTAGTTGTAATTGTTTAATCACTTGTATGTGCGGCCTTTGAAGAAGGTGGAAGAGTTCCTTGTACTCTTCCGAGATATGAGTCTTTGTCGATAGCATGTCCAGTACCTCGACATCAATGTCCATTGCATTTGAGAGTATTGGAAAGAATTTATCGTCCTTAACATTGGTGAGAATTTTATTGTGCACAGTCACAAGAGCATTCAGTTCTTTGGACCTAAGGAGATCACTGAGAAAACCAAATTCCTCGTCTGTACAGCTTGGAATTTCTGTTTTATTTTCCTCGAGGGAATTCAGCAGTTTGGTTAGAGCTAAAAAATTTAACATTTTAGAAATAGAAACATTTACCGACATGCCAAAGTAGTGTTTTTAAAATGAAATACACATAACTTTGTATCTCTTATTTATATTAAAATTTATCATTGTTCAACTTTCATACAAAACTCATGAAAAGTGATAAATTAACTTCCAGAAATCGATAGCCTCTTAATGGTCACATTTTGTATGAATATGCAATATAATAAAAGCGAATGTAATGTTTCGTACCAGGATCCCAATTGGCGTTCTCCATCACAATCGCTGCTGTCATATCTTGGTATTAACAATGAAAAAAAATGCTCCTCTGGATGAAGAAAGATTACTGGAAGTCGTCTTTCAGTGAATTACAAGGTTTCTCTGAAAGAGCAACAAGAATCAATATATAAACTGGATCTCATGTATTATGTACGTAGAAATAACAATTGCAATAAATATCATAGCAATTTTTCTCATTGACACCAAAGCATGCTGGTTCCTTGAACGTTCAGCAGACACTGTGATTCTTGCGCGATATAATGACAATTTTAATAATAAGAATCGGATCACTGGACCGGGCATGAAAATGTGGGTTCCTCGGCCAGGTAAAGGTTGTGCAAAAGAATACAAACGGGCGATATCGCATCGAAAATAATTTTGTTACGTAAGCAGGTGTCACTCGACGCTGCTATAGCATGATGTATGTAAACGAAAATAACAAAGTTTACATATTGTAAAATACGAGAAAGCCTTTTTTATTTCACATTTTGAAGGGCGGTTCGGTTATGCTGGAGCAAAAGAAACGACACGAACTGATGGAAGATACATAACGCAGTTGACACTCTTAAACGCTACCTCCATAATTTATTTCGTTGAGTTCGTTCGATTGTGAATTATAAGAGTGTTAAGTTATTCACACATCTTCAAGCCTTTTTTTCGTAATTTACCTGGTACTCTCTCAACGATGCCGTTTTGTACGAAATATATTTCATTCTTCGATCCAAGCGCGAGAACGCGCGTATACTTTTGTCGCCATCTTGCAAGGCACTCAGTAGCGCTACCATCCACGAGGTGGTCGTATGCCGAACTTTTGCTGCAGCAATTGAGATGAGAGCGCACAGCACAGTGGACATGGATGTGTTCAGATGCAATCCAAGATGGCCAAGGAATACCATGTACGCATCAGCACAGGTGAAAAGGAATCGTCCCCAAAGTTAGTTTGTTTCCTGTCGTGTATCTGCCTGAAGTACGAAAGAACAATGGAGATTCTGCTCTATTGACCTCGTTCACGGGTAACTATCCCGACACTTCCTTTCTCATCATATTCCTAATAGATGCGATGAACAACGTTCGAACGTATACTGTCTTCCAAGCGATATGAAGCGGTCAATCACCGTTTCTAGCAAAAAAGTAGTAAATTCTGTGTTTCGGGAGGCTTGCAAAAAAACTCAAGGCTTTGTCAGAGTAATCAAGACTCAAAAGGTTAAATTTGTTGTCAATCGTTGATCAGGTAACCATATAACTTGTTACAGTATGTATTGATCCTTTTGACCCAATAATTGAACATCGCACATTATCTTTGATTTTAGGGTCGCTAGGTAAAGATGCCGCGAGGTATGGTGCGGCAGTCGGACCTTTGCCGGGGTGATTGAGAAGGCAGTGTTGTCTAGCCACTGCGGCAGTGGCCATACCAGGAATCTGCAGTACGAAGCAAAGTACACAGCGTACGTGAATTTTGCTGTTCGACCAGAAACATAATTCCGCATGAAATCAGATGACCTGCGGGCAACTCATATCTGAGAGTCCCTTTTGCTATGACGTTTGTCCAAATTTATAAAGTTGATCTTTTAAAAAGAAAGATCAACTACTCTTCGAGAAGAGTTTCAGAGTGACGCACCATCCGAGATGAAGATGATGATGCTATTCTACTGATTCCGTTCAACGGTAACTGTCTCAACGCTTCCTTTGTAATGATATTCCCGATAATCGAATTAACAATACGGGCTCTGGCGTTCATTGTTTCAAGTACAAAAATTGTTCGATGTAAATTGCTATAATACATATGTATAGTTATTGACTCCTTTGAGTCAATACTAGCATATCTGTCATTATCTGCAATCTTCGTGGCAATGGTCACGACCCGGTGTATGGCGGAGTGCGGGTAGTTACTGAGGATCGGTAAGTAGCGATGCGAGTCAGCAGTTCGCTAAACTTCCACCGAGCGGTCGCATCGCGAATTGCGCATGCGCCTCCACCGCCGTCTCGGCGGCATCGTCGCGATGCATAATGCAGTTGTCTGCCTGTACAAACATGTTGTGTGAATGACGATCCCGAGAACAATAATCGTTTCAATTATACCCGTCGCGGTTTTTCTTTCTCCCCTGTGTCATTGGTATTTAATATTATTGATCGAGGACAAGAACGAAAACGTCATAGTGTCCTGGACTCCCACATCACAAAAACCCTGGCCAACTTCCCGTTCGGTAAGAATCCCTGCCTTCTCCGCGTCTCTTGTGCACCGTGTGTACACATATAACGACGCACGGCCAAATTAAACATGGCGTTGCGAAAGATACGGCGTACTACACAATATTAACTTCTGCCTGTTTCATCTCGCGAACGTTCAAGGCTGCTACAATCTTATGAGACAACGACGTCGAGACGCCCATCGTCTCGGGACGACAAAGGCCGGCCGTGTCTCATATATACATTTATGGATATAAATGCATACGCATATACACACATACGGCCACACTCGGAAGGTGTACCCGGATATAGATATATATATATACTGTACAAATATACGTTGAAATTTCTACGTACGTGACGTTTGTCGATACCTATGAAATTTTATGAGTGCAACTCGATTTTGACCATCAATCGCATCGAGAAAATAAAACATGGATAGAATCGCATTGAAAATAGAAGCATAGAAATAGAGTTCAGGCTTCGGATAAAAAATAACACAAGGGGAAAATCGCGTGCTGACATGCCCACAACGATCCACAAGTGGTTGCTCGCCCGAGTAGTGTGCGTTTTGACGCGACTCCGTCCATGTCCCGGCTCGTTCATTCAGGGAAGCTCGTCTATGTTAAAAATAGTTCGCAGCGAGAGAACGACATTTAATCTTTATTCCCTGTAATTAGACAATTAATTTTGTTTTTCTTTTCGCGTGTATCAATCATCATGCTTTGGAAAATAAGAAAGAATTAAACAACCTTAAGTTTCATTATTTTATGATTTTGTTTTGTGTTGCAGAAAACCCCTGCACTGTTACCTGTTTCTGCCACGTGTACCTGTTTCCTTTTTTTCGTTTCGATTCGCCTCTCGGTAAGTCCCGTAAAATAAATTATGCATGTTTATTATTTTCATTCTTCATTTTTCTTTTCAAACACTCCCGTCGCTTTATTTCTACTCGTATATCAAAATTTGACAAATTAATTATATTTACCAATGTCCTAAATCCGATCCTTATTTCCCAAATTCGTGTCAAACAGGTCGGAGGAACAGGAAAATTTCGCAATAAGAAAAAGTAAAGTGAAGAATATTTATGTATTACGAATTCTCCTAGCGTGCCGCGAGATGGCGCGCGGATGCCAATTTTTGTCTTCTTCGTGCTGCCTTATCCTCGCAAGATAGCGATGTAACTTCATTATCGTCGAAATGACCGACAAACGGTGACGAATAATTGCAAAAAAATCTCTGGGAAACTTTGTAAAACACACTTTCCTTTCCATGCTTTTTATTTTATTCTTCGTTCGACCAGAACGAATTATACGAGATCGAAAGCGTCAGTTATGCACAAAAGTTGGCAAAACTTTTTGGCAAGTCGGCATGAAATTTGTTCATAACTTGGAAAATATGAATTTCGTATCGAATATTTGTTTCGCTCGAGAGGCAGAGAGGCAGAGAGAGAGAGAGAGAGAGAGACCGAGGGTGAATAAAAATCCCAGGGTCCAGTTGCGTGTCACTCCAGTGTTTTACTAGCCTTAATTTCGTGTGCTTTCGTAGCCAATATGTTCGGGCAGTAAATTCCCAAACTTTTCCATGTTTCGCTCTCGCGGGCAACAGCGAGACTTTTTCACCCTTTCTTCTTTTTTTTTTTTCGCAAACGCGACAGACGCCACACGGATTCGACGCTTCGGCGGAGAGTCCGCCCAAGGGGTCACGACCTGGGAACTCGAAAAACAAAAAAAAACAAACTTTGTGCCAACCCTCTCAGGATATTAATATTGTAAATAACGAAGCTCGCAGGCTTTGCTCCATTTGTACCGAGAGGCGTATTGAATTTGTCTTTTTTTTTCCTCCCCCTCCTTTTTCTCTCAACTACGACTCGAACTTTTCTACGCTGCTGTCGTAAATATCTGGAACAAAATATTAGACATTTTTACCAAGGTGTACATATATATATATATATATGCATACACGAAATGATCTCGCGCGATCTAAATCAACGTTTTCTTAATTAAAAAGCTTGGGCAGTATAAAAAAGAGTGTTCTTTTTTTTACCCTCGCACTCTCCGCCTCTCGTAGAAATCTCGCTCCGGTTGAATGCGATAAAGCGAATAAAATATGTTCCTGGAGGAAAAGGTTGGCGCGGACATTCGAGAGAGAAAAGGAAAGAAAAAGAAGGAGGTAAGAGATTTTCTTTTTCTCGAATTCGTTTTCAGGGGAGAATGAATCATCGGTAATCGACGATTATAAAATTAATTCGAACCGTTTGTTATTATTATTATTATTATTACATCGTTCGATATATTAGTAAGAAAAGGAACGTGGGAAAAGTAAGTAAAGTCCTTGGTAAGAATTTGCTCATTGCGGATTTGAAAGTTTAGTAGCTCGGTCCGTGCAATTACACAGCTTGTGGAGCTTTCCGCACTGGCGGCAATCGTGCCCGGTGGCGTTGCAGCGCCAGTAGCAGCGGCATAAAACCTTTCGTTTCTGCTGGGTGCTTGCTGTTGGATGTTCCTTACAACGTCATATCGTACCTTGGCTTGTGTACATTATTCATCGACATCGGTGAAAAGGGCGCTGTTCTACCGTGTATTACGTATGCCCCGGGTTATTATGCCCTCTAAATGTTTAATGTGTTTGCCTTCCTTCGCTCGCCCCACCGAGTGCGAGAGCCTCGACCGCTCGAGCTCGCACACACCAACGCGTGTACTTGTATTATATTATATATATATGTATGTATATGGACAAACTTATATATATTTTTTTTATATGTGTGCGAACGGAGAGAGGCTTTATGTTTTACTAAGTAAATTACTGTTTTTTTTGTTCCTCAACGTTAATGTTGGTACAATCGATTCGCGCTCTTTTGCCTCGCTTTGAGCCTCCCTTTTCTTTCCATTACTCGCTTTCACTTGTATATATGTATATATATATATGTGTGTATGTATATATAAATTTCACCCCTTTCGTTTTTTTCTCGTCTTTTCATTCTTCATTCGCCTTCTTCTTTCTTCCTCTCTTACCCAAGGATCGTTACGCGAATTTTTGCAACGTAAGTTCGTAAAATAATCAGCAAGAGTATCTCTCGCGTATACGTTTATGAAAAATTTCCTTGGCGATATTTTTGATAGTTTTTTTTTTAATTAGAGAAATCATTTTTGCTTGTTTGAGGAATTTGAGGCTTTTTTTTCCTTTCGAGGTATTTGTTACGTCGTGTTTATTCGTGGGGAAAGGAAGGATGAAAAAAAAGGATGGAAGGAAAAAAGAAAGATAAATAACAAAAGTCACGGAAGTGAGAACGAGAGACAGGATAAATGTAGGGTTTGTTTTTTCAGCTTTCGACATTTCGTGAGTTCTTCTCGTATATTTCACATTTTTTTTTTCTTCGGCCTCCTTTTCCTTTTCTTCGTCGTACATTCGTTACACTCTATTATTTTCAGTTGAAACCGGAAACCGCTTTCGTACATCACGGGGACGATAAATAATGCACGATAAAACGTTTTGTACGGAAATTAGCGTGACGGTTTGAAAATTTTGCTCCTGCTTAGTCGCGTTTCGATGAAATATTTTTTCAACTCGTTTAATACAGCGATCGGATCTCTCGCGCTGCGAGAAAAGGCGATCGGTAATATCCGGGAGAGACTCGGGAACGCGACGCTTGTTTTTCTTTCCTCGGACAATGGCAGAAATTCTTCAAAGTTCAAACAAATGCGATTATTATTTTGAAAAAAAGAGAGAAGAAAAGAGGGAGAGAGAGAGAGAGAGTAACGAGAAAAAAAAATGATGAAAAGAAGGCAAAAAGGAAAGCGCGAACGTTAGCGAGAAACTCGCTGGTTTACCAAATATGTAGTTCGCCACGACGCGTTACACGGACGTTCGTACTCGGGTTTAACGCCGCGTATTAATTATACAGCGGTGTATAGGCCGCGCGTGCAACCGTTCAAAGCGATAAGGAAAGCCGAGAAACAATGAGAAATTAAAATCCCGTCGAATTGTAAATAATTTCTTTCTCTTTTTGTTTCTTCTTTTTGTTACACTCGTGATCGTTCGTTCCACAGTCTCGAGTACCGGAATCGCTCGAAAACCAATAAAATTCGAGGCAACGAAAAGAACAAAACAAAACAAAACAGTAATAACAAAAGAGTGAAAAAAAAAAAAATCAGCCATATTTTTTTTCGATTATCAAGCGACCGGCCTATAGAGATGTCTGCCATATAAATATATACGTGTATAGGTCCAAGCTGCATAGTGTCAACGAAAGCTATAAATACGGATGCAAGCCCGCGAAAAGGGGGTGGTGGGAGGGTTGGAGGGGGTGAGAAGTAGGCAGGCAAGGGGAGGAATACAATTGTATCGGAGCGTTGTGGATATTCCCCGCGCACCGGCAACGAAACGAAAGCTATATCAGAGGTGACAATCCACGGGGCGACAAATCAGTGTGTATATTTAATGCCCGTAGTGCATCGACGGGCTCCACCTCCCGAGCCTCCCACAACCTTCTCTCGTTGCATCGAGCTTTCATTTCCCACCCTCTGATGCATACCCCATCCTCTCCTTCTACCGTTCACCCCACAATTTTCGTCCCCGCGCGCGTGTCATCGCGAGAACGTGTCCCGGGTGTTGGGGCATTATTGGCTCGCGCGGTCCAACGTTATTGGCCTCTACCACATTCAAAATATATCTCTATATATCTGTATTTGTATATATATTTATAATGTTATACACCCGTCGACTTGCATCGTGTACCTACTCTATTTATAACAAATATATAACGCGATTGACGATACGGAAGCTACATTCAGGCTTAATATTAACATGTATATATATATATGTGTGTGCGCAGAGGGAGTATTTGTATACGATCTCGCGCAATCAGTGCTATTATATTAATATTTATACGTCTTATCGAACTCGAGAAAGCGAGAATGCGTTGTATACACGCTCGTATCATTTTATCACTGAATTTTTACAATATTTCGAGAGACAGTTTTTTTAGTGTATGCAAAATGCACTTGGATTAAAAGATAAATTGATAACAAATTTATTATTTTAATATTTGTGAATTTTGACAATATTTCGAGTCTCAAAGTGTATGCAAAATGTGCGATTTTCATTAAAGAAATATTTATAATAAGTTTTCCATTTTTATATTTGTGAATTTTTACAATATTTCGAGTCTTAGACAGTTTTTAAAGTGCATGCCAAATCTACGATTTTGATTAAAAGAAAAATTGATAAAAAATTTGCCATTTTAATATTTGTGTTTTATTGATCGATTGATTTGTTTTAGTTACAAATTGTTATTAAGATTGGTTGTTCGTTGACTTTGCTGATGGATCGAAACGGTGGTTGAACGTCGGCGGTCGAAGATTTCATTTCGTACGAAGAGTATTCCACCGCAAAGAAGTTAAGGGCGCGTGTAAGCCTGTAGCGAATGCGAGAATCGTCGGTTTACGAGCGATTACACGTCTCTCGTGTCGCTACTACGACGGTGAGAAGCATCCTCACCCCCCCGTTGCGAGCGTGTGTTCGCTCGTGTTCTCTTCTCGTTCACTTTCTCTCTCTTACCCGCTCGAAACACGTAGCCCATGCAGCTTTCGCTGTGGACCGGCACCCTATGACATCGCATCTACGCGTATATAGGCCAGAATGTAACGTGCGGCGTGTGCCTATCGGGGCGATAAATCGAAAATACCGCGCCCGCACACCGGAGACCACTTCACGCGCCCTACGCACAAACCTCGAGATCTCGTTTCGAATGGGCCCATGTCGAGATGTCAATTTTACGCAAACTGCATCGGGACGAGAGTGACATTTATTCAAAAAAACGCGATGAAAATCATTCGGAAATTTTAGAATAAATTTAAACTAAACTTTTCGTCCGAATCGCCAAATAATGAAAACCACAAAAGGGCATCGCGACCAGAGTGACATTTATTGAAAAATCGAAATAAAAGTCATTCGTAAACTTGTGAAAACATTAAAAACGTTTCGTCCAAATCGCTAAATAACGAAAACCACAAATAAGTGATCGTTTCGGTAATATTGTCGATCAAGGGTTTATTTTGTACGTCACGTAGCGAAAATCACTGGGAACTTCTAGCGGGTTTCGCGTCACTGAATATTCGAGTACGGGTACATTTATTCCGGACACTTGGTCGAGTAAAATATCTCCCAGCGTGGTTTCTTCTTCGTTATCGTATAATTGATGGATTTAAAAAAGTTTATTAAAAAATTTGGTATGCTTACATTTATTTTGGTCGACCGATAGAATAAATGGCGTGTGTCGTACGGACCAAAGATGGATAGAAAGGCTGATAAATAATTCATCGATCATATTTTTGTAACTTATCCGTCAAACTATTCTCGTGTAATTTTGTTCTGATATTCATATTTGTTCGTTGATAGTCGTGCAAAGTTGTATTTCTCGTTCCGTCCGTGCATTTCGCTCGTTGTCCGACTTTAAAATCGAGATAAACGTGTTAAAAATAATTTCATATTTCGTAAAAAAAATTTCCAAATTCGTAATTTGTTTTCTCTCGTGCATGCGATTAACGTCGCGCGATTGGGCAACACGAATCGCACCCCGAAGTGTGTGTTATAGTCGATCGAGCGTTGCGAAATAAAAAAAAGCAAACAAGAAAAAAGGAAAATGCATCGAAAGAGAGGACCGCGTTGTAGAACCCTAAAGGGTGACGGGTTCACGACCGATTAAACCTCGTTTGTGGCAGTCAAGGTAAAAAAAAGATAGAAAAGCGTTTCCCCCCATTTGCCCTACTTGTTGCAACCAATCCCGCGCAGTCAGCTTTTGACCCAACGAGCCGCGAAACTAACGGTACATTCGGATTTTTCGAGCAATTCCTCAAATAGCTTTTTCGACGTGAACAAATAAACTTCCCGATCGTTATCGAGCCTTCAAAAAATTGTAAAAAAATTTTACAACGATTATCTCTTCGATTTGCATTTATTTACGAGCAATGACAATTTTTAACATTCTTTTTGTCACTATTATTCGATGAAAAATAGAAATCTCGCGTCCCTTCGAGGGGCTGTTTTTTTCACAACCGATTACATTTTGTTAAAAGAGGGGTTGCCTTAAAAGATATTTTTAAAAGAAACAATTTGCCTTTTTTTTTCCTCGATATTTTAGAGATTATTTGGAAAGGGGAGAAAAGGATTTCGCCTCGGGTCGGCTCGAAGGGTTCGTTTTTTTTTTACGTTCGATTAGATATTGTTAAAAGAGGGTTCTTTACGCTCATCGTCTCCCGTGAAATTTAATTCAAAGTATACCCAATGGACTAGGCTCGCGTCTCGAAATAATGAAATTTATTTATTTTCAATCGTCTATTCGATCCCACGGACGATGCGTCGTAATAAAATCTTCAAAACGCGGAACGAGCGAATTCATTTTTGATTTTTTTTCCTTTCCCTCTTTTCTTGGCTCGGCGAGGCGTCGAGGAGCCAAAACGACAGATGCGAAAAAATAGAAAGACCCAATTGCGAACGAGTACACTCGACTCGAATATCTCGATTATCGAATCTCAATTTCCCGGGATTTCTCGCTCTTCCCTACACGACTCCTTTTCACCCTCGTATCGAGGGTTAAAAGACCCTACACACATGTATATCGTATAACCCGTGGAAGGTCCCGTCGCGTCGTTCGTCCCCTCCCCGTTCATTTCATTAAAAAACCAGCGAATGGATATTGTAATCACGTTCTTGACCCCTCGTATACATATTGTAGGCCCAAATTTCATTTTCCTCTTACGTTTTTCATTGCGATTAAATAAAAACAAAAAAAAAACATACACATTCACATTTCGATCATTCTCAACTCACGATAAAACAATTTTATTTCGTATTTTCATTTTTATTGTCTATCGTTTGAAAAATAAGTTGCATAAAAAAACCAAAGGAAACACACCGCGGCGTATGTATAAAAGCGGCGATCGAAATGAATTTTTTCATACAGCCGCTGCACGGTTTTGAAAATATAAACACGGAGTAGTAGGACTATTGAAAAAAAATCGTCCCGGGGCGTGGAACAACCCCCGAGAGCCGCGATTGCTACAATCAAGCTATATATACGCACGTGGTACACGAGAGAGCGGACCACGCGACTGCCCGCTGCGTTTTTGTCTGCCGAACAATGTTACTACGTCCCGAAGCGTTTATATTTGAAGGACCCGTGAAAAAAAAATAGCGCGTAGTTGAAGTTTAAAAAAAAAACGAAAAAAATGAGTGAAAGAAAAAAAACAACATGTTTTAAACCACGCGCAACTAGTCGAGAGCCCCGTATGGAATATTAGAATACGCGTCCCCGTGAATATTTATTTATTTTTCCGATTTTTCGATCGATCTCGTAGCTCGAACGTGCACCGTGTAAAAAGAAGAAGAAGAGGAAGAAGAAAAATTTATTTTTTTCTTTTGTTTATTTATTTGTTTATTCTTTCACGAAATTCTTATCCCACGACATAATAATGTGATCGAGAATCGCGTATCGAGGTTGGTTCTTTTTTTAAACAATGGGGAGAGAACAAAAGGAGGTAATATACTACCGGTCTTACGTTCACAAATTCTTCGTGCAAACGATACATTTGTTAGAGGTTGAAATCGTGCGAGCCGTGCCTCGGCAACTCGAGAATTTCTCATCCCTCTCTCGCGAGGGAGGCTGCTCTTGCCACACGGAGCAAAGTCACCTGTCTTGATCGATGGACGCGCTCCGAGCAAACTCTCTCTCGTACCGATGCACACGAGCGAGTCTCCGTTCCCATCGTGACTTCCTTATGCTACCTCCTTACTATTATTCGTATATATACGTACACACACACATATATATATATATATAATACAAAAATATATACATATGTATATGAAAAAAAAAAACAAAAAATAAATAAATAAATAAAAACTTACAATACGACAAAAAAAATGTGTCAAACGAAATTTCATTTATTACCGAGTCGGTAATTGTCCCTGGAATTCTCGGATAAAAGCGTGCACAGTGTCGAATATGCGAATTGTAGGGTAGATTTCTCCGCTGCGTGACGAGCCTCTCTTGTCAATCAAAATTTCATTTCCGATCGCGCGAATTGGGCGACAGTGGAGTGAGAAGAATAGAGGGTTGGGGATGGGGGAGGGGTGATGGTGAATCGCATCTCTGCGTGTGTTCGAAGCTGTCTCCTCTCCCTCCCCCTGGCCACTCCCCCTCCCTCCCCTGGCCACGACTCATACGTGGGACACGAGTCTCTAATCCATTACGTGCCAATTATCTCGCCACGTGGTGCCGAACCATTCCCTCTATCCGTTTCTATTTCTCTTTCCCTCTGCTTTCTCTCCTCTTCGCACTGTTTGACGATATACGTATATATAGTCGGGAAGCTTCGGGTATAAAACATATATGTATAGGCACGCACGTTTCAGAGCTGTTTACATCATTTATTCGTTCGTCTCACCCCTCCCCTCCCCTCATCCCCTCCTGATCGTGATGCATCGCGTGGACGAGAGTAGAGAAACGAATTTCCCAACCCTGTTTTCGTTACCCGCTCATTCTCTCTCCCTCTCACACAGACACACGCGCCTGTTATTCGTGACGCGAACCAAGTTTCACGATTTATTCTCTATGACGATCTAATATCGGAGAATTATCGTTTCGCGTGCCGCCCTCCCACCCCTTGGCCTATAGGTACACACAATCGTCGAATGACATATCCGTTGTCATATTTTCATTTCTCGTAAAAAATGTCGCAAAAAATTGGATGAAAAGAGAAGTCACGTGACTCGTTGGCTCGCGACAGAAAAATAATTCATATATATGCGAATAGATGGAGTCGGGAGTATAAAAAACTGTTTGAACGATTAGGCGAAATCGAGAGGATTCTGCACGAGGGTTGAGAATGTGAAAATTGGCAATTCCGGGTAAGCGGGCCGAGCGTGCATGTGCTTAGGATTCGATGTTTCGAGGAAGATAGATCGGGGTTTCGGTAAGCATCATCGGGAATGGCGGGGGATAAAACGAGCATCGCGAGGCAATCGAGCGTGAGCCGCAACGAGAGTATCCGAGAGTCGAGGGGCAGCTGAGATCGGTGAGCGAGTACGAGGCATGTAGCGATGTGGACATAGGTATAGATGGCGGATAGAGGGTGGGTGGAAAGGAGAGGACGATCTCCTCACGTTAACGAGCCGATCGTGACTCGCGGCTTTGTACGGTAGCTTATTCGCGAGTTGTTGGGATCTAGCGTTTTCCTATACCGCGTGCCACAGGGCCCGTCCCCATTGGCTCGATCCGATCCTTCATCTCTCGTCTCGACTCACCTACCTCGTCGTGATATATCTATATCTATATATATATATATATATATATATAAATATATATATTGATATGGAGAGAGAGAGAGAGAGAGAGAGAGAGAGAGGCGAGTGCTTGTGATACTCTTGGTGGTATCGCGCCGTTTGGTATCTCCCCCCTCCCCTTATCTCCCACACGTATACATCGGGGTAATGCGGTTTGTACACCACTTTACCGCCACTTACCTTGCCCCCTCAGGGTCCTCCAACGATTTCCATAGGCTCGCCTCTAAATCGGCTAAACGACGTATACAAGAGCTACCGACCTATCCGCGTATCGACGCTCGCCACTCTTCGGCCATTCTCTCGTCAATCAGCGCATATCATATGTACCGGGGAGAATCGCGATTAAACCATCCCTCTCTACCCGTACTCGCGATTCGTTAACGTCGAATTCCTATCGGTATCGATCGTGCTTGCTTTCGATCTTACGGGGTTGACTCGTAATATTTTTTTTTTCAAACGCTCTCGATCTCTTTCTAGCTTACTTATCGGAAAAGCATAAAATTTTATTGGTTGGAATTTTGATTTATAGAAAATTGTTGGTATTTCTTGATTAGAGGTTGCACAGATCGGTCGATAGAAAGTACGAACGTTGTTCGCGGCGAAACGATTGCGCAAGTTTAAAAGTTGAGCAACGAGTCAAATATCAAACCCCATTGTTGTCAACGTGACGAGGGTGCCGTGGGCCGTGTCTTAATATCGTTTTCTTCATTTTTTTTTCTGTATTTTATCGCTATTCATCGATAGTCACAGTGAAAAAGTGTCCGCGCGGAAATGATCGATGGATTATCGAGGTGAACGCGAGGCAGAAAACTATAGGATTGGGAAAGAATTGTTTAGGTGACCGTAAGGAGTGTAAAGGTTGAGAAGTGAAGGTAAGAACGCCAAGTGGCCCTGGCCGCCTAATATATTCGGTTTATTTCAAAATCATCGATCGTTTGTGTCGATACAAAATGTCCGACGTACCCTTGCTTCTCGTCGTTGAAAATTCAAAATGGTGCGCAACCGAGTGAAACAATGTTCCGCTGGTAGCAGGTGCAACCAAAGAAGAGGATAGAAAAAAAGGATCGCGTTTCAGGGAAAGGCGGAGGGAGGGGCAAAAAATAGGGTTGTAGTATTTTTTTCGTACGTTCACCATTCGCGAAGGTTAAGTAAGGGTTACGGCAGAAACCTGCTGTATATGCTCAGACTTTGGTATTCGCGATTCGAGTCGAGAGTCGAGTACACCGGTGTTGGCTTCTCTCTCTCTCTCTATTGATATATATATATATACATATATATGTATCGATGCTGAATCGAAACGATAATAGGGAGAGGTAGCTGGTGGAACGTAAACGGTAGCACTTTCACGAATCAGAAGAGATCCTTGGCGATGCCCACCTTCAACCGATTCTTATACTCCTCTGTTCTCGATGCTTTTTACCACGTTTTTATTTTTATTGTTTTTATGTTTTATTTTGATCATTCCTTCTCCGTCTCGTCGGTACTTTACCCTCGTCTCTATATAAACCATCATTTTATTCTTATAAAAAAGTCCTCGAAGCGCACGGCCGCTTCTCGACCGTTTCTTCTTCTTCTCACATTGGCCCCTTTGGTGTGGACGGGGCAGATAGCGAACGGGGTTTCGTTCGATAATAAATTGTTTCTTATAGAGCCGTGCTGCCGATGATGATACGTTGGATGCGAAATCGGGATCGCATGTCTGCCTCGAATCTCTCCGCCATCTTTCGTACAAACTTTTCTTTTTTCTCTCTCTTTCTCCTCTCGCCTTCTCTCCCCCCCCCCCCCCCTCTTTTCTCCTTTACGGTCGTATGCTCGATGATGATGAACAGAGGAGACGGAGGAACAGCGAAAAACCGGCGAGTCTGCGATTACATTCCCTTATAAATATGCAAATATCGGCGTATCGCTCTTTCTCTCTCTCGTTCGACAAAAGCATCGGGAAGGTGGAGAATGAATCACGAAACGAGAGCGAGGGCGAATAATTTTTCTTCTTTCCGTAGAGATTCGAATTATTTCAGATAGTTGTTTATATTTTATTCATTTTTTTCCGGAATGTCATTTTGGCGAATAAAATTTCTTTCCTTTTTCCCTATCAAAATTTCTACCAAATGAGACAAAAGGGTTGAGAGAAAAAATGGGGGTGCCACAAAAAAAAATAGTGCGACCACGATTCGAGTAGGTAGAAGAATAGAACGAAGAAGAATATTCGGAGAGAGGCAGAAGCAAAAATAGAGTGTATACCGGTAATAATTAATGATTAGGTATTCGTGACCGGCTATATACGCGATTTCCAGCTGCCAGAGACCGAAGAGAGAACGCTGAAAGTCACGGGGGAATTCCGTGTGCTCCTGCTTTTGCTTCTGCAGCGTGTCCTCCCTCTCCTCCCTTCCTTGCTCGTTCACCCTTCAACCCCTTCTCTCATCAAATTCTCGAGGGGGATGGGGCCGACTCGCGAATTTATCGACCTCCCATCGACGTTCGCGTAGTCGCCTAAAACGGTGGAAGTCTGCCGTACGAATCTACCCTTATGCATCGCTGAAATCTTTATTATGTTATACGAATAGCCGAGTGGTCGCATTAGAGTGTCTGAGGGGCGTTGCGTCTATCGAAGCGTGTTCGATTAATCGATTTTCCCATTTTCCTAAATTTTCTTAATGTATCCTATTTTTACCAACCTCTATAAGATTAATATAAAATTCATAATTCCCATTCGTATTAATTGTAATTTTTGTATTTTTCAATTGTCAATTAATTAAAGACATTTAAAATTACGAT
This sequence comes from Netelia fuscicornis, assembly GCA_946811545.1. Lineage (NCBI taxonomy): Eukaryota > Metazoa > Arthropoda > Insecta > Hymenoptera > Ichneumonidae > Netelia > Netelia fuscicornis. Next base: position 41,463,060 of record OX328015.1, read on the forward strand.
ATAACAAAGATCCCATTGGCGTTCCTGCGTTTTCATACAATATACTAAAGTAAAGGTACATTGTTAGTAACTATAGTCGAGATTAATTCGATGTTATTAGTCGACTAATCAAGTCTATAAATTCTAATTAAATCAAACAGCACAGAAGTACTGAAACAATCCCCCATGCGAGAATTGATTAAACCACAGAGTTCATATATATCGGAATACAATTTCAATACTTGTTTAATCGGGTAGCTCAGGGTATTCAGAAATATGACGCTAAATCATACATAACGATGTTATGTAATATACAAATACCCATGCCTATCAAATTAACGAATCGATGGGTTTTTTTTCGATCGCATTAATAATTTTGATATTTGGCTTAAAATAAAATTGTCTTTTTTTCATCAAATATTCAAATCGAATAAAAAATAAAATTGTCGATTACTGGTCTTCCTCGTGCATAGGACGTTACACATCGTATTAATGGGCTCTTTTGCGTTATAGCTCGAAATGGCGTGTGTGTAGTGGCGTGTCGGTAGCGCGAAACCGGATTCTTTCGTCGCTTCAAGCAGCACGCAAATCAATTAGGCCTTGGTTCACTGTGCACGGGGGTGGTGATGGTGGTGGTGGTGGTGGTGGTGGTTGGTTGGTGGCGGTGATGGTAGGTCGGCCACGATTCCGCAATGCTCACGCTCGTGTGCTTCTCCGTTTTCTCTCTCTCTCTCTTTCATTCGCTCTTTGTGCTCTCTCGTCTACCTATAATCCACGATACTTTCCTTCCGATACGATACTTTACTTCCACGCGCTGTAACTATATTCTTTTACTTCTTTTCCGGCCCCCCCTCGCTCTTCTCGACGAACACTTCTTTTTTTTGGCTTCCTCTTGCAGCGCAGTCCGGAGAATTTATATTGGACATTGGCGTGTTCGAATGTATTTTTTTGTATTTTCTTTTTAAATCAACCCTTTCAAGTTTTTCTTTTTTTTGGTCTTCTTTTTTTTACCCGGTAAATAGCAGCTTGGCTCGATTTATCGCAGGGGCAAATTCCGTAGGTCGTGAATGCAATGGCCACGTAGGGTCAGGGGCGATCACCGAGGGATGGATTTTTCTTTCGACGAACAATTTTGTGTGTGTGTGTGTTTGTTATTGCTGCTCGAATGAAAAATGAATTTTGTATTTTTCGACGAATTTCGGGCTTCGATTTTTAGAACCGCGGCGATTCGAATTGAGATATCGTCGTGATTGAAATTGCGTTCTTCGATTGGTACAATAAAAATTGCGGTTCTGTAGCAGTTGCCTGTTTGCCAACGCAGAGAAAAAAGGGAAGAGGAACGAGGGAGGAAGAGAGAAATTCGTGCCCGCGGTTATTCTCCCGTAATTCTGGGTTTTCGCGACTCGGGAGGGATGCTCCGTGGCTGACCCGCGAGATCGGCTACCAGTCTTCGCTCGACGAGGCTTATTCGCGCCGATTTTATTCCCCTTGTATACATATATGCATTATAATACTCCGTACGCATAGCCCGGAGATATGTGAGACCGCGATCGAGAACCGCGACGATCATCGCGTGCCTCTACGGAATTCACAGTCATTTTTTTTATTTATTTATTTTTTTCATATACAGTCTGACCCATTTTGAATTTCTTTTCAATTTTTTACACATAAAAAATTGAAGAGTTTGAATTAAACAAGAAATGTCGAGGTTTTTCTTTTCTTTCCTTTTTTTTCTTTTAAATTCGTAACAAAAATACGGTATATTTCTTTTACCGCGGGCAATCGAGTATGTAAATAAATAGATACGTACGTGTGTATATATGTAATAAACTGCATCGGTCTCGAGTGACGTGGGAATCGATAGGAACGATCGATCGTAGGGAGTTCAATGTGGCTGAGGAGGAAGGCGAGAGTTTGCTATTTAGAGGAAGGCGAGAGTTTGCATATTTATATATATATGTATTCGGCAGAATAAACATGCCGCGTTCTCAAAACAATATCGGGCGTGCGAATATTATTGTTGCGCTGTCGGAAACGAGAAAGAACGAGGGACGTACACGCGGGCGGAAACTTCGTCGCCCGAGTAAGCGAATTCATTTGGACTGCGGAAAAGTGATACGTCGTCGTTACCGAAATCAAAGCGAATTTTGTCCGTTTCGTTGATTTCTTAATTTCTTTTTTTTTGTTCGTTGTTAAATAACGAAGTTAAGCGACAATGTCAAAGCTTAAAAACAGGTTTTAAACTATCGTCGATAGAAAAAAAGAAAAAACTAGAAATTCCATTACAAAACCGGCAGCGTTCCCTGTGAATTTGATTACTGACCAAGTTGTACCAACGGCCAGCACAAACATAACGGTAAATCACTCGGTATCACCGTTCCACCTTCCTCCCACTCCCCTAACCCTCCTTGAATTTAATTTACGCTCGTATTTGTATGTGACTCTATATTTCCCATTAGCGGGATAAATTGACCTAATTTGCTCGTGTATACACCACCGTTTCTCAGCTTTGGCGAACTTGAGTATTTTCTCTTACGAATTTTTAAGTCCCACCATTTAATTCAAACGACCAAATAATGAATTTTTATTATTGAAATTTGTAACAAATTATTAATCGAACATTCGACATTCATTCTTTCCGATTAAATTCAGATTTCTTAATACGAAATATAATTCTATTTGGGTTGATCGAGGTATAATCGAGCGATAAGGAAAAGTGGGCTTTCGGGCACGAGACTTTTAACGATATTTTGTAAATCATTAATTTTGTTTCTTACTCTCTTACTTCGCTTTACCTACGTATACGAGCAACTATTGAATCGAGCGAATTATAATTATTGCGATATCGTATGATACGACGAGAAAACAATGGGCTCCCGTTCTCCCAGAACGTTCGGTGTATTAACGAGAAATTGCAATAATACACGTATTAAGTCACGGCGTTATCCGAAGGTACGAGGCGAGCTAAATTAATGCAAGACCGAGCGTAACAGCTACGAGGCTACGAAATCATATTCGACGACTTTGATTTACTCGTAATTATGCGATCGTTCGTAATCGTCGTTTTAGAATGCTGAAACGATTAGAAGAATGAAATTTATATTTTTCTTTTGTTTTTCAAAACGTAAAAAAACGATATTTGCAGAGTCCCGGAGGTTTCCGATGGTGGTCGCAACTGGCGCGGGCCACGCATGTCGCGAGTGTGTAGACGCGCAACGTACGTGTGGGCAACGCGAGTTTCAATCAGGCATAGTACTTCTTGGAACGTATCTGCCCATCAATCAGCGAGGTTATAAATTTTACCTTGGACGATGAACGAGTGCGTTCGACTCTTCCGAGTGAAATTCACTTCGTCCCTCAATCCCCAACCCTCGCTTCCGACTCACTTTGTATATTTCATTGTACGGAAAACGATCCCTCAAAAAAAAAATGATGAAAAAACAACAAAACTCAACAAAGAGAGAAATACGAGTGTGCCATTTCGCGAATGAGAATTCAATTTTTTAAACACCGTTAATCCTAACAATTTCCTATTAATTAATCGATCGTAATAAAAAATTTATCGATTTCGTTTGAAAAAAATGTTTTTTTTTTTTTCGTTTTTTTTTAGTTATCTTTCGCACGTAACTATAGAGGCGCGCGCGAGAGACGTGGAAAACTTTAAACCTCGAGATCGCGAGAGCAAGAGATCCCGCGACGTTCTATCTCCCGGTGCTGGCATAAACAAAGCGGCAAACCGCCAATTCCGAAGATGAAATATTATAAGTAATAACATATATCTATAGACGACGAGGCCGCGCGCGATTTGCCCCGTTTCGCGTACAGCCCAGGGAGGAGAGAGGGATAATAACACGGCACTAAACTATACCGCCCGATACACCGAGAGTGGGGACGCAGGCAAAAGGCGAGGAGGTAAAAGGGGAGGGGGAAGATCGCGAGCACGTATCTACCTATATATAATTGTATAATTATTATTAATGATATCGAAGCCCTTATGCGCGTTTAAGCGGAGCCGAATCGTCTTTTCTCATATCTCTCATATAAGTATATACATATATATATATATGTATCTGTGTGTGTGTATAAAAGATCCTTGCGCGTACCGGGACGTACCGGTGCACCTTCTATAAAAGCTCGTCGTTTCAACCGCGTGTGTAACGTTTTATCCACCTTCACTTACAAAGAGCCACTATTATAGTCATCGTACATCATTTAATGCTTTTTTTTTTAAACTGCGAGGACCAAAAAAAACGACAAATTTTAAAATCAAATCACGCGATTTGATTCATTTTTTTATCGACATTAAAATTATGAATAATATTTATGCCGTTTCTCTAAATACGAGAATGAAATATGGTCGATCGGGGGATTCATTTATCAACGTTGGGGCCTTTATAATAATCTTCTCTTTTGTACGGAGCTTTACAGCCAAAGTCTTTGAAGCAATAACCTTAACGTATTAACACGTACCGGACGAGTAACGTATGTACGATGTTGTAAAAACGCCTCGATACGTTGCGGCAGAAAATAGCGTACGGTTGCCCCTCCTCGTTCGGTAATCATCCGGATTATTTATCGCTCGGCGAGGGTTGATCTTTCTTTTTTTTTTTCTCTTTTCTTCTTTATCAGGGCGTGGATATCCGTCACGGTTTTCTTCGTGATATGTGCAACGCGCGCGTGTTACCGCAACGGCGCATTAAAATCCAACTTTTATCAGGCTCTGGTTTCCCTGTAATAAAATTGACAAAACGATCCATTATTCGAGAATAAAAAAACAATCAATTGATCCATTAATTAAATTTGATCGATGAATCCGATAGATCGAAATCGATCAAACGATCGATTTGATTCATTACATTTTCGTTCGTTCTAGACTCGGACAATATATATTTAAAAAATTAGATCGGACAATGGCAGATCGTTTCCAGAGGCTGATGACGGGGCGAATGACGAGGTGAGTGACGGGAGTGTCGTTAAATCGATGCGAGCGAGAGTCGAGTCTTTCCCTTTCTCCCTATCTCTCTCTCTCTCTCTCTCTCTTGTTATACAGGAGGGAATATTAACAAGAGCTCATTAACATAAGGGGACAGGAGGCATACGCGTCCGCGAAATCGTGACGACGTTATTGATTTGCGAGTCTGGCATAACCAAAAGCCTGCATCCGAGATGTTAACGTTTTCTTCGTTCTTCTCTCCCCAGTGAAAAATCGAATTAAACAATAAAAATCAAATTAACGAAATACGAGTTACGAAGATTCAAAGTCACGAACTATCTCACGAGGGCGAATGAATGAAATGTGGAGAAAGGGAAGGAAGTGTGAGTGACGAAGAGAGAGAGAGAAAAAAAAACAAGACGCTTTATGTACATAAAAGAAGAAACGACGAATAGGTTCGTTCTACATTCATTGTAAGTCAGGTACAACGAGAAACGTTTCGAGCTATTCTATCTTTGTCTATTTTGTACGATGTCCGTGTGTTAACTGTTAACCCGCATACCGATCTAGTGAATAAACCAACCGGAGCTCTTAAGCCAATTTCTCACGTATCTTTTGTCATTATCAACTATCATTATTATTATAGTTCTGGAGATTTTTTAAAACGAATTAGTAAATGTTTTTCCATCTCTGTACGAGCCAGGACCCTATTAAGTAATCGACTGGCCCGTTGTACGGGGTACACAAACACAGAGATACAAGTGTATAGAGCAGGTACGGAGTCGCCGATTTTCCGGTGCGAGTGGTCCACCATCTGGGCGTCTCGCTGTGATTGCCTCACGTACGTCCGTCGAGTTATACGAATATATACGTATGTATATCTGTGTTTACAGGGACACGCGCAATCGAGATCCGCGATGATTTCGCAGGCACAGAACTCTCTCGAGAGGGAGATGACGGATGGACGGACGCACACGAGACGGTACATTTTGCTACTACACAATATATATCTATATATATCTATATATATATATACATAGAAATGTAAAAGTATGGGAGAGCGGACCAAGACGCGCCGGGCCTCCACGATCGCCTCGCGCAATTACATGCTGAATCTTTAATGGAACGCTTCGAGGCCTGAAATTAGTTGAATGCCATGGAAAGCTATCGCTACGTAATGCAACCGTGCACCCCTGTGAGCGACAGACGAAGAGAAACGTATACAAGGACCAAGCGCGGCTTCTCTCGTCTCCGCGTCGCGTCCTTCTCTCCCGTTGCTACGTATACAAATGTATATTGTTAGTGTAATTAGTTTATTAGTATTAATATCGATATATTGAATTTAACGAAAATACAATAATTGTGTAAGCAAACGTTGATAGGATCGCGAAATTTCAAGTTTTTGTAACTAGTCTCTAAATCTGAATTAGTGAAATTTCATTAAATTTTAGTCATATTTTACTAATTCATTTAGCGAAAAGTGGGTCACTAATGATTAGTGAAAAATCACTAATTCGATTAGTCAAAAATGATCACTATAAAGATTAGTAACTAGTAAAATTAGTAACATTTGACTGGACAATTAGTAGTCAGTGCAGCTGATATGTTCATGCACCAGTCGATTGTAATTCTTCGCGTCAATAATATGTAATAATCTCGCACGTATCGACAAGAAAACGAAACGTTCATATACTTTTTGCTTTTCCCCTTAAAACTTTTATAAAATAAGATTCGCCGTTTCGCACTGCGCATGAACTCACCGACATGACAAAATGACGCCTCGGACATCACAATGGCAGAACAAAGGAAGTATCGGGTTGGGAGCTAGCGCCTGTGATTGGTCGATCGCTCAGTCCTGTACTAATTGATTAGTGATCGTGTAATATCACTAATTAATTAGTAAACTGTATTGACTAAATAATAGTCAATAGTATTACTAATTTGCTTTAGTAACCCTAATTTACTATTTTTTTTTTACTATTCTATCAGTGAAACGGTGCGTTTATCACTATTTCACCAATGGAACATGTATTTACTAATTGAATTAGTAAATTTTTCACTAATTCAGATTTAGAGAAGAGTGGTTCGTTCGATCGTCTTGGGTTCATCGATATTGTTTCAAAAATGTCGGAAGTCGCCTTAGACCTGAGACGAGTCTCAAAAATTGCGAGAAGAAAATATGGAAAAGGACTATTATACGTAAACTTGTCGGAAATTCGATGGACGGTATAGCCCGCGGCTTTCGCAAAGGCAGCACAATCGCCGGAACGACCTTTGCTTTGTCCAGCTGGATCCTTCGTTCTCCGCTCTCGGACTCGGCTTGTATGGGAATTCGATTTGACAAACTCACACTGGTGAGCGCCTGCGCGACTAACCTCGCACACTTCTCCTTCGTCTCTTTCAACGTGTGCTTGCACACATCGTTCATATTCTACGTATACAACAATCGCGTACTCTGTTTCGCGTCGTACCCTCGTACGTTACGTGGTCGTTGCCCAAACCATCGATCTACAGGGTGGACCAAACATTTCTCGAACGAATCAAATTTCATTCGTTCGTACGAAAGTTATTTACGAATCGAATTGAATCTTGGACTTTACGTTTAAGCAGCGTCAATAAGAATAATTTAAAAAAGTTTGTTCTCGTCTTTTTATGAAAGTATTACGAAGAAATTAATAATTCGAAGGAATCGATAATCAATTATTATGATGAGAACAGTTTATTGATTTCCCGGATATATGCTAATGAACGATTCGAGGACCAGAGTGAGTAGAATAATTATATATAGTTGAGATTATTCTGAGCCACCGGGTGTGCTTTGTACCCACCCCCTTTACCGCCTCTTCTACTCCCCTCTTATCAACGTCGGACAAAGCTGCTCTATGCACTTGCGGTCTCTCGTGTGCCTCGTCCATTCGTCATGAAAATACCTCTCTCTCTCTCTCTCTCTCTCTCCGAATTCGAAGCTTCGCGAAATTCTCCCTCTCCCACTCTCTCTCTCTCTCTCTCTCTCTCTCTCTTTCACTCTGTACGTCAGGACAAGCCGCGATTCACCCTTCCAACCTTGGTCTCACCCTCTGTGCAGAGAATTCAAAGGGGGCTGGAGAATCCAATGTGGCGACAACCCCGTCATCGCACTCTCGTGTCTTCGCGGTCAGCCGCGATCGCTCACGAAGAGAGAATTCACTAACGAGAATCTTCCTCGCTCGATCGACACCTTCGCAATTTCAATAATTTTCATTCTTTTATTTGAATCGCGCGAAATTGTTCATTATTACGAATGTAAAAACATCCTTTTTCATCCGTCTCAATTCGTTCCTCTCTTCTGTTCACTCTTCTCAACTTTATCTCTCGCGCTCCTACGCTCCTCCGGAACCAAGATAGAATCTTCACGCTCGAGCCGCTCGCCTCGTACTTTACTTCGTTTCTTCGTTCTTTCTTTCTTTCTCGTTCTTACATTTCTTGCTAGTTATTCTCAACGCGTTTATTGCTATGATGCGTGTTACAGGATACAGTATTGTAGTACCTCCTAAACAGTACGATATATGTATATTCATTGTACTGTACGTATTGAAATAACGCGCGAGGTCATAATATGCAAGGGCCTCGTTCTCGATGCATTTATCGAGGGGTAAGAGGCGGTGAGGTCGAAAGAGTGAATTGGAGGGATGTGGGGTGGGGGGGGGGGGGCTGAGAAGGTCTCGCGGATATATAATGATACGGTATTTTCTAGCATTCGGATAATTCCTCGTGATAAATCATTCGCTAAGTGGGGATAGGCCGGAGATCGCGTAAACACACCTTACGAACTTGGTACTGCGTATAGACATATATATATATATGTTTATATATATTTATATATAATATACACGTATATTCGTACAAGCTGGATTGCACGAGAATTAATGATATTTCGAGGGTAAAAATTCTTCTCGGAATGTCCGTGAGAGTTTATCGAATCGCATCGGCACAAGAATTAATGGACGCTTCGAAAATTTTGATTAAAAGCAAAAAAAGACAAACAAAAATAAACATTAAATCGACCCTTTTTTCGCGAAAATGATCAAAATATATGTTCAGGGCAAATTTTTGGACTTTTTCGCATCGTGTATATATATATATATCTGTGTGTGTGTGTGTGTGTGTGTGTCCAGGACGATATAAATATTACGTGCATCGAATCGATTTGTAGCCCCGGGTAAGAGACCGATGATTATATCGATCGATTCTCTCTCTCTCGCGATTCCGGGGGCACACACGCGAAAAAAGGGTGTAATTTTCGTTATTCGGTGCTCTTTCTCTCTTTCGTACGGTTATACCCGGTAGCACGTTACGTTTTTGGCCCGCTGTGTCGTGAACTACTACTATCGCCAGGTTGGCGGGGAAAAAAGGAAACAAAATTGGTACGAGTTGATTTTTTTTTTTTTTGCCAAACCGAGGGGAACAAACGCATGGTTTGCGTATATATGTATATATATAAATATGGCATGGAATTTTCGTATATGTAGGGGTACATTGTAGATATTCGTAGAGGGGTTCAGGGGTGGCTCGTATACAGCGCGTATAGAAGAGGGTAACGTGTCTTGGCTGCTTCTGGAGATGTCTTTCTTTTTTTATTCGTCTTAGGGAGAAAAGGGTTCCCGCGCTCGCCTACGGGCACTGCCATTACCCTTACCACCCCACGTGATCACTGCCATCGAAAAAAAATTCACCGTCTCTCACCTCTTTCTCTCTTATTCACGAGAGTTTCGGATATTTTTTCGCGTCTAGCCGGGTAGTAAGTGCAGGTTTTCGTACATCGCACACACACACACATGGACAGGGTTGAGGGTAATCTAGCTATATACATATATCGCGCACCCCTTGCAAAAAGTGAAATGGCTCGGAGATGTATTATATAAAAAAGCTGCATGTGTGGAAAAAAGAGAGCGAGAGAGAAAATGATAATGAAGAATGAGATTTTTGAAGATTGCCAAAAAATTCATGAATAACGCGATGAAAATTGCCAGGAGTCGATGCAAATCGCGTAATATCGCGGCCCGTCGATCGTTTCCAGGATACCTGCGTGTGGTTTCGCTCGGGAGATGTGTCGAATTGAGGGATTTTAGACCGATTAGAAACGTTATTAAATTTTTTTATTCATACGTTTCAAAAATTTATATATACGTGTAGGTACGTATAGGACTAGCTTTGATAACGGGTTTGCTTGATCCAGTATCGAGACGGTTAATTATCATCAAGTATCCACGAAAGAATCTCAAGCTCAACTCGGGAGTTCTTCGAATCTCTGTAATTTTGTTAAAAAAAACGAATTTCCAAAAGAAACGAATTACAATACTTTCTTCGCGTTCGTTACGATAATAATCGTATTAAATTATCCTCCTGAATTATCGGTTTAAGTGAAAACTCGAGTATGAAAATTTTCAAATGGAATGCCCCGAAATATTTCTACAAAATCTCGATCGTATTCCCCCTTCCTCGCTCTCGGATAATATTTTAATTGCGTCAGATATGACGCGGGTATAATTGAAAGTGTGTGAAACACGGCCAATTAACTGACCAGAGCGGAAAATGACATGACGTGAGAAGAACGCGAGGTATGGTCAGGGGGGGGGGGTTGTTTTTGTGTTGCGGAGGGTGGTGAATTCGAGAGGTGCGAATTTCTGTACTATTTAAATGAAAATATAGGAACAAGCGGTGTATACGACAGTGGTGCGTGCGTGTATCCAACCTGGGTTAATAATACCTGTATATATATATATATAGGTACGTATATATACTGGGGTATATATAAAAGTAGGGTCGGAGGGTGGGAAGCGAGCTGGAGTAAATTCGTGTAGTGGAATCGGAGCTGCTGCGGGGTGTAACGCAACAAGTGGCGGTTTTCACGGGTTTTCCGCGGGGGATGAAACGGTAGAGAGGTCGGGGGAGTAGGAGGGGGGGGGGGGGGGTTGGTACGGTGTGGCGGACCGCCGTGTTGCCACGACCCACGCCAAACCACCCCCTACCCACTCAACGCGCGAGCGTGCCGTGCTTTTCACCCCCAAACCCCCCCAGCTTCCCCCCCAATCCCCTTACTCTCGTCTCGCTTACCCTTTTCCACCCTTAACGGCTACAAAACTCTCCCTGGCCGGAATTTAAGGGTGGCAGCCGAAAGACACCCCTTGCCACTTTCATCCCTTAGCCATATATCTATCTATCTATATTCGTATCTATATCTTTGTGTCTCGTCTCTTTCTCGTCCCTTCCACCCATCGGCTTTTCCTTCCTTTCTTCGCACCCTTCGGCAATTTTGGATATATACCGAGGGTAGATACATACTTCGATAGGACTCGAGGGATTGAGATAGGTCGAGACGACGGTCAAGGCACCTTCGCGACCTCCGAACGATTAGGGTAGATACTACCATTGGGTAGACAACGTTTTAAAGGGTGTCTTTCTACCTCGGCGAACCGATTAACCCTCCGTACACCGTTTCCACCATCGAGCGTACCGAGATTTATGATAAAACGACGCTTCATTTCGTATCCATTGCTCGATACACCGAATTATTTATTTATACAAATTTATATTGTTTTATTTTCTTCATTACGTTGCAAGACAATTTATTTCGTGAGGAAAATTGAATTAAATTTTACTGTTTTTTTTTTATACCAGTCGTGCTGGCGTGCGATTATCTAAAGATCGACTGACGATCGGCCATGATGCGTTTTTATATATATATGTAATCGCCTCTCTCTCTCTCTCTCTCTCTTGCCATGATTAAGATCATCCAATGATTCCTTCTCTATAATGATAGGCTGCGAGTGGCTGTGCGCCGCGTCGCGTCTCCCCCCACCCCTATCCCTCCCCTGGTGATCGGGTGGGGGTGGTGAAGATTCTGCGAGAGGCATCCTCGACTTCCTCTCATCTCTCCGTCTTACCACGGCTTCGTTCCTATTATGCGCGACCGCCGAGATTGCTCAGAAGAATCTTATGCAAATGAAAATCCTCTTTTTCCCACTCCTCGTTCTTCTCCCTACCACCAGTCTATCCCCTCCAATCTTTTAATGTTTTTCTCTAAATCCGATAAAACCAAGAATATCGTCATTCGAACGTTTCGCGAATTATTATCTCAAACGTCGAGTGAAATTTTCTATAAATAATTTCTTTTTTCACAAACTCATTCTTATTGTTAATGAGAGAATTTACATTTTTTTTGTTTCGTGGGAATACCGCGACGAGCATTATTGCGCGAAATTAAATCGAGCCAGCATTCAGCATAATGATAATAAGAAAAATGCAGAGTGAGATTCAGCGAAGAAATAAAAACAAAAAAAAGAATGAGAAGTTTGCGAGGGAGATCTCAGACCGCAGGAGCGCTGCATCGGATAAATTCCTTCTTATTATTCTCATTACGACGTTTGTAATGAAGTATTAGCGTTGGATGATATGTACGGTTTGCCGGCACTGAGAGAAGGTACGTAGAGAGCGAGGGAAAGAAAGAGGGAGAGAGAGAGAGAGAAGAGAAAGAAAAGAAGGAAAAAAAAAGATCGGTGAAAGAGCGTGGTCCGGATCTCACCGGACCAATGAGAGGAGAACCGACGACGGAACGGCAACAGACGAATTGAAAAAAACCATTTAGCAACTGGCCATTATAATAATACGTGATTCGTTTATCCAGGTACAGTCTGTTGATACTTTCTTGCCGTTTCTCGTCTCGTCTACCACGATTCTTCCAAACTTAACACTGTCATCGATCCCTTTCACCGATCGAAATCAAAATCATTTCATTCTTACGATTTCCTTAATTATAAAGGAAGAATCAATTCTTAATTGAAGATTGTTTTTTTATCGTTATCGTATCGATGAATATTTAAATTTTTCGCTACCTGCACAATATTGGCATTAATCGAAAAAAACAATTCAATTTTTTCCTACTCGAATTTGAAAAATTGATATTTGATCGAATTTGTATAAATCTGAGGGTATGAATGGTTAGTCCGAGACTCGGGCGGAAGTAGTTGCAGAACGGACTGTACGATAATACAGGCGAAGAGGTAGGGATATATAGAACCACACGGCCAGTATTACAATATGAACTCTCTCGGACTGCCTCGGTCACGTTCGCTCGATGTGTGTGTGGTCCAACTCTACGTCACTCTGTGCTGTTTTTTTTTTATTGTTTTTTCATTTTCATTTTTTTTCTTTCTCTCTCTCTCTCTCTTTCTCCCTCTCACTCGCCTTTGCCACGGTTCAACGTCTCCCCTTCCACTTCGTGCTGTACTGCTTTTGCTTCTTCCATTTATTTCTCTTTCTTACATACATACATATTATATATATATACACGTATGTGTCGTTCGTTTTGTGCACTTGAAACGTATAACAACTTCACTAGCGTATATGTATTACCATCTTCTTCAGTTTCTTCCCTCCCTCGCTCTCTCTCTCTTGCTCTTTCTCCCAGATCGCAAGAAGCTTTCTACTTTTCCATGGACGTAAACTCATTACTCCCCAACGTCGACGGACCACCGAGAGGGGCGCTTGGTCTCTTCGACGCTGTATAATGCACCGGGTTTGAAGACCGTTAAGAGAATGAAAACGTCGATCGTCGAGAAATATTGATTTTTGTCCATTCGTTCGAGCAGAATCCTGTCCAAAATTGAACATTTTTCCAAGACGATCGATTATAAATATCATTTTTATTATGACCTTGATTTAGAAAACTAATTAACCGATCGAGGGAGAACGAACGTCATGGAGGAATCGCGAATTTACAATGATGCGTGACTGTGCCTGTGTGAAAAAAAGAGCGGAAGAGAGAGAGAGAAAGAAGCGCGCGACAGGTATACATTTTTCTAGCCGTTGGTGTGCCTTGAAATTTACATAAGCCACACACGGCTCTCTCGTTCCCGTAGCGTGTTATTGTCGTCGTCGTCGTGTAACGAACCTCTGTGTCTGCGTGTACAAAATACATCAGCGTCGCTCTTAATGCCATAGTGCGTACAAGGATATTGCCTTAATATTATAGAATCCCAGGTGAGCGAACGAACGAGCAAGACAGAGAGCGAGAGTAAGAGAGAGAGAGAGAGAGATTAACAAACGTGTGCAAAGGCGTACAGAAAAACCCAAGACGTTCTGAAAACAAAATAAATCATAATGAATTAAACGGTTGGCACGGTCTAAATAATAGAAGGAATAGCCTCGTTGCTCGATCACTGGCCAGAACTAGCTGGGCATCTGCCTCTCGCGCACAATATAACGTTACGTTTGATATCATTTACTGTACAATACGTATCGATCATGCTCACGACGTAGCGTGTCGAAATAATATTTGAACCATTTCAGCTTTAGGAAAATACGTGTCAAATTTCTATTTCTCGATTCCACGTTCCGCATTGATTATTTCGATTCTCACGCGACAATGCAGTTTTTAATTTAAAACGAGTCGTAATCAAAATTTGAAAAAAAAGCAAATAAAAACTTGATGACGAAAAGTAGCGACTAATTCGTTGTGAAATGTGGAATATCAATATGAGAAAAAGGCAACTGGAAATCGGGCGTGATTATATTCGCGACGAAGATACGTGTAATCAGAAGTTTAACGGTGCATGATTACACGAATGCCAGCCGCGGCGAGCGTGCGCTCACGCACAACCACCAATGCACTTACGTATATATCGTATATATACGATATGTACGTGTATTTTCGCTCATACTTTTCGTTATATATAGAGTAGCACGATTCCGAGAATCATAAAGGAATAGTATAAGAGTGAGACACGCGAGAGAAGGGCGGGTTATGTTTCTCCAACCCCCTCGCACCCCTCGACTCGCTTCCCACTCTCTTGGTACTGGGCACCGTGTATCGCAGCCTGCGATTTGCCCGATTTCTCGGATGTATTCACCGCTGGTAGTAAAGCTCTCGTTGTAATCGGCCATTATTTAATAAAACCGATGGAAACGAAAGATTGTTGAGTTAGCTGGAAACGAGAAATCGTAAAAGACAAGAAATATATAGATAAGTTCGCGTCCACCCGCAATGGATTGGAGGCGCGAGAGTAGGACTTTTGGGTTATAGTTTACGTGCGAGAACGGTCTAGTTATATTGTTTCAAAAATCTCTCACGATACGTCACGTTTCTTTGTTTTTTTTCTTTTATTTTAATCACGAGAGATATAAAAAATTCGTTCTCGTATCGATCGTTCGTCGCTTATATTTGCATTCGAATATTCATACGAAATGTCAAAGTCGATATAGAAGCGATGAAAACTGGCGGGAACTTTAGCCCGAGAGAATTAGATCGCCGTTTATACGCGTTATTGATTAATAAATGTGACGATTGGATATTCTAAGTTGGAAATATGCGCGCGAACGTCGAACTATGTACACAAACAAAAAGAAGGAAAAGAAATGGAAGATAAAAAGACCGCCACCCCGTGAGAGAGGTCGATGATTATTTAGAAAAGTTTTATTATGTATGAGGCGGGCTTACGAAACGGCGAGGAAGTTTCTCCCGCGAAGAGTCGTCGTGCGCATATTTTTCTTCATATTTTCATATCGTTCCCTGTACATATATATCGAAGAATACATCTACCTCGGTCGATATGCAGCCCTGACCTTTTTAAACGTCGATCTAAATTGCAATTCGATTTAATCAAATTCAACCCGACGAGAGAATAATAATTTTTTGCAACATCGACATCGAAAACGCAATAGCGAATATTAATTGGCGAGATATGTTTCGATCGCTCCGAACTCATTGTTATCAGTTCCTCACGAAAGATACAAAATAAAAAAAAGAAAACATAGAAAAGAAAGAAAAAAAAAATCTTATAAAAAAAAGTGGGCGCATACGCTCGTTTCGTTCCGCCCGGTTCTTCCAAAAAATTTAATTTTCTAAACGAGAGCACTATAAACGTCACGGACGATCGGTTCGTCACGTAGCTCAATTTTTTTGTTTTTCTTTTCAAGTGACAAATGTTTTGTCAAGGGATTCGAACGGGGTGAAGCGAAGAACGCTGATGACGTGGGGAGAAGGATTGGGGGTTGAATCGAGTTATCGATCATTTGAGAGTCGACGTGACGTGTTTCTCGCCAAAAGCCGCGGTATACAACGTTCCCTTTACACACACACACACACACACACACATACACACAAATATATATATATATATATATATATATATTTATATAGACGTGTACGGGAGACGTACGCATGACGCAGAAAGGGGAATATGCTCACGGTGATCGAGATATGTGGGCCTGTGCGAAAATCTAATCGACTAATGACTGCCAATCCTATATAGCGAGACGAGCATTGCTGGTTGTTCCATACACTTTGTACATATACATATATATATATAGATTCATATATGTGCGGCACTTGGCGCGTTTCGAATTTGCACGAAAGCTGGTATGCGACCTACGTACGGACATTTATACATCGGGCATATATACGTATTGTATAATAGGCACATATTGCGCTTTGGAACGTTCGAAATGACGAACTTCCGCTTTTTGTTCTCCTCGATTCAGCATCCTGTCCTCTCCAGCCCCGAAATGACGCTTTAAAACGTTTACTCGGTGATAAACGCCGGAGGGAAGAGAGAAACAAAAAGGAAAGTTCATTTTTCAATACTCGGTATGTAACAATTTTATTAATTAATGTAATTATTAACGTATACAAATATTTGAAAATCGATCCATCAGCCAAAAATTATCGAACACTTGGTACATCATCCGTTTCCCTATTGCGCCAGCGTGAATCTTCCAACATTCCCGAATTTCATTATTATGTTCGATAATTATAATAATTATTTGACTTTACCTCGTTAATTGATACCGGGAAAACAATGGCGAATCAAATATCCACCGAGATAGGCCCGTAATAATACGAGGACGAAGCGAGATTTGCATCATTCTCTACCCTTGTGCTAATCACACCCCCAGCTCAAATATGTGCATATATAGTATATGCGCTATGTGCTCATGTAATACATATATGTATATTCCAGCAGCATATATAGATATATACGAACCATGTTGGCATATATAATTATACGTATATTTATCATATACATATTTATGGATCCGCATGTATTATGTATATTTATATATAATGCAATAGCTAGAGCCAAATTTCGTCCGTGTTGATTATTGTCTCCGTATACGTTTTCACGAGAAAACACAGACTCTCGCGAGATATACGTTGCTCCGCCACGAGCAAGTCATTCTATCTGTTTGGTTAGATTCGTCGAGTTTCAATATTATTCTCAACGGATCAATTAATATCGATCCCCTCGTGGAGGCGAGATATCGTTATGCGCTCACTTTCCTATTTATCCTCGTTTTTCTCGCGGTTTTTGTTCGTTCGAATAATTAACGCTCGTTTTGTTCTTTCTATAGGGTTAATTTTAAATCATTGTTTTATTGGAAAACTTGTCATTGGGGATGTTAGAAAATACGTCGATGATCAAAAGTTGAAATGATAAGAGCGATATTGTCATTGGAAATTATTAATTTTATCGTATTTCGTCTTGGCTCGAAAATATGTCGTAGTAACTGGGTAACGTCGCTAGATGGCACAACCGTGTCAATTTGCCTCGAACTTACAATTAGCTATTAATTTCACATCGTTGCGATCGAGCCGTGCGCACATACTAGGCTAGTTTATCGTGGTGAATATATTATGCGTACACGCGTAGTTGAATCGACTCGTGTTGCATAAATTTATATACTTATTTATTATCGTTACTTTACATACGTATTTATTCCATAAATTTGTTAATTTGTCGATTTTCCATCGAGTTTTCGTCACATTTTTTGTATTTTCGATAGTTCGTTTTTATCGCCTTCGTTTTCCTAACCCACCCCCTTACTGTCTGTTTTCCCTCAGCGTTGAAAAATGTATTATACATCTCGCATCTATTCAGACGGTAGTGGAAAATTCTGCGGAGAATTGCTCTCGTCTATCGTGTTAAGGTCTTCGCTGTATACATCCTCCCTCTCTCTCTTTCTTTCTACCTCCTTTTTTCTCTCTTTCTCGTGTGTAAATAATTTCTTATATAATACGTTTAAAAATTACGAAGTTTAATATTAAATAATTCATTTTAATACGGGCACACGAGCGGCACTATCGGCGTCGGGAGAGGAAGCGAGACAGAGAGTAATATAGTCGGCAGTAGAGAAAACGGCGTAAAGGTCGGTATGCGCCACCAACGCGTGTTCTCCATCCCACCTTTCTCTCTCTCTCTCTTGAACCGAGAGAGTGAGAGAATACAGCCGACGCCATCCAGAATGCGTCTATAAATTTGTAAAGTTAATAAATACGTAATGGCTGACGTTGCTTTGTAGCTCCGGGTTTCTCTGTGTGGGTTTTACTTCGAGTCTCGAACCTCACCGGCACACAACGCGCCTCCTCTCTTCTCTTCCTCTTCTTTTACTCTCTCGTCTATGTACCCACTTTTCTATCCTACTCGCTCTTTTTTTTCTTCTCTCCAACCCCCTCATTCTCTTCTCAACCCTCGCCTACCACCCCTTCTACGAAGAAAAACCGATTTTCCTGCCTTATTTTTCTTTAAATTTCATCGGTCCGATAACTTGGATATTTAAACATTCAAAGCTTTAACTTTCGAGCCTCGAGTGCTTCGAGAATTTTTCAAGCTTTCATTTTTAATCTAATTAATTTTAATTGAGAATACGATGGGAGGGGGGGGGGGTTGGATAAGGGACTATTTATAACTTAGATATAATTATTATTCTCAAGATAGCGCGTTTGGTAAAAAAAAGAAATTGTTTTGTTAACCTTTGAAAAATGGATGTGAATAAAATTGAATGAATCCTGTATGAATATGAAGCAATCACGAGCAACGAGCGTAATTGCATTATCGACGGTATTATTTATCGTCGCGCGAGCACGCGGGCTAATATTCACTCGTACCTATATAGATACGCGTATGAAAAACTGCACATCATGCCGCACAGCTCGGGCTGCTGCACACCTGAGTCACCCGAGTCGACGCTTCAACGAGCCTATACCCAGTGCAAACACACACACACAGACGCATACGGTGCAGTCGCAAGAGGCACGCGCGCCAGGACGCCCACCGGCAGACTCATGCGAGCGTGAATAAAAGAGAAATGGGAAAGACGGAAATAAGGGAAAAACGAGGACAGAGCGAGGAGTAGGAAAGACACATGTGTGCACGGCGGGTCATAGGGGAGGGTGAAAAAAAAAGAAAATAATAATGCCGGAATTACCATATCAAACGGTACCTATGCTCGAATTCCTGGAATGAGTAGACCGTGTGTGCGTATATATATTTATATTAATATATACGGGGTGTCATCGAATCGATGGTCGTTTGAAAATATTTCATAAATTAAAACAATACAAATTTTTGTGATAATGATAAGAAGGTAGAAATTATTCGATCATTATCGTTTTAACAATTCGTCTTGGTTCTGGATCGATTCATTTTTTATATTCTCCAGTAATGATTTTCATCAATTTCTTGGCACACCTTGTATATAATATCGTTGCTATTATATTATAATGCCGGTATATTGCGTATATAGTAATGATGCAAGGTGAATTAGTTTGCCGGGTAATGGAGAGGCGTATATGTACAAAACGAGCTATAGCTTACGCTACGCCATGTTCCATCACGGGATTTCCATTGTTAGTATCCCTGCCGTGGTAATATAAACAATTGGCCTTGTCCATCTACCGACTTCCGGCCGTCACTCAGGACTCTCGACATTTTTATGGATCGTGGCGCTCGAACTCCTAGATGCCAGAAAGTAGTACTTTATATACATATATGTATGCCCGAGCACCGAGAGTACCTACAATGTGTATCACGTGTGTATATATATACATATATATATCAACCTTGCGATCGTATATAGAAAAATCCCACTCGTTTAATCACCAGACCGATGCTCAATTTAATTATACCTAAGCACTTTTTCAACGTTGCAACAACGTTCTCACAGTGAGAAGCCAGTTGGACAAAATAATGAGAATTGTCTACGATAATTATCGATCGATCATCTGGTAAATTAATTTGTAATTAACATTTTTTCTTAAATCTGACGAAATCTGAAATATAGAAAGAGTAAGGGATGTATCGAGGTTATACAGTGGTCAATGATACGCTGATAGGGATGCGTATAGTCGGCAAGTATCGTATTTCCACGAGTGCATTAACGTACCTCTATCTCTCTCTGTCTTTCTCGCTCTCACCCCTCGTCGCGTTAACTTCACTCGCTCTCATACGCCCGATTATCCGACGCTGACGGCGGTGCCGGCGACGATTGGTGGTGGTAGAATGAACATGTCGCAGTTTGAAGGTTACGTGTGATAAGCGCACGTATACTAACACTCGCGGTAGAGCGAACGAGTGGAGCCAATGTCGAGGCACGCGAGGATTCCTGTTGGCGAGTTGTCGAGAATCGATCGTTTTCGATGTATCGCTCCGTCTCCCGTCACCGATTGATGCAATTAGCGATTCTACGCGTTCCGATCTGTACACAGACTCGCCCCGTCCTTCCAACAATTATGGACACGACTCTCCTTTCGTATTCTCATAAACCCCGATTCGCCATTTCCCATTATCTACTTCGTTTCTTCGACCCCAGACTCTTCCTTTCTACATCCAACCCTCGAACGCGTAATTTTATTATCGCAGACTTTAGCAAATATCTAATTTCTCAGATTATTTCGGATCGAAAATTTGATTAGAGAAAAACATTAATTTTTGTAATCATCGACCATGTTGAGTCGAATAATAAACCGTAGTGCGCGTAAGGAGAGAGAAATACAAGGGTTTGTGTATGTGTGTGTGTGAGAGAGAGAGGCAACCCGGGGAGGGTCGTGGAGCTTCGTCCTATCAATCATGGTATTATTATCGAGTCCGTGATTAGCAAGGCATGCTAACGATATCTCTGCCCGGAGGCCAGAGAGCAACGCCGAGAGACCGACGATATCCTCCATGCTGATGGCCAGCTATATGTTTCCCCTGTGTGCGTATATAAATATCCACGTATATGTCTACATTATACGTATATCTATATAATGAAAACGCAGATCGTACGAGGGTAAGTACGGATCTATGAATCTGACGCGTATCAAGATATATATGCACACATCGAGAGATTACATCGTTACATACAACGATAATACGAACGTTCATAGAATTTACAGAGTTAACGATTCCTATAAACTATTCATTCTCTTAAATTATACATTTCTTCCCTCGTATTAATGAAAAGTTAATAACCGATGCTCGATGAATCATATTTTGTAAATAGATTTGGACTTTTCGTTTATCTCGTATCGGCTTTTTCGCATGTCCATTTCTACGTGATTGGAGCGCAGGCACAACTATTCCTCTTTTCGCAGGTATATCCACACGTGTAATTTTCCTTCGATGTAAAATGGAGTCGTCAATGTAGGAACGTCGGTAGGTCCACGTGCCTGTTTATCCGGCAATGGGAGTGAAGTGGCGACGAGATGATACGGCTTCGTCATCATCGGAGTATAAGCCAGAGTCCTCGAGGGTCTCACTCTCACTCTCTCTCTCTCTCTCCCTGTATATTCCTGTCGTACGTTTCGGCACAGGCCAGAGGGCTTTTCACTGATGACGGTCCTAACGTCGATGATGATGCTTCCTGGGGTCCTTCAACATTCGTAGTATCGGCAACACACTGATATTAATGCGCACGACTACCGATCCCCTCGATGCGCGTATACGTAAAAGTATATATATATATATATATATATATGGAAATTTCATCCCTCTCTAACCACCCTCGTTACGACGCCTACTATCCCCCCCCGTGTCTCTTGTCCTTCCGACGCCCCTATCGGTGATTTTCTCGTGTTCTCTCCGTCTTCGTGACGATCCCGTTGCTCTCTAGTCCACAATCCTCGTTCCGATCGAAGATTTCATGTCTGTCCTGTCGCGACCGTGGTGTGCGCGTCTCTCTCTCTCTCTCGATGCTACGATGACGACGAAGTGATCGAGCCAAAGATTATCCGACACGGAGTACGTCATCGAAACGCACGTGTTGGTTTCCACCCTCGGGATAAAATCCTCAAGACGATCATGATACGTTGAGGATTATTCGCACTGTTATTATTATAAACGTTGATTGAGCGAAATTTTGTAAAATTTCATTCTCGATCATTTTCATCCGTCTCGCGATTCCCCCCCGTCTGCGGTAAACGTCCGAATGTACACGTGTCGTCATCAATACAACCAATATATTCGAGTATTTCGCAAGCCCAAAAACAACGAACAACCGCGAGGTTATATTCGGTTGTCGTAACCCCATCGTCCTCGCTAAAGTCAATTCCGACCCTCCGTCCCTTTTTACCTATACGTTCGGTACCCGGTGCAGTTGCTTCTCGCGTATAAATCCCCATGCGCGTATCGAGAGTGAGAGCGAGACGGAGAGAAAGACCGATCGCGCCCAAAATTATCGGCTACATTTTATTCGATGAGTTATACAGGCGGATCGCTCGCAATGCGATTTCGCGGCTAAACTTGTTACCCGAAAACGTAATTCAGTGCCGCGGGGTCGCGTTCCGTGTCTATCTCCACCCTTTGCCCTCTCCCCCCTGCCCACCTCTTCCTATCTCACTCTATCTCACTCTTTGTGTGTGCATCGATGCGTTGTGACACGCATCCTCTTCATTCCGTACCTTCTCATTCCATTGGTGAAATTCGTACCGATATAGTGATATAAATCCATCTCCGATGTATAGAGAAAATGATATCTCGCGTTCACTCTCCCGCGCCACCATTTTCCACAATTTCCCGAAGGCTAACGATATTTCGCGCCCATTATGAAATATTCGAAATGATTTGGCTGGGATTGTGCATTTTGATTTGACGTGCTCGTCCGTAGAAGCGAGAGAGGTGGGAGAGATACCAAGAGAAACGCTCAAACGCGACCAATCGTCAGGGTGAAGGGGCTCTGGGGGAGGGAAGGATAGGGTTGGTAGGAGGAGGGTGGCGAGGGTGAAATCATCGAACATCAGTAATGTGTACGATATATGTATATTCCTAATACATATATAGTATAGTGCCTACCGACGCATGGGCTTCGTCTGCCGATCGCCAACGAACCAATTCCAGTCCCTGCCCCCCTGCCAAACCAACAAACCCGAACGGTCCGCGCTTCGACCACCCTGGACTCTCGGCCCTGTTATCTATACGTATGTATAACATATATATATATATTCTCACTTTGCCTATTCTCCCTTTCTTCTTCGCATCACCATTCTCCCCGCAACATATCGCCGATTCTCATTCCGCCAATTCCACGACCTTAGCGAGATAGACACGAGAGTAATCGACGCCGGGTGCCCATATCCCAAAAATTCTCCAAATACCATGTTACTTTTATATCCTAATCAATTTCACGATCGATTACTTCGCAATGTTTGTAATATTTTGAACAATTTAATTCGCCCTCGATGAAATTGTTTTCATCGTGATCGATTTGAATTTGATTAAATGTCGTATATGAAATAAAATTTCCGTGGCGAAGGCAGAAGAGACAGCAATGATGAGGAATGCGCTTGTGCGACGAGGTGGAAGGCAGAGGGGGGGGGGGGTGAACGAGCAAACGGACGCCCGAGTGGCGAGTGGGACGAAGACGAGGAAGAAACGGGGCGAAGGGCGGATGGGTGGTGGAGGAAACGGGGTTGGTTTAAATTCTCTTCTGTCACCGCAAACATGCATAATGCAGCCACGCGGTGCGTGTAAACGTGTGTAAACGTTGTGTGTCCTGTTGGACCACGTGTGAGAGAGAGAGAGAGGACGGTTCCTCTTTCACTCCCTCTCTCACATGCACGAAAGAGGGCAAGGGGCGTTCGCAAACCACTAAATACAAAAATCCCCAACCACCTGTGCACCGCACACGAGAGAGGAACGCGGTATTCGCGAGAACGGCGAGCATATCCCCCCTGTCTCCCTCTCCTCTCCCAACCAACCAACCAACCAACCAACCAAACCCCAAAGCAGAGTTCGTACATACGAACTTTCGCACCGTGAACAAATCCACGCGTTACACTCCGCGTACGTGAGTTTTCGAGTTAATTAAAGCATAATTGTGGTCGACATTTTGTTGTTCGTCACGTATCTCCGGTACATTGAAATCACCGATTCTCCATACTTCGTGACTATCTTTTTAAATTGATGTTTCCGAGAATGGAAACAAAAACTATACGACGAAGTGAAAATGTGATATTTTTCTATGTTTATATAAAATAATGTATATATAGCAAGTCCTATCGCTCGCGTCTGGACGGGGTGTGTGCGAGGTGCGGCCCTTCTCCCGTACGATAAATTAATGCACGGACGCAGTCGTACACGAGGCCTCCGCGAGTGCACCTGAATATTTCTCATCCTCGTCGGTTTACTTCACACATTACACTCACACATACAATCCATACATATATAATGCATTTCCATATTTATTACACATACCAATCTCCATCGATTTGCTATACTCATATTCGACCTCGTATACGTCGAATCTTCATTGTATCGGTAGGTATGTACATACGTGTCGACCAACACTCCACGATATGACCAACCGAGTTTCCGCCTCATTCCCCATCACTCTCTCTTTCTCTCTCTCTCTCTCCCTCCCTCTCTCTCCTTCCATCTCTATCCCACTCTCTGGCTGCCGTATAGAACACAATTAAGTAAATGAGCACGGGTTGTCGCTCGCTACAGATACCCTCTATTATGTATATTGATCTCTAGCTCGGACTCCGGTTACACGTAATACGTGTTTTGTCGTTCATGCATTCGTACTCACGGCGCACCAGTGTTGGAAAGCGCAGATGCAGCTGCAATCGCAGTTTCAGTTGCAGTCGCAGTCGCAGTCGGAATCGGAGTGGAGTTGTAACGGTGGCCGAAGCACCAGCGATGCGCTTCAAGCTCTCCTCTCTCTCTCCCACTTTGCGTGCTGATCTCTAACGCAAAGCAGCTCTCTTCCTCTTCGTCCCCTACTTGCACGCAATATTCATTGTAGCCGGGATAATTATAGGGCCAAGTATTCACAGGGATGACCGGATTCCTGATAATACAATATTTTCTATATATATGTATACGTAGATATTTATTTAAAATGTAACGAGGCCGATGGTGATATTTGCTAATTGCGATGGGAAATATATATGTCGTTATAAATTACAGATGGATCGTTTTGTTGGCTGGGAAGCATAATATTAAAGGTAAATTAGTCAATAACAATTGTGTCATCGTATTAATTTTATTTCTCGGACAATTAGCGACATTAAAATATCAATTGTCCAATGGCGAGATAAGTACAAATGATATTTTTTTTATATAATTTGTCCGAGCGAGTTGCACAAAAAAAAATGGCAAATTGCAAACCGCAATGCCTGTATATGGAAGTGACAGTATTGATACCTCGGTTTTGACCCATTCGATTTGCCCCCCAATTTTGGAAATCGCGCGGTAATTTCGAGGAGCGCAACAACGTGAGGTTTTTGAGAGTGAGACTCGACCGTGCGGGCTTTTTTACACGTTTTCCGCGATGCCGGGGCAACGGGGAGTTTGTGATGCGCAAATCGGGAGTCTCGAACACAGAAAGCCGACCACGTGACAGCACCCACTGAGCAGATCTGCCATTAAAAACACAAGTTAACCTACGTTTCAAGCGATCGATGTTCAGCTGTGCCCTCACTAGCACACACACTTCCATCGTGGAAACTCAGGCTTCGGCAATATATACGAAAAGCATGCCAGCACGACCACTTGTGAGATACGTAATCATCCTCGTGGCCATCTAGCGGACACGAGTCGAACTACACGCTTTCGATTCAACGAGTGCGAGAGAGACGCCCGATGCTGTAAACTTACGTGAAACGAGTCCACGAATCGATAAATTGATCATTTTTTTTTTGGTCAACAATCTTTATCGCCCCGAGTAGAAGAATTTTTTTCACTCCTCATCCTCCTCCCCCCTTTTCGATTAATTTCTTTTTGTTTCACGATTCTCTTCTCGCTGTGCTCTAAACGTTTGCAAATCTTAGCTCGAAGAAAATGTATGTACGTGTACGTGTTACGAGAATACTTAATATATTCCACGTTGAAACGAGTTGCCTTTGGCTCCGAATCGATACAACTATCCTCCTCCCCTCGCCCTGGGGAAAGCGGAGTGCCGTGTTGAATTCCGAGATTACATACATTTTGCCCCTCGTGGGAAAGACGTTTGGCTCGTTCTCCATGGACAGGACTATGATTCTTTCGCAGCTCACCGGCCCAGCGGCTTTGTTACTCTCGTTCGGCTGATCATTGCATCTCGACGGTCCTATCTTCTCGATTCCACGATTTCTCATCATTATTATCATTTTCCTCGCTTCATTCTCCATCGCGATTCTTAGTCTCAATATTCATGATGAAATAAGATCAAAGTTCATCAACGTTCGATACCCGCTTGCACAATTTATCCGTTTCGCTTTTTTCTACCATTTTTCTACCATTTTGCTTATATTTTACAACGCGAATTTTATTTCACGACGTCATATCCGTTCTTTGTTTTATCATTATTTTCTTTGGAGATTATAATGTTACATAGCGAAGATAATGCATTGGTTTTATCGCAACTGACCCGATCGTAACGATCATCGTTCAAAATTGTAAATGCATTGTGCTACCGATCTCTGCGTCGGTCGCGACGATAAATGTGCTGTATGAACGAATCGTAAAGTGTCGCGCAAATCACGCTCGACTTTGCGAGCATAAGTTTACTTTTCCAATAGCGTTCTTACGTGCACTTACGTATAAATTCATGTATACGTCGAGATACGAAACTATATACGTGTATATACGCGTGTATAATGGACGAGAGCGGAAATTGTGGAGCGAGATGAGGGAAATGGTGGGAGAAGGAAACGAACGAAAGCAAAAAAGATCTCAATCTCCCGTGTGCCACACAAACTGGGCAAATGCGATTCTACGCGCGACCGCGTGCCCGAGAGGGAGAGAGAGAGAAGGCGCCATAGTTATTTATTTTTCTCTCGTCGCTGATTATAATATTACGCAATACGGTAGGTACACCGACAATTCTCGAGTCTCGTCTCCGGCAACCTCGTAACACCCATGCAAAATAGCAGTTTTATACATACGTACCGACTCGAACAATTTCATTTTATTCACAAACGACTTTGTTTCATTTATCGACGATATTGTGCAACGGTTCAACTCGAACCGACACTTACGTTATTCGATAAAGTTAACGGTTGAAATTCCGGGAAAATGTTTTTCGAGCGTTTTCATTTATTATAGGTAGATAATAACGAGATAAATGGGAAATTAACGTTAGGACAATTTCCGGAAATTATTTTCATTGATTTTATAAAATATCGTTAGACGCAACGGTGACAAAATTTATCCAATTGCAACGAGCGTAGTTATCTCTTACGATCTAATGGTAATTGCACGCGTGACGAAGGACTTTTTTACCTGTCTTATTTTCTTTCCTTTTTTTTGCGACTCCGGCATAAAGCCAGGGTTCGCTGACCCTCGTCCGTGAGACTCGTCACGAAAGTGTGCGCGAGCTATCTCGTATCGTGAACAAGGTGGTAGAGTCTCGTTGTCTAGATTATTTGATCGAGCTTGAAATTATTTTCGTATTAATTTTATCCGACTTTTTTTTTCATGGATCTTTGACTTACGATTGTTTATTTGGTGAAAAATATGAGAACGTTCGAAACGGTCGAAAAAAGAAGAAAACTTATAAACAGCGTGTATTTACAGACAGGAAGTTCCGACAAGGCGTCGGCGTAACGTTATTTTCCCGATCTTCCATTCGCTCAGGCCGCCCCGTTTAGTTTCGATTTGCCGCTTCGTTACGATCTCACCGAGATTTACACGCAGCGATAGGATTGTGTTGCGCGTACGTCCTCTCACTGTCTCTTTCCGACAGCTCGATTCTCGTCTCTCACTCGTTATTCGCTATATTATATTTTAAAAAACATTCTTTTTTTTTCACTATCTCGCGTTTTTTTTTCATTTTTTCATCGTTAGTTTAAAATTCATTGATCGGCCATAGAAATATTCCATAAAATGAATAAAATTACGAGAGAGCGAAAGGATCGAGCTTGTAAGAAAATGGAAAAGAAAGGAGCAGAGGGGTGCGAAAATGAAAAGAATGAGAGGGAGTGAGAGAGAACGAATCGGGCGAAACAGTGGCTTTGGATCGCTACTGGTAATAAGTTAGTAATAATATTTTCACAACATCTCTATCTCTATTTCTCCCCCTTCTTGGCTTCAATGTTATGTTTCATTATATTTTATTGCCTCTTACCATTATCCTGTGCTGCTTTTCCTCTGTCCCTCTTTCCCTCGCCATCTCGCTTCGTCGTTTTATTATCCACCTTTCTCCACCCCCTCCTCTCTTGACTCTTGCCCGAGAGTGAATTCATCCAACGAACTCACCGTTGAGAGGTTTATTCTGCTTTAACCGTATCGCTACCGTTGCTCTTTCTTCTCCCTTGATTTCCACTTCAACTCCTCGGCGAACGCGAACTATTTGCGTTTTACTTCCACCTTTTCTTATTCGTCGACTTTTGGAACTCCTCGTCTCGATCGACAGTATTTTCGCTATCGTTTACAGAGGGACTGGTAAAGCAATAAATTTCGATCTTATAGTTTCCTATCTTTTTTTTATCATCGTTCAATGCTGATAAATAATTTTATTTTAATTATTCCTCGAATTGTATAAAAGGATCGACGAACTTGGCTACATATTGGCTAATGGAAATTGGCTATATTGCATTCCGGTGAGTCGTAATTCTTTCTCAAGCTCCGAGGACTTGTGACGATCCGCAATTTGTCACTGATGAGGAATAAATGGGTCGATTTTTGCTGGCACTCGAATTTGTCGTTGGAAAGGTAGAAAGACGGCATTGTTCCATAAATTGCAATATAGCGAGGTTATAATGTTTATATTCGTGTTGCCCGGGAAATTTCCGATTCCGTAACCTCCCATGGAAGTCTTTTTGGAGAAGAACAAATTTTGACCTCCCACGTCTCGTAAATAATTTCAGCATATCGAAAATATGAAAGATCGTGTGTGCATAGTTTCTACGAAATGTTCTCGCGGTCGTTTATGCATCGTAGCCTTGCACTTTTTCGTCCCGTTTTCTTATTTACATTCTGCGAGTACAAACTCGGTCAGTGGGACATTCGAACTCGAACTTGTTAAAGAGAGAATATCGTTGTCAAGGACTCTCGCCTTCGCAGGATTTTTGGAAGCCTAAATCATTCGGGAAAAGTTCATTTAGCCCTCGTGTACAATTTATATATTACAGGCGGGTATGAAACGTTATCTCGAATCGAACGCTATTATGTACAATGTATGTATGTAACCTGTCTGAATCTTTATCATGGACGCATTAATTAACTCCTCGTGAAATTGAACTTTGTAGATTCGCCCGGAGCTATTAACAATGCGAGATGCGCAGAAGCTCGAGTTCGGTCGTTTGCGCATCGTTGCCGTGGAAACCGCTCGCGCCACACGGACCGGCTCGTTGCATTTGAAAAAAAGTGGACGAGATACCTCGTGGCTCCGCAGTCCGCTCGGGAACACGGTAAGCGATATCGCGTTTTATTTGAGTATGTTCTGCATGATGAAATATAATTCTCGTGCAAAGGTCTGAGTCCTTGTCCCGGTAGTTTAGTCGCGAATTTAACTTTACACCCGCGCGACTTTCAATTAAATCGACGATAGTACCTAATCGTAAAAAGAGCAAAGAAACGTCGTAAAATCGTGCACCTCCAATTGGATTTTAGAATTTGAAAACATTAGGCGCATGCACGAACACGAATATCAATGTCACTCGTACATAACTTATAAATCTTTGTTTCATCTTTTCAGTCGAATTAAGAGGCCTATGTACGAAGGTTCATGCATCGTGTCCGCGAAAAACGTGCGCAACGTATGCATGGATACATCGAGTTATTAAAAAGTGGAGTCGCTTCTTCGTCGCTCGACTATCTCTCCGTCGTTAAATTGTTAAATGCAATCTCGGTTATTTAGCTCTTAATTTTGTAAATTCGTCGCAAATTTTGGGAAGTAAGACGAATCGTCGCGAGGTCATGGTCGCGCCCGGATCTTATTTCGATACGTCGTCAGGGATGTCGAGGTCGATGACACCACGGTCGACGAAGTCGTTGATGAATAATACTGCGATGGTTGTTGGGACTAATGGCAACGAGATGGAGGGGGGCGCTACGGTGTTATTCCAGCACGTTTCGTTATGAACGACGATTCCTGACCCGCGTTTGCACTCGCGTGGACGTTCGTTGCTCTTCTCATTAAAAAGTCACGGTGGGTTTTCCAGCGGCCAAATGAGATCGTGGACCAGGCGCGAGTTAAAGACTTCGCAATGGTGGACGGCTTATCGCTCAATTAAGGAAATTATCAGGGTACAAGCCATGGGAATTTTACGATTGATCGCGCATTGCATGGTATCGCGATGGATTAAAACTTTGGGCGATATCCTCGCGATCGGCGATACGATAATTTTTCTGCGCCCTTTCTTGAAACTCATAGCCACGTTCGAAATAAATAAATCGGTAAAACGACGTCGTGCATTTCGGTATATCGGTGCGCGACTAAATTCGTAGAGACTCGCGTTTCGCTGCTGGGCGACTGCAAACAAAAATGGTTACTGTGGTATAAAAGCGTCAAGAAAACATCGTCGCAAAATCCTGCGTCTCTCGCCGTCTCAGGATGTTTGCACGGTGTCCCAAATTTCTCGGGGAAAAAATGAGTGAGTAAGAAAAATTAGTCTCAGGCATGAAAAATATTCTACCGGTCTGTGTGGAATATGAAAAATGGAATTGCGATGTGGATAATGTAAAATCTATAAATGTCTTCCCGCCGTTGTGCACGAGATAGCTTCTACCCTACAGCGATGACGATATACATACGTATAGGGACATATATGAATTTATATAAAAAAATATATAGAATTTTCTTATAGCGTTGAAAATGCTCATTGTAGTTTACACGAGCCATTTTCTTCCACGCGTTTTCCGTACATTACTATTTTCCACTAGAACGATAGCTGTAAAGAATATTATCGTATTTTCTTCCCACATTGCCATGTATATATAGTGAAAAAGTTGTAGAATTCGCTCGAGGAGTTTTTCCAGCTTCCTTCCATCTTCGCTTCCCTCTCTCCCGCTGTCTATCTTTATGTCCTTTGTATTTTTCACCCGATTTTAATTCAACCCATAATGATGGGAATTTCGATTAAAAAATAAATCTAGGTAAACAAATTATGAAAGTATTAACACTATGCCGTCCGGTAACACGACAGTGGTGACCTTCGCAAAGTATTGCCTGACGGCCGGCGACACCAGCGCTGCCGGCGCCAAGCGAAGAAATTTTAACAAACAGTGCAGCCGCCAAAGTGTTAAAGAAACTTGTATTTCGTTCGATTTTTGCAGAATACGAGGAACCTCGCGAGACTATTTATCCCATCGA
This sequence comes from Netelia fuscicornis, assembly GCA_946811545.1. NCBI lineage: Eukaryota > Metazoa > Arthropoda > Insecta > Hymenoptera > Ichneumonidae > Netelia > Netelia fuscicornis. Next base: position 41,494,501 of record OX328015.1, read on the forward strand.
TGAACTCGCTGGACAAACTTTCGAAGACCTTGAAATTGGGAAAAGTCTCACTAGTGATCGAGCCAAAAAATTCCGGGGAGAAGGACGAGTACGCTGATCAAAGATCAACGTAAAGGTAAGATCCGCCTCGTAAATATTTCTTCGTACGAACAAATCTTACAATAACCTCTATGGACGAGGTTGAATTGAGCTCGCGAGGAATGTCCCACGTGTATTTATTCTTAGGACGAATATCTCACGAACGTTGCCCCCGCGACCGAAAGGTTGATAGAATCCAAGCACGAGAACGCGTGGCACACGTGGAATAAAGAAAGGGCGTGAGAGGCACCGATAGAAAAAAAAAGAAATATCATATAGCCCGGCATAATACCGAGGTATCATCGAGAAATCGATTCGCGCTCCCGAACGATCCCTCGCGAATGTCCGTTTGACTTTTTTTTCTCACAACCCCGCCCAACCCCTCGGTGTTCTTTTTTTCTTTTTTTTTTTTTTTTTTTTTATTTCCTTGTGCTCCCTTGCGCTCTCTCGTCTCTCGTGACGCCCTTTCGCCGATAAAACTTTGTGCAACGTCGCTCGAGTGCGTTTCTCTTATGGAATATGCATATTGTACGGTTGGCAAGGAGTGTGCGATACGACAGAGAAATGTTAAGGGAGAAATTGAAAAAAAAAGAGAAAAAAAATGACAGAGCGAACCTCTACAATTTGTACACTTGGATGAACTGCTCGAAGTCCTCCCGTTTTCCCTCCCAACGTAATCGACTCTTTTCGATGATAACTCTTCCACTGGTCGACCGATCATCGAGCTCCGTCAGCCATAAGTTCGTGGAAAATTGCGGAGAATGAATAATTGACAAAAAAAAGGCAGAGCGGCATTGGGGAAGGGGGTTAATGTTTATAAAATGATTTAAAATTGTGAAAAATTATGAACGCTACGTAATTTCGCGATCGCTCGTCGCGAATTAGAAATTTAATAGACGCGTTTGAAATCGAACTCGCATCAATGCTTGACTATACGTCGTTAGGATCGTTTCCTGGAAATATAGTCGGGAATGATTATTAATCGATGAATAATTTTGCATCGATCGTCGATATGATTTATGATTTGTTTTTTTTTTGTTCTCTTCGAAACAATTCAATTTCTTTACTTTTACATACGAACTTTGGGCAATAGTGTCATGTTTCTTGTTTAAAATACTTGCAGATTTATTCACGAAACGTTCGATAATAGAATAGTTCATCGCGTAGCCGAAAGTTTCACTCGGGAAGAAGAGCGGCCGAGAGTCTTTCGAGCTGCGACATGAAACTATTATGACGCGAGAATAAAAGATGAAGGAGTAATGAAGTAGAATATTCTCCCGTCTCTGGCGAACGACTCTCTCTCTCTCTCTCTCTCTCTTTCTCTCTTCTCTCTTTCTCTGTCTCTTTTAGTCTCTCGGACCGTACGAGCGCGCACGAGAGAACTTTATTAATATAAACTCGGCGTGACTAATACAACAATTTGTCGGTTCGTGTCGTGTGTCAAGTAGAAATATATATATAAGCAACACACATGAGGCAAACGACGTATTATAAAACCGCGAAGCGAGGATTTAAATAGTTATGACCTAGTAGTCGTTTGCGCGAACGTTTTCCTCTCTCTCTCACTCTTTTCTATATCTCCTTCCGCGCACGAGCCTCGTCCGATTTTATACAGTTTCTTTTCCCTTCGCGTCTACACTATCCTCCCAGAAGCAGAAAATTCGCGGTCGGGCTCGTCTCGTCTCGCTTTACCCGAGTGACGAAATCATTTCGTCACTCGTCGTTAACTCGCCTCGAATTAAATTCTCCTCGCGCACACTCGTTTTCGTCCGAGAATGGACTCGTTTCGCCTACGATGATCGTGCGATATCCACGGGAAAAACGTCTTTAAACGCTGATTTTACGAATTTTACGACCTTTAAAATTTCACTTAGAATGCGGAAACGATTCTGACATAACAACGATAATACTTCGCACGAATTTGTAACGATATATATCAATTGCGTTTTTCTTTCGTATCCGTACTCGAGATCCGTTTAGGGAAATTTCAATTTGTATCGAGAATTCGTGGAATAAGGGTCTTTGGCTACGAGATAGATATTTGGTATTAGTCGGAAAGAGAAAGAGAGAGAGAGAGAGAGGAAAATGCACATAGACCGGATAACACGGTGAACGTATGTTAAGAGAGATAGATCAGGGCGAAGTGCGGAGGTCGAACTGGATAACTCGTCGAAGTGCCGGGAGGAATGGCGAGGGGGTTGGAAAGCACATGCAACGAGGGATGATGGCGAAAGTACATATACGCACATATATATATATATATAGCGAGAGGGGGGGGGGGCGAGTGAGGTTTCGAGAGGGCGTGTGTTGAACGAGGGGTTATAGCCCGAGCCTCGAATATTGGACAACTAATGACCTAATCACTCATTATCTACCGCAGAGTCGCGCAGTAGATTGGCGAGGCAGGTATACACCGTTCCATGTACAACGCCAGTGTATAGTCCTCGAACCGAGCGAGACACGGTTATACGAGAGTAGCAGCGGGGGGTTAGATATCAGATATCGAAAGCCAGCATGTAGATAATCTAGTAAACAGTCAGGGTTTGGAAACGGTAGAGTATTAAAATCTAAATATAGAAATTGTTTGTAGAATTTTGTATTATTTAATCAAAAAAATTGAATACGTACAAATTAAATTGGGCCGCATTTCGTCAACGTCGTATCATTCTTGCAAACGTCCCAATTTGCATGGCCTACATGTTTCATCGAACAGCTTCTCTATTTAGCTCTCGCTCTACACAGTCAATAAACATTCTTAAATGTAGTGGTTGTATGAAAAATAATTCACGCTGTTCAATTAATCATTCGGACTTTCGTATCGAATCGTCCGAAAAAGAGGGATCGATAAATCGACGAATATAGACGGCTTTTTTCAAACAATATCAAAGATCAAGGGTCGAATTAAATTGTTACAAGAGATGAATACGCCGAGTTTCGTGGATGTAGGTGTACGATCGCGTCGTACAAAGTTCGAAATTCCGGAAAAGAAAAAATTTATAAAAAAATAACAAAAAAGATATAAATCTGGTTTTACCTGTTCTCGACTTTATCAAAGATTCGATTTCGTCTGACGACGACAGAGAGACAGAGAGAGAGAGGTCCGAACTTCGACACCTATCCTCGATCTCGCGATTCCTTCGTATCCTCAACCCCCGTACAGAGAGACATCCTACACGACTACCCCCGTAACCTACGACATAACTACAAACACCTACCGAGAGACACGCGCGTTAGACGGAATATCCCGATTATGTGTGGATCGATCAGCACCGACACGTATAGTATACACCCTTCGCGTGTTCATGATCCATACATCCCCGATACCAGTGGCCGAGGGCGAGGAGGGGTAGTTGCAACGTCGAGTTTAGTTACCATCCGAATCTCTTGGTCATCCTGGGACACACGTGGCCTCGACATAACCACGTCACTCGCGTTATGGAGAGAGAGCAGCGGTAGGTTTAGACCAGCAGACTGTACTAACTGTAATCAGAGACGGGCGTTCTACCGTGTGTATATCGCAGAATATATAGCGCTTGATGATGACGACGACGACGACGACGACGACGCCGCCACCGACGACGACGACGTCGACAACGACGAAGACGACAACGACGAGGACAGTAACAACGAGTCGAGCTAGTTAACGAAAGTCAGACAGAGATGGAACAGTAGAGAAGAGGCTAAGCGTGGATATCGAACAGAGGGCAATCGGGGTATAGAGGAGATGGTTGATGAGAAGGTAAGAGGGACGGGAGCGATCCCTTGACGGACTTTGCCCCCCCCCCCCCTCCCCCTATAACGCCACGTTCTCCATGTCCTGTCCAACCTTCGTGTATATATGCAACAGGAGACCGACACAACGTTCCGTTTCCCTGGGCTGATCCAATGGGGGTTGTCGCGTTTACGAACCCTCCGGTGTCCGGCCCGACTGCTGGAAACCGACGACCCCCTCCTCTCCCCCCTTTGTCCCGTTTCTCGTACCTTCGAACCGCGTTCGTTAATCCTCTTAAGCGTTAAGTGGCGCGAGTAAATATCAATCAGGTCTCGTATATAACCGGGTAGTGGGAGTTCCAGGGAGTAGAGGGTAGGGAATGAAAAAGGGGATGAATATATATGTATATATTTAGGAAGATTTCGTAATACGGTCGAACGAAACGGTTCGAGTGAAGGACGCGCGTCAATCCTAGACAGTTTTAGGGCGAGGAGAAGCCTGGAGGGTGTGAATGGGGTTCGAACGAAAGGATAGTAGAATATGGCGCGCAGCCTCGATGATAGAATTACGGCATCGTGCGAATCGAGTCTAAAAACGTATAATAATCGTAACGATGATAATAACAAGTACGGCGAGTAAAATATTCATACGAATACGTCGAGACTTCGTTCACCGTGTAACGTCTATACCGTTCGATTCACGTCGAGACTGTTTCTCTCTTCATTGTTTTTTTCTTCCTCGCGGCCATTGGGTATTCTCATTAATCGAATTATCGGATAAATAATTTATCGACGAGTCGTCAGCGGACCCGGGCAGCCCGGGTCTACGTACTTTCGTTACGTGTGTATAGATTTATCGGGTTCGATACGCGATGTTGCACTCGACGAGTGACGGAACGGTGGTTTTCTCGCTATCTATGAACGGAGAGACGACGACGACGACGACGACGACGACGACGATACACACACAAGGCAGATGGGCAAAGGTTTTTCACTCCCTCTGTCCCCACTTCCCGATTGCCATGGACGCGGGCTTGGTTGTTGAGGACGCGGATAGACGAAGCTATACGATACTTGTATATAGGGACGAGAGGGAGAAGAGGAAAATACGCGAGTGTCTATCGTCGTATGAAACGAAAGATACGAAAGGGTTGGTCGACTGGACAAGAGGGGTGGAGGAGCTCTCCGCTACCTCACCGATGGGATGACAGCCGCTGAATAATTGACAGAGCACTGGCAGTATAGCCGTCGAGGTATTCTTACGATCGGCATCGCAACTCTTTTTCCCCTCTATTCGCAACCCTTTTATTTTATCCCTTCGACTTCGATCTTTCTATCTTTTTCTCTCTCTCTCTCTCTCTCTCGTTCGCTCGCTCGCTCGCTCTCGATGGCACAATGGTGGCCAGAGGGCAGTTGTATACACGCGAAAAATCGTCAATTATTCAAACACGGTGTTTGAACATTTTCCACGGGCATGTATTTCCCCATTGTGAATACATACATGGAGTAATATGGAAAGAGGAGAAAAAAAGGGATGATGGTAAGAGGAATAAAGTGAAAACGCCGTCGACCGTAGTTGGCGCCGGTTAGCCTTGTGCAGCTGCTAGCAATGCCATGCCACGTTTTCTCGCACGCCTTCTAACCTCCCACTCTCTTCTTCCATCTCTCTTTCACAGTCTTTACCAACGCTGTCATCGTACTTTTCTACGTTATTCGCGACGTGTCGTCGATGCGTACAATTTCCCTTTTATTTTACGATTGGTCTCTGAGCGCCCTCCATGTGCTCTTTCCTTTCTTTTTCTATTTGAGACAATCGAATATTATTCTTGGAAAAAAAACGGGGATATTTTTCAAATTCTTCGCTCGATTCGATGTTCGTCTAACGTCGTTCCTAACTTTGTAATAATATAACGTAGACACGGGGAAATATGATCTAGATGTGGTCTGGGGGACGATGGGAGGCGCGATGGGATGGTTGCGATAGCTTGATAGACGTACGCTGGAACAATGGACGAAGGAGGAGAAAGAGGGTCGGGGGGGGGGGGGGGGAATAGCGTGCAGGTCGAGTTAGTCGTCGCGAAACTGTAGACACACGATAAATTCACCTCGAGTGAGAAAGAGAGGCGAAGGGTAGTTCGTGCAACGTATACGGGGTGGGGGGATGAACGAATAAACTATTCATGAAACGACGATACAACAGTTACTTCGTCTCTCAAAAATGTATAACCGTTCCTTTAATTACAACCAAACATTAAAAATTAATTTTACAATATTTCCATCAATTTTTACGTCACGAATTAATCCATCTCGTATACGAATTTGTGATAAAAATATTTATAAACAAAAAAACTGAACGTTGTTTGAAATTTGATTTCAGAACTCGTATTCGAATAGATTGTCTCTCCTCGATGCGCGTATGAGAATCGAGCGTAGGCTTCGAGACGGAGATAGAGAGAACGAGCGAGAGAAATGAAGCTATGCGGAACACAGAGAAGGGATGAGGAGGAAGGGGCGTAGAGAATTAGACATAGGGAGCGAGAGAGAGAGAGAGAGAGAGAAACGATGCTGTTGGAGCCGTCGTGGTAGCGTATTGTCGTCGGTTACAAATCAAATACCCGATATCATTGTTCGGTACGGCTAGAAGCCCCGTTCTCTCTACCCTCACATACGAGCAGCTAGTTTCTCTCTCTCTCTCTCTCTCTCTCTCTCTCTCTCTCTCTCTCTCTCGTTCCATCTCTTCTCCTCTCGCACCCTCTTCCTTGGTCCATTCGCCTATACGATACCCGCTGCAACGTTAACCCCTCTCATTCTCGGCCCTCGGGCCTGTTACCCTTGCGAATGCGACTAATAACTATCGTCGGGTATCGTGGTCGCAGTTATACGCTTGCTCCATATATATGTATGTACATACACACATTTGTATATATATACATATGTATATATAGTCACCTTCCATCCTGGCTCACGGGGATAACTGCATACCGGTTCGACTACGTTACTCGTACCTACTGCAAAGCTACATATACGTGACGAGAAACACGCACGAGATATACACCTGTGAGTTTCACCAATATACGCGGACATATTCTCGCACATCGACGGACTGTACACATTTCGTATACGTTCGAGAATTCGAGGGTATACGGCTAGGGTAGCGACAATCTCGAAGACGCCAACGTTAGGAAAATATGAAATTTTTGACAATTTCGAAAGGAAGAAGATAATTTGAAATCCATCCTGAATCTCCAAGCTGATTGGTAAAAGAAACAATTAAGCGGGTGAATGTGAAGTATGTCGCAAGAGGGGTTGGAAACGAGCGAGAGCCTCGATAAGAGAATCCTCGGTGTTGCACTTGGGTTTTGGGTTGAATCGAAGTTGGGTCATACGCTTAATATTTCACGATCGCGAAATTCATTTTCTGAATCATTAACCGATATCTCCCCCTCGCTCTTTCTCTCGTTTTCCATCAACCCCTCGTTTCTCTCTCTTCCATTCTCCTTCTTCCTTTCACAGGCCGTCTCGTCCGCGTTGACACACCCTCTCTCTCTCTCTCTCTCTCTCTCGCTCTTGTCGCATACGCGTGTACATCCTTCGTCTTGAAATTTTCAAATATATTTTAGACACTGACTTAGCAGAAATGGTACAAGTAGTAATTTATTATAGAAACGTAAGAAACGTTACATCGAGTAAATTTGACGCGCGCGAGGTGGTCCGTCTCGTGTCCGTTGATTCGCGTCCGTATCAGCGAGAAGAGCCGGAGTTCGATGTTCCTTTCATGCATTAGACAAGCCAGAGATTTAGAGAGACACACAGGCTGCATGCTTAAGTTGTTAATTGTGTGAATTTAATTGTCCTGGATGGCCAGACGCGACTAGACGCAGTATATAGTTAGATCGAATAATCTTGAATTTATGCTAGACGACTGCGATCTCACACAAAATCGATTGATGCCGTTAGTGACCCGGGATTTGTACCGATTCATATTAACGATACCCGAATCAGATATTTCGTACGATTCGGGTGCGCTCGTACGTGTGTCTGTGTATGTCTGTTCCACGAGACTCGACTCGAGTCTCGCGGAAAATAATTAGACGAAATAATAAGAGAACTTGTTCCAATTTTAGCGACGTTGCCGTCTATCTACGAGCTCTATTCTTTCTACATAGAGCATCGCACTTCATCTCGAATAGATGGAAAGAAGGAGGGCGTATGTGAGAATTTAGGATCGTCCGAGTAGTCGCTCGTTCGTGCTTTCCTCCGTTCCTCGCTTTCCCGAGCGATACGTAGATATACGCAAGGTGAAGAATATCGTAGCGGTTGTTCGTAAATATTTCGTGCCACGACGAAAATCACATTTTATCTCGATATACAAGAGTGAGATTTATTTTCGGTATCAAACGCGACGAGCAGACGTCGGAGCTTCGTGTACGGGCTGTACACGAGTGCTACGCCGTTGCACGTATTATATAGGCAACCGTACCTACTCTCTCTCGTTTCGCTACTGGGGAGAGAGAGAGAGGAGGAGGGATGTACTACGTTCTCAATATTTTAGCAACGCGAAATTCCGCCCTTGAATCATTAACCAACCCCTTCTCTCCCGTTCTCATTCGCTATCTCCCTTTCTCCTTTCATTTCTCACTCTCCCTTCCTCCTCGAGCAATTCCCCCCTCTCCCACTCGCCTCCTGCTCTTCTCGATCTCGCCTTGTATCCCTCGCACCTCCACCCCCGTCTTTTACCCTCGTTCTTCATCTCCCCCTCGCCCCTCTTGCCGTACCGCGTGGCATACCAAATTCATCCGTACCAACGCCACGTTGACGTCCCCAACACCGCCTCCCCTCTACCCTCGCTTTATCCCTGTGTCGGTCCCGTTTCTCTCTCGGTGTGTGTGTAGGTGAGGGTGGGTGAGTGAGTTTCCTACCAAAAACCGATGCATATAAGCGAATATATTTCTGGCTATCATGTCGGGTCGAAATAGACCTCGAAGACTTTGTCCTACATATTTAATCGGACGAAGTGTATTATTAAAAATGTATTTTGCACCAAATTTAGAATGAAAATGTATTCTATCTTGCTGTCACTTCCGGTACTATCGAGAATTTTAACATTCGTCACGAAGTATATATCAATGAAAATGATCTAACGATGACTGAAATAACGAAATTTGAAGTGCGTTTTCCGTTTACGAAAATTCGAAATTTCGTTCACCCATTTTTCTTGGTTTCGGAGCTCGAGAATTGGCGTTAATCGTTCGTTTTATTGCAACTGAGATTTACGACGGTAAGAAGGTCGGTTCTTACTCGCGAATTCGTCACTATTAACGCAAAGCCCCTCTAACCCGCTCGTCTTTTAACGATTACGCTCGTCCACCCCGCGTTTCGTTACAAATTCTCGCATCCCGATGGGGATACAACGTTATCTGAAATATATCTCGAATCAACGTTGAAGTTAAGAATAGAATAATCAGCAACAGCTAGACCCGTTAATTTATCCAAACGTCCCAATTTACGAAGCATGTGCATTTTGCACTATGCAACAATCCCGATGTTTCTCCCTCTCCCAATCAACTTTTCACCTTGCGCTCATCTCGCACGACTTGACAATTCAGAATCTACGACTTTCCAGACTCGCCGAGTTTATAATCGTTTGTCTGGACGAAAAATATACCCATTGTCATTCAAAGATCGCGAGTGACGAATGTAAACACAATTAGGCCCCTAATTTTGTCGCATTTGAAACGCGACAAGGTAGCAATGTTGGTTTACCTAATCGAATGAGAGATTCGTCGCTCGGTAGAATGATTTAAACGGGAGAGTGACATATTTGCTAATATTCCCTCGATTATAAACGATAAAGAACGAATATTTTTGCCAGATATATCTTCGTTCTCGTCGATTCGCCTCAATATTTCAGGACGTCCGCGTTCGTTCTTCGTACGCAAACAAACGTTTTGTACTTATTCGCTCGGGCTGTACGACAGTCATTAATTTTTTTTAAATCAAGAAGGGCGCGAGCGTTTTTTTCATAACGCAATTTTTGTTTCTCTTTTTTTTTCATATCGCATCGCCGTTTCGATTCTCGCGATTTTTCCTCGCTCTAGGCACTTACGTTTTTTCATTCGAGCCTTTTTCATCGGCCGTCCGTATAACGTTAGGCTGTTAAGGAATATTACGCGGTAACAATTTACGAGCCTACGCGCACTATCGCTTTCATACTCGCTCGAGTCATCCTCGTCTCTTTCTTGTTCCGCGTTGATGGACTTGCAGCGAGAAAAAAAAAGCAAACGAAATGCAAGGAAAGGAAAAAAGGAATCTCTATATCGGAACGGAGAAGGTCGGATATGAGAAATGTGCCGTTTATATACGACCGCGGAGATCTTGATGTGAAAAAATCGCGAGTCTGATTATGGGCAATATGAATCTCGCCCTTTTCCACGTCGAGAAAAAAGAACCGAGAACTTTTTGTTTTTACGACGAGCACGAGGAGAAAAACGGAAACGTTATCCGAGTAAAAATTAAATTTCTCGACATTAAGAAAATATGTCGGAAATTTATTTTTCACTCGTTTTACGGCCGAATAGAAAAGCGCGATAAAAAAATATTTGCGCAATTTACGAGTAATTTACGCGAGGAGTTTCGTATCGATCGTAAATCATCGTATATTTCTTCGACAAACTCATAACCGCGACTCGTGCATAACAATTAACAAAATGTGTCGGGCGAACTTGCCGCGAGGAATGTGAGAAAGAGAGAAGAAAAATAAACAAAAAGAAGAAAACGAGACTTTAAGTACGAAACGCGGCGAGGGCAAGTTTTTAGGCGGCTAATTCTCATTCTCTCGCTAAATTAAGAATAATCTGTGCTGATCTCGTGTGTCTGGTGCGCTCTTTGATTGAATTAAGGTCCGCTCGTGTGTTTTTTTCCGCGCAACGCGAACCGCGCTCGCGACTCTCGCGTCGCAGAAACTCCGGGCAAAGGATAATGCATGGATACATCGCGCGGCTCTCGTCCTACGCCACTCGCACTTTTTTCCTCTATTTATTATTATCATCATTATTATTATTCTTATTATTATTATTATTCTTATTATCATCGTAGTGTTTTTGTTTACCGCGACTTACACCGACGAGTTCATTCCTCTTGGCGCGTACATTCGTCCTGTTTATGCGAAATGTATGAAGTAACGCGGACGCGCAGGCAGAAGGGAAGTTGTAGCTGGGGGGGAGCGTTAAAAAAGAAACAGTGGCGAGCAATATTCTTTCATCAGTAGACGCGAAAGCGGCTCATGGCGTCGTTATACGATCCGCGGAAAAGCGACTCTCACTCCCTCTCCATCACCGTACAGAGAGGAAAAAAAATCCTATATACAGATATAAAGCGAGATACTCATTCGTCGTTTGCCATCAACGTTACAGCGGCTTTAGCCGACCTCGTGCCGAAGCTTTTCTCGCGCTTGCCTCGCGTCACTCGTTTGCCCCTTTTACGCTTCTAATATCGCAATTCTCTCTCCCTCTCTCTGTCTTTACCTTCGTATTGTTCTTTTTTTTACGTTTCGTGCGGTAAACAAAAATGATAAAGAAACGGGACTCGTGCGACTTTCAGAATTCAAAAGTCAAATGCTCTTTCTCTCTTTTTTTAATTCTAAATTCACAAGAATTTGTGTGAACACGTAATTTTGTATAAAGTATTATTTTCTTGGTTGTAGCCAGATTCTCGGATTTTTCGTACGAGGAGCATGTATATAACATTTTCGTAGTAGACGAGAAATCGAATCATAGCACTGAAATGCCAATTAGAGAGTCACTCGGTAATAGCCCGTTAGGGGTCGTATATGTATGCATTACATATATATATTAATATATATATATATATTTATGTGAGTATACAATGTAGTGGGTAGTCTAGCCCGACGCTCGCTCTCAGTCTTTGCATTGCCCGAGTCCAGAGAGGAGAAAGGTAAAGGAACGTCCAGTGGTTTGCAAGGGGACGGTGGTCTCTTTGTACCTTAAATTTAGTTATCCCGACGATCTTCGTCCTCGGGCCGAGAGAGAGAGAGAGAGAGAGAGAGAGAGAGAGAGAGAGAGAGAGAGAGAGACGGAGAACGGTTAACCTTGTTATCGTGAAGCGTGCCTTGCTAAATAGCGCCGCTAACATTTGAGTTTCGTTGAACCAGGCGAGTTGTGGATGGAGCAATAGCTCTCGTCTAACGATGCACGAGACGAAACAACGACCTAGGGAAAAGCACCAAACTTTCAAACAATTACAAACCGCGAATAACAAATCGAAGATCGTAAATCGTGCAAATTGTCATTGAAATTATTGTTTCGATAAATTTCAAGATTCGAGTCTCTCCTTCATTTTCCACGTGTCTCTTATTTCTCGTCTCTACCCCAGATTTCTTCTCTCTCTCCTTTATCAATCAATTAGCATTCTTCGCTTGAAAAAAAGGAATAAATATAAAACTGTTGTTTTTTTTTGTTTTAGGATCGTCGAATCTCGTTTCTATCAACGATTTTCATCCCGACGTATGTACGCGATTTTTTCTTCCGACGTCAGGTAACTCCAATATGAATTTGAAGATAGATGTGAAATTTTTCGGTTCGCGAGATATAGAAACACGAACTCGGCGATAGGCGTCTAGGGGCGTTATCTCTGGGGTGGGGCGGAGCTTGCGAGGGAGGTGTGGGGAGGGCACAGTGGGTGGAGGGTGGGGTAAGGGGGGCGGGGGCGGGGGGAGAAGCGCGATTTCGCGGTGGTTTATACAGTACGTGTATAACGCGGATCGCGACTGTCCGCGGAGTCGGTTGGAAGGGCGGAGGGGAAAGCTCGTGTTACGGCGAGTCGACTGTTACGAAAGAGTGGGGGGTTTATCGGCCGTCCTCATCCCCTCCACCAGTCCATGGCAATCCTCTGTCTCAACCTTCCCGTGTCCTCTTCGTCCCTCTTCGTGAAACGCGCGCGACGCCCCTCTTTCTCCCATGCCGCTCACCATCGCCGTAGTGCAACGGAGATCGCTAACGAGAGAGCGAGCGCTAGAGCGAGAGAGAGCGAGCATGCGGCGAGAGAGAGCATGCGCGCGGCGATATCGCTGCTACGCTAGCCACGCGCGACCGGTACAGTTCAGTCGCGACGCGCTCGTCACGCGGTGCACTTTGGAAACGTGCGTGCGTTGCGTTAGTTCGAGGTCTCGTTCGCAAACGTGAATCCTCCTCGTCACCGTGTCCTCGTCGTGTTATACGTATTTATTATCGTTCTCGTTGTCCAATCGGTGGGGGACGTGCGCGGAGGGAGGGGGACGGACATATACCCAGCAATAAATAACCGATAAGTGCTCTCTCCCTCGTATCATCCATTTTTTTTCTCTCCGTCAAATCTCGCGCGCTCCAATCGCTCCGTTGCATCCACGATTTCGCTCCTTTCGTTGTTTTCGCGACGCGTGTACGAGAACTCGTTTGTCCAACGGTGTCGACGTCGTGCGATTCTCGATTCGCGTGTCCACGACGACATCGAGCAATTTTTTCCAATCGCCTTTTACGAACCAAAACAAACAATAACAAAAAAAAAAGAAAAGAAAAAAAACAACGAAATATCGACTCCGCGACGATTTTCGTTTGGTCATTACGAGCCAGGGATCGCTCTCTCTCTCTCTCTCTCGCTCTCCCTTCCTCACCCTCTTCCCTTGTCACTGTTGCGTCTGTCCTCCGTTACGCTCCAAGAAGGGAGATACGTGCGATTATTTTTCACTCGTCCGGATAACGAACGGATTTGTTTCGCTTTATCTATCGAAGTTTAAGTGCGATTGGTGGTGTGAGACTGGGTAATTTTCTCGATACGTTTTGTTATCTTTCGCATCGGTGAATTTTGCGAGAGGATAAGGAAGAGAGAAAGATCCATAAGCGGAGGGAGGTTATGACTGCGAAACGCTTCCTTCGACAGACTCGTGCGTCGACGTTTCGCGTTTCGTCGATCGGTGAGATGTGAAAAAAAGAACACGTGGGACATTGCCAGGAGGTCTTTGAGTTATTTTGATTTTGTTTCTTCATATTTGTTTGGGTTTGTTTTCTTACTCTCGACTTTATCTTCTTTCTCTTTGGTACGACGGATTGTGTGGAATTTTCACAGCCGCCGGAAAATGAGAGATTTTGTTTTGGTCGTTGGCGTTGTTTGATTCTTCGTTGACCCAAATGTGATAGTTTTTTTCGCGAAGGTTGAGCCAAGTGCGCAGGTGCGACGTTACAGCCCCCTCGTTATCAACGTCCGAGTTTCTTCCCCCGTTCGTAATAAAAACATTATCATGAATCGTGACGAAAAGACTCGCGCTCTTACGTAGAGACGACGGATACGAAAACAAAGAAAAAACAATGCTTCGTCCTTATCTCGATTGATTGATCGAAATACTTACGGTGCGTTCTCATTTTTTAAAATTTGCAGATGAGCGCGACGCTACGTTGAGTGTTTAGGATTAAACGAAGGAGGAAGGATACGAGCGGGAGAAAGAGAGAGAGAGAGAGAGAGATATTGAGAGACAATAAAAGGAAGGAAGAAAGGAACAAGACTGGCCGAGAGATAAAAAAACAACAACAACAACGGAAGAATTTGATCAAAATGACACAACAGAGCGGGGCAGGCTCGCCTCAGCAGTTCTGCCTGCGCTGGAACAATTATCAGACGAATTTGACGAACGTGTTCGACCAGTTGTTACAGAGCGAGAGTTTCGTCGACGTGACCCTCGCTTGCGACGGTAATTCTGTAAAGGCTCACAAGATGGTGCTTTCGGCATGCAGCCCTTATTTTCAGACGTTATTCTCGGACAATCCGTGTCATCATCCGATCGTGATAATGAAGGACATAAAGTGGCCGGAACTGAAAGCTGCGATAGAGTTCATGTACAAGGGTGAGATAAACGTGTCGCAGGATCAGATCGGACCGCTTTTGAAAGTGGCGGAGTGCCTGAAGATACGAGGATTAGCGGATGTCAACAACGAGCACGAGCTGACGTCAAGACCGATGTCGTTGACGCAGGAGAGTTCCTCGGTAGCCGGTACTTCCGGCTCGGGGAACGCGACATCAGCTGCTGCTGCTGCTGCTGCTGCCGCTGCGGCCGCCGCGGTTGCATCCATCGCCGCGATTCCGAGCGTCCCGACGCTTCACAGTCGTAAAAAACGTCGCAGAATATCGAACGAACGTTCGCCCTCGGTACCAAGTCCCGATCACAATCCATGCATGCTCGGTATCGTCGATCACGAGATCGCCGGAAGTCTCATGCTACCGGATATGCACGGTCTCGGACATCACACGTCCTCGTCGTCGACACCCCGTTCCCTCGGCTCGCCAAACGTACCGAGCATATCGGTAACGCCCCAAATTAATCTTCAAGAACTTCCTCTGCCTCTGGTACTTCCATTGCCAACGGCAAATTCGGCCAATCAAAGCCTACACGCTCTCGTATCTCACGGTCACCACGTGCCCGGCCACGTGACTTCCTCTGGCCACGCTTCGATCAATCACCTCGCCGCACACGTACAGGCGCAGCAGCAGGAACACCACAGGCAGGAACACCAGAGGCAGGAGCAACACAGACACGAGCAACAACATCGGCACGAGCAAGAGAGAAGGAACGAGCATCATAGACATCAACAGGCGCAGGCTCTTAGTTTACAACAGGCGCATCAGCAACAGGCCCAGCATCTTCATCATCAGCATCAGCAACAGCTCAACAACGCCCTCGGGGTCATGGACGATTTGGAGATCAAGCCCGGCATCGCAGAGATGATCCGCGAGGAAGAAAGAGTGAGTACCGTTCCAACTTTTCTTTTTTTTATCATTTTTATCATTAACGTCACGAATATTAGTCTCTCGTTTGGATAACGCTAAACCATTTTTCTCTTTAGTATCGTCGTAACGCGGATATAATATATATCTATATCCTATGACGTAATAATGAGAATAGAACGTATAATGAATATCGCTGTATTACGTACAATTCCATTACGTTTCCGAATTAACCGCCAGTGTGGTACAGATCGCGGCGCAGCAACATCGCCGTTCAAATCACGTGAAATATCGAGTACTGGAGATTTTTCGAAAAATTTGATTGACGTAATTGAATTAATTAACGAATTTGATTTTATTCGATCGAATTACTGGACGACACACAGAGTAAACGAAAATTCATACTCATTTTAGCTCGATGTCAAGTGGTACGTGAAATTTTCGTATATTAACTGACGAAATTTCTCCGTTTCGATAATAATAATTAATATTCAATTATATTAATATGATAACCGTTAAAAAGGAGAGAGGGGGCAATCTATTGATATCGATGTGTTCGCCAATAGATACGAGATAATTAATTCTGGAGAATAGAATGAAACGATCATTTTTATTATATATTCACGAGGAGGAGCACTGTACGGAGAGATATTAATTTTACCCATAAATTCTTGGGCATTAATCGATCGATCGAATTTTCGAGTCTCGCGTCATGAAAATATTTATAAACTTTTCGTCAAACGAATAATCTCCCCTGCGATCAAATTTATCAAACGTCGTGTGTGCAATTTTTTCTTTCCATTATTTTGTTCCTCCCTTTATATCTCCCTATCACACTGCGAATTCAATCGCTCGATCCTCGTCGTACTTTTTGTCCTTACCATTTTTCTCGCATTCAATTCATCACTGTATTTATGCCCGCCATAGGAAAATTGGAAACGAAATCGAGTGCCATAGATCAGGGGCGATGATAGCCGGGGCTTTTCGTTCGTTTCTCTCGCAGTGTCTCGTTCTCACGGCTTTCTCCTCCTCCTTCCTCTACCGTTTCGTACAAACACAGTTCGCAGGTCCGAAGCGTTCGGCTCGTTTACCCCAAGCGAAGAAAAAAAATTTACAAAAGTCGGATACAAAATTGTATTCGTAAATCCATGAAAAAGAGAAAATCGTATCTAGAGTAAATTTCGCGTCTAGAGAATTTTAGAATTTAACCAAAATACATCGTGTGTGGGCGACGCGTATACGAGAGAGAAAAAGGGACAAGACTCCTGCTGGGGTGGGAAAAAAATTTAATCTTCCCTCGCATTATCTTTTTTTTTTTGGCAATAACGGCTTCCACCCCTCCGGTTCAACCCTCTGGTTCACCCCTTCTCAGACCCGTTTGTGACAGTACGTGGTAGCGGTGTTTCCCCAGCGGCGTTTCCCCGAGCTCGTCGTCGAGAGGGATAGACAGTGCGTGAAAGAACTAGTTAGTGCGAGGGAACCGAGGAGAAAGAGGCGAACAGCGGACAACGCGAAAAATGGAGGGAGATGAGGAAAAACGGTAAATCGCGAATTGTCGTATAACCAAGTCCCATTCATCTTGATACACCGGATGTGACTCCGTATTTACTTCGTTTCGTTTCGTGTCTTTTATCTTTTCAATCGCGAATACTCGTCATTGCAATTTTTCCTCAACTTTTCTAATTATTTTCAGTCGAACGATTATTTTCAGTATTTATTTGTCTTGCTTTTTTCAAGCATGCGATTCTCAAGCGGAGGAATTTAAACGAGCATAACCGAAACGCTGGTTTCTAGCGGGCACCTTCGTGCCAAAATTGAAGCACATTTTTTTTGCGAAGATTCTTTTTTTCAACGGCTGATTGGCAGGCTATGTTGGTGACGTAACCATTTCGGTCCGTTCGAAAAAGCAGGGACCTGGCACAGACGGCGACGAGAGAGAGAAAAATTGGTACCTCGGAAAGAGAGCCCGGAATTCTTTTGGTATATTTTTAAGTACCTTCGCTAAGGACCCAAGGATATCTTTCCGGCCGCTTATTCGGAGACCCCGTGACCACTAATATATTTTTTTTCATCCTTCTTCCTCTCCCTCTCCCGCTCTTCTTCGCATCTTCACCCCTCCTCTCGCGATGAAATAGACACGGAGAAAAACTTCTTCGAGCTCGTTTTAATAAGATACTATTTCGAGTTTTACTCAGCAAATTGTATGTATTTTAGATATTTCGAAAATTACCTTTACCAGGAAACACGAGAAGCGCGTGATATAACCAGTCAATAGTTGGAATATAATGGTAGACCATAGCTAAATTGGAATGTCGGCGATGTGGGACATTACCTTTGACCTTTTTGTCTCGTCGAAAGAGATTGTTAATCTTTTTTTCGATAAAAAAAGGAATTTTTTTTTTTTTTTATAAATATTTGTGTTATTATTATTGTATTAATATCGATATTAGATTTATAATACGTACCGAAGGACGGAGAAAGTAGGCCTCGATGGAATGTCGATAGCATGTTTGTATATTTCTTTTTTATTTTCGATTCGAGATATAAAACACCAATTAAATTATAAATTAAAAGATGCAAATATAGATAAATACCGCCTTACTTGCCGAAAAGTCGATACGATAACCGCGGAGAATTCCGCGGGCGAACATATTTTCTATATGATTGCCCAGAGCCATCGCGGGTAAACACGCACACGTACACAGAGTCGCGAGCGCGCACACACAAACACGCGCGTATCTTTCGGCTCGTAAAACTTGACCCACTTTTATGAAAAACCGTACGAAGATGATTTCACGACCGCGAACTCTCCTTCCAAAAGAAATTCTTTTTTTTTTCTCACGCCGCCTCGCTAATCCGTCTTGTTTGTAATTTCAATCAACGCTGTGTGACTCGTGCGGGATATTTTCCCAATTTTATCTTGACAAGAAAATCCGAATTTTCATTGTGATAAAAAACAAAAATTTACGACAGAAATATCGATCTTCATGCGAGAAATGACATAGAAAATTCGAGCTGCGAAAAAGCTCCGACCCTTTCGCGTACTCGACTGACAAACACAATCGTCCGACCTCTCGTAGGGCTTTTAGTCGAATGTCCAGAGGGAAACGGTCACGTTCGTATAGCGTCGAGAGAGTCGCGTGGACGCGTAAAGAGGATTTTGTGTAGGGTCTTGCCAAGAGTCAGGTAGAAGAAGTAGGAAGCGATGTCTCCCTCGCAGCGTCGATAAAAGATGCAAACGCGGCGGAAGTGGTGTCGCGCCCGCTCGCCTCTCTGTAATTCTTGAAAAATTCACTAAACGACAGTCAAAAGGACTTTTGATCGGCTACTTGAACCTTTCTCGTCATACAGTTACTTCACCCCTTCTCGAAAAGACATCGTCGACTAAAAATAAATCCAGAGATAAGAATATTTCGCATCGAAAATTAAAAGCGAACGAAAAAATTATCGCGATAAAAAAAATGTAAATAATTTATATATTTATCGGTTTGTCTATAATTTTTCTAAAATGGTATAGTCAGTAATAAAACTGTATGTGCGGGTGTGTGTAAGCAAGAAAGAGAGAGAGAGAGAGAGGGAGAGAGAAAGAAGGCCGTGTGTAACACGATGTTCGAGAGGCAAAAGGGTCGACGATGGTCGAGGTCAGTACCCACTTGACCACGAGAAGTACCTGACTGCCTTTTGCCTCTGTTGAACACGCAACGTACGTCGCCTTCGAGCTTCCTTCTATCAGCTATATCTTCTTCCTCATCCTCTTCTTACATTTTCCCTCGTTTCTCGTTTTCCCTCGTTTCTCTCCCCTCTCCACCCTCTTTGCTACTTCATTTGTAAAAACAATCGATACATATATATCCCAGGCAAATACGTATCGTACCTCGGTGCCTCGACAACTCGTGCTTTATCTATAGCTCTCGTTTTGCCCCCCCCCCCCCCCCCCCCCCCCCCCCCCCCACATTACACGTCTCGCAGTACCGAGCTCGAGCCTGGTGGCCTCTATATTACACAGAGACAACAATAACATATCCGTCGTATCGCATAAATCCCAAGTTTTATGCATTCGTGAATTATTGAATTCTTACCCGTGTGTGTTACCATTAGTTATTTATAGATCCTAGGGAAAAAAAAAGAGAAAAAAAAAACATCAAGACACGGGTCCGATCGATTTTTATATCTTCTTATTCCGCCGGTTTATATGCATATAAGTGTTGCAATATTTTAACCTAACATTTCCTAGCATCGTGCTCAAAATAAAATTCCTTCTCTTCCACAACATTCCGAGCAAAAAAATAAATCAAGCTGTCTGGGTTGGAAAAAGAAGAATTTTTTAAAAATGAATAAAATTTTTCGATTTTTTGAAAATGTTTTCATATGGCTAGGAGCGAGGATACTTATTTACGATCGTTGCACGTCAAACCTGCGATACCAGCGACAGTCTCGAATTCCGCGGTAAAAAAGAAAAAAAAGAAAATTACGCGATTTCGTAGCATCGTCCATTTTTTGTCGTCCGTACGTTTCTTTTTGTTTGCATCCACGAAATCGCTCGTTCTTCTTCATCCCCCTCGTGTCTCTTTCCATAGATCCTTGCGTCTGTTTTTTTCCCGTCTTTCGCGTGCATGTGCGATGCTTGGTAACGAAAAAAAAGGAGGAAAAAAAGGATTGTCCATTTCGGAAATGGCATCGCTCCGGCGGAGAGAGAGCGATGAACGTTCTGACCCCGATGCGAGAGTCTCTCCATCCCCCACTTATTCCCCGATCGCAGCAGCATCACACAGAACCCCTTTTCCTACATGGCCGGCGCCGGGCGGGGCGGTAAATCAGAAATTATCTTGTCGCGCTCGAACATACCTGCCTTTTCCCATCGAAACTCGCATAAATACCAGGAATGAGGGAAAGCTTCGACCCTTCGGTTCGATGCTCAACCATCTCTCACTCTCTATCCACCCCCTTTCTATCCTCGACGTCCCTTCCTCGAGTCTCGTCTCCTCGAATGCGTCCTCTCGCTACGCGTTTGTACATCTATTTATTATCCACTTTTTTCTTTTCTTCGAGCAACTGAATTTTTTGCAATTTTTTTTAGGTCGTAATCGTTTTGAATGTAATGGATATAACGATGTTAAGAAAAATAGTTACGTGGACTATGCGGTTGGGTCTATTAGTCGTCAGATATATACATACATATTTCAATATGTAATATATATATGTATATTGTATATAGGTATCGTATAATAGAAGCATGTCTACGTACTCGGTCGTACGCGTACGTGACGTTCTCGCGGACTTGATGGACGGATGACCGGGACCATTCCGCAGATTGCCTCGCTCCCGATCCGGCCGGAAGGAGATTTATACTACCGCCCGTCGTTATCTGTCCGGTAGCCGTTCGGACGTCCGCGACGAGAGACCTGACTGCACGTTGCAACTCTCTCACGCGGTCCACATACGCCCTGTAAACTCTCTCTCTCTCTCTCTCTCTAGCCCTCTCTCCCTTTCTAACTCCCCTCGACCCGCCCGTACACCGTTGCATCTCGCCGTTGACGTTATATGCGCGAGCGTTTCTCTCGCAACGCGCCCCTAGCGTTCCGCGGAACGTCACGACTCTCAGCGAGAGATAAGCGATCGATCTATCGAATTTCCAGAGAGGAAAAATAAAAGAAAACCCCCTAGCGAAAAAGGAAGGAACGGTGGAAAGGGAGAAAGAACGCAAACGAATTCTGTGATGCTGGCGCGAAACGACATCTACCGGCGAAACGTAAAACCCCGGATTTCGTTACGCGATAGAAATATAATACATTTAATACTTTATTTTTTTTTAATTAAAAAATAATCAGACTATATCGTCGCGTTGCTACCACTTTTCGGGATCTCCCTTGTTTTCCGAAAAACATACCTAAAAAAAAAGAAACCTTTCAATTTTGACCGAGTTTTTCCGCGCGAAAGGTTTACGATGCGCGAGCAAAAAATGAACGACGCAACGTTTCTATCGAATTACAATTGTGAAACACAAAAAAAAAAGTAAAAGTTCGAAAATTGGCAATTTTTTTGCTCCGAAAAAAAACGGGATAAAAAACGAAATTCTCGCCAATCGTTACTGACTTTTCGCGATCGTCATGGAGCAAGTTTATCGCTTTCCACTGTGCGTCGATACGCCTATCGCATACCTGTAACTTTTGTCATACATATCCCAATCCCTTTCCCTCCCCCTATACACGTGCATATATATAGATGTATATCGTACAGGGAAGTTTCTCAATATAAATGCTGCTCGATCGTTTCATGGATACGCGAACGCAGAGGTCTCGGATATCCGCTGTACCCTCGTCACTATATCTATACATGCACACGCGACCACACACACACACACACAAACACATGTATATATATCTCGAAATATAGTCAGAGTATAATATCGAAAGCGCAACGACAGGCAACCCCTTTCCCGCCCCTCCATGCGACAAATTACATTTGGTGACTGTCACAAAAATGCCCGGGATGATATGAAAGTCGAAACTGGACGAGATATACGTGTATATATCTATAAAAGGATATACGAGTCCGCAGTAGCCGTATATAGATATTTATATATATATAATAGCGTAGAAGTCCCGGTTGCTCGGACGCATCGATAGAAATTAAATTCGAGAATATTCGATTATGATAGCCGCGACGTGGTGCGGAAAAGCGTACGGAGGGTGTGTGTGTGGGGGTGGGGGGATAATTTTTTTTTTTTTCGTTCTACCAATAAAACCCCGTCTATCCGGAACTGCCAATTCGACCACTCTAAATTTCTTTTCCCTCTCATGCCCGCATTTTTTTTTTTATTATACCGCACCCTCGTAACTCCCGACTATCACTATTTTTTTCTTCGTCTTCGATGTTTAGTCGAATTTTGGATATAATTGTTCGCGAACGTTGGGAACGATTTATAAAGTCGTTATAAAAATATTTCGCGATTTATGAAATTGATAAATGTCGTGATTATCGTTAGCCCGGGGATTCGTACGAACGACTTATGATATTCTTCGTTCCATGAAAAATTTTGCTGATACGACGGAAATTCGATGAGATACCCGGGTAATAAGTACGCGCACGATGTGTGCGTTCGGAATTTCATATGAATAATAACGCATACGTACGTAATTCTTGGACAAAAGAATTTTTGGTCTCGCTTTTTTCTTTTTTTCATTTTCGTTCCGTGTTGCATGTTTCCGCGGGTACAAAACGATGCAAAATTTTGCTTTTTATTTTATGTCGCGATGGGTTATCTTTATTTGTGCGTTAATAATATCCGCGTAGCAAGTTTTCGTTTCATTATCAAAACGTGTAACAAAACACTTGCGTATTTTTTATTTCTTAATCGATGATTTTATCGTTATTATTTGTTTTTTGTTATTTTGGACGAAAAGAAAAGTACAAATACAATGATTCGAGGGCAATGTTGGCGAAGTGAACGAAGCAATTTTAATTTAGCTCTCGGTCGAACGTTTAATGGTGGCATTAGTTGGCGTAGAAAATACCGAGAGTTATAAAGTCTCGAATCCGGTCGGGGCACGTTACGTATTGTACTACACACACACACACACACATACGCACGCACTCGCGCATACACACATATATTTATCCATTCTCTCTCGCGATACACGCACACAGTGGGAAACGCTCACGCGGAGTATTAAAAAATTCTATAAACAATTACAGTCGGCGAGATTATACGACTCGATACGCGAAAGTGGCGTACGAAAGAGGCACGAATGGAACTCTCGATCCACGGCGCTGTGCCTTGTGTCCCTACCCCTAGCCCCCTTCCCCTTCTTCGCTCTCACCCGAGCATAATAATCTCCGGACGAGGCACCCTCTCTCTCTCTTTCTCTCCTCCACCCTCTGAAAAAAACATACATATATCTATATACATTTTTGTTTCTCTCGAGACGAACGAAAATTAAATTATCCCGAAAAATTAAATTCACCTCTTTTATCCTCAGTCTCTTTCTCATTCCCATAATAATGAACTCATTAGAATGCAAATTTTTTCGTGGGACAGAACAGAAAAAAAAGAAGAAAATTGATCGAATAATGTTTCTTTTTTTTATAACGTTAAAAAAATCAGTCTTTGAAATCGTTTCGCCCAAATAATAATAATAATAGTAATAATAATAATAATAATAATAATAATAATTCGATCGAAAGAGCGCATTGGAAATAAGTGCGAGGCGATGTGAAAGAAAACAGCCTAGTCTAGATATCAAATTCTGTGCGAAAAAATAAATTTTTCACGCGTCATCGAATTATTATTATTTTTTTTTTTCATTTTCGCAAGCACTAATCATGATGATATACATATTAATATGTATGTGTATAATCGGTCGAATACACGCTGATTCGATTCTTGCGCAAAAGTTGTTCGAACGCCTCGGAGCTCTCCCCCCCCCCCCCCCCCCCCCCCCCCCCCCCGTCCCGCGCAAACGCGTCATGCATATTACGTACGTACAAAGACCGTACAAGTTGTGTAGGCGGATAAGAGAGAGATAGAGCGAGAAAGGAGAGGGTACAAGTTCGCTACGTACCTGGCACGCGATTTACCCGCGTTTTGTACTTATACTTGGCGGTTGTACACGGGCGTGGCGTTGAGCATAAAGGGGTGCAAACCATGTGCACATGCATACATATATGTATTTATATATATCAGGAATAGCAGGAAAGATCGAAAAGGGGGGGTGCAAGTTGCTGGATAGCGGAGTTTGATTCACCAACAGTACGAAGAAGACTAAACGAAGAGAATTTGCAATCGCTTGGGAACGATCCTCGTGCGAAATACCAACTTTTATCGTACGAAACGCAAGAACGTCGTTAAACCAAGTTGGCCATTATTTTTCTGCGATATAACATAAAAAATTTGAAAAAATTTTTTTTTTAAACCGCACGATATTTAACATCGATACAAATTATTGAAAATTTAATCGCGTTAAATTAGACAAACGTTGTAAATAAATAATATTATTTCGATGAAAGAAAATAGTAATCGCGAAGAAAATCACTAGTAACGAGTCCAAGAAGCTTGTGCAAGTTCTCTAAGTATCGTTGGTAAGAAAATCAACAATCTTTATATATACCGTCGTATGAATAAAATTTTTATTATACTTCCCCCTCGTACTATATATGGCACAAAATCGTACAAACTACATAAAAACTCTATATATTTATTTATATGTATATAGTCGATATATAGGAAGAGTACAGTTTACTATAAATAACCGGGGATGGGGTTAGGGGAGTGCAGGTGGATGTTTTGTTAGGAGCGTCGGAGGGGAGGGGGGTTGTTCGGTTATAAAGTGGGGTAAACGTACAAGAAGATGAAACGATGTTGCATTACGTCCAGCGTATCAAGGGAGTCGAGACCGACGGAGACGACGACGACGACGACGACGACGACGACGACGACGACGACGATGAGAAGGGGTGGAGGCTCGGCACGAGGGATGGGGAGTTGTAGGAGGAGGAGGAGGAGGAGGAAGGGGATGGCGGCCCATTGTCTGGACTACAAATTAATCTGGGGATCGATACTCCGCGGGCTACACGTTCTCTCGCAACGCGGTTAATATATATATATACATATATATATAATATAGTAAATGTACGGAGGTATATGTATATACGTTTGTATTACGAGGTTCCCGAGGGCAAGGGGTATAAAGCGTACGAAAAGGAGAAAGGAGAAAGAAGAGCTGAAAAGCGTAGAGGCAAAAATGTGTTCGAGGGTGGCTGAAATATGTGTGTGCGTGTGTGTATGTGTGTATATAGTGTGACTCGCGGAAAAATAAATCGAGAGAATGGCGCGGGCTGGCTTTTCGTGGCGTGAGGGACGAACGATTGAATGTGGGACGAGAGGGCTGAGTGAAGCGAACAAATAGTCGAATATAGTTGGTTGATTCGGGGTGGGGGGTGGGTTGGAAGGAGGAGAGGGATGAGAAAATAGGGACAATCAAGCATATTATAGCCCTCGTTGGCTATATATGTACGTACATACATCGCGGATATTGTCGACGATCGAATTTATCGGATCTTCGATAGATCGTTGAAAGTGTACTTTTTTTTTCCTTTCTTTCTTTTTTACTGGTATTGTAATTTTTGTTTTTCCCATTTTCTCTCGATATTTCTTATCTCGTTGATAGGGTAAAAGAAATGGGAAACTGGGACGGTGGAAAGTAGAAGGGGTAGGCGAAGTGAAAAAAGTGATTCGAGTCGACGGGGCTCGTTAACACGATAAAATATTTAAATTAAAAGTAAAAAGGGTTTCCCTGTCGGGGGAACGGGCTGAAGGGGGTGCGGAGAGATGATGGAGAAGGGGTGGGTAATGGCAGCGGGGAAGTTGGAAGACCGCGCGACAGGGAGCGCTACGTT
This sequence comes from Netelia fuscicornis, assembly GCA_946811545.1. Taxonomy (NCBI): domain Eukaryota; kingdom Metazoa; phylum Arthropoda; class Insecta; order Hymenoptera; family Ichneumonidae; genus Netelia; species Netelia fuscicornis. The sequence continues at coordinate 41,520,454 of OX328015.1, forward strand.
AGCTCGCGAAATGGCCAAGAGAGGGATTGCATTAACCAAGATTGCTGACGATAAAATGAAAATAATGCGAAATGACGTGAGCGCTCTCTCGGTTTTGACGAGGACGACGGAGACGACGAAATCTATCTATATGTATATAAACGCGCCGGGCTACACGGAGTTTGAGAAGCAGCGCGAGGGTGGAGCGCGCTTTTTTTTTTTCTTTCTTTCTTTCCCTCGCTCGCCGCTGAAAAACGAATGACACGAGATAAATGAGGACATTCAAGCAAAACAGCAGAAATAAAATGAATCCAATTTCGTTTTGTTTTTCTTCGTATTGCGTTTGTTTATACATATATTTTTCTTTTCAAGCACAATAGATTCATTATTTATTCAAAATTAATCAATCTTTGTTCAACGTGTTTCTTGGCGCGAATTAGAAAAAGAATTAGAACGCTTTTGCTTTTTGTCGGAACGGGAAGAAAGCCAGTTTGTGAAAAATGTTGAAGGTTCGAGGAGAAAAGATGAATAAAAAAAGAAAACGGGGAAAGAAAAAATAGAAAATAAAGAAAGGGTGGGTAAAAAGCAGCGGCATCGGAGAAACGAGGAGATGGAGAAAAACGTGAGATAAATAGAGGTAGTGGATAGAGGAGGCGCCAGGAGTCGTTCGTAATTGCATTAAAACTTCCTCGGAGCAAAAACACTTCTGAAACGTGTTTCAACCCTCTCTCCTCCCGTACTTTTCAGCGACGACGACGACGACAACGACGACGAGGACGAGCTAGTCCCCAAGGGAGACGACGTTTCGATCGGAGTTTTCCCGCGATTTTACTCGCTCCGTTTTTTTCGGTGTATATTTTGAAAAGATTTAGCCTTTTCATTCGCAATACAAATACGAATTTATATCATTCTTACATCAATTTCCTTTTTTTTTTACAAACGATGGATTAAAAAAAAGTATTTCGTCCGTCTTACTTTAGCGCACGAGACGCCTTTATTCGATCGATCGACGAATAATCGATTTGTCGCGAACAATCCGTATCTCGGATTCCAGACGATCGCATTATCGTGTCGGTGAGAGAGACAGCTAGAGAGGGGGAGAGACACTTATGATGCGATGTAACATTAGACGACGCGATAAAATTAAACATACAGCTCGTAATGATCGATCGAACTCAATTCTCCTTCAACTTCGATACAACACTCTTCTCCACTAACGAGAACAAAAATTTCACAATTATTCCAAACGTATAATTTTTAATCTCTTTAATCTCAAAAAAACAAAAAGTCGAGAAAAAACTCGAAATATAGGACGTAATAAATATATTTCAAAAAAATGCGAGACGAAGTGAGTGTGAGAATGTAGGAAAGAGCGTGAGTGGATTGAGAAAGGGACTGCGCGAGATTGCATGATAAAGTGAGACAGAACGAAAGACAGCAAGAAAGAGAGAGATAGAAAGAGTGGAGAGCGAGAAAAGCGTAGAGTGTGCTCGTCCAGTGTCGTGATAGGAAGAAGAGCGAGAGAGCGAGAAGGGGCAAAGAAACGGAGAAAAAGTAGCGAGTATAGTGTACGGGGTAGTCGGAGAGGCGAGAGACGAGTCATAGAGGAAGAGAGCACGAGAGAGTGGAGGGGGGGGGGGGCTGGAAGGGAGTGGAGTGGGGGATGGAGAGTAAGTTGACTCTGCATTATTTAAACGGCGTCCTAGCACCCGTAACACGTGTTCTTTTGAAGTCTCGCACCCTTCAAATATTCAGGCTGACGTCACCGCCGTCATATTCCTCCCCCTCGTCTCACTCTCTTCCCTCCCTCCCTCCCTCCCTTCCTTCCTTCCTTCCTTCGTTCGCCGCTATCTCTCGCTCGTTCTCGCTCACGCGCTCGCCGCGGGAAAAGTCTGAAAAAGCATGGAAGAACGTGTGCATGTCTCTCCTATGCAATATATATATTTTTTTTTCGTACTTCGTATATCGCGATTTCTTTTTCTTTTTTGTTTGCCGTGTGATTTTTTTTGTTCCTCGTATATTCTTCCGGTCTTCGTCGATGTTCTTTCTTTTTTTTTCTCCTTCTCTTTATACTTTTTTGCATTTTTTTTTCTTCTTCAACTTTCTTCTTTTTGCCAGTCTCGCGAGTCTGCACGATTGTAGACATCGTTTTCTCGTTCCCCGTTGATGCACTTTGCTCCGAACGTCACCCCTCCTCCTCCCTCCCGCGCTCTTTTCTACCCTTCCAGAAACCAGACGCGCCACCTGCTGTGATTGCGGAACTCTCATCCCTCGCGAATCTACCAACGAAGATGTCTCGTTTACTTTCTTACTGATCATCCTCTTTTTTTTTAAGACTACGATACACGAAGTATCCTCTTTCGTATATCTTGAGATTGATCGTTGAATCACGATTAAAGAAACGTTTACTCTCTTACCGATCATCTTTTTTTTTTAAACACACGAATACACGAAGTATCTTCTTTCGTATATCTTCAGATTGATCTCGTTGAATCACGATTAATGAAATTTGTCATTTTGGCGTTTAATATTTAGATTGTATCGTTATTAGAAAAATATGCGACGGACGGGCTAACTTGGATCACACACTGGCGGGTTTGCTAGCGTGAGTGTATAACAGAAAGAGGGTGAGAGAGAGAGAGGAAGACAAATGCCTCTTATATATTATTTAACACTCGAGAGTCTCAAACGAACGTCTTGAATAGGCCATTCAGTGGGATCTTTCTAAGGGGAGACCCGTTAAGTTATTCTGTGGATATAATTGACACGCGGCGCCGACTATATAGATATACACACGTGTATTATGTATATATGTATAAATATATGCTTGTATGAATGTTGGCGTTCTTCTCATCTTCGTCGTGAAACTATCGCGTTTATAAAGTCTCGGTACGTATTACACGAGACTTTGTGACCGCGACAAACACTTTTTTTATTTTGTTTTATTTTTTAATATTCATTCCCTCGTCTTTTTGTCGCGTTTCTTCTTTCTCTTTCTTCTCTTCTTGTTTTCTCTCTCTCTCTCTTAAGGTCATTTTAACATTCTAATGCCGAAGGCACATCGTATTTCTCATTTTATTATCCGTCTGTTTTCTTTTTGTTTCTCTCTTTTCCGTTTGTTTTTTGCACTTATTATTTCTCGCTGCGAACCGAGGAATATAAAAGAAAGAGCGTAAGAGAGAAAAAGAAATTCTTAAGGGGGGTAAGAGTGGACCTCTCGAGAAACGCCCTATGTCCCTCTGAAGAATCCAGAGGGCCGCGTGTACTCATTTGCTTAGCCTGTTACAAACGCTCCGCGCGTTCTCGCTCCCTCTCTCGCTCCCTTGGTTCGCGCATACACGTGTCTTCCTCTCCTTCTTTTTTTTTATTTCTCTCGTTTTCTTTTTCTTGATTTTTTCTTCACCTTTATTTTACCTTTTTGCTCTTACTCTCTCTCTCTCTCTCTCTCTCTGTCTCTGTCTCACACTCGTTCTCTGTATAGTTCTTTTTTTTCGCACTCTTCACACGTCTCTCTTCGTTCGCTCGTGTTTGACTTTACGTGTGCGCGCGCGCCGGTTTCGTTGCTTTAACAGTCGGTGGCGTATGTGTGGAGTGGCACGTAAGACGTAGCTGAAATAATATAAGAATGCACCGAGAGAGAAAGATAGAGAGAGAGAGAGAGATATGCAAAGTCACAACTTGAAGCGTGTGTGCGTAAAAAAGCGGATATTTTTTTCTTTTTTTAAGCGCCACTCGCATTTCTTTTTCTGCACAAATTTCAAATCCACTTTATCCTTTTTTTTTAGTTTTCTCGGTAGCTTTGATTCGGAGCGCAAGATTTGTAGCCCCGCGACGACCATACGTGAGAACAAAAAATTATGGTCATCGGACATTGTGATAGATTAGGAAAATAAACGAAGTTTTAATGCGCGATACGTTCGACTGGTAAAGTGGAGTTAGGGTGGGGAGCTGTCAGGTTATATATAACACTCGTGAATGACAGCATAAATATGACCCAGATGCAGATTGCAGGGACGTTAACGTCCGTCGTGCTAAAAACGAAAGCTCCCCGTCAATAACAATATTAACAAACAAAATCACTTTGTAATACAAATCATTATTATTAATTAATATAATTATTATTATTTCTATTCTATTGGTTATAAATCACATCAATAATAATATTAACAATAAACAAAATAACGTTATAATACAAATAATAATTATTAATTAATATCATTATTATTATTATTGTTATTCTATTAGTTAGAAAACAAAAATTTCAAACGTTTTTTAATTACTTATATCGTCGGCCGTTTACACGATAATTAACTAATGCAGCTGTTTCATACAGAAAGAATAGAAAAAGAAAAAAAAATAATGAAAACGTACATTATTATTTCCAATGCGTTTGTCATTGTCTATGATCTTTCTGGCCAAGGTTCGTCCTCGTTATTGCAAATGCGTCACGCGTTGGCGTCTTTTGTCACACCACCATGTTGTTTTTTTCTTCTCGCCTCTTCTTTCTGTGCTATTAGGCCTCTTTCTTTTTCTTCAATACACACGCATACACACACACACGCATACGCGTATATATAAATATGTTTTATTTCCGTTTTTATCATCTCGCTTTGAAAATATTACAGTTCGAGTTCACGACGTAGGTCGAATGAAAGAAAAGAAGAAAAATCGGATAAAATTTATCCATCGATCTGCGATTCATCATGGTCGACGCCCGCTATAACTTTGTTCGTAAACAATTTGTTTTTCTCGATCGAGATAGCGCGCGCTTATTTGCGGACACGAAGCATAAATATATACGGGAGGAATTAATACAAAATTGAACGTCGTTATTGTTGTTAGAGACCAAAAAAAAAACGTGAATTTCTCGATGAAAAATATGTCGTTTGTTATCCGATTGCTTCCTGGTTACATTCTCTCGATAAGACAATAATGTACGTAAATTTTTTTTTCGCAAAATCGTTGTCTTTCTCTTCTTTCGCGTCCCACGTTGTCGATGGCGAACACGACTTACACGATGCACGACTCGTGTTCCCAAAGTCTCTCGCATAGAACAGCAGCTCCGTGAGAGAGAGACGAGAGAGAGAGGGGGAGAGGGAGAGGTAAAGAGTATGCTCGTACATAAATCACAACGTGCTGATTCGCAATAAATAATACAACGATCCATACAGAGTCTCGTTTCTGTACGCTCGGACGTCGAAAACTTTTAAAGCTGCACGCCCTCGCCTCACCACTCCCGACTTAACATTTCCCATAGAGTCGCGACAATACATATCTAACTACGAACTAACGTCGAGTCATATCGACTCGGCGATAAAAATCGGAACGATAAATCAATTCGATAATAAAATTCGGTAACGTTAACAATGCAAAAAAAAACAAAGAAATAACGATGAGAAAAAAAAACTGCGATCAAGGACAAAACTATTTTTGTCCTCGCTCTTAGCGAAAAATTTGTGACTTTTACTCTTTCGAAATAACAAATTTAATCGGATCAAACGACGCGATAGCAAATTGACGTACTCCTCGTTAAAAAAAAATGGGACAAACAGTGGGTTTCAAAAAACAAAAATGAAAAAAAAAACGCGAAAAAAAGAAACGAATTTGGACGAAAACATCTCATGATATTCTCCGGGAGCTCTTCGCATTATGAAAAATTAAAAATTTCGTAGTTTTCTCTCGCGCAGCTTCGTCAGAGAACCGTGTCTCACTCCATACGTATACACATATATGTATACGTGTATACATCGCGAGCAAATGAAAATCCTTTCAACGCGTGTTAGCATTGCTGGTTGAGGGTTGTCGCGGGGAGAGAAAGAGATGCAGCAACAGAGGGCAATGCCGGGCATGTAGAGGGTAGAAAAAAAAATGTCCTAAAATAAATATAAGAGTCCTCGTACGGAGCGGTGTGTACAAGAGTGATTCTTTATTTTTTTTTTTTATCTTATTTTATTTTTTTTGAATGCCTGCTCTGTTTTGTCTGGCTAATACTCTCGTGCATTATAAATACGCGTCATGAAATATATCCCACGTATCGTCCATCATTCTCTTTTCGGTACTTCTTCGTAGAATTTTTATTAAAAATAAAAAAAACCGCCCCTAAAAACAGAAATTTTTTTTTTTGCGACTTTTTCGTCAAAAATCGTAAATATACGCAAAGAGTACGTATATTTGTACGTAGGGTATTACAGTCGACACGAAGCTAAGCTAATACACAGATATATGCATACGTAAGTGCATATACGATGTAGTGGAGTATAGCTCGAGGGCCTTTGTCGAGGCGCACGACCGCGACGCTTAGTTCGCCGCGGCGGTGGTCCTTAAATATTAATGACTTAATTATCCGGTGCTCATTAATAATTCGTCGCTCGTGGGGCGTCGTGTAGAGGTGTGCGGGCTACCCCGATGCGATATATTACAGCATACACCGGACATCCCCCCCTTCCCTCCTTCATCTCTATTCCGCCTCTTTTCCACCCTCTGATGCAAAACCAACCCTGATTCTCCGTCGCCTCTCTCTTACGGATCATGTGACCAGAAGGAGAGGGAGAGGGAGAGAGAGAGACGTATGACAGACGTCTCGACTATACGTACGATACTTTGCTAATGATAAGGTAGACATCGCACATGCAACGAGTAACCGTTTGATTTTTTTTTTTCCCTCGGAAGTTCTACTTCCGCTAATAGTTCGAGACATATTATTTTCGAGGTGAAAACAAAACGAAGTGGAACAACTTCACCGATAACCCTCAAACTAGACTAAATATGCGTTTATGAACAAAAGCAAAAAGACTTCCTTAGTGCGAAGTTCGATAATCCCATCGGTACGATAATTAAGTCCCACTTCAAACGGCAATTTGAAGCATACATTTACAAATAGTTGCAACTTCGTTTCGCTATTGAACGAAGAAAAATTGCACCATTTTTCGATAAAGTCAAACAGTCAACATATAACCCGTATAAGAAATATTGTTGGCGTACGTACCAAACACTTACATCGTAACTAATTGTCTTTACAATGATAATACGTAAAATCGTTCTCATCCATACATTTACTTTATAACCGGTCGATAATTATGTGACCGGATAAGAGGCTAGTGTAGACAATTGGAGTTTTATCACATTTTCAGTAAAATACTTATTGTTCTACTTGATCGTTAAACGATCGTGTAATCGATCCTATTGTCCCGAAGCAAACATTCGACGTAATAATCTCCCTCTGGTACATTGTAACGAGAAACGGCGAAAAAAATGCTTTCACGTCACCGAACTATTTTAAAAGCAAGTTGTCCAAATTAAAAAAAAAAAACGAAAAAAGATAGCAATTCTTTTTTCTCTTTCTTTCTTTTTCGTTCTATTCACGCCACACACGATCGGACGATCGTAACAAGAAAGAAAAGCAGCGTCTTTCATACACGCTCGCGGCACTTTGGCGTTGGATTACCCTATTATAAAAGGTAACGACGTCACGCTCTCTCTTTCTCTCGCTGAGGAACTTTATACGCTTTATTTTATAAAGGCCAGTCGATGATCGTTCCGCGTTCCCTATATGTTTTATTATATTACGGTGTAAGGCGTATAAATTCACCGAGCAACAAATATATGTGTGTGCAACATTCTCGTATGGGCTTCGATCATCGTCGTCGTCGAGAGGGAGAGAGAGAGAGAGGACAAGCCGGAAAAACGCGCGACGCGCCTCTCTCAATTCTCCTCTTACACTGTGAGTCGATTCTCTCTGTCATTACGCCGGCGCCGCGAAACCGCTCTCGCTCCACACAACACCACGAAGAGGAGACTCTCCGGTGAAAAGTCCTACGTTACGCGGGTCTCACGAACCCCTCCTCCCTTCTCCTACATACACACCATCCTCGTATCTTAAACATTACCGACGTATCAGCCACGTCCGAGTATACCGTTAAGTACCGTTATCGCAATAAAAATATTTAAAAAAAAAAAGACAAGAGTATGCGAAGATTAGCTCGCGTGATATTCAATAATCGCGAATAATACGCGAGATTATTTTTCAAACATCTCGTACCTGGACATTAATGGCAAATCCATTATTTCCCTCCGTGATACAACGGAAACGTCAAAAATGCATTAACGAAACGTGAAAAATGTGCCTGATTTTTCAACGATTCGATCCGAGCTCTTTCGCGATTGGACGATAACACGTGGAATGAAATTTTCCCAAAATGCATCAGTCTCGATAAACGCGGGAAAATCCATTAATGAGCGAAGGATCTCAGGGCTTTTTAATGGAAACGACGAAAATCATAAATTAGAAAGAAAAAACAACGTGAAAACAAACCAACGCACATTGCTCGTAATTTTGGAAAATTGAAGGTTTGTTTCGACGTTGTATTATTGTTACAACCCGGTCGTATCTCACTTTTCTACATCGTCGCGTTAATACTCGACCGCCGCAGAGGTGTCGACCGATCTCTTCCTCTCCCCGCGGCTTTCGCATAATTTGCGAAACGTTTATTCAATATTTTACCACCACGGTGTGTAACCGTTGACCGGAGCTATGCGCGAATCCGGATATGCGCGGATATAGGCGCGGGGGGGAGAGTAGCGACTCCCGCGTTTGCCCCTCGTTCTCGCAGGTCCACGCGCGCGATCTCCCCTCCCTCTGCCTCTCCGCCGTCATCCACCGGTTTTCTCTCTTTCATTCACGCTCATTTCCACCATGCCGCACACGGCATACGAAATTTCGACGGGGTTAATCGCGCATTCGCGGGATCGCACCATTTATACGCGCGTGCAGCGAAAACGTGTAGCGAAAATTTACCAAATACCAGCCTCGGCAATTCTATCCGGATAGCGATACGACCACTACCTTCCCGCGCGAAATCCACGATGCGACAACCTACTGTTGCCAAATTAACCATTTAATCGTACAAAGCATCAACGCGCTCACCGACCGTCTGGATATCGAAACGCAACCCTTACGCACTCGTAAACACGCGCAAGGGACAATGGAGCTATTAACGCGACGAAGTCAATTAACCATTTTGTCACGAAAATCCGATTGTCTCGGTCCTCGCTCGCCTTCAAACTAATTCAAAAAAATTCTCGTCCTTTAACTATCACATTTTACATTTAACGCTCGACCTTAATTCGCCGGTAACGGAAAAACTCGGCGGATCCCATTCTCGTCGGACAACTTTTTCATTCGTCGTTTCTCGACGTAACTCCCAACGTAGAAAAACATCGTTTGGCTAATGAAAAACCAAATAATCACAGGTAAATACAGTACAGGTGGCCCTTTCATATATTCGTAACGTCCATCGACTGCTCCTCTTTCACAGCACACAAACATAGGTGCAAATATTTTGCTTCTTCATACGCGAATGCAACAACCAGAGGGCGTATCGTTCCCAACAACATCTCTGCAGTACGTTGTGTTAGTATCCGCCGAAGCCTGGCGATCTCCGGGGCTTTGGATTAGCGTAATAAAAGTGACTACCCTGGCCGCCGTGTACACGTGTTGTAGGTATACACGTTGTTAACCAACCCACTAGGTTGGAAGAGCCCGGACGACTCGTGAACACGAGTGTACGATATTTTCGCATATATGTATAAGTATCCGGGGAGAGGGGGCAGGGATGGTGCGACCCCTACCTGCCAGAGGTCGAGAGCGGAGTAATATCTGCTGGATGACCCCATCGGGCCAAGTTATGATTCTCTAATTGAACCGCGTGCATTCATTCGAGAGCCTCTGGCAAAGCCCATGAAATCCCCCCTCCCCCGGGAGGTTCATCTCTACATCTCGGGACTATATGTATATATAGTTATTGCTCTCGCTTCGAATCGTACAGCGTTCTTTTCTACGACCGTGCGCAACGTCTCTACTTCTTCCGGCTCGATGACTTCTCGGCACGTGCATAATATTGTAGAAAACAGCTTTTCTTTTTTGAAAAATGGTGTTTTTTTTTTAAGTCGATACGAAGAATCGTATGGGCAAAATCTCGCGAAGAATTTACGAGTTTCTATCGCGTTGCATTACCGAGTTTGGATCCGTGCGTACTTTACAGGGAAGACGACACCGACGTAATGTTGTGCAAAACACAACGTATTCCGTGTGTAAGCGCTAAGTAGCGTTAAGTGGGTCGAATTTACTCTCTCGCGGGCTTCGTCTTATTATTACTGCTTTATATTCCGCGCGTCGTTTCGAACAAGAAACTCGCGCGTCTTTCACGCGGTTGCTCTCCGGTTTGTCTTCTCGGTCGCGCGTTTCTAACTTCCCTGCGCAGAGTGATATAAAGTTTCGGTGTCGTTACGTCTTGCGAATCGATCGATTAATTTCAATCAATCGATTCGTCATTCGAGCTTTAGATTATGACAATTTCTTTCTTTTCTTATCAAATATTCAAAGTTTTTCGAATTCGAAATTTGGGATTATGGCGAGATTTAGCTAGGAGTTAGGGCGATTATCGTAGTCACACTATCAGCAGCTGCGATGCGTACAGCACCGTCTCTCGTTCCTAACCAACGTATTCGTATAATCATATATAAATGTGTATATATATATATATATATATATATATATATATATATATATATATATATATTTATATGTATATATATATATAGGCGTATACGTACGTTTCGCGTGCGTGGTAGGATGTGGCTTATTGGAGCAAATCTGGGTTATATTATTCACGACTCTATAGGAAGTCCGTACGATACGAGTAGGTTGTCTCTGTCTTCCTCTCTCGCTTTCTGTACGCGTGCACCGGTCGCTCTTTGCAGATGCAGATGCAATTGTATGCGGCCTGCCAGTAGAATAAGCACCGGTACAAGTAGAATTAGTAACTCGCTCTCGTATACTATATAGACTCGTACTCCTGTCTCTCTCTCTCTCTCTCTCTCTCTCTCTCTCTCTCTCTCTCTCTCTCTCTCTCTCTCTCTCTCTCTCTCTCTCTCTCTCTCTCTCTCTCTCTTGCCTCCTCCAAACATTTCATACGAGATTATACATGGAAAAGAGTCGCTCGACCGCCAATTGAATCATCCCGGCGCGGAAACGCATTATCCGGCTCCAGAATTTCTACGTAACTATTTTCATTGCTTTTTTTTGTTTCTTCTTTCCTAATCGCGCCAAGGACGAACGAAAATCAGGAAGAATTTGGCGACGAATGAAAAAATTAATTTATATCAATTATTGATGGGGGGATAAATATTCGCGATCGATGACATTGAAAAGTTAAATTAGCCGGGGACGTTTGATAAATAGAATTAATTTTCGAACGAATGGTCGACACCTGCCGACTCGTCGTAGACGTGTGTGTGTGTGTGTGAGCGTAGGGTTCCGTGATATCGTATTATTATATTTTATTGTCGTACTCGCATATCTATATTTGACAAAATGTATAAATGTAGATATGTATTTATGGATGCGGCAAATCATTATAATTGTCCGAGAGAAACGACAAATTTATCGCTTCCAAGCACCGAAACGTCCGCCACGTGTAATTAGTGTCGCGCGTATTATTCTCGTGATTAATTGTATTTCTTCGCGATTCGAAAATTTCGTCCAGCGTTATTATGATTATTATGATAATAACCCCGTCCCCGTGGCACCTCGTAGCTCAATACGCACGATTTGTGAACGATCGTCGAATTTCTTGGTCGATACAGGAAAATTTGGCGGTACGTTTAAATCTCGGGAATGTCCTTTATTCTTACGGGCAGAATGGAATTTTCGTTAATGTTATTTTGTTCGTTTATTGACTTATTCATCGGGAACAATAGCCGGGAATATCGCGAGAGCGCGAGATCGAGCCGCGATTAAATAATCGCGGGTACGTATCGCAACCGGTTTTGGGTGCCCTGCGACGTGTGCGCGCGGCAGTTAATGAATCAGCCGGCAATTATTAAATTGGCCAACCGAGCGTCAAACGTATGCTCTCCTATCCTGGCCGGGCGGCGTACATAACGCCGTTTCGAACGGCTGGAAATGAATTAACAAATAAACACTGGGATATCGGTCGGCGACGTCGCGTTTTAGCTCCCGTGGTATATTCTCCATAGGTGTTATACTGTGTCGCGTATTGCGGTGTCGATACCAACGGGGCGACGGGACGAGGGGGTGGAGCGAAGCTCGAGGGGAAGGGGAGCAACGGATGAAAATGCAACAACGCGACGTCGCATGGACCGCCGCTTCGACACTTCTCTCTCTCTCTCTCTCTCTTCCCCACTATCCGCTCGAACATCGCTCGACCAGCCTGCATTTTTTCCACCATGCCCTTCCCCCAAAAAACTGTCCCCCTCGATAAATTTCTAACAATTGGATCGAACCAAATTTTACCCATATAGTTTATCGTCGAACCCGGATATTGGTAACTCTATTTTTTTCTTCTCTCCCACGAATTGTGAGAATGTTGGTACATAAAATTCATATTTTCTCGCTTGCGGAGCAAAAAACAGTAAGGCATTTAATTAACCTCGAATATATCGTTGATCGTAAACATTAGTTACGAAAAAATTGCGGAATCAAAAATCGTGGCTCCATTTTTTTCTTCCCTCTTTGTTTTTTTATTTTTCCGATTCTCACATCTCTCTCTCACTCACGGGCTACGAAATGGTAGCACAAAGAAGGCGCCATGTTTCGCTCATCTCCCTCTCTCTCTCTCTCTCTCTCTCTCTCTCTCTCTCTCTCTCTCTCTCTCTCTCTCTCTCTCTCTCTCTCTCTCTCTCTCTCTCTCTCTCTCTCTCTCTCTCTCTCTCTCTCTCTCCAACTTTCGCGTTCTATCGCTTCCTTTCTCAATTTACTTTTTGTTTTTTTTTCTTCCAACGCAAACGCGCGTCCGTGCAAACAACGGGGACGTTCGGGAACAAGCGATCCTACACAAGCATAAACATATATACATATATATATATATATATTGTAACACACGCCAAGACTATAGAGGGAAGAAACTGGCAAACACGTACGTATGGAAGGCGCGTTCATTATGATTCGTGTATTTATATAAGGTCTAAAAATATGCCGCTATGCTGGCGGGCCCCACCCGGTATTTCATCTGAGAATAATATTTTAATGCATATATATATATACACATATATATATATATATTTATATTTATATATATATACATATATCATTCTATCTTTCGTTTCCCCTCTCGGTTTTTTTTTATTCTTCCTCGTTTTCTCGCTTCTTCCTTTTCTTTTTTTTTTCCTTTTTGTTTTTCTTTCGTTTCTCTCGGGCACACACGGGCTCGTCGGGGCTCTCTCGCACCTTGAAACCTCGGCCTTCGTGCGTCGTCGAACCAACGCGCCAGACGGAGACGGCCTGATATGTCCCTTCCAACACGCGCAATCGCGTTGTCCTTCCGTCTTTCTTTTTTCTCGTTCGTTCTTTTATATTTTCGTCTCTCGCTATCTCACGGCAAGCCTGTATGGCGCCTTTGTGTCAGCCGCGGGTTTTTGATGTTTTCGTCGCAGTAGCGCGGTAGCACGATGCCGAAGGGTAGCAAGGGATGACTCGTAACCATGTATATACATATATATATATATATATATATATATATAGATATATTTACATCGTTTGTTTAGCAAAAAAATTGTTCGAGAGTCGAGATATCCTGGGCCCTCTACTTTTCATTTTTTTCCCTCTCTCTCTTCCTCTCCCACACACATACTCGTGGATTTACATAAACGCGATTTTTTTCTATGCAGCCTCGACGTACATATTTCGTCCAAAAAAAAAGTAAGATGGCGCGCCGATCGAGCAAAAATCACTCTTAAATATTTTCGCCAACAAAATCAACGCGAATTTTTATTCAATAAAAAGTTTTGCGCGCGGATATCTGACACCGGATGAAAAATACAGCGACGAAGAGAGAGAATGGGGGGGAGGGGTCGTAATATATCGCCAGGTTCGCGTATTAACGCGCAGGCTTTTAATAAATCTTATTCCCCGTATGAAATACGATAATAACAATAACAATAATTTATAACATAAACTATAAAACGAGAATTGCCAGCGGCGTGAATTTTCGCATGTGAGCTAGTGTGTGCGCGCGCGCGCGGGGTACCAGGACGGCGTTACACTCGCATATACTTGTCCCGGTTGCATACGGCCTATAGTACAACAGTATGAGGAAAAGGCTCTTGGTAAAGTGCTACGCGAGTTCCGCGACAACTATACGCGCCAATGTTTTATGCGAGCTGCCACGTTGGGCCACGAGGCTGGGGGACACACTGCGAGGGGAGGAGGTAGGGGCTGCTGCATTCAGTATGTGTTTCGTGTTCGATGTATAAAACGCTTGGATATACAAAAGTCAACCATGCCATATATATATACGGCATATTATTCATATATATATATATATATGTGGATAATATGTAGCTTAATACATATTATATAGCTCGAGTACGAGCATGTATATATTATATGACTATAATATAACTGCTTATGCCTACGCGCCAGAGACTTAGCCGCCGGCCGACTTCGTTCAAACGTCTTTAAATAAACTTTTATTTATACGACCGGGAAAGAGAAAGAGCGAGAGAGAGTGAGAGAGAAAGAGGCTCGAGTCTGCGAGAGATGGATATGGTCGCTCTCGACGAGCTCGGCAGATGCTTGATGGATACGGATTGCTTCTCTATATTATATATACATTGATATATGTATGTATACGTATATAGAGTCTATAGATTCGTTTCTCTCCGTCTTACCAATCGAATATTTGACTTGGCGCCGCGCGGGGTATCGCGAGAGAGAAAAAGAGAGAGAGAGAGAGATGGGATGTATAACTATACGAGAAAGAGGCGCGGATGTACGAATACGAGGAAGATTTATTATCGTTCTCGAATCGAGGAAACTAAAAAGAAACGTATGGTACAGCACGAAAATGAAGAATCGGGGGTTTGAGCGATGCACGAACGCTCGAATATGTAATTAAATTTTTATCATTAATAATAAAGAGATTTTTTCTTTTTTTTTCTTTTCTTCTTCTTCGTCTTTTTTTTTCATTTCGATATTCGAGTTGTTAGACAAAATTAATTCCGCAAAGTGCGATGTTTGAATGGGAGATGAAAAAAATAAACAAAGAGGAATTGAAATAGCCGTTAACTCCGGGAGTAGGGAGTTATAACGCGAGAAAAGTGACGCGACGTCGTCGTCGTCTCCGCCGCCATTGTATGTGCCACATTGCAGAATAAATAACGTGAAAGGTAAAGAATGCCGCGGGAGAGATATTATAACTATACAACAACGACGACGATGTCGTCGTCGTCGTCGTCGTCGTCGTCGTCGTCGTCGTCGTCGTGGTCGTCGTAGTCGACGACGAGGAACGAAGTGAGCCGGGCGGCTTCGGTGGTGGAAGTAGGCCACCATTACAATATTTTATTACAAGGCACTAACGTACAATCTAACGTGCTCGTATGCATTCGTAATGAACGTATATGAATCGTGTCGAATACCTCCCTCCTCCACCCTTTTTTCTCTTACTGCTTTTTCTCCTCGTCGCGCTCTCGCTCTCTCTCTCTCTCTCTCTCTCACTCTTTCTCGACGCCCTCTTCCGTCTTTCTCACCGTAGGTACTTTCTTCTACAATTTTAACATCTTTTTCTCACCCCATATTTTACAACTATTCGGATCTTATCGAGTTTCAACACGATCCTTTTTTTCCCCCATTTTCACTCCTTTTGCTCGCAATTTTATTCACCCAATAATCCGTATATTCATCGCAGGAATTGCAGCTGCATTTTTTCACCGCTTAGAAAAGATAAAAACGTATGTACCTACGCATTAAAGTGAAATCAAGAAGATGCGGACAAACGGCTTATTAATCAGATTTAATAAATAAATTTTCAAATAATAAAATTTCGATTCTTCTTTACCAGCTTCGCGGCTCCTTCTCTCTATCTCTCTCTCTCTCTTGATAACATCGCGATAAGGATTCGAATGCAATTAAATCGTCTTATCAGTTCCGTCTCGTTCCTACGCGGATATAACTGCAGATATATACCCCAACTTGTTCGTAAAGAGAGAGAGAGAGACAGAGAGAACAAAAAGATGAAAAAAAACTTCGTCGACAGGTACAATCGACGATGATAAAAAAAAAACGCACCTACAGTGAGATCATAATTCATGATAAATTCCATTCGTTGTAACACTTGTGCATATTTATATTTCACGATCGATACACACGAGACATGTGTTTTTTTTCTTCTTCTCCCTCTTTTCATTTTTTACTTTTTTTTTTTTATTATTGCAACTATCAAGTCTGCTCATGGGTATTAAATATATATTTTGTCGACAGTGAGTACATTCCATAAATCTTATGTACGTATGCTTTTATGTATAAGCTCGACGGTTCTTTTTTTGCTCGCATTTTCATGTAGATACATGTAAATATAAATAGATATATGTGTATATACGTATTATATGAAAATATATTTACATACGCGTTACTTTCGTACATGTACGCCTGCCTGTGATTCCCCTCCCCTCCCCTCGTCTTCTCTCTATCGCTCTCTCGCCTCTTTCCCCTTTTTTCGTGAACTCATTCTCTTTCTCTCTCTCTGCATAGCGGATATATTTTATTTGTATATCATTATGGTGTTCTCTTTCTTTTTCTCTCTCTCTCTCCCTCTCCCTTTCTCTTTCTTTCTCTGCCTTTCTCTATCTATCCATCTCGCCCCCACCGCGTTGTCCGTTTTCCCTCGTCGCCCGAGCATATCGCCCGACTCGCATCGCTCAACGCTCTCTATATTTATTTTATTTTATTATATTACCCCGTCCACCGTTCGACTTCCCCTCGTTCGAGTTTTGCCCCTCGACTGTCTTCACGTTGGTCCCTCACACACACACGCACACACTCCCACGTTGTATATCAGTCCGACTGAATGATGCATCGCGAGAGTATTCTTCAAGAAATTTTTCTCGTATATTACAATATATATTTTTATATACGATAAAATTGTCTGCTGGAACGCTTTGTCTGCCGCGATGGCGAATTCGTCAAAGAAAACAAAAAGGAAATAATACGAAGATACCAATTTATCGGTAGACTATTTTTTTTGTACGTTTCGTGTTTTTTCTTTCCTCTCGTTTTTATCGCAATTTCGCGTTTTTTCGTAAAAATTTGATCGTTCGCAATGTTTGAGAAAAATAATGAATTTTTTTTGGATAATATTTTCTTTCGTTTCTTTTTTTTTTCGTTTTCCTACGTTCTTCTTCGTCTTCCACCTTGTTCCTCCTCCACCGAAGCCGGCGCGCGCGATCCTTCACGCTTGCGAATATACGTGACACGTTTCTTCTCCCCTCGTATCTTCGTGCGGCTTTTTATTTTCTTTTTTCTTTCCATCTCTCCTCCGCTTTCTTTATTCTCGCTCTATCCGTCCTTCGTCTCTCGAGCGGACTGTGAGAAGTGGAGGACGTCGGTTCTTCTTGTCGTATACTTATTACAATACTCCATGTACTATATAATATATTGTTGTTATGTTGTATACATATATACACACATGCATATGTATACTCGGGAATGAAACTAAAACTTCTCAAGTTTCATCTCGACGAAGCAGGCCAACGGAAAGAACGGAAATAAAGAAATACATTTATATATAGATGATTCTTGTCTTTTAATCATTTAATTTCTATAAATTTTATCAAATTTGTTCCAATCCATTTCCTCCCCTGTAAATAAAATTCAATTGGTATCGATTGAAAATTAGGACCTGATGAAAAAATGTCAAGACAGCGGGAGGGAAAGAAACGTTAGGACAAGTCGAACGTTAATATATGGCTACCGTGAATTCGATTTCCCAAGAGTCTCGTTTAATTTCGATGACTCGACGATATTTTCATCATTTATAGCCTCCCTGTATCCGTCCCTCTCAATTTTCTCCCCTCTCTCGATGGGTCTCGTTTCGTCGTCCCCGTAACGACTCGTAACTAACCGCAGAAATATAAAATAATACAGCTAATCCCCGACAATCAGCCACCAAGCTCGACAATGCTGAATCATTCTTCCACTCGAGATTCCTAAAATTATATTGTCGAACGATTCGAGATAACAAAAAACAAGAATGAAACAAACGTCTAAACATAGAAATTTATAATTCAAAAAAGTCAGTAAAATAAGAAAAAAAAAAAATATAAAAAAATGCTCTCTTCGCTTGGACGAAAAAAAAAATAAAATAAAATAAAACATGTTAATAATTTGAATGTTTAATTCAAAATAGCTATACGGCATAGAGTCATGGTTATATTATACTCGGTACGAAGAGGCGCGCATGCTTATTACGTGCACGCGCGTTAGCGGACATCGAAGCGCATAAAGTGACAGAGTGGTAAAAAGAGAGGAAAAAGAAGGGAGAGAGAGAGAGACGAATGTGTGGGACACGGTGCGTTATGAGAAATCCCCGAGTGCGTTAGGCATTAAGGTCTGTTCGTTCGCTCTCCGTGTATATATCCTCGTATAAATACATACGTATATGTATATATATATATATAGGGGTATAAAAAAATTTTCGTATATATATATATATATATATATATATATGATACGTACGTATACGCGTTTAGTCGGACCGACTAGCCTCTGGTTCACGTTCGGTTCGCGGCGCGGGCTAGTCTGCTCGCGGCAGCGTTGCCCGAGAGAGGAGGCCCCCGACGTATTTGTGAGGCCAATGCACCCTGGAATGCAACGCTGCAGCACCAGCAGCCACAGAGCCGCAATACGATGTAATATTATATTTTATCGCTTTATTTATTCTACCCTCCCTTACACACCCGTTTCTCTCTTTCTCTCTCTGTCTCTTGGCGTTTTTTTTTCTCTTTTTGCCCCTCCGTCGTCTCTTTCTTTCTTTCCATCTCTCTCAGTCCCCACTATCAATGCCGAAGCACGCGTTCATATATCCAGCGCCACTTTCGCCGTCTTCCTCTTCCTCTCTTTCGCGTTTACATTCGTCCTGCGTCTCATTCGACCGACTCTTACTTTCCATTTCCCTTCCACTTCTTCTTCTTCTTCTTCTTCTTCTTGATCTTTTTCTTCTTATTCGACTTCTTCTTTTTCGCTTTGGACATTTCTCATCGAGGGCCGCCCACGTTGGCTATAGAATTCATTAATTTCAAGAAAAAAAAAATAAAATAAAGAATGAAAGAAAAGAAGTTATCTATATATTATTTTATCTCGCACATATTTTGTATTTATTTTGAATTGTTTGTTTATAAGAGGGCGAAGAAAAAACGGGTTTGACAACGACAAGGAATTCCTTTCTTCTTTTTTCTTTCTTTTCCCCCCCAACGTGATTTTTAGTATTTTTGTATCGAGGTATAGGAATAAGTCGGAGGAAGCATCGACATTTTTAACATTTCGTTTGACTCCCAGTTAAATAATTCAACTCGATAGAACAAGGGTACTTGGAAGCGCCTTCTGTTAGTTAGTCTATATCGTCAGTCACATATTGTATACGTACGTATATCAATTGTATGTATCGGTATATTCGTAGTCGTCTTGTTATTGAACGGTGAGCGAGCGATAACGTTGTCGATATTTTTATAGTTCCCTCACGGGGTTACAATAATAATATCGTACGCATTATATAAACATATACGTGTAGTATATACGACGGGCCGTACCACGCTACGACACATACGTGCCGCACACGCCTCTACGGGCTATAACGCTTATGATACACAAGTTCGTAGACATATTTGCAATATCACTCACGTACACGTTAAATAAAGCAAAAAGTGCATATACCTTTATGCATTAATGCAGACTTATGTATATCTATATATACGGATGGGCATAGCATAATCATTGCGTGATTGAATAATAAATCCAGTCACGAGATAAAAGCCAACTTTTAACGCGACCACACGCTACGTGACGGCAACGCACACGCATAAAATATCTAGTGGCATTTTCTTTTTTTCTTTTTCACTCTCTCTCTCTCTTTCTCTTCTCTTTTTTTATTATCGTTACCTTCACAATCGTCGTATACCACCGGTATACCTGTCCACGTTCGCTTCTGTATTTTGCGTCGCTAAATATTGTAATATATTGTTGCTTTTTTTTCCTTTGTTTTTTCAACACTTTGAATCGCCGATAAAAGAAAAATAAAATACAACATTTCATCGAATTAAACACGATATTTCGCGCCGTTTCATTAAAATTCAAGATACGAAATCATTAACTCGGGCCCGGGGAGAGTGTATAGATATATAGGTTTTATTATTACTAGCTATTTTACGGCTGCTTTTTGCCGAGACAAAACATCGACGGTGCGCTGCCTGGCAGCGATGCTCATTTTTTTTTATTATTCGTTTTTGCCATCGAGAGCTTCGAGTGTGTCTCTCATTTTTTTCCTCTCCCACTTCTCTTTATTCCCCTCGTGCTTCGCGAGAGGAGGAACTCGCGAGTGTATACTGCTCGATTCGTACGTTCTCCGCTTCCAACTCTCTCTTTCCACCCCTTCCTTTCACCCTCCCGCAGCCACCCTCCGATCCTCCGAACATAATATCGATACATACACAATAAATGCATATAAATTTTTTATACGCACGTACACATTCGAAAAAACAATTTCCTCATCTCTTTATTCGCCCTCCCTCGTCGTTGCTCGCGAAACCTATACACGCCAACACGTGAACGTAAACCGTCAACTTTCGCCTTTATTATTATTTCCATCGTTATACTCTTTCATTTTCAATTTATAATCAATATTAATAATTCGAAATTGCAATTTTGCCTCCCCTCCCCCCTGCCTCTCTACCCTCCCACGCGATCTCTCGCTGTCGAGCCAACAAAATAAGCTCTTTTTTTTAAATTATTTATTTTTTAATTTTACTCCCTCGTCCGGACGTATTTATTTGTTTTTTGTTGTTTTTTTTTCTTTCGTTTTTCACGTTCCCCCTCCCTTCCCTTGCCCCCCCTCCCGCCCTCTTTTTATATCTCTTTTTAATTTTCTCTACCACGCGTGCATGTTCTCGAGATAGACACAGGGGAGGCAGGGCGAGAGCGCTAAAAAGCCGGGCCTGAATAAATAAACATTTTTTAATTGCAGGCAGCGCGCTAGCGTCCAGTCCGGCAGCTGGGTAAAAACAATAATTATTGGCTCTCGGTACAAGCTTCCCTTCACTGTACTCTATCTGTATATATATATATATCGACACAGACGCACAAACGAATATCACGAACGTGTATACATATATATTCGAGGCATACTTCTATTTCCGTAACTTTTACTATTGCGATATATTATTGCAATATAATTCATATACTTCGTATATATTGCAATATTATTGCTTCGAAAAAGATATATATAATCATATATGTATATAATATCGAACGAATAGTACGAAACATACGCGTTCTTTAGCGTCGTATCGCTGAACAAAACTGATGTTTAACACACGTTTCTCTGGTATTTCGGTATACACACAGGACTCTTAGTAAAATATTATCCAGTTCTCTTCTTCCATATATATATATATGTGTGTGTGTGTGTCTATAAGACAGGGATATACAGGCAAGTTCTACCACAACACACGTCCGTAGAGCATCTTAATAAAAGAAATGGAAAATACACGAAGCAAAAGCGTGCCCGAGAGTCTCTTCTCCTTTACTCGTATTCTTTTTACGTGTATATACCAGTCTTTGGTAATATGAAAAATGCATAAGGAGCCCCAACTTTATATATATGTATACATATGTGTAGGGTGCAACAGCGCCCGCGCGCTATTATGAGATACAACAAGAGATAAGTGAACACCGAGATAAGATATAGGTAGGTGAATGCGCCGCGTCGCGGAGTTGTAACACGCGCGACGACTAACCGCATCACAATCCTCCTCCCAGCTGTGCGATAGCGATAATATACAAACGTAGAAAGAAAGTTATCAACGTGTGTGTAAAACGCTCCCGTATACATTGTTATCCGGGACTCGTGCGAAGCGCGATACAATTAAAGCGTTGATCATTATTTGCATGTATTTCCCAGTTTTCTCTCTCTCTCTCTCGCTCTTTTTCATCGTATCGCAAAAAAATTGCATACGCAATGTTTTTTTTTTGCTGTAACGATGAAAAGCGGAAAAATTTATTTAACCAGATGGAAAAAGAGGAAATTGGAAACTGGCGCGGGATTTACGATTTTAAATATTACGGTCGTTTCGAAACGGAGTGAGAGGGTGGAAGGGAGTGGGATAGGGACGTTGGGGGTTGGGGGAGTATATGCAACGGGGAAAGTATAATAATCGTTTCAGAAATCGCAATTTCTGTGTCCTATAAAATATAATGTAGCCCGGAAGATTTACATGTTATTGTATATTTCCATAGGACGATTTCTATGCGGAATGACAATATTAATATCGATTTCGCATTCGAGCGGGGAATCAAGATGGTCGGAAAAATGCATTTGGAATAATAAAAAGTGTACGAGACGTAAAAAATAAAAAAGAAAAAGAAAAGAATCGAACCCGATCGCGCTTCTTTGTTTCACATTCGTTTTCGTATTACGAAGCGGAAATATTTCCTCGCCTCCCACCCACTTCTTTTGTCAAATGCACATTTGGTACTTTGGGATACGATCATTTTATCGAACTCGATGCCGAGAGAGGGCGAGCAAATAAAATCAAGATAAAATCAAAGTATCGCCAAGCGGGGAGGGTAGGTGGCGAGTCTCGGGTTTACGATTAAGCACGAGAAAGCACTCTTGGCCTCGCATGCTCCCGCGCTCACTTCGAAACGCGCGCATAGGCAAGGCACAAGGCTCTGCGATACTTTTGTTCGGAGAAAGGCAATCCTTGCCTTCTATAAAATATAATGCCAGCGCGAGTGGTTATACGACGTCGTTTTTTTCGCCCTACAACCTTTTTCATCCCTCCCTCTTTCGGGTTCATAGACCATCCCTGAATTTTCCACCCTCATTCGATCTCGAGGCCGATGTACACGCGGGCTGTTCTCAACGCGTTTCTAAATTATGCAAAGTACCGACGTTTCCTTCTTTTTTTATTCCCCCTTTCCAGTCATTTCGCGAAATAGAAAAATAAAAATCAAAAGAAAAATTAAAACAAGGTTCTCAACGTTGCTTTTTCAAAACCAGCGTTAATAATATTTGTAAAATCGTGCACTCGTTTGATTAATATCAGAGTTCAAGACCATTCCCAAGACGCGATATAAACAGTGGGAAAACAAAATACGTATAAAGAGAAACGGTGGAGTGGCGTGGGTCAGGGGGAGGAACGAGGGACAAAGTTTCGGCGGGAGAGGAGGGAATAGGTGTTGTACAGCGACCACGGCTTTCCCCGTGGCTTTTTACTCCGGCGCGCGAGTTCGCCCAGGACTGATGTCGACCGCCAACGGTGCAGAAACATATTTCTTTATTATTACTTCGTTCGAGCTTATTTTTCTTCGCTACTGTCGGCGGGCTGTTGGATTCCAGTTATATATAAATATATATATATATATAGCGAGACAACCCTTCCTCGTTCTCCTTTTTCCTCCATCTTTCTTTCCCCGATTCCCTCCTCCCGACCTTTTCTACCCCGCCGCTACCACGACAACCGCATTTCCACGTAGATAACCGGAGCAACCCCCGCAGGGGTATAGAAATTTATATGTTTCAAGTCGTTACGCTTTTTATGCACTTTGCGATATGCCTCGAGCAATGTTATTTCAGGAAATATTTCCTACGTACGTGCATGTGTGTATGTGTGTGTTTGCGCACGCGCACCCACGTGTTCTTCATACGCGTCGATGTGCGATGTCGTAAACGCGGAATTAAGAAAAGTCGTATAAAAACGAAAGGAGAATTGGCGAAAAGAAGCAACAAAAAAACCGTATTACTCCCCGTGACTAATTAAAAATGAGACGGAGATGATAAAAAAAAAAAACGTCACGCGCGTATTGACTCAAAGAGACATTTGTTTCTCGCGCGATATACTTGTATTAATATTTATAATCGTAAACCCTGTCGAACGACGAGTTCTGTCGATCGTTGTGGAATTTTCCTTCGTGTGTTTCGTCTTAAACGAATGAATTTCATGAAAATATTGTTTTATCGTTCGATTATGAAAGTCTCGATCGAATACAATTTCGATCCTTGTTGAATTATTCAAATCGACCGACTTCAAAAAATTGATCGCATTATTGTCGATTTCGAGATTAACGTACGAATTTTTTTTGACGAGAATGACGAAACGTGTATTATTTAGTTTCGTATATTTCTGCGTCGGACTGTACTGGCGTCAGTCTGCCGTTGTGGCTGCTATTATTTGTATATTATAATTTAGATACAATTATATTGCCGTCCTCGTCTTTCTCTCGTATACGTAGGCGTGTTGGTGGTAGGGGAGCGCGCTGTGAGGTGGAGGGGGGGGGGGGGGGGGGGGGGATACTGCTAGCTGCACAGCCTCGGACTCTCCCACCACTTTTTTTCTCCCACTTTTTCGACGTCATCCCCCTTCTTTCTCCCTGTCTCGTTCGCAAACGACGAGTAGTCGGACGAAACGAGACGCAAGAATTCTACACAACGTTATAGAACGAGATTATACAAAATGATAGAGAATGACGATGAAAGCGGTTAACATGTTGAGATAATGCGATACCGAGACAAACAGAAATGAAACAAAAAAAGAAAAAAAAACATAAAAATGTTCGTTCTCGAGAGCGTTTATCTTCCTTTCGGAAACACAATTTTTCATCTTTGACATCTTTTCCATCGTCTTTATCCGCACCTTTGTAAACACGAGACTCGTATTCGTCCGCTCAAAGTGCGAAATACGGTTTTTAATTTATTTCTCTTTCCTTCGCCTTCTTTTTGCTTTTCTCTCTGTTTCCCTCTCTCTCTCTCTGTCTCTGTCGCACGCACTCCTCTTTCATCCACATTTTTGTTCCTCGGTCCTTCGTTTCGAGTCGTTCATTTTTGTTTCGGAATGAATTGCAACGATGTCGAGAGAGAGTCGCGGGGTGCGGTCGAGACCGGGGAGAAAAAAAAGAGCGCGAAAGGACGAAAGGAAACGCGCCTAACCGCGAGGGTGTTTAGCGCGGGGGCAAGCAAGAAAGAGAGAGAGAGGAAACTCGGGAAAATGGGCAAAAAAAAAAGAAAGGATAGACCGGGTACGAGAAGAGAGAAACCACCGGTTAACTTGCGCACTCTCCCGGTGAGTCAGTGCAAAGGTGGGATTATAAAAAAAGGAAAAAGAAAATTAAAAGAAACACACAGAAACGAATAGAGGTCTGCTCGCGTTTTATAATTTCTATAATTTAAAGTCCGCGGCAGCTGGCGGCGGCTCGTAATTACTTTAACCAGAAGACTCGAGCTGCTTTGGCTTCTCATGCTATAAAACTTACCCTACATAGATTTATATACATATACATACATATAATGTATAATGTTCTTTCCTCGGCGTTTTCACCATTCTCTCTCTCCTCTCGCTCGCTCATCTTTCTCTCTTTGTTTACCTTTGAATTTGCCACTCGCTACGACTCGTATCAATGTCCCACTCACACACGAGATACGAAAAGTTTATTCGTTTAACTCGTAAAACCATAGAAATTCGTGAAAGACAAAGAATCGAGTCGAAACAATGGAAAGATAAAAATTTTCCTTCGATCAATCATTTCTCAGCTTTGAGATTTCTTTGTTTATAAAAAAAAAAAATCAGCGATTCGAGTTTTAATGTTCCATACAGTTATCGTTGCTTTCTCCATTTTTCGCGAATTTTCCTTCGTTTCACTAGGTAAATACGACACGTAGAACGGAATAAAAAATGCTGCGAATGTATACGTATAATCCTGCGCATTGTACAAACATTCTATAGCGAATACCGGAAAGCCAAAGTTCTTTTTCTCTCCAATAGGAAAGTGCTAGGATGTGGGTGTTAGTCTCTAGTTTCGCCTCGAGTCCGTCTCGCGTTGTTCTTGGTCTTAACCACCACCACCCTCCTCTCGCTCGCTCTGCCACTGCTGAGAAAAAGAGTCGTCTGTCGTAAATGAGAACAGCGGTTTTATTGTTCCGACGTCGGACAATGCCCGGGAATATTATTTAAAAAAAAAACGAAAGAAAAAGAAAATTATTAAAAAAAGAAATAATAAAAAGAACTTTCCGACGGAATATATTAATGTTAACTCGTTGCTTTACCGTTAGGCAAACTTTTCGGTCTCGGCAACTCACTCGACTGTCGTTCCCCTCTCGCTTTCTCTCTCCCTCTCTCTCTCTCTCTATCTCTCATTCTCGCTCGCTCACAGAGAACTTTGTGCGCGCACTTTTTTTCCACCTTTCTTCATTTGTTCTCTCTCCTTCTCTCACTTCGCTTTTTATCCATCCGTTCTACTCGAGTTTCCGCACCCACTTTGCCAAGTCCACCGGAACTTCCTCCCTTTACGCCTGTCCCTGTCTCCTACGCGAATATCTTTACAGACCACATCCGCACCCTCAATCTCTTCTCCGTTAAATGCCACGATCTTTGTTTTTTTTCGTCTTTTCTGGTAGCTTCTATTTTCGTTTATGTTTTTTTATCATTTTATTATTTTCTCGGTCTTTGGCAAAAATCGTTTCGATTCAGAATTTATTTCTTTATCCGTTGATGCAAAAACGTCGCGCATGACGGGACTTAATTTATGATTACGAAATTCTCCGACTGTTAATTACGACAAATTTCATGGAATAAAATGGGAAATAAAGGGGATTATTTTCCACCCTGACGTCTTTTTTTTCAGAATACTCTCTCGACCTTTCCCACCGATTATTTTGTTATTTTTTCGGGGATGAAAATAAATACGCGTCAACGACAGCTCGGGCGAAAATACGGATGGAGATGGTGGCGTTTATGTATCGGGGTCACTTCGCGCGCTTTCGAGAAACGGGCCAAAGCGAGTAAAAGACCGAAATGATAAAGAAAAATATTATACGGTATTTTTATATATATATATAAAGATATACCTATTAAAAGGCGAGAAAAAGTATGCGCGCATGTACGTGTACTCAGATCGGGGGTAGAGGTGCGCGGTTGCGATTTGCACAGAACGATAAACTTTAATATATTCCAAAATATTAAAATATATTCTCACTGCGGTTATACGACGAAGATATTTTAACGAGCGGGAGCAGGGGGGGTCTGTCTCTCTCTCTCTCTCCCCATCGCCATCCCCCTCTCTTGATTCGCCTTTTTCTCCCCTTTATTTAAACTAAAATTCTCGTTCGTTTTTTTTTCTTCCTCTCTCGCTCTCCTCGCTATTTTTCGTTCACGGTTCAACGTGCCGAATTTTTTTCCCCTCTCTAATTCAGCCAACTCGGGACACATTATTACGTCAGCGATGGAAAGAAAGAAATGATGAAGAAATGAAAGAAAAACGGAGTTGGAGGTGGGTGGGGCGAGGACGTATACGTCGAGAATAATAGTCGGATGGATTAAATTCACACTGACGCGTTTGTAACATCGTTCTTGCTCTCTGTCTCTCGTGGCAGAAAATACAAACAAGGGGAGGGGTAGACACGATCGATTGATAAACGACAAGGTTACCAGCGATTAAACTATTTAATCAATTATGTGGCATCTGGCGCGTAGGTGAAGCACACATGCTCAGTGTACATACAATTTTACGTGCTCGTTCGAGTCCGTCTGTGAGTCGTCTCTGCTCGACGACATCGACGAGTTGACGCGGCACGCGAATATGTGTTTATACTTGTATGGAAGAAAAACGAAGAAAGAAAAAAAATATTCATTTGCTTGTGTGAGTGAGAGAGGAGGCGGTGTTCCAGATAGCGTAGGAGAGAAACGTATACCGCGTGACGAGAATTACAATGATAAATTGTTTCGTTACGAAGAAGAATAAGAAGAAGAAAGGAAAGAAGGAAATAAATAAAAATTCAAGCAATCTCGTAAAGTATATTAGCCAGGGATATTTTATAAATGATCTTTCGTAAATTATAAAGTAAAATTGAGGTAAAAGGCGCTGTCTGGTCGATTTGAAAATCGAGGATTTTTCGCACGATTAGTCGCGAGGGCAGGCACGAAAATACCGGAAAGCCAGCGATATATACTCCTCGAATATGTGTGTATGAGACAATAAAACAATAATTCTATAATTTATTCGGCAGTGAGAGAGTGCGGGGGTGGGGGTGGGGTGCGAGGTGTATCGGGTGCACAGTTGGCGTTAATATATCATCGGGCGCATCTGCCTATCGAAAAACGAACGAACGAATGAACGAGATGCGTTTCAATATGTTACTATACTATATATAATATATACGCATATATATATATATACACACGTATACATTATACATATGTACATACTGTTATAGAAACGAGCCCGAACCGCCCGATTTCTCTACATATAAATATTCGTGGGGAAACTGCTGTTGCACTGGCCACGAGCAACCCTCACCGCACTTCCCTCCCCAACTCACCCCTCTGTTCGCATATGCAGCACGCGTTAACGCCGGCAGATATAAACACCGCGACTCCCCTCTCCACCTACGATCCATGCGTTTATACGTATTCCCGTGGACACTTCCCCGGTGTCATATGCATTTATACGTGCATTCCGAAAAAATCTTCGAACGTCAACGTTTTTTTAAACAAATTCGATTTTATGATTTGGTTGACATTTGAAGAATGTTTGGCAATTGTGGTGTGGATAATTTCGGTTTGTGTTTGGGTTGGGTTCGGTGTTATGCTGTTGAATTTTAGTACACCGTGCCATTAACACCGATATTGCGATGCAGGTGTATACACGAGTATGTATGCCATAGATGACTGGGAACTACCCTCTCCCTTCACCCTTCTCCGACCTTTTCCCACCGACTTCAATTGCAACGATAATTTGCAACGAACCGTTCAACTTTGCATTTTCCCTAAAAAACCGATCAGTCCTCTCGATACAGAATGATATCATATCTCATCGATTTCCAGGATAATAAAAGCCAATTTAAACGTTATTACGTATATACCTGTATTTAATTGACAATTGTATTTTACCGCTCGTGCTCGAATTTTATCCTCCCGCCTCGTTTGGTTCTCCCAGCAATAATCGTTTTATACGCGTTTATTCTTTTTATTTATTTTTATGTAATGTAAAATCAAACCGGGCGCCGGGTGCGCCATACAGATTTCTAAAGGGACGAGAAACCCACGCGTCACCAAAAATTTCGTCAGTTGCACTTTTGTTCCTGTTGTTTTACCACTTTTTAAATAAAAAGTTGTCTTTTTAGTTCGTGACAATTCCTTTTTTCCATTCTTTTTTAATATATACACACACATAAATATATATATGTATATAATTTTGTGTATAATTCTCTTATATACATATAAATCACATATACATACGAGCATCGCCGAGCTCCGCAATCGTAATTTCGTATCCGCCATTAGCACGTCCGACGTGGTCTGATGTAAATTTACGACTATCACTTGATTGGGTTCAACGTACCACGGTATTTCATCCTCTTCTTGCAGTCATCGCTTTCATCCTCGCATTGGCCGCGGTGACGAGACGACCAACTCGGAGAGAGTTATTTTCTTCGGGAATGTACACGACCAAAATCCACCCGGACACAATGTAATGAGCGCGTTTACAAAATCCTTTTTTTTTATTCCTCGATTTTTTTTCATTCTCGCATCGGAGCGTTCCTCGCCAATTTTTAATACCAATTAAACGACGCTAATTGTCCTTAACTCTTGGACAAGAAAATAAAATTCTAGTCTCGTTATAATTTCGCACGGTAACTAACGTTAACAAAATTTAATATTAAAAAATTGACATAACCGTATTTTTGTCTCTCGTTCACGACATAAAAATTAATGGATTACTTCGTCAATATCGTCAGATCCGAATCCCACGCGACGGATGAAAAGTGTGTGTGTGAGTAAGAGAGAGAGAGAGAGATAAAAAAAAAATTATACGTATATTAATAGCGCAGACTGGACGCACCTACGACGACTCGGTTGCATATATCCGTATTGATTCGCGTATACGGGGTAAAATATAAAAAAGAAAAACGAAAAAGAAAAAATGGGCATCGGAAATGTCGATATGATGAAGAGTTCGAAGGGTTGCACATCAGCCGTGGCTGGCAACTCTTTTTCACTCCCTGATGTGCCCCTCCCGCTCGTCTCGTCATCGGTTTGCTAATGGACTACGTTCGTAGGAGAAAAAAAAATTGCTTTACGCTCGCTCTCTCCTCACGTCCAGTGTATTATACAACACGCATCTTTTTCGTTCTCGCTCTTCAATCTCGTACATCCCCCGGTCGCTGCATCCCCTTATCGCCGGGTTTCGTAACGATGGGTACTTCGCGCACTTTTATAGTTATTATTTTCTCCTGTCTACTCGCGTAACGCGTTGAATATTTCGTTCGCTCTCGGTCCCTCCGTATCGCAAAAATAGGCGTTCTGCGCTTCGGAGTACGAGAGGATGAAAAATGTTACGATTTTCTTTTACTTCTTGTTGTTCAATAATATTCTCAATTTCTGAGAACGTAAAGAAATTTGATATTGCTCTGTTTTTTTTGTCTTTTCTTTTTTTATCATTTATCTCGCGAAATCGGGTATATCGAGTGTTCGATGGCTGTACGGATAAAAAAGAGAGCGATGATTAAAATTCCATAGGGTCCATTGAGCGTGTGTCTTTGGCCAAGAAAAGCGCAGTCGTCATCATCGTCATCGGACGAGCCCTCGGGCACCGCGAACACAGCCGGTAAAACAACGGCGAGAGAAAGAGAGAACTCGTAAAAAAAACGAAACGAACCGAGACAAAGAGCATAAGAATGGTGGACGAAGAATCCATACGAACGGAGGAGGGCAACAGGGAGAAACAGATATTTCCATTGCACGCACAAATCCATACAGTGTGTGGTATTTCGCAGGGAAAGAAGAGAGAGAAAAAACGTGTCGGTGCGTCAGTGCGTGCACTCTTGGCTACCCCGAACACACGCGCACACGTGTATGCGGTAAAAAGTCTGGTTAGAGAGAAAAAAAAGAGAATGAAAAAAAAGGGAGAGAGAAAAAAGAAACACGTAGAGAGAAAAGGCAGAGGAGTCGAGAGGAAAGAGGGTCGCGTGCCGGGGGGCAACAGCGTGCGAGCAAAAAACCAGGCGCGCGAGTGGAAAAACCGGAAAAATATGTCATCGTTTCATCGACAGTCATCAACAAAGAACACGAGATAGAGAGAGAGAGAGAGAGGGACATAGTAAACGAGGCGAAGAGCTCGCGTCGAATTGCGGAGAAAAAAAAATCATGGCAACGATAGACTCCTATCGAACAGGAACAAACATGGAAGAATCACCGGAGAAGATACACAGAAATGAGGCGGCGAATGGAAAAATAACAGAAAAAAAAGAGAAAATAATAAAACGAAAACGGAAGCATAACGTAAAACCGAGCGAATAGGTAAACGAGATGGTAGTAGCGCTGTTTTCGTTACCTATTTTGGCGACCCAATGCATCGTGGCGCTCTTCGCCGTAGCGTTTCAATTTGTCGACATTAATGGGGAGGGGGTGGGATACTGGTCAGTCTATCGAGAAGAATGTTTTCAACCGGATGAAATTCCGAAAAACGTGTTTACGTTCGTTAACGTCAGACGCAACGAGTTGATATTTATAAATTTTTCAACCCTTAATGAAAAGTTAGGGTTGGGAAAAATTTCTAGGTCGAAATGTATTGTTTTTGTGTTAAATTACGAAAATGTTTTCGCTCGCTGACCATTTTTACCCCATTGGCAGTATGGATGATGGTAAATGTACCCCCGAGCGATCCAGAGCCCCTCTTTAGCTTCTCTTCAGAGTCCTCCTTTCAACCCCCGCCTCGTTCACCATATTCAAGGGACGACTGTGCCGATGCACGTAGCATACGGAGTCATTGTGCATTGCTCATTCCGGTGTATTGTCATCCGAAACAATGATTTCATAAAAATACATGACGAAGGGGCGGAACAGGGAATAGAGCGAGAGAGGGAGGGAGGGTCGGTATTGCGCGTGCACGCTTTCGTTGCGCTTTCGATGACATTTCTCTATATACATATATATGTATATACAAAACGAAGCTCCGGGGTTTTTGCTGTGTGCTTTACGGTACGACGCCGGTGCATCGCGACGCCGAGCGATTGGAAACGAAGCCTGAATGCTGAAGCTAGCCCCCCCCCCCTTCCCTCCCCCTACGAGAATGACGATCGAGCAGCCAGTTATTCGCGAAGAGACACAACAAAAAGAAAAAAGAAAAGGAAAAGAACGCAAAAATGAAGCGAAGAGAAATATTCATGCGCTCGTCCATCGTCATTTTTGTTTTCAACTCACCCCCCCGTTTCTTGTTATTTTACTCCGAACTTTTTCCATCATTTGGATCATTTTTTCCGTTTTCTTTCTTCGCGTATGCCATGAACGATGCTTTTCGACCATTCGTATAGACATTTATTTTTGCTCACTCTTTTATTGCGCCAAGCGAGAGAACGATGACGACGAGTGTTTTCTGGTAAAGTAAAGTTTAAGGGGGCGTGGGCCAGTCGAATAGATGGAAGTGAATGGGGAGGCAGGGGGGGGGGGCTTTAGTCACGGTGGATGAGACACGAGGTTTATGGTTGGATATGATGCGCGTGCAATCGGAAAATCCGGATAATCATGTTCGACGACAGAATAAATGTATTTAAAATTTAATATCGTGTCTGGAGTTATATGCGCGCACGTGAATCGCATTTATGAACGCGCGTATATTTATACGTATTATACATATATATATATATATATATATATATATATGCTCGGGTGCATAATATAATTATCGGCTGCGATGAGATATATAATCGCATATACCCGCATGACGATTGTCGGAATTATTTATTCCATCGGTTATATTATACATATATACATATATATTGCCTCTTGTGTGCACTTCTGATTGTAATTTATTTTTTTTGACGTTGAAATAATAGTTGTGGCTTGCGCAAATGGATACGATATATCTATATATAGCTGTAAATTTATGTATACGGTATATACAGGTGTGCGAGCGTATACGTACGATCGATGATGTACCTACGCAAGTAATATTGCCCGAAGATATTATATCGCGTAAATAAAAACCTATTCATGTTGGCGTTTAGTTGATGAAAAATTACGAATTAGATATTAG
The DNA here is from genome assembly GCA_946811545.1 of Netelia fuscicornis. NCBI lineage: Eukaryota > Metazoa > Arthropoda > Insecta > Hymenoptera > Ichneumonidae > Netelia > Netelia fuscicornis. Next base: position 41,553,524 of record OX328015.1, read on the forward strand.
ATAAGCCACGTGAGCTACCGAGCTAACGTCACGAGCGATGGAAGGTCGTGTGTGCGTTCGTTCGCGCGCGATCCCGTCGCAGAATCCGAGAATGACGCATCGCTTTCGATATACGAGTATAAAATTCGCCACGTACGATTTCCTGCAACGCGTAGGATTGTTCTTGCCAGAGAGGCGAATAAAAACTTTCCTAATTACATGCTTTTAATCAAATGAGTCACATCGACGTCGTATCTCAAGAAACTTTATAGCTCCAAGACGAGTTTCGATTGATTTTTTACGCACTCGAGATTTTGGGAAATAATGATAATGCTGAGAAAAGAAAAAATGAAATCATCCAGTTGAAAATCAACACGTGTGACATATTTTCTAACCGTTTGATAACGTTTTTTTCTCGACTTCATTTCATTATTGTTCCATGAATTCACCGATATAGTTGGGATTTAATTACAGTCAAGTTTCTTAATTACACGCTTTTAATCAAATGAGTCACATCGCCGCATCAAGGAACTTGATCGCTCCAAGACGAGATTCGATAGATTATTTACGCACCCGACATTTCGAGAAATAATGATAATGCTGGAAAAAGAAAAAAAAATGCTTCCGGTGAAAGCCACGACGAGTGGCATATTTTTTCGCTCTTTGATAACGTTTTTTTTCTCGACTTCATTTTATTTTTGTCCCACGAATTCACCGATATCGTTGGGAACTAGAATTTGGTAGAAAACGATGAACCAGACGGTATGACGACAAGGACTCTAAAGGGTCTGTAGGTACACCTATAGATAAATGTAGAAGAGAGAAAGCGAGATCGAGAGAAAGCGTGCACAACGGGGGAGGGGGGAGTTGGAGTAGGGGGTCGCGTGGGCTAGGGGCGTTTTTCGGCGTTCGTGAGACCCACTACGACCACCACCACCACCACCACCGACAGGGTGAGAGCAACAGGTTATAGTTTTTGGCATGCACACCTCTCTCTCTCTCTCTCTCTCTCTCTCTCTCTCTCTCTCTCTCTGGCTTTGCCATGCCGCGCGGCTCTCTTTTCCGACGTCCCTTTCCTCCGCCACTCGGCGAACCTTTCTCGCTATATCCGCAGTTGCCTCATTCTATTCAAAGGATTTTCTCTCACGTTTCCTTTTCCCCACTTTCGTTCGTTTCTCATCCCTGAAATGTCGTCCCTCTCTTCGTCGCGTACGCACATACACACGCAGACTCATAAAATATATTATAGATATAGACATGGTGAAAAGCGAGTAGACGATTAAGAGTCCTGCCGGAAAATGTCGCGAACGTTGAACGAAAGAACGGAGACGAAGGGGCAAGAGAGATTTAATCTCGAGTTAACCTACCTGCCGCGGCTCAACGAAAGGGGATTAACGACGGTAATTCTCGAGTATGCGTTTGAATAAGTCGTATCAGCCCCGAAGTTTGTCGAAGCTCATCCTTATGGTATTTAAATAACTATCCTGTAATGTAAGCTCGACCACGAGCTCGAATACGCGAAGGGAATATTCCCACGTGTCCCCCTCGTTTAATATCGTTGCCACATTTTTTTTTATTAAAAAAAGAAGTTTGTTTTTTAATACGCTGCGTAAAATCTGCGCCTTTTTTTTATTCATACCGCACAAATTCGTATTCGGGGAAGAACAAATTTTTATGCGATTTTTTCCCCCGAACTAAATGTACTCGTACAAAACTCCGAACACGACAATCAGCCGGAACGAATAAAAATGCAATTTCATGAATAAAATTCGAAAGCTAGACGGGAGCAACATTCTTTTTTTTAATATCGAAAAGCTACGAGCCACCGTTGAATAAATGCAATAATTTCGTTTTTTGTAAATTTTTTTTTGTTTTTTTTTTTAAATTAAAAAACGACAACGTTATTTTAATCCAGTGCACTGATCAATTTCAATTAATTGGTACGCGATGAAAGATAAAGGGAGTTTGCATGGAGTGCGAGAGAGACGCGTCGAGGATTTTTCACCGAAAATAAAAACGTGTATCGGGACGTACATAACGCATATATATATATATATATATATATATATCCATACATATACAAGGGAGTAGCAGGTGGGATTTATCCCGATTGGTGAAAAAAAGCAAAATCATCCCGACAAATTCTCGCTCCTGTAATAATAAAATTCCCCGACTGTATTCAGCGAGAAAAATAATTTCAATTGGCGCGCGCACGCACACACACACACACACACACATACTCACACGCGTACTTGCCGAGAGGCAACGTCATTCCCCTTCTCACACTACCGAGTGTGCTGTGACAATAGTCTCGTTCCCTCTCTCTCCTTCTCTCTCTCTCTCTCTCTCTCTCTCTCTCTCTCTCTCTCTTGGTGTACGTTCCACGATACATTCAGAGAATTTTGTGAGCCTACCATTCGCATCCCGATTCCACACGTGCGCGCGCGCACATACACACACACAGGCACGCACGAAATTTATACAAAACGAGGAGATACGATTTTATACGATATACGTGTTCGTGGCTCACGTGGGTTCACGAACACTGTGTCGTTAAAAAAATCGACGTATAAAAATCACTCTCGAATGCAAACACGCGATTACAAAACTATACGAACGAAATGAATTCGAACGAAAATTTTACAGTATTAGTTAAAGTTGTAAAAAATAAAAGTGAAAGAAAGAAAGGGAGGAGGCGAAAAAATTATAAGAGGACGGAGAGTCATCGTTGAGTTATTATAAGCTGAATGCCAATTAACGAAAATGTCGTCTGTCCCTTTTCAGTTCCGTGAGCACACAGCTGCGGAGAAGCACAATTATTTCTTTATCCGATATGTGAAGGAGAATCTTTCTCTCTGTCTCTCTCTCTCTCTCTGTTGCACTCTCGTTGAAAGACGGTAGGGAGAAAACCGCGAAATGACATGTAGAGAAATAAAAGAAGGGCTTGCGGGCTATGAAATGATAACAAGGAGTTGTAGGATTTGTTGTAGGAGAGTGCAAGATACATATATATGTATATACGTAGATACGTGTTTACCCGTTACCCTACAGTTGGCAATTAACGCCAATTAATTAATGTTTCGTTTTTTTTTTGTTTTGTTTAATGCAGAATGTACTGTCTCTCGTTCTCTCATTTCGCCTCACGGAAATGAATGGGAACCGTGTGGCATCCTTGGAAATGTACAGCTTCGTGCGAGCGGTGCATTATACTATGTCCCCTATACGCGTACACTTCTTTTGTTCATTCGCATCGCGATATGAACAATACTTTTGCTCTCTCGAATATTCGATTTGTAACTATAATCTTTGTTTTATAAAACAATATTACGTACGATATGTCTATAAAAAAAAGAGCTGTTAACGTTACATAGTTGAATGTGAAAAATGAGAAAAAAAAAATGGAGAAAGGTCTTTTAGGCTTTACGGTGGTGGTGGAGCGGCGTGAGAGTCGAGCACGCGATGCGAATAAGCGTTTTTGGCAAGACTTCCAGATCGTGGAGAGACGTAAGCGAATCGTTTGGCTCGCTCGTTTCCGGATATACATTCCCTTATTTTCTCCTACTGTTATTATTGTTACTATTGTTGTTATTATTATTGTCGTTATTATTTTGCGTCGACGATAGCGGCAAGGACAAAGAGTACGCTCGTTATCAAAAGCGAGATAAATAAGGGATGAGAATGCACGAAAACTCGTCTCCCTTTTTCTCTCTGTTCCTCTCCCTTCCTCACTTGGCTGGAGTCTCCGCTTCGAAGAGAATCGCGAAAAAAAAATATTTATGACGCTAGTCCGGGTAGATAAAAAAAATTCCGACCAAAAAAGTGCGATAGAGAAAACAAACGTTGATGCATGAAAAAAGAAAAAACAAAAAAAAACACACACACACACACACAAAAACAAAAAAAGAACTGCATCGCGCAGAGTGCAAAAAGAAAACGCGAAAAAAAAACTACGAAAAAGCGGAACGCCGGGGTGCGAGGGACGGGGGTGGGATCGGGAGAATTCTTCGTATTTTTTTTTTTGCTCTCTTCTTTATCTCTCGTTACACTTCTGTGTTATTTGCTTTATGGAACGCCTGTTACAGATAAATATAATAGGCATTCATCGTCGCGTATTGTCCTACGGACGAAAGCGCCACAGAGCTCTCGGCGAGCCGAGGCTTTTACATTTTTTTCATCCCTCGGTAGCTTTCTCTCTCTCTCTCTCCACCGCCCTCTATCCCCGCCCCATCCCTCACCTCGCATTGCCTGGCCTAACCCCCCATCGTCCCTCTCCGTTCATCGTCGAAACTCGGGAGATTTTTTTTTGTCCCACCACGTATCCAGTAGCGCCACACGGGCGAGCAGAAAAACACACCCCCGAGAGGCTCGAAGCGCATGAACGCCGTCGTCACTCGCTCTCATTTTTTTGTCTTTCTCCTCTTTTTTTTATTCCCCATTTTTTGGAATTTTTCCAGTGGCGCCCAGCATTGTTTCACGGTTTGTCATTGTTGTAGCACCACCACCGGGCGAGAGAGGGTTGAACGCGAGGGTGGAGAGAGTCGCGCGCGCGAGAGCAAAAGCGAGAGACGGAAGGGGGTTGACGGAACGTGTCGGTGAGAAACGCGAAGGGGTGAGCGCGAAAAACGGGACAAAGATGAAAAACTGGGAAACAAAAAAATTGAAAAAAAAACAGTATAAACAATTGTCAGCAGAGAGTGGGAAAGAATTGAGAAGGTTGGACCGTGAAACTTGGCGAGATCCTTCGACAAATTGTAGAGGTCACAGTTCACATTTGGTCCCGTAGCTATTTTCAAAAAACAAACTTTAAATATAAATTAAGCAACAGAAACTTGCAACTTAAAAAGCACAAATTTACGTTTGAAGGGAAAGAAAAAAATTTATCTGACCCGTATCGACGGGCGCGCGTCGTCGATGAAAGTGTGTGTATGTGCAAGGATAAAAAAAGCGCGTGTGCGCCTGAATGAAAAGAAACCCGATGACTGTCGAATGACTGCGGGCGTTATCGATTCTCTCCGTGTCTCATTTTTACGGGAAACGAGGAAAAAGAGCCTCGTGTCTTCTCACAAATCTCCTCCCGTCCTTCTATCTATATGAAATCCCTCGTCTACGCATTCATCAGGGTCGTACTGGCTTCCTCGCGATTTCCGATTTATTACTCTTGGGGAGGGAGACTCTCGTTAAACATGAAACTTTTCAGAATCATTTTTTCCATCCATTCTCGATATGCGTTATCGCGAGCGTCATTACGATACGACTGCATAAACCTCTCCAACGTCACGAGATCTCGTGACTTTTTTATATAAATTATTATCTAAAAAAAAGAGGAGGAGGAGCCTATAAAACAATAATATCGTCGAAATCAAAACTAGAGAGAGAGACATATCGATAAAATCGTATACACGATGTACCGATCGAGTCTCTTTCCCCGAATTATTGCCAGTCTCGATACTCGTTATCTGCTTATATTTCCGGGCTATATTTACGACGCGAGATATCAAGGATATAGTTTTGCCGAAATAATCGTCATCGAAGCGCGGGACCGGGGAAAGGATGAAACGAAGGGTCAGAGAGATAGGAGGGCAAATGAAAAAAAGAACAACGACAACAAAAAAACACAGACACACACGTGCAACAAGAAACAAAACAAAAATGTAACGGCGTTCGGTCCACCCCCTTGTGTTGATGGTTCCCCGGTGGAGAGAAGCGGACGGACGGTCCATCCGTCCGTCGGGCAGTAACCGTAAACGTAAACATAAAGCCGAAATGATAAACGCAACGGGGATATTTAACGGCGGGGCTATTTCGCAGGCCCGGGCGACACAATGAGAATCGGCCAACTGGCAACTCCGGTTAGAATACCACGATCTTTGTCGCACGTTCGATCTCTCATATATATCTATATATATATATAATATTTAAATAATAATAATATGTTTGAGTATAATATATAATGATATTATAATATATGAAAAATGATATTAACAATATATAATAATTTTAATAATAATTGTATAATATAATAATAATAATAATAATATAATATAATTTTAATAATAATAATATATTTAATAATATATTTACATATATATATTTAAAATGAGTGTTTTCACGGCGTGACGTACATTGTCACATAAAGATATGCATGGGACCGTTATAAGACACCCCGTAAACGAGAGGGTGATCCAAGAGGGGTTGAAACGCGATCCTGCACTTACATCTTCAACGACATTAAATGACCTTGCCCAACGAGCCGACATCGCGTATCTTTGACGTAGTAACTAGTACTAGCTGATAACAACCTCGCACTGTTATCCTTGATACGCGATACCACTGATTATCTAGAAAATATCTACAAACCGTAACATATATGTTTTTGTTTCGATCGTGTGTCAGGTGGAAAGAGTCATTGATGGACCACTCTGCTCGTACGAAAAAGATCGACGCGCGCGAGTATAGCGTTACGTCAAGTTACACACTTGCGATTTTACGTTCCGTCTATCGCTACCGATAGAGATATGGAAATGCATATACGTATATACGGGTGACGAAGCGTTTGGTAGTAAGGGAGGGGGTGCGAGAGGGTTTTTGGGGTTGTTCCACGTAACGAGAACATCGGTATACAGTGTTTTGCGAGTTAGAGCGAAGCGGGGTTGGCCTATCTCACGGCGATTGTGTCGATGCTCAAATCGTATTTATCATATACTACCCAAGCCCTTTCCACCCCCTTCTCCACAGACGGGCTGTTCTGGCTTCAATGTATAACGATACGTGCATACACGTCGAACCTCTCGTATTCTCTTCGTACATATCGGAGATACGTTTATGTCACGAATAGGGGAACGTAACTATTCGCTTTACATATCGTTTCCGCCCTACCGGCCTATCTACCTCTCACGTACGCGCGTGCGCGAAAATAATATTCTCATTTTTTTAAACGCCCGGTCGATCCTTTTCCCTGACTCTCTTATCAACTATCATTTTTTCGCGAAACCATTTTCACGTTCGAGAGCCGGTCGAAGGGCGGGCAATGATAAATCTAGGATTTTTTTCGTTGAAAAATAAAAAGAATCGGTCCGATTCCATTATGGAAAAAAAGACAGTTTTTGTTTTGTTTTTTTTTTTTTTTCACAATTATAACTCGTTCTCTCGGACAGGTGCGTTAAACTCCTGTCGTCCGTTATGATTGAATCGTTGGTGCTATACACCAAAAACGACGTCCATCTATATTATATGTATATGGATAAATATATATGTGATAGATCTATCGATATGTTTATACGTACACATATACGTATCGATATTCTGGATGGATGGATAGATAGATTTGATAGGGAAAAGATTTATCGGTCGGCAAGTGTCGGGGAAATGCGTATTGGTCGGAGAGCGAGAGGAACACATTTGCCGTCGTTTCTCTCGATATACACCATACAAACACGTATACGTACAGTCCCTAGTTGGATATATTGGAGGGAGGGGGGGTTGCGAGGTTTAAAGCCTCGTCACCGAATTCTACTACGAATTCGATAGCGCCGCTTACGCCGTTCGAATTTACGAATTCCACGGCAATATCGGCTCCTATGAATACAATACTGCCGGTCATCGCGGATTCTCCCCCTTCCTGTGAGGGGGTGGGTTGAAGAGGGGGCAGGGTTCCACTACCCTCCCGCTGACCAGCAAACCGCACATTGGGGGCATTCTCCACGCGTGAAAGAGCGCTCCGCCAGCGTGGCAGTGTGCCACCCCCTCGCACAACCCCTTCCTTCCGTTTTCATCCCATTTTCAACCCCTCCTCACCTCCCCACCTCCTCTTCCCTGCGCCATCCCGTCCCTCTTTCGTATCCTTCCGCGCGATGCTCGTAAAACGAAAACGGACGAGCCGGAGAATCGGACGTTTCCCCACACACGCACGTACACAACACCCTCGCACCAACGAAATTCGAATTCTCTCAATGTGCTTCATACACGCGGTAGAGAATTTCTCTTTTTTTTCATCCGTGCCAATCGAACGATGAACGAATAATAAAAAAAAAGGAAAAAAAAAGAAGAAAGAAATAACCGCGGGCCGGGTCGGGGCGGGGATGGGCAACAAATTCAAATATTTTACAAGCACGTGGCGTTTTTCGTCTAGTTCGTTCATTGTCTCTGACTTCTCTCGTGATTTATTCAAGTCGTTTAATTATGATTCTTTCGACAGGATATTTTTTTTCCCCGTCGCGTATGGATTGGCTCATTGTTCGTTGGATTGATAGTTGTCTCGTGAATTTTTGAAAGCAAAGGAAAAAGAAAGAAATCGAAAAACGAAAATTCCCAGAGTCAGTTTTCGCGCGATGATCGCATTTCGGGATTAGAACTCTCTTTCTATGTACCGCGTGTGTATATACCTTGAGTATATACGACATAGAAATGCGAACAAGGGTTTGAGCTCATGGCGAGAACGATCAACGACGTTATTCCGAGGGGCGAGACGTAGAAAGGAGCCGAGTATATATAATGTACCTATGTGCATATTATACGTTATCCACACACGTGCGTATACACCCACACACACACACACATATATATATATACGATTACTCGTGTCCGTGAGTGCGTGAGAGACAGAGCAACGAATTGATTACCTCGCATTACCGTCCGAGTAATATTTGCATTCCACTCGTACGAGCAGGCGTCGTACTAAGCTCGTATATCGTTCTCTATAACTCCCCTCTACTCTCGTTTCCCTTCCATTTTCCTCTCACCCATCCAAACCCCCTCCCCTCTCTTTCTTCCACCACGTACATCACCCCCCTCGGTACGTCACTCAGTTCAATATTATGCGTTTTCAGCCCGCACTCAAACGCATCCCCCTTACATCGTTACAACTTTCCACTCGCCTTCCTTCCCACTTTTCGAACGAGCAATTTTATAATAGAAAGCCTCGATATACTCGAAGAAAATGTTAACCCCCTCCCCCCCTCCGAGGGAAACAACATTTTCAAAAATTATTATTCCCCTAATCTACCTTTCCCTACTTATGTACATAGTATTAAAAGAAAAAGGGAGAAAAAAAATACTACGTATCAAAGTGCGGGATATGGGAAAAGTACTTTTGGGTCAAGAATCATCGGATACCTAAGGGTTCGTATTCGGATTCAATATTTAACCGCGAAAAGGCGAACGCGGGAAAAAAAGGGTTTGCGTAAATGAACTTTGTTGTACCCTTTGGTAGCCTCGATAATGTCGGAGGTAAGTCTGTCGTGTTGTTTGAGTTAACGACCGCACTCTCGCTCGCGCGCTCGTTCTCTACCCAGACTCGATGCTCGGAATTGTGTTCGTTTGCTTTCTCGTTGGTGGTCGACGCGAAATACGGAAAGTTGGCGCTTCTCCGTCGAGCCAACGAAGAAACTAAGGGATGAAACAGTTTAATAAGGACACGAGAACAAGCTTGTTATGTGAAAAGAGGAATGGGGACGTAGGATTCTCGATCTACCAGCCACTCGAAACCCTCGTGTGCTAACGGCACAGCTCAGCTTGCAGCTTGTTAATCGATAAGGGGATGATGCGAGAGGGTTAGCTCGTATGATATGCCCCATTGACCGGAAAGCGCTCTACTAGCAAAGTTACACTCGTCGTCGTTTCGAAAATGATTATTTTTCGATAGTCCACGTCGTATCCTTCGTTCACGACATTTAACGAGAATAAAGAACCATCCTATCTCACCTTTGAATGAAAATAATGATAGAAACGCGACTCGATGATTCCATGAAAAGACAATTTTTTTTTAAATAGATGAAAAATCTATAGAAGAAGCTGGCATTGAAAAATAAGAGAAGTTAGGGGAACGTGAATCACATATATATAAATGCTTGAGATGGGAGCCACGCACGCGGAAAAGCAGAGTGGCTAATATACTCTCTTTCTTTATCTCTCTTTCTCTCTCCATGACTACGTTACCGCAATATATATATATCTACGCTATATAATGTGAGGCGTATATGCTGAACGTGCAACACAAGCCTCGGGATAATATTCCACACTCGAATGATATTTCCACCCACATTTATATATATATATATATATATATATATATATATATATATATATATATATATATATATATATATATATATATATATAGTATATTACTAAATATACATGCGTGTGTGTGTATTTGATACGTGGGTATCATGGTGTAGGTGCTTTCTCCCTTTTCCGTGTCACTTATACGCCCATTTGTGTGCACGCGTGTGTTACGCATCGTTGCACATATTCGAGCATAGTATTTTATGTAACGCGTACGCGTATATATATATATATATATAATTTTATCTTTTCAATATATATATATATGTGTGTGTGTCTGTCTCTAACGCTGTAGCTCACGGGTTATTCAAATGAACGGTAAAAATCATCCGTGGCACCCCTTGAGGGTGGAAACCGCCCCTTCGTCCTCTCCCAACCACCCATATTGGTTATATTTAAATGGATTTAAAACCCCCGTTGAGATATACGTACGGACACACACGCGCATCCTCCCTTCCCCCGACTCTTTTTTTTTAACCCTCTATAACCTTGCAATGAGAGATCACACACACACATACTCACACATGCGCGGGTAGACAACTATCCTGCTCTCAGCCACTCGACCCTTTCTTTCTCTCTTTTTTTGCCTTCATCCTTCGCGACCGTAGAGAGACAAGGGAAAAAGTAATATTGCTCATTGCGAACGGAGAGGAAATGGGGAGGACGAGGATAATGCAATTTGTTGGAATTCTATATTGTTATTATATTCCCCTTCGGAGAAAGGTTTAAAATTGCATTTTTGTTCGATCTTTCTGCCATCATTTTTAGATGATCTCTCTTTTACTTCTTTTTTCTTTTTGTTTCGTTACCAATTTAAATAAATTCGAGCATTTGGATCGTCGATTTTTGTGTTATTTTTTTTTTTGTTTCTCGAGGAATAATTTGACGATACTCGAGAACCGATTGCGAATTTATTACGATAATTTTTCTGATAACAGTTTCGAACGTTCTCACGTTGGTTATGGCGCTTCGAAATCTCTAGATGTATAATCCGTATCTATACTATAAATATATATTTATATGTATTTAGTATACGTATATCCCGCATTATATACGCGCCACGTGGCATTTGTCCTTCGACAATTGAGACAATTGCTGTGTCCCCAGCGTACACTTAATCTCGTATGTTAGGTATAATTCCGCTTTCCGTACGACGTAACTCTCTACGTGTGCTCGTAGCGTGTGCATCTCCTTCCCTCTTTTTTTATCTTCTTCTCGACGATAATTCTTATAAGAAAATAAAAAGCATTCGCGTACAATTTATTTCAAATTTGTTGCATCTACGAATATTTATTTCTCCTTTGTTTTTTGTTACAGGTGAGTACCCGAACAAAATTCCATCTATATGTCGCGTGGGGATTGTATTTGGGACGATCGTTGGAAATTTGGTGAGTCCGAATTTTACATTTTTTTTTTTCTTTTTGTTTTTCCTCGAAACGACGTTCCATCGTTGTTTACGAGAAATATCGCATAAGTTTTATCTCGCAAATGAAATAGTAGACTTCAATCGCTATGCACTCGCGTACGCGTTTATAAATATATAGTAAACGAACGAGACACTGCAATACTCGACTGTGACGTTGAAGGAAAAACCGAGCAAGATATAATTATCATCGTACATGCATGTAATGCACTAAAAACTATGAATGCATTAGACAAGACTCGACGATTATTTATCCGCGATGATAAATAAAAACTCGCAAAGATGTCAAAAAAAAAAAAACAAATTTAACATCAAAATACTTTTTTTGATTACATTTATCTCTCATCGAAGCGAGTGATTAAAATTTCATGGAAAAAAGGACGAGATAAAAAAAGAAAAACGTCTTTTTCCATTCTCTCTAAATCTGAATTAGTGAAAAATTGACTAATCCAATTAGTAAATGCATGTTCTACTGGTGAAATAGTGATACACGCATCGTTTCACGGATAAAATAGTAAAAAATAGTAAATTAGGGTTACTAAAGCAAATTAGTAATACGATTGACTATTATTTAGTAAATACAGTTTACTAATTCATTAGTGATATTAGACGATCACTAATCAATTAGTACAGGACTCAGCGATCGACCAATCACAGGCGCCAGCTCCCGACCCGATATTTCCTTGTTCTCCCGTTGTGATGTCGGACGCGTCATTTTCTCATGTCAGTGAGTTCATGCGCAGTGCGAAACAGCGAATCTTATTTTATAAAAGTTTTAAGGGTAAAAGCAAAAAGTGTACGAACGTTTCGGTTTCTTGTCGATACGTATGAGATTATTACATATCATTCGCGCGAAGAATTACAATCGGCTGGTGCATGAACATATCAGCTGTGCTGATTACTAATTGTGTAGTCAAATGTTACTAATTTTCATAGCGATCAATTTAGACTAATCGAATTAGTGATTTTTCACTAATCATTAGTGACCCACTTTTCGCCAAACGAATTAGTAAAATTTGACTAAAATTTAGTGCAATTTCACTAATTCAAATTTAGAGAGTTCGGCGAAAATATATAAATAATAATAGTCGAGTCGGTGGAAAAGAAGACGAGGAGAGACGTTACGATCGGGCAACGTTGCGCAACGTGATTTGCGTTTTATTATATATTATATCTTTCTCCCCCACTCCGGGCTCTTTCGGTGTTTCTAGAATTTTTCTCCTGGCAGTTTCCTCGCGATTCTTCTTACGCTTTTTCTCACCCCCTTCCTCCACCGCCATCTCCTATCGTCCCGTATCGCTCAGAGACGCAATAAAACTTTTATGTATTTATTATTAGAAGATAACAAATGACATTGCGGGCTTTCCGCGGCATTGCGTCATGCCTTTGCTCTAACACACATAGAACACCCGAGTGCATAGAATAAATGCGCGTACTTTACCTCCTCGCTTCTCTCGCAAACTCGTCGGCTACGTGCTAAAGGGGCGAGGGGGAGGTTGGAAGGAGGCTAAACACGACGGTTCGTGAATGAAGGTGGATGTCGATTGCGTGAAAAAATAGCATTTCCGGTGGAATCGTCTATAAAATTCATTAGGCGCTGTGATCGAGGCATTAACAAAAAAAAATTGCACAATGGTTTTTATTTTTCATATTGTATTTATCGCTGACGAAGGTTGGAAAGAACGAGGGAAATAAAAATAATAGCGAGGTATAGTCGGCGATGATCGATACTCGTTTATTTGTTTAACATACTCGATTGTGAATATTGTTATATGGATATGTTTGTTTGTGTGTGTGCGTATGTATTTTATATCCGCACACACACGCGCGCGTAATTATACCATTAACGTCGACACGTCGAACGAGGAGAATTGACGTCGTATAACGACTGCCGTAGCGCGAAATATGTAGGAGAGGCTTTATTATATTTCCTATCGCGCTGTATATCGTCGGTTTTAACGTATTAAATAATAAACAAATACCTGTCTGTCGCTCGTGTAATAAATTGCTCGGAGGCCGTGAATTTTTCAATTTGAACGAAGAAATAATAAGAAATTGAGAACGTTGACGGGCATGTGTCTTTGGGCGTATATCGCGTTATACTGGCACGAGAAAATTTCAATAATAATGAAGACGAGTCTGAGACTGCCGGGTATGATTTAATGAAGATCTTTGTAAAGAAATTTATAAGTTCCTTTCAATTTATCTACTTTTATACGTCTATATACGTCGTATTACCATAAATAATAATTATCATTATCGATCGTTATTCGAATCGATTCTCGCTTGTTTACGCTTTATCTCCGAGTAGCGTACGTGTCGATAGGTTCGATCGTACGATGTCCGCGTTCCCGTTGATACCGCTCCCATTTTCAGGATACGTGCCCAAGGGCTCTGTTTTCTTGTAGCCGCAAGGGCCTCGAGTACGCATATTTTTCAGTGCGTCCCTCGATTCGATCTCCACCCCTCTTTCTTCTATCGACCCTGCGAAAATAGAGGGTACAACCCTTATAGAAAATAATTTTTCTTTTTTTTCCCTAAGACAATGTTTCTCGAGATTACTCCTTGTGAAATAATAATTTTGATTACACGACGATGAAATATGCAAATATTACCGGCCAATATTTCAATCGTACAAATCGCATAAAAGTAATCTCTTAATGAAATTAAACGTTCGAGCATAAATTCACGTCACTTAAATTTATTTTCACTTTGTTCCACTTCTATCAATTTATTCGGAGCGTCGTTTAAATTTATTCGTGCTTTATCCCCCCTCCTTCCATTATTCCATTTTCGAAGATAATGAAATTTCATTTCCTAAAATAATATATATACATCAAATACGTCTGCGTCACAATCAGCAGTGACGTTTTTCGTTGGGCGTTAAATAATAATTGGGAGAGAGAGGGTGAAACGTTGAGAAATCTTTGCCGGTGAAATAATGGGGCATCGCACATGAGCTTCGTAGAAATAATACAGTCTTCGGATAATTTTGTCTCCGATGATGTCTAGATTCGTTTCTCGTTCCATTGGAAATATGGACCGACCTGCTTCTCTCCCCTTTCTTCGTTTCTCGAAGATATTACGATCATTACGTCACGCGTTCTTCACGGTTTCTACATTTTTGATATCTCGAAAAGGTTAAAAAATACAAGGTGTACCCAAATCGATAATTAAATACCAATGAATAATTCAATAAGTTTTTCACCTTTCTGCGACGCAAAAAAAATCGGATTATCTTTTTCTCATTATATCGAGTTGAGTTTACGTACGATTCTTCTTTTGAAAAAATAATCGAACGTCGTTCCGATGCCGGCAATCCAATTGATAAGCGATAAATTATATCAACTCCGAGACTCCAATGAGCATCAAAGATTCAATTAGCAGCCATCAATTACATGCTCGAATTCAATTGAAATACACACACTCTTACATATATATACATATCGGCGAATTGAAATTTAAAAAAATGTGTTCACCAAATCTCCCGTTCCTGATTAATGGCCCCACTTCGCGAATACTTAAAAACTCTATTATAATCGATATAATATATATATTTATATATCTAGCTATGTATATTAGTTGCCCATAGAGAAGTTCGTTCACGATCGTTATCGCCAGTCTGAAAAATTCATCGTGTATCTCTTTCTCTCTTTCTCTCTCTCTCTCTCTCTCTCCTACCTCCCCCCTCCCGCCCGCTCGCCCTCTTTCTCTCCTCGCGATATTTTCCAACGTTAAAACAGAGCTCAACGTCGCAATATTATTTTTAATAATGCCCCGCGTGCCGCGCAGCAACGACGGTACGGAGGAGAGCGAGCGAGAGAGGCGGTCGAGGGGGAGAGCTATGAAGGGGGACACCCCGCACCACCGTCACCGCGCCCGGCCGTTACATTACGCGGTAAATAATAAACGTTTGCAAGGCCTTGGAAGTTATTATACAATATATACGTTCGTATACGCCCGATGCCATTACGGGTATCGTATATTATTAATGCAGTGACGCTCAGCCCGGTAGTTTACACTCCCAAGGCAATGCTCATCGTTCATTTCGCGTTCTATAACGCTATTATACATTGTTCCACCGATTCTTGAGAGATACAAACCTATATGATATTCGATGGAAGAAAATTTTTCTCCAAAATGAATATTAACCAATATTAATTACGAATTAAATCATTAAGTTCGATATACGTTGTATCGACGCTCTTGTCGATGAATATGTAGAAAAGCGAACTTAACTGTGTGAAATTAACTGTAACGATAATTTTCGTTTAGAGGATCTCGTAAAAGAGACGAGGAAGGGGCGAGGTTCGGGTGTTCCTGGTGGCTTAATTGCACAGTTATTTCGTCGAGATAAGCTCGTTGTACCGTATGCATTATTATTATTATTATATATACATATATATATATATGCATAGTATTATGAGGGTACTTACATGTATTTGTATACATAAAAATATGTCTGCACATATAGTGGGAGTGCATACGCTTGTTCAACACACCGAGTTGAACGAGACCGCTCTCTCTCTTTCTCTCTCTCTCTCTCTCTCTTTCTCGCTCCAGCAGTAAAGAGATTAGGTCAATTATTATACATGTTACGTCTCTCGTACGACCGTAGAGATAGGACAACTTAACTTTTATATCAATATTTATTGTATACGATAAGATTAAAACGAACGAGGAGAGACACGGGAGTAGGGGAAATTTGTTAACGCTCGACTTTCTGTATTTATTATGTTACGTCATCCTCACGACGACCAAGGCGCGACTGAGTGTCGCGCGAAACGGGACGTGGCGCTTTGTGTGGAATAAAACCGGCGTGGTTCTCAATCGCCCCTGTTCAACATAATTTTAGGATATCAGACTTTTCTCCAAATCTCGAATCGTACCGCCTCGATCGAATCTCTTCTGTCGGCACAGCTCCGTTTTCCTCTTATCGCTCCACGAATCGTTTCGACGATTGTTGGTAATAAAAAAAAATATCGGTATTCTACTCGCGATTATAAAAAAAAAAAAGCTGGGAGATTAATTCGTTGGTTGTTTGTTTTAGCAAAAGCGAAAGAATTGTAAATGGTGAGTTTTATCGGACGATGGAGAAGTTCGCGTTGAGAACCCTTGCTGATGCATTTTTCTCATTTCATTATTATTTTGTTTTTTCTTTCATCTTTATTATGAAAATAAAAGTATTGCGCAAGAAAATGACTTAGTGCTTATGATAGGAACGCATAGAGGGAGACAGATACAGAGAAACGTCGTGTCGCGCAGGGATTATTATTAATAAACCGTACGCTCTCTGTATTATTGCGAGAGAACTACATACATATAATTTCTATATACATTCAGCGAGAGTCGTTCTACGCATTGGCGCTAGTTCCTCTCTTTTTTTTCTTCGACTCTTCGTTTTAGTTTCGCCCGATTGCCGAGCTTGCTTCCGCGATCGTGAGTGAAAACGATCGTTTAATTTCGTCGATTACAATTTTATCGTATTCGATCCGAGAATAAAGCGACCAAGAAAATTTCGGATCCATTTAATTTTGACCCTGTCGTTTCATCGTTAGCCACCATTGAAACTTTCGCACCCCGTATCAACACCTCGTCGTTAATTGGTCAAGGATCTCGTTACCACTCGACATGTGAAAACTGGCCACTCGACGATCGAACGAAATCGCGAAACACGCGCATCGCACGTGCCACATTATCTCTACACGATAATACATCGAAGGCAATTTTCTAGAAAACCACAAACTAAAACACAATCAACATAATTTTCCGTCGTTAAATTTATTCGCACAAATATCTCACACAACCGCACACTTTATCTCGTATATACATCGAAGCTCGAACGTTCTTTCGGGTTTCCTCTTATTTTTCTTCTCACAGTCATTATTCAACTGCTTATCATTACAACTTTCGACAAGCCGAGATACGAGATAGAACCGGAATAATTTCAAACGAAACGCCATATATCTCGTTTATTAAAATATATATACATATATAGCTGAATATAAATATAAATATATATATAATGTACCGCGCTAGAAAGTCGATTCGTTACCGACCTCCTTGCGCGAAAAATATGCTACCTCATTCACCACGAGCGAGGAGGAGGAAACTGCCAGGAGTGCGAGCGAGACGCCCAACGGGAAAGAGATGGATGAAGAAATATAAAGAAGAGGAACGAGAAAAAAAAGAAAAACGTTGTATATTATATTCGCAGGAGTAAAGGAGCGACGGAGAGAATAATATATACATATATAGTATTATACTTGGATGTCCGTGTGTCCGTGTACTTGTATATAGAATTAAATATACAATACATTATTCATTTAAAGTTCTTTCTACTTGCTTGCACGGTGGATTGTGTGTACGTTACTGTATTCATTTTCTAGCTACGATGCCTATTCTGTTATATATATGAGTGTGTGTGTGTGTGTACGTGTATATTTTATATTAAATATGCATATGTATTATGTAGCTATATATGTAGACAGTCGTCGACGAACACAGTCTTGATGTAGACACAACGTATTATATCCTGTGCTCAGCCAACACGAGCTACAGCAAAAAAGGACGTACGGACGGACACTTGGAGATTTCGACTTACTCGTGGTATACGGGACATTTGTGTTCCATCATTATTATGTTCTCAAGCAATATTACATTTTCTTTTTAGTAGAAACGTTCTCGTAGAATCGCGTATATATACATTTCTATTCCGTTCCTCCTTCGGTCCCTCGTGACATTAAAATCCCGTAACCGTAGCATGGGACTCCAGAGGGTTGAGAGGTTACCTATACATATGTATATATCATCCCCGAAAATGGGGAATGCACTCTCAAGCTGCGCGCTGCAACGGAGATACCGTAAAAGCGGCATATATATAGACAAATGCATATACACGTATATATTAAATGGAGAGAGGGGGACAGAGTGTGAACAGCAGAGGGATAAATAAGCTGTGCACTGAAATCGAGTCGACGAAACAAGCTTTCTCTCTCGCTTTCTCTCTCTCTCTCTCTCTCTAGCCCGTTCGCTCGCTAGCGATTTCAGCGAACGGTGCAGAGAGGGAGGGATTCGTGGCGCTTGGCTCTGGTTTCATTGTTTGACTTATCAGCCGTTGCCACGTGCTTTACATAATGGCGGTGTTGAAAACGCGGTTTAACGATATCTAAACACGAGTGTCCGGACGAGAGAGAGAGAGAGAGAGAGAGAGAGTGGCGGTTTGAGTGAACGGAGGAGGGTTTGTTGAGGGGGTAGAGGGTTGAATTCCGGCGAATGAATCGCCGGAAACGCCGGTTATTGAGGGGCAGGAGAGTATGAATCGAATCGACGGAAAACGCGAAGCTCTCTGACTCTCTCTCTCTCTCTCTCTCTCTTCCTCCCCCGAACCCTCTCGGTGGCTGAGTGATATAAACCCGAGTGCAGACCGGGAAACAGCCGGTCGATTATCCAAAACTATATAGCGCGCACAGAGTTCGAACGGGTCGCGAATGAGGAATAATGGAAAGGGGGTTAGGTAGGTAGGTACGTAGGTAGGTAGGTAGATAGATAGGTAGGTAGGGGTCTAGCAAGCCTTGGCGAGTTAGGGGTTGGAAAAAGGTATGGGAAAGCACGCGCGCTCGCCAACACGCCGGACAAGGGAGAGCGAGAGAGAGAGAGAGAGAAACGAGAGGAAACCGCGAATTCGGAGCTGCGAATAGCAGATACGGGTGGGCTTAATACGTTATACACCGATCAATTATATATTGCAAACGTACGCGTCGCGATGTCACGTGGTTAACACACTCGTTCACCTATGTATACCCTCCCGTATATTCGTAAGTGAGAACAATCGTTCGAATCACGCTATAAGAACCGTTCTTTACTTTCTCTTTACATCGGCCGAATGAAAAAAAAACGAGTACGGTAAAATTTTGATCGAATTACATTCCGGTAAACCGAGCAACCAAAAATTGCAAGATTAATCGAGATAGATTGAGATCCCCTGAGCTTCCTACGTACATCGGCGGTAACACAAAAACAACGTGGAAAATATAAATGGCTCGATATTTGACGTATAGACGTTCGGGGAATCGATTTGTAATGATAAAGTTGTCGGGCATTAAATCAATCATAGTTTGAAAACAAATGTTGAAAAAAGGAGAAACAAAGAAAAAAAACGTGGAATAACAGAGAAAAATAGACGTAATTAATGTTTCGTAATAATACGGTATGCATGTATCTCGTACGTATTAGGTTGCGTATATGTTGGTACAAATATCGTTGAAGGTCCGCTGGTAATAATTTGTCAGACGTTCAGTCCGTGAATTATACCGATTTTTGCCACGGCCAATCAAGCAATTATTCCTAATTACCCGTGCCACGAAATATTATATATTGTTTTATATGGCGTTCACGCCCATTTCACTCGATCGGCCCTCTCCCTCTATCTCGCTCCGTTCCTCTTATTCTCCTCTCCTCTCTCACGGACCTTCATCTCTATCCGAGGCCGCCGACGTCGAATGGACTCGAGTTATTACCGCTAATCTCGTAATTACCAGCCGAATGGAGAGAAACCCAATGCTTGGTTGGACCATGTAGATATATAGATATATAAATATAGTAGGAGCACTCCCTGTTTCTACCGTTGTTTCTACCGGGCGTAGAAGGTTTCGTGCTCTTTATAATATATATCGAGCTGGAATCGCGAGGGTGCGGACTTTTTTCCAATAAATTCCTATTAGAAAGTGCGCTAACGATTTGGCTGTTCTCGCAACCCCCCTTAATATCATCTTACTCCTCGCCCGTTCTCGTTTAAACATTTTTTTCCTTCTTTCTTTCGTTTCTTTTTCTCGTTCGCCTTGTAATTATTATTTCAATCAAAATTATTCTATATATTCTTTCTTACTGCAAAATCCCGAGTTTTTAAACAAATTACGACGATATTTTCCGATAGGCGATCCTTCGAGGGTTTTCTTTCTTCGTTTGTTTTTTGTTTTTTGTGTTTTTTTTTTGTCAAGGAAGAAAATAAAAAATAATTTGTGGCAATGGGTTAGAATTGGTTTGACGACCCTCTCTCACGGAGTACCCGCCAGGGTGTATTCCTCCCACGTCGTCTACCTCGAACGTATTACGATGATAGAAATAATAATAACAATGATAATAATGATAATAATAATAAAGGTGGAGCGTTATTGCTAGTAATAATTTTCAGGCGCGTAATCGTTGAGAAAGAACCCGCGGTCTCGGGGATCTCGCGGTGCGAGGGGGTTGCAGGATCGAGAGAGAAAGCGCGAGGGGTTGAGGGACGGGAGAGAGCTATAACTGCTTCCATAATCGTTATCGTTACGGTTTACGTCAGCGTCTGTACGCTAGTCGGTCTCGTGGACTCGCCAGACTCTTCCCACCCCCGTTTTCTCTCCCCTCCTCTCTTTCTCCAGCTTGAACTCTTTTTCTTCAACCTCCGCTCCCACCGAGGGTCTATTTTTATTAGGATATCTGCCAGCGAGCATCCTGGGGTCCGAAATTCATTTTTTCGTCCCGGCGAAAATTCGCGAAGGCGTAAGACGAGCACGAGGGATGAATAAAAATAAAAAATTGTTTTTTACACTGGCCATTGTTGGATAAATTAAAAAAATTAATGTTCTTTTTCTTTCTTTCCTTTCTTTGAAAATAGTCCTCTATCAACGTTCATTATCGTTCAACCCCACCGGTGATTTCGAAATTTCTCCCATGATCGTGAAAACTCGTGGGAACTCCATTGAATAATATCCTATCTTTTCCATCTGCATACTTTTCAACGTATATTCCCCGAAGGAAAATTAGAAACTTACCCCCCCTACCACCCCACATTGTAATCAGCTATGTATATACGAAAAGAGGGTGGAAGGGTTGAAGACATTAGCGATGCCAATGATACTTTTCTTCGGCGAACAAAAAGTCCGTACAAATATTATATTATACATATATATATATAAATGTATACGATTGCTACCCCTTTACTGCACGAGTCTGTCCGTCTCTACCGTGTACCGGTGCAGCCTGGTGTATATATATATGTATACAGGACCGAGAGAGGGGCATTAGTTTCAACGATTATTAGAGTTAGTTCTGCCCGAACGGGTTACGTAAATGCGCGTGGAGGAAAGTCGTCATGCGAACTCACCCCCTCCTCCCTCTCACACTGTCGTGGGGCAAGAAAGAAAAAGTAAGTTCACGGAGCGGGTAAGGGGCAAGCTGTAGGAGTATGAACTCGGGGTACAAACAGTCGTCGGTGAGTATTTACTCTGAAAAGAAAAATAAACGAGGGAAAAACAAAAAATTATATCTAACGCCGAGGCCGTTTTTCCAAACGGGGCTCTCAAAGGCCGCTCCCATTTGCTGCTTCGCTACGCGTCTCATTATTATTATTATTATTATTATTATTATTATTATTATTATTATTATTATTATTATTGCTATTGTTATTATTATTATTATTAATCACAATATTTGCGTTTACCTCATTCTGTTTTATGTTAATGGTCGCGGTATATGCGCATCCCGTTCCACACGCCCCGATCGTTTCGGTCTGCCATTTCGCCTCCACTCGTCAACCCTCGCTGAGGGGATGCTTTTTTTTTATAATAAATATATATACCACGGTCAAGCATACTTGCTCGTAAAATCTTATGTTTTATTGATATTTTTTGTTTTTTTGTTTTTTGTTTGGAAAAAAGAAAATTGAAACACGAGTAAAGGGGAATAGATTCGACATCGGTCGTGTTGTGTATCGAATTCAACGCGAGATAGTCAAGCGTTGGCTATCGCGCTTATACAGATATACGGTAGATGGATGTATTCTTTCGTTTTGCTACCGAAATCCATAATTTAAGAATTTTTCTGAGAGTGGAAAAGTTTTGGATAATATAGTGCGCCGAGTGTGGCACGCGGAGAGTCTGAAACTTTCGTAATACATTGCTGGCGTTTCTGCGTTTCGTTTTCCAGAACGTACGAAACGACCCGTGTTTCGACGTAATGCGGTATAAAATGTCGTGCCTGTTACACGATACGAATCGGAATTCGATATCTCAAACAATTGCAAAAAAAAAAAAAAAAAAAATAACAAAAAAAAAAGATAAAACTATACATCAATGTTATATTTTGAGTTTTTCGCGTGGAATTTTCGAATATTCGACAACATATCGTCGCGGCAGGTCGGTATGTGAAAAGTTTTTAATGAAATCGGGTAGTAAAAAAGAAAACAATTTTGCCTACCGGCCTGAACTAAAAAAAAATCCTAGTCGATAATCGATACGATCGATCGACCGACCAATGGATCGATATGTATCAATATTTCATCCGTATAACTATAAAGAGTCGTACGAAAAATTGTACACACACGCACATCGTTTACAAAATTGCAATACCGGTTTTTCACCCTCTCGCCCCCTCAGTTCGGAAAATCGAAGATCTCCCTCTCCCTTGCCCATCGACAGATCCATCGTATGGATTCCGGTAGCCTGACGGTAATCGTACGAACAAAACCTCCCTTTCAAACTACCCCTTCCACAATCTCCACTACCACCCCCTCTCATAACTTTTGACGAGTTTCAGCGGCTCGAAAAGCTCGAGGTCGCGCGTCCACGTGGCGAGATGTGGATATAATTTTATCCAGTTTTTTATTGCGTACATGTTGAACTGGGCAAAAGGGACAAGAGGGGAGGGTGTAGGGGAAGTCCGCGATAGCGCCAGCTGAATCGGAAATATTGGCCATAAATATCGGAGATATAACTGGCAATCGCACTGTGCGCGTGTCCTATCCCTTCAAATATATATACACATATTATACATATATATGTACATTTTGTTTTGCTTGGTTGGCCAATAACTATACGGGCTCCATTCTACGCGCGGATAGATCGAATTCGATCCCTCGTTGAGTCCGAATCTGTACATTCCCAAATAAATTTTTTTCCCGCCAATATGTACGTGTGATTTTTGGTTGGTTGCGTGAATTTGGGACACACACATATGCCCGGTACGGGGAGGACGAAGAAAAAAAAATGAGATTCGTATCGTTTTTTTTTGCCATTATATATAGCGTATAGCGACTATACACGCGAGTTCGAATGTCCTATCTGGCAACCGTTCGCGGACCAGCGTCGCTCCCGAACAGTTCTCTCTCTCTCTCTCTCTCTCTCTCTCTCTCTCTCTCTCTCTGTCTCTCTCTACTATCCGGTGATCACACTACCCTCCCGATTTTCTCGTTGCACATACGATTCGTTGCACCGTTACGATCGTAGATTTCGCGCCGAAATCGTTCGACCAAAGTCGCAAATAAACGGATGGCGAAAAAGCGAGAACGAACAAACGAAAACGAAAAAAAAAGTGTAGGAGCGTCGACACGGTATCCTGAAAAAATCGACTTTTTGGGCGACGAAAATGCATATTTATTTATTTTTTTGTTTGTTTTTATTTACGTCGCAAAAAAAACCGATGGGATTGCGAAAGGATCAATTTTATCGATACGTACACCACTCTCGATTAATCTCGAGCTTCGATTAATACGATCGACCGATAAAATATTCTGCCCTTATATCGTTCGCGTAAATAAATTCAATTAATTGAAAACGTGTCGTGAATAATTGAATGCGTAAATAGTTTGAAAAAAAAAAAAAAAAAAAAAAAAAACGAATATCCGATGAAAAGCATTGCCGCAGCGTTATAAATCGGTACAAAATGCGAGTCGAAAGGGTAGAAAAGAAAAAGAAATGCGAAGAATGAAGAAAGAGTTAAGTCGAAGGAAAGGGGGAGGATAAATGCGTGGAACGAGCGTACTATAATATATAGCGTATATGCTCGTGAAGATGGATGGGCGAGAGGTGGGGTGGTGGCGGGATGGCCGAGGGGGAGGGGGCAAACAACTTAGGGAAGTCAGCGGTGCGGCAATATATGTATATAAATATAAAGCACATATCTATGTAATATCTACAAATATATGCTCATGCGCGAGCTATATATACTTACATTATGAATATGTGTGTGCGCGTGTGTGTGTGTGTGTGTGCGCGCGTATACGTGAAAAACCGGCTGTGGAACCGATTCGCGCCGTTCGTTGATTATAGCAATTAGTCGATCGGTAGTTGTGCAGTATAGAGTTTGCTGGTAGATAGAAGGTTGAGTAGGCCGTGTCGAGGAGGGGAGGGGGATAGGGGAGCGAGAGCAAGAGGAACGCGAAGAGGGAGAACGTGTCAATGTTTTGTGGAAAGCCCGAGGCCACTTTTAAATTACAGGCTTACCGATGAGCGAGCAACCGGCAAAGGCTCATCGGGTGATGCAAAAAAAAAGCGGGAAAAAGGAACGAATTACCCCCTCTACGACATTGTTTTATTCGCCTTGAATTTTTTTCCCATTGCCCTGAAATTCTCGATCTTTTCATTTGTTTCTATTCTTGTAGACCATTTAATTTACAACGTGTCGACACACTCGTGAAAAATGTAGATGAGCTCGATTGTCGACACCTGAAAGTGTGAATTTACTCACCGACCGTGGTCTTCGTTGGGTTTTTTCTTTATTTTTAACGTTCCATGTCGTTTTTTTTATTCGTCGCTTCATTTTCCATCCCCGTTGCTCGCAACGGAGGCCAATTCGACACGAGAGAGAACAAGTGCCACGAAACCGACGTGTCTCGCTCTGCGGAGCGCACGGTGTGTAGGGACGAGGCAAAAAAAAAGGTTCGCGAAGAGTCGACGAGTGAGACGGAGACAAAAAAAGGGAAAAAGATTTCACGACGAGCTCGGCGCTTCCGTGCACCCCCCTACCCCACCCTCTCACTCTCTCTATCTCGCGCGCGCACTCCTCGTACACCCCTCTCTCACGGTCGTGCTACTCGCGACAAAAGCTTCGAAGTGCCTCTTTCATTGGCCGTGCGCGGCGCGTAAAGCGCGAAATAAAAAATAAAGAGGGACCCGAGGTATTATTTCAAACGATAGGTATATATATCTATGAAAAATCCTCTCTTCTTCCTTTCTCCACCCTAGACGGATTTTTCATACAACATTCGTCTCACTTTCTCCTATCTATTTCTCCATCTCACCGTTTTTTTAGGCATCATATATTTTTTATCACTCTCGTCACGTCGTATATGTCCAACTTTTGTTTATTTATACTTACCTTCTCTCTCTTCTTACATTTTCATCGCGGGGTGTCGTCTCATCCCTTAGTGCGGATCTCGTCTTTTTTTAAATTTAGGAAACTATCCGGCGAGGTTGGACGAAGAATGTTTACGCGCATTGATAATTTGAATCGTTCGGCAAACGCATCGATTTAACGAGTAGGTACGATAAAAGTGAGGAGGGGGTGAAAATGGGGAAAAAGGAAATTTGAGACTCGTCGAAACGCTCTCAAGATACTCGAGTCGTGACCGGCCACCCTCCCTATCACACCCTCGCGACCACCACCACCATCCCCCCCTCGTAAACGCCGCGAGTGATTAGTACAAAAATAATGATTTCCCCACTTTGCGATCGTACGGTCGGTGGATTCTTGGATTGGCGCTGAGAATTCTCGCTCGAAACTACCCTCGACAACCCCCGAGATCCCCACCCGTCGACTGTCGAGTGTATATATCGCGATCGGGCACTGACGTCTGTATAAGTCGACCGCTCTCGTGTCTCGACGTAATCCCCGACTAGTAATTAGTCAATTAATTAAGGTTCACATAATTATTAGCGACGAAGACGCGAAGGAGAGAAAATAAGAACGCAAAAGTCAAGAGATAGAGAGAGAGAGAGGGAGAGGGAGAAAAAAATCAGTGGTCTCCGAGCCTTCCTTTAATTTTCTCTTTTTTCGCCTTCCACATTCTCAAGAGCTCACCCCCTCCTCTCTCCCCCGTCACGTCACTACGATTGGGAATTATCGAGAAAATTAATTGTGCGTTAAGTCTACGAGGCCTCTACGTATTTTCTACCCCCCGCTGGATTTTTATTTTTTCCTTTTTCGCGTTTGCTCTCTTTCTTGCTCCACGACTTTTCCCAGTCTCTCGCCGTTACGTTCATAACGTATTAAATTTTTTTCACTCTTTCTCGCTATCCGGGTATCACATACAGATTTAGCTCAACGCAAAAGTGAGTGGCACTGTGACTTTACGCGCGTACCTACGTGTGTGTGCGCGCGCGCCAATGTTATATTCGCGCGATTAAAACCTTATACACGCTACACACACATATATATATATATGAGATCTAAGCGTACGGGGCAAAATAAAACAATCGGCTCGGCACACCGGTATAGAAAAAATAAATGGTGATCGAGAGTGGAAAAAAAGGAGGCTAGGGGTTGTTCCGCCTCGTGGCTATAGCTCGAGTCTACGGTCGTCTCTTCATCGACTCATTATCAACGCTCCATCGGGCGATAATCCCGTGTATCAGTCATTACCGGAAATTATATCGATAATAATTTATAGTTATGCGGAGAGTTTAAATTTTGATTGATATATATCGATAATATTAATACGGCATTGATTCATTCGCAATTGTTACAAAGTGAATAATTAATTTTATGATGAATTATTCTCTCGTGAAGATCGGGCTTGATAAACAATAACAATTTAAAAAAAATGAAAAGAAAATAGAAATTATTGCATCGAAATGAAAATATCACCGTGAGATAAAATACGAAAGTCTCGATGTATGCGGGAGTGGATTTAATTTCATCGATGGTTCTCGATTGCACATATACGTACCGGGTTAAGGGTAGATCGTACAAGTGGAGCGTGGAACGTTAAACGTACGATCGTCATTTTCAGCTTTGTTTTGTCATGAATTATAATTAGCTGCATAAATATGCATTGGTGCGTGACGTAATTTGACCAATAACATTAAATTACTCACGATAGGCGCTAGCGTGAGGACGAAGGTGGGGTGGGTTTGGTCGTCGCCGCGGGGAGAGTAGCGCGGGGGAATTTGAACCGTGAGCTTGAATATGCCGGATGCTGCGTCCAAATCCACAGAATGCAGCAGAGTTCGACGATAATGCGATTAATTGGTATTGCTAATCGACGATAATTAATATAAATAGATGATTGCTATTGGCAGCGTTTCGATCGTGACACGCGCTCGCGAACCTGCGCTCTTTTCATCCTCCACCTCATCAACATTCTCTTTGTCGGACAATGAAAATCTCGTTAAGAACTCTTCAATAAAACCCCCGTACCTTTGTTTTCGCTAAACCTTCGATACCAGAATTGTGTATCCCTCGTTTAATTTTCTCTCGATACGTCGACTCGTCCACATCGCAATTCATGAAAATCATCAAAATATTACTCCAGAATTTCAGACAAATAATCCAAATTTATTTATTCCAACCTGATTAAAATACGTCGGAATGAATTCATTAAAATTTTGTTTCGATCGCGATAAATTGAATTAATCTGAATGCATTGACGCGGAAAGAAAGAAAATTTTCGAGGTGATAAAGCGATAATAAAGATTTGAGGGAATATCGGTAAAGACACGTTGAGCAATGTACCGCAAACATTAGAGTGACTCGTTAATTCCACTCGACATCATCGATTTACCGGCGTTACGTCGAGGGGACCGCGTCGAGCTCGCGTCTGTCGTTTGTGTCGTCACCTCTGTATGCTATAAACTACGTATACATATATATATAGATACGTAGATACCCTCTAACGCACTTCTATTTATACGATTCAGCGATGCGCGAGTCCAATACACGCCAAATATATGCGGTTTATACTATACGTAGAAATTTCGCATAATGTATACCACGCGTATACCGATCGTATATTATATTTAACCTTTACCTGCGTAATTACAGATCTCGTAACACAGAGACTGTTTGCATTTTCGTATAGTCCGAATCGTCTAATGCACTTGCTATTTGTTCACCGGGTTACATAGTTTCCACGTATGACACACACGCCTCGCCTCGTGTTTATTCGTTTCGTCAAACAACTAATTTTCAACTAAGCGTCTCGTTTCCGGTTTCTTTTTTTGGTTCTTTTTTTTTCTCGTTTTCGTTAAATTTTCAGTTACGATAAAAACAAAAATTGATAAGGTGCAAGCGTATAAAACAAATGAGCGAAAAGAAATGTCTTCCAGTCGGTTGATCGCGACATATCGCACTTGTGTATTTACATAAGCGTGTCTCGACGGTGTCAAGTAGAAATGCGTTGTTTGACAGAGCGTGGAACGGAGCTTGAATCGAAAAATTTGAAAAAGACACTTCAACGCTCAAGTTTATTCGCGACGCCCTTTTTTGTTCGTTATAAAATGGCCACAGCGAGGTCGCGTTAATCACGCAGCTTTCTTCATTTATTTTTTCATTCTCCGCATATATCGGGCGCGGCGGTATTTCCGTCTCGTTGATCACGAATATCCGATAATGCGCGCCGGAGAAATAATTTTAATTGGCGAATTCGTTCAATCTCGTATTGAGTGGGGACAGTGGAGATCGTTTCGCAAAAATTAAAAAAAAATTATAATAATAATAATCAATAGTTTTCTTAAGTCGAACGGTATATAATTCTTTTTCTAAAATAACGTCGAGTTCGCATCTGAATATTCTCGAATTTTCAACGTTATTCAAACGCGACGAACGGGTTTAATTTTTCAACGAGGCAATTCCCGTTGTCTCCGATCGTCACGTATATTCGTCATAAAATATACAGACATTTTACTTATAAACGTAATATCCACGTCACGCCTCGTTGGTATCTCGTCACAAAACTATCTTTAGCCGATCGTCATCGCAATCCCGCGCCGCCGGTAGAAAAAAAAGCTCTATATATCGGGCGTTGATCGACAAGACCGTAACGGCCAAGGAAAGATTGAGAATGCGGAGCTATACCTACGTACTGTGTATATTCATACACGATAGATGAGAATTAGGCAGTTGATAGTGAGAAACCGAGGACGATCCATTCTATATTCAGATGGAAAATTTAATTAACCCACTCGTGTGAGTCTTCCTCGTCAATCGTTGAATGTTACGATCGCCCGTCGTTTCTCCAATAAAATCGTGAAATTATTGAGCATATCATACGAATATAAACCCATGGCGTGACGAGTTGGACAGAAATATGTATGAAAAGATTTTATACAGTTGCACATATGTGTGTGTGTGTGTTATATGCGATTTAACTCGCGCTACTATCGGCGCTCTCGTTGTCCGTTATCAGTAGCTGAGTAAAAGAATTAAATACACACATACTTATATATACACATATGTGCGATTGAAGCAGAGTCGATATGATATGGGATTGAACCGGACGTGATTCGGGACGATGATTAATTATCCGCATTTGAACGAACTTCATTATTTAACTCTGGCGTCATTGGTGCTAGCGAGAGGTCACGGAGTTTGATGGCGAAAAAAAATCCGTCCTTAGACTTACACCTCTTAATCGTAAAAATTTTTTGGCACATTTGAAACTGGCGATGCTTTTATTTTTGGCACGAACATTTATTCCGTTACATCGTGATAAGATAAATGAAGTACGAATCTTTTTTTTTAATCTCTTGGTAAAAGAAAGTTAACTCGAAACGCTGTGTTCGATTTGATCGACAAAATCAAATCTCGAAGTGCCTGGAGCGAAAAGTTCAACTTTTAACTTTTTCTCTTGCCCGAAATCCATAAATTCTGTTCCGAAGTCATAACGTGTGTACATATTCGATATCTGTATATCAACCCAGGTCAAAGCAGTAAGAACGTCGACGTCACAACTTCCGGTACTGTCGAATGTTCGATCAAGTTGAGGTGAGAGATAAAAATGTATTATTAGGATTGGAAATAGGAAGAAAAGGAAATTGAGTAAAATAACAGGCGAAAAAAGAATCAAGAGCGTTGCAAAGGACGAATCATCGAGAGGGTTGAAGAAAAGCGACGAGGCATTTAACGGGATGGAACAGCCACTGGAGCTCCCTTGACTTTCTTCTATCGTTTTTCTTCCCCTTCGAAGCCTTTTTTTCCTTCGCCTTCTTTGCTCTCTCCCTCCACGGTATAAATATTCATAAATAAGATACCACGTTTCTCCTTGGATATTTCCTCGTTGCTTCGCTCGAGCTCCTGAACGCTTCCGTCCATCCCTTCCATTCGTTTTCCTCCCTGTCCTCGACCCGTTCATATACATAGTTATACACACAGCAGTAGGTCCGAGTTCCGCTGAAAAAGTTGACACTCGCAGGAACGGAGGAAAGCCACTGTCAAAAAACCAGAAAGCCGACTATTTTTCTTTAGCTCGGTAAACGCCTTAAACGTCGCAATCTTTCCCCTTACCTCTCGTCTTCTCGTACAGTCATTTGCATGCGGAATCCTCGCGTAATTAAGACACCATTAACGAACTCCTCGCTCGTGCGTGCCACGCGATATTCCTTGACAATTTTTTTCTTCTTCGTCGTATAAGCGAACACACTCGTTAGCCTCTTTTCCCAGACTTTACTTGGAGAATTGAAAAAAAGAACAGAAAAATTGTTGCAACCCTGTGGCGGACACGAGACTGTTGACGAGAGTTGCAAATCCATGCATAGCATTTTTTTCCTTCCTCCACGACCGAAGTGCGGTGGAGTAAAAAAAAACAAATAGAGTCGGAGGGAATGAAATGAAGTGCGCTATTTGAAGTACCCCCCACTCGTTACAACGTACGACAGCAGGAGAGCTTTTTTATGCAGTTCTTGTAGAACCGAGTACCAAGAGTGCACGTGTATATCCTTGGTCTCTCGTGCTCTTTTTTTCGATATATCCGCTCGAGAAATGATACGTGACTGTTTTTCAATGTTTTATACGACATACCCGATTTCCATTTTTTTCGCAATTTTTTCAGCTTCTTTCACGATTGCACTATTCGAATCGTTCTAGTGAACTCAACTGTGTTTTTTTAACTTAACTTCTGACGTTTTTAGAAAACTATAATTAAACTTAAATCGATTTTATTTCGAGTAATATCGAAAACAGATTATCATTGATAACTTTTTTTTTAAATGATCCGGCGAATCCGCTCCGCGCTTGAAACTAATGTCATCCCTTAATATTTGCATCCCCATCGTATCAACGAATACGTGTGAATATGCAACGTTTTCGTAATTTTTTTTTACTTTATCCCTCATACGCGACGCACAACGTTGCATATTTTCGCTCTAATTGCATTTTCGTATTCGGTCTTGTTATTTCGAACGTTCACAGGGTCCTTTCATCAATCCGTCAACGAGGCATCGCCAACTCGATACCTCCGCGCGATTTCCTTGCCTCATTTTACTATTTCGTTCGTTTTTTTCTTCTTTCTTTCCCATTGTTATTATTCCAGCGAGAACACACGTCCTTGTTAATTCGTCCGAGGGTGGAAGGGTAAAATTGCATGTATGTCGAATGTTGAACGGCGATTAACATTCCCGCACGTGTGAAACTCGACGATCGAGAGCTCTCGAGACATTTAAATTTTAAAACGAACGAACGATTCCCTACACTCCCGTCTCCATCGACCCTCGACACTTTTGCACAATCTCGTTCTCCCGCACGTCTCCGTTAATGCATGATTTTCAAAAAAAAGAAATTGAAGTTTTGCGATTTCTTTTTTTTCGTGTCGCGTGACACTCGAGTCGCCATCGTTGCGGTCCTTTCGCTATACTCGCTGTCTGCTCTCACCCTCGCGAATCTCTCGCTACTAATTGCCTCCGGCGGCAAGAAGGGGTGCGAGCCTTGAAGGAAAACCGACGAAGAAGGCAAGATGGCGGAGCTATTACGCCTTCAATCTCGTAGACTCGGCCCATCATCAAGCCCCTCTTTCCCTCCTGCCGTTCCGAACCAACCCCCGTTACAATTTATTGAAAATATATTTTAATCACTCCTTTGCTCCTTCTCCGAACTACCCTTTGAGTCATATAGTGGCAAATATCGTCGTTTACAAGGTGACAATAATTTTTTGATTGAAAATCACGTTATAATGAATATTTAACAAATTTACAGAATTGTAGAATTTATAAACTGCTTTTCCAATTGCAAAATGGCGAAAGGGCGTCTGAATCTCGTTCTCC
This sequence comes from Netelia fuscicornis, assembly GCA_946811545.1. Classification (NCBI taxonomy): domain Eukaryota; kingdom Metazoa; phylum Arthropoda; class Insecta; order Hymenoptera; family Ichneumonidae; genus Netelia; species Netelia fuscicornis. Next base: position 41,585,996 of record OX328015.1, read on the forward strand.
TTTTTCAAGGGTTTCCCGAGGAAATCAAGCTCGGAATGGAACCGAAAGGAGAAAAGTAGAAAGTCGCCAGGACTCGGATAATTCGATTTTTTAACGTCCCCTGAATAATTGGTACTACTCCTTCCTTATTCGCAACCCTCGACTTTCTTGATTCTTTTCCCTTTGTCCGTTTTTTCATCCACCATTATCTCAGGTAGAGAAGAGCTAGGTTGAATACGACATTGATGAAAAAATAATCCCTTTCCTTCCACCATCAGATTTTGAGTCATTCTGTATATTTCGATTCTCGGCAATTCTTTTTCTCCATACATACGTTTATTTTTTCATTCTTTACACCCCCTCGGTATACGCACAAATTGCATCCTAATACTTCGATTATTCAGTTGCACTTCATGCACGCTATATATACGTTTTTTTTTCTGTTCCTTTCCCCCATACTCTTCGCGTATCCCTTGTTTCTCGTTCCATCACGCTTTACGTCTCCGATGCCGGCGTATACTCGTTTTACTTCGTAATAATTCCGCGTTTCTCGTTCACCCCTGTGTATTCCTCGTTCCGTCGGGGAGTGTGAGTTAAAGTGCAAGATAGAAAAAGCAATTGGTATATAGCGGGTCGAAAGTAACGTGCATCACGCGTCACGCCAGCCGCCTTCGACTCCATATTCATCCCTAACGACGAGACTCGTATCCAACGCGCCCTGTTATTCAAAGTAGCGGCGTGCATCCTCTTTCACCGATACCTAGAAGTATACGTTGTTATACATATTTATACAGTTGGAAAAATTTATGCCTATGTACGTACGCGCGATTCCTTTTTTTTCCGTTCAAATCAAATTCGCGAAATTTTCTTGGGAAATGATTCGAGGAGGACCCTCATTGTCGAATCAAAAAGGGCTTCAGGCCCCCATTTTTCGTTCGAGCGACTTCTTCGTGATCGGACGAGGAAGAATTCTCATTCGACGAGTTTCGAGAGAGATCGATGTTGTAAAAACGAATGAAAAGTGCGTTCTTCGCGACATCGTCGAGTCGACGCACCACGCATCTTCCAACCCTCTAGCCTCTTTTTGCGTCAACCCCTCCTATTCGGATTTGCGACAATTTCACTTCGCGAATGACGACGCTGGCAAGATGAGAGGAAAGAGAGACAAATTGGTGTGAAATCCGTCGACGACGTTCAACATCCCCTCCGGCATTGACTTATTTCCTATTTACGCAAACCCTCTTCTATAACGGCCGATCTCTGCCAACCTAAACGCCACCCCCTTCTCTTCTCTATCCGTGCAGACTTTTCATTCACCGCCCTTCAACCCCCATCGAGTCGTCCGGAACCGTGAAAATCTATTCCACCCCCTCGGCACGGGTAAAACGGTAACCTTTGTCGATCTCCCCCGCTCCCCCTTCGATCAGACAAAATGGCGCGTCGAAGATGGCGTTTTATTCGTTTCTCATCTCCCTTCTAGTCGACATGAAAATCTTCAACCGTCGATCTTCGTCAAATTTCATTTTCTCACCGCTTTTTTAAGAACACGTCGGGCGTCACCTTAAGAAACGGATTTTTAATTAACCATTGTTTCTCCACTCATTATCGGTAAATTATCGACAAGAGCTTTTGCTTTTAATTTAAAAAGAAAAAGAAACAAGAAGTAATTGGGCCGTTTAATGACATCCATTCGCTTTCCTTCCACCGCAAAACTTCCACCATTGTCTCTCTCCCTCGTATTTTGTTTCCTTTTCCGGTTCTTTCGTTTTCTTGATTTTTCCTCCCAAGCTCTACCACCCGCTCAATCTATCATTGTGACCAGGCGCTAAGCGTTTTACCGGCCCGCAGTACCGGAGCTAATATTATATTATCTCGTTTCTGCATCGTCGTTCCTAATTTTTCTGTCCGGATTTTCCCTCACGGCGTTTCTACGGTGAAAACGCCAAGGGAGATAGAGAGATGGAGAGAGAAAGACTGACGGACAGGGAGTTCGCAAGTGAAGCGTTGCGGCTACTACCGCCGCTGCCAACCCGGGAGTTTTCTCAATCAGACTTTTACCGCGTTGTAATTCGCGACGTTAACCTCGTTAAACGATCGCGTGGGATGGCGCGGGGTTGCGGTAACCCGCCGCGGGGTTCGCGACCACGAGATACAACGGTGGGACTTGGGTCGAGCAAACCTCCATCGTTCAATCAGACGGACCGCGCAACGATCCACCGGAATGAAGTCGAAATCCTCGTTGCTCGACTCTTGAAAACTCTTGATCCGAGTAAACGCGAAGACGCTAGAAATTTATATATATACAAGACAAAAACAACAAAAAACGTTGTAAAGTTTTCGACTCGAGGTTTGTTCGTACGAGAATCCCGATCGATTAAAATTGAACACGTTGCTGTGTCGTTGGTGCGACTTGTAAACAAATATGGTGAACGCGATTCTCGAGCAAACCGGAAGAACGATCAGAGATGGAAAAATGCGCGACGTTTCATCGGAAAATCCGGTACGAGGCTTTGGTGCTGGGGTTCTCACTAAAGGGTGTACATAAGTGTATGTGTGTGTGTGTGTGCGGGAGCAGGAGAGAGGGAGGGAGGGGCGCGTTTCCGGTGACCATTGGCCATTTCCAATATTCTTCTCAGTGACGTTGCTACGAGAGGTCCGCGATGAGATCGAATTGTCCGTTAATTGAAATGATTAATTGTCTCACCTACGGCCTCGCTGATGGTGCTTCGAATTTTCTATATATCGACTACCGGTCTCTCGCCTCCCCTGCTCTCACCGGATGTCGAACGAACGTCCATTCCTCTCTCCCCTGCTTGATTGCTTATTTACAAATAGGAAATTTGAAAATGTGCAGATTCGCGCGTTCTCCCTCTCGCTCTCCCTCTCTTTTCTACCCCATCCTTTCCGTTCACCCCGCAACGCCATTTTACTGTCGAATACCAACGAACGAAACGCCGAGTGAGAGAAGCGCGCATGAAACGGAAACTGGAAGCTTCGACAGTATAACTCTCGTTCGAGAATCCCGGCGTTGGGATTCGCGTACCCCGCGAACGAGCGCCACCTCGCGATACCAATATTGTAGGATATTACGAATTTGCTATTTTCCGCGAAGCCCCCTCCCCCCTTTCCCATCGCCCCACCGTCGAGCCGAATTGAAACTGGATTGTTAATTATTCGTGGTAATTATCACGTCGCTATCGCATAGCTATCCAAGTCGCACCGATGTGTTCTCCGCACAGATCGAAATCGGTTTTCAACATCGCATTCATCCGCGCGTGTCCATTATCGAGAATTACGTTACTTCTCAATCGGGAACGGGGAAAAAGAAAAAAATAATAATTAAAAATTGTAAAATACGTTAACGGATAATCGTCCTCGACTGCTCCAAGTAATTTTTCATTCGATCGAGTTTTTAACGAATCCTCACCAGTGATATTTATGGACGGACGAAAAAATAAAACAAAATGGAAGGACGTTCACTAGTTAGGGATGAAATTGAATTTGCGCGATTGAAGAAGATTACCTTGCGAAATTAAGGGTGACTCGGCCAATAGCAGAATTGTCAATGATCGCATCTCGCCGCATCGTCAGGAGGACGATCCGGTAGAGGCCCAAATCGAACAGAAACCGCAACGACGTGGCCCGCTCTATACCTACGAACCTCCCCGAGTGTCTCTATGCCGGTTTGTATCCGCTGCCAAAGATTCGGAGCGCGGTAACGTTCACGACCGAATTGAATGCGTCGACGACCATCACCCACCACCCATTTGCGTGATCCGTCGACGGTAGATGGGAGAAGGATGGTTGATGGCGTAGAGAACGTTGACGTCGGCGAGGATGCCACATGGCCAAGGACTGTGCGAGGTTTGCGGGGATGAAGTGGGGAATTGTGTTCGTATGCGTGTGTAGGTACGAGGGTGAAGGGGAGGGGAGATTGTCTACGAGAGTTTGGGTGCTCCCAAACCGGTCGCTGGTCATCCCGAGCACAGTTGATGCCCGGTACGGCCGTTACGAGCTGGCCAATTGGAATGCAGAATCATACCGGAAATACCGAGTAATGCACCAATCAGAGTCTGGGAATAGTTAGAGGCCTCGGATGATTAGGAATGCACGCAATAACCTCTGATTAATGTGATCGGTGTGTGGCTCTCTCAGTCTCGGTCTCCCTCCTCTCGCTCTCTCGCTCTTCCTCTTGGTTGTATTCGCTGTGTTCTGTTGGTTGCCGCTGTTACTGGTTACTATCATATATCGTTGCCCTGTGTACCGTCCGACCTGGTACAACCAACCTCATCCCCCCACCCCTTCCCTCTGTACTCTTCGTCCTTCGAGCGAGGCTTCGCCTGCGCGCACCATCCTTTGGCTCATATAAACCCACTCCAAGCTAATTCATTCTCTATCCATCCCGCCAGCTTTCTCCTCGCTAGCCAACGTTGTTCACCCTCTTCCTGCATCCCTCGTGTGTTATAGCCCCTCGATGCTCACCAATATACAAGCACGTATGAGGATCGAGAGAAATGGAGGCTCGCTCGTAGAGAACGTTAGGTTCGTACAGAAATCGTGCTCTGGTTTCAATTATGCGATAATTACGATAATACCTATATACTATATGTAGCAAGGCAACCTCAAAGTCAGAGATTCGTTATCAACGAGGGCTCAAAAATCATTTCATAATAATTAGTGGAAATATTATATTTGGTCATTTATACCCCCGCCCCCTCCCCCTCCCCGGCAGACCTTAGGCGGTCTCCGGCAATGCTTCCGTTTCTCGATATGATGCACAACTACGGGATCGGCACACCTAGCTCGCACGAGAGCACAGGCGTCGGAGTTTCGACGTGTAACTAAGAAGGGTGGGGTACGTGGGGAAGAATGGTTGATGTGCGTGTCTGTCCCTTTCTCGCTTTTCCCATACAGCGATAGAACGAAGGGTTTCGAGGGATATATGGTAGACAGTATGAGTGTGCGAATATATATAGATATATGCGGGCAAAGGGAACGATGGGAGGCCGAGCCGAGCGATATAGTACAGCCAGCATCAGGAGCAGCATGCATTTACATAAATACATAACGCGAACGCATACAATGTTAGTGCTATGCTGTCAATTCTACCCTTACGGGCGAGGCAATTCTGAGTTATGCCAGGACGCCATGCCCTGTGGTGCTCTCCACCTCGTTTCTCTACCTCCGACTTCGATGACTGTATGTACGCCTATGTAGCTATACGTATATAGTATTCTCGACCCTCACTTCGAAGCCCCGTACCCACCTACCCTCCCTTATTTCCCGTTAGCGATGTGTGTGCCCTGGCTAATACGTCTGTCTTGCTTCGTCCTTCGTACTTGTCCGAAGCTGTTTCGCTCTCTTGCACCGGCTGCATTTACCCTATCGTACGTGTCGCCCACTTGCATCTACCCTTCGTAAACCATCGCTGCCGCACAGCGTGGCTTCTCTACGCGCGTATACACCAATACATTCGGTCGCATCGTAAGTACGTGCGAAACTCTCCGAAGCCTACGTACATGCATATTGCGTATGCATATATATATATATATATATATATCGTTGTACAAAGTTGCATATATACGCGTGTACGAACGATTGTATAATGCAACCCCCTCGTTACACGGGTATATATCACCGCGCATTGTCTGAATAACTTGTGGAGAGAGATTCAACGAGGAGAGTAATATTACTGAATACCGGATAGACGGAGCTCGGACCGGAGGGTTGCTTTTCGAATTTTGTACTTTTGGTAATTGTTTGGTTCGATATTTCCAGCCGGATAATTATGGAATCTTAGGGATCGTATTTTTTTCTTTTTCCTACGGGAATTATACTCCGGGTAATATATATATTTTCAGGATTATTCATGTTGGCGAGATTACATATATTGCGACGAAATATGCATTTAGGGATAGCATTTTACTTTTTTAATATCGCGCCGACTCGATTCGAAGCCATCGCCATTAGTTACATTTTATATTATTCGCATGATTCTCGAGTCTTACGTGACTCACGCCATTCAATCGATAACATTAAAATTCTCGATAAAATTGAATTATTTCAAAGGCAAGAGTTTCTCTCCGACTGTGCAGGGGCTTTCCCTGTCCCTCGCCTTCTCTCACTCTCTCACTCTATACTCACTGCTGCTGGCTATCACTGCATTATAGATTTACATTCAGCAACGGTAGCTACTGAAGCAGCAACGGAAGGAGAGGGAGGGGTGGTATATATCCCGGGACCATAAGCGTGTGCCTTTGACGAGCCATTAAGAATTGATTCCCTCAGGCGAGTCCGGCAAGCCTGCTGGTACTCCCGTCTCTCTCCCGCACTCTCGTTTGCTCTTTCTCTCTCGCTCTTTCTCTCCACTTCTACTGAGAACCCAATCGTGAATCCGATCGAACGGATCTTTAACCCTCTCTATTCACGTCAGTGATATATATATATATATATATATACATACAACAGACACTCGCAGACATTTTTTCTTTAATGCCAATATCTTTAATCGAATTTATATAATTATATATTCCTATCAAACTTTTTTTCATTCCAAGATAACATTATTGAAATATTAAATAATACGAGCAGAATTTTGTTTCACTTTTAGAAAAATTTACCGCGGATGGAAAAAAGAAAAATTGACGAAATATATATTATTCATTAGTTTTTAAATACGTTAGGATTTTATGATCAGGAGGAGGGGGCAGTGTTTCGGTTAAAACCTTTTCGAATCTCATAAATTCATTAAATATAGTTAATGGATTCTCGGTGCGAGCAATTTTTTTTGTTGATGCTTTTACCGTCGCGTATTTTGGGATATATTTAAATTCAGATTTAAAATATAGATCGACGAACTGGTGAGCAATGATAATATTACGAACGGTCAAGTCTCGATTAATAATTTTCGACGGTGTAGCATTCCCTCTCTCTCTCTCTCTCTGTCGCCATCTCACTCACTTTCTCGCTTTCTTCCTCGCTCTCGCTCTCTCACGACCCGTCACCCGTTTAATATTTCAAGGATCGGGACGCGGCACGCGAAATGGTCTCGTGATTGCAATATTTAAGGACCGACGGAGAAACTTGGCGAGCGCAAGTGCGAGAAGAGAGTGAGAGGGAGAACGCCCGCGTGGGTGTGCATATGCTACCATGTGCATGTGGTACATCTACCTGAGAGCAGCATCACACAACTCTTCAAGTATTTACGAGCGGCGAGAGGCCTTGCGGTCCATTGGGAAATCTTAAAATATATTTTATTCCTTTCCGACTGTTTTCGTGGTCTCATACTCCGTACCTACTCCCAACTATATGCACCAACCAGACTTGTCGTGGATCCGGGCTAGTCGCACATGGTTATGAAAAAAAAAATCGATCCCTTCCTCATCGATTTCAAATGATTTTATAAATTTCACATATATTTCACGCATATACGAATAAATACATTATTGAAACTTGTTTTTCTTTTCTTTTCTTTTCGTTTTTTACTATAATCAGAGTGAAAACCCTTCGACCCTGACAAATCGATACGAGTTTCTTTCCCGGATGAGAAAAAGTCTCGAGAAGTTTTCAGACTCGTATAAAATATCTCCATGGAAATAAATGTAAAACGTAAAATATAGCTCACATGTATACGCCTGTCTTGGACGCATGTAAATGTATCCAAACGGCTATAGATATATTCATATATATATATCTATATAATATACATATAAAAATAGCAAAGAAATATAGTATGCACACGTATATTTGTGTGCTGGATATATTAGTGTTTTTCAGTTTCTTTGGTAGTTCCCGAAGCAGAGCGAACGGGGCGCTCTGCCTGGGAACATGAATCATTTATCAGTCTGCCGTTCTCTCACTCTCGCTCGTTCTCTCTCACTTCGTATATTTTCGACTCAACGGACCTTCCGTTTTTAACGTTAGGATGAGGATATAAAAATATTTTATCGCGACCACAAAAAAGCGCGAATATTAAAGAAAGAATGGCAGTAATAAAAAAAATAATTATTTTTCTTTTACATCGAACGGCGGTAACCTCCCTCGAAAATATATAAATCGACAGGCAAATCGAACGATTTGAAAAACAAAAAATGAACAAATTTCGACAAATTCATCGACGCGGAGAAATTACAAAAAAAATATCTATAAATATACATATACGCAGTGGTAAAGTCTGTAGCCCGAGGGTCGAAGTGAGACCAAGGCAATTCGATCGTCGATGGTGATGAGGGTGATGAAAAAAAAATACAATTTTCTTTTCCCCCCTCGACCAAAATTATTATTGACGAATGAGTAAGTGGAATGACTGTCGCGCACGGGGAGAGGGTTGCATCGTCGTTATCTTTTTTTTTCTTTCCCATCCCGTCTCCGAAATCAACCCCTCTCCCGAATCACCATCATACCCCCTCCCTCCACTTCGGCACTCGAGCGAAACTCTCTCGGAAAAGCTTGTACACCCCGCAAAAGCCCGCGCTCACACGAGGCTGGTCCGCGTATTTTTAATATTTAAAATTTAATTTACAAAATGCCATTGCCTACTCGTTCGGTGCTCTGTCTGTGAATATACATGGAGCACGGGGACGGCTCTGTAAGCCGTGAAAAACCCAGCAGTGTTCGCGGCTACACCTGCACTAACGCATCTTTTTTTGCAACCCCCTTTTCTGCCCCCCCCCCCCCCACCTCCTCTCCACCACATTTTTCCTCTTTGTCCGTTTGACGGTTCTCTCTCCCTCCCTCGTTCGTCCTCCATTTTGTTCTTTTTCTCATTCGCACTCGGCTCACAGCGCGGGAGGAGGAAATAGATATGGTGCGAGGGTGGGTTGCACCGGATCACGCGTAGTAACGGATTATTATCGATGCGCCTCTACCACTTTTTCGATGATACCGAAGCTTTTAACCCCTTCACCGTGTGCCACGAGTGTTTGATGCGCTTCCACATTCTCCACGTTTTTTTTATTTGCCCTTTTTTCTTCGCTTTTGTTTCACCTCTATATATCCCTTTGGTTATTGAATGCGTTCCGGGTTTTCAACTTTGTATCTTTTTTTTATTATCCTTTTTCTGTGTGTGCGCTTTTTTTCTTCTTTTTTTTTAAATGTATTTCGACGCGTTGCTCCCGTTCTCATTGAGTCGATGATGGAGGGAACTAATGATTAGATCGTCCTCTCCCTTGAGTTTCAAACAAAATCTTCCCCTAATAATCCTTGAAATATTAACGATTGGTTAAATATCGTCGCTTCGATATTCGTTACTCTTTTGACCAATCAATGTCAACGAATAATTAAGTACAAGCGGAAAATTAACCACATCAGACGATCGTGGCTTTTGTCACAGTGCATGTTCTAATCGTCATGATCAAAGTCCTCCGACCAAATCTACCTATGTTTCTCGATACTTTGGGCCATGTGTGTATGTGTACCACCTACGAATGAAGAGAGAGAGAGAGAGAAAGCGAGAGTGTTCTAACCAATGACTAGCTCGGTCGATCCGTATAACCATCAAGAAAGGGAGCGAGAGAGAGAGAGAGAGAGTTCTCTCGTTCTCTCTCTTGCTTGAAGCACACGCGCGTATCGGAGAATCAGATTCGTGAAAATCGATTGACCTGTCACCCTGTCAGGACTCGTTGGAGTGCAACTGCCCGTCAGGCTTGCGGGAGAGAAGTCGAGGGGAATTGCGAGCTGAGCTTTTGGGTGTTCGACACAAGTAGAGGGTGAGAATACGTAGGCGAAGGGTTGAATTTTCGCCCAGGTAATTCGAACGTTCCGCTACAGGGAGGAAACGAGAGGGAGACTGTTCTATGATGGCCTTGATGCCTATGAGGCTTGCAACAACTGTCCTGGATTTGTGTGTTACTTCGGTTGCGTGGAAAGAGAGAGAGTGGCGGGAACAGAGGTAGGGGGGTTAGAGTTTGGCCAGGTCGAAAGCGGGCTTGTCACGCATCAAACGAACGACGTAATTCTAATCCAACACCGTACCGTGCCAACCATTGCTATTTAGTCCTTGAATCGTATCGGTTAAATTGACACGCTTGTATAGATAGGTATACATCCACCTTGCGAAGGAGATCGGGTTATTTTATTACAGGCCGTACCTACGTTTTTTCTCTACGTCTATTCAGACTGTTGCGCAATCTTTAAAGTTCTTCATTTTTGCCTACTTTTGCACTTATCTCCAATTGCCCCGATCACTTATTTCTGCTTTGCTGTTTTTCCTTCCCTCGTTCTATCTACCTACGACAACCCTTCGTAGAGTGCGTGCGTGTGTCAGAGATGGAGAGAGTACTCATCCCCCTGGAATAAATTGCGGTCGTCATGACTACCGTAATGGAGATCCAGGATCTCCTATATGTATGCCTTTTCCACGAGAGGTTTGACCAAACCGTGCTCGAGCCCGTACACGGACGAGAGGGAAGTAGAACAGTGCACTACGTAGCTGCGATTTGTACGTCCGGGCTACACGGAATCAAAGACCGGCGAAGGGGTAACAATGTACGAATGGGGGCTGGGACGTGCATACACAGACACGTATTTCTACATGTAGGTATGTGTGTATATATGGAGTACGGTGAGCGAAATCCTGGCGAGGGTTGCTGGCACCCTTGCTACGTACGATACATCGCGAGCACAATAATCAACCCTTGGGTGTCATTAATATACTTTTGCAACGAATATAGGTTTTATGATAAAAGATAATAAAAATAAAAAAAAATCGTTAATCATATTTCTTAGATTCGAAATCGTATTACTTAAATAAAAATAGATCGTCCTTGTTCGGGACACGCGGGGGTGGCTGAAACGAGCGTAACGAGAAAATCACACACCGGCGAGTATTAATATCGTACGTTCGTTTGTAGATTTCGCGTACATACGTTGTATATACGCGAAGGGCGAATACACGCGGTATAGCGTAACTTATAGTCGCCTTGGGAGGAAAAGGGTTGTCTCGGATCACGCGATCATAACGCTCGCGAGGAGGGTGGAGGTCTCTCCTAACCTCCATCAACCCTTTTTCGTAAAATCAAATTCAAAACGGCAGCGGATCGAATCGAATATTATAACGAATAAATTTATTCCTCCGGCCATTTGATACTCGTCAGATTTCTACGCTCCTAGCGTGGAATATTTCTAGGCTAGAAAATTTCTGGGAAACGTTGAAACTAACAAATAAGAGTGAAAGACAGGAAAAAAGAACGAGTGGTCAGGGCATCGCGTGGTCAGTACACAAAGGCCAGGTGGCGAGTTAGGAGCTGCACGTGCGAGGTTGGTAGATTAAAAAAAGAAGAGAGCGCGAGCGAGAGAGATGGAAGAGAGTAAAAAAGAAAAATGAATCAGTCCAGCGGATGGTCGAAGCGGCGAAAAGACCACTGCTTTTCTCTCTCTCTCTCTCTCTCTGTCTCTTTCGCGTGTCGACCTTTATTAATTGGGCCGACGTTAATTTTAATCAGACGCCTTCCTCCCCTTACTCCTCACACACCGCGCCATCGTCGCCTTTCCGATTCTCCTTTTACTTCTTCATATTCTCTCGCCCGTGTGTCCCGGAGATTTGATTTACGAATGCGAAATATTTCCCCTACTCCGCCTCGAATTGATTTACCAGAGTGACCGAGATGAATAGCCGGGTACTAGAATTCATGCAAACTTCTCATAAATCGAAAGTTTAATTAATCAGCGTTCTTGCCGTTTCTTTTTTTTTCGTCCTATTTTGTTTATTTCTGTTTCTTTCCTTTCCAACATATCTCGATGTGTTATTTACTTTCCACCATCGAGATGGACGTCTTTCATTACGACGTTATTTACACGATGCAATATTTATATCTCATTAAAAAAATATAATTAAATATAAACAATTCGATATATTTGTCGTTTCTATTTCGAAACTTTTTATCACGGGCTAATTATTTTCGTAAACCATTGGAAATTTCATTAGCGAGTGATTCGCGTGTCGTAGAGATTGTCACGTGTCATCGATATACCTGTAGACATGTTTTACACGTATACGAGCTTTATACGACGCTGTACCGAGTAGCTCGTATATAACGAGGAGCACGTTTCGCGAATATAGACGGAATATAACTCTCGGGCTCTCTCGGTCGCGCTAACTCGATGAGAAAACTAGATAAGATACGTGTATGGCGTTAGAGAAGGAGGGTCCGATGAGGGGGAGGGGGGTGGAGGATGAGGCGAGGGGGTTGACACAGAAGCCGGGAGGACACCCTTTCGCGTGCTCTATTAATCCGACTTTAGTTAATTATAATCAACGATCCGCCAAGTCGCCGAGGCTAACGCTCGGTGCCATCTCTGCTACTTGATTTACGGGGTGGAAATGGCGGTACTCTGATTTACAGGAATGGCTCTCGATATCATCGTTCCCGCCTAACCCATTCTCATACGTTTCAACGGTTTCTCTCTGTTTCTCCAACACCAAACTCTGTTTACACGCTCGTTCGTGAGACCGTGTGAGAAAGCGAGAACCGTGTCGCCGAGTTAAAATCACGAATATTCTGTAGAAATCTGTATCGTCGTTTCTCCTATAAACGTACAAGGCTATTGTCAAATCCATACTAGAAGTGAACAGCGAAATTCGATTAGTCACTCGAAATTCATGGTCGTTCCTTCGCGATCTTCTTAATAATAGATAATTAGGTCAGTGGAACGTCTATAAAAAAAACATCGAAATCTCAGGATTTCAACGTTGTTTCCTGTTTTTTTTTAAATAATTCTTTCGTATATCCAAAGTTGGGTAAGATATGAAGTTCGATAGGCAAGAGGGTTGAACGTGCGTAGCGTGTAAACCGTTCTCGTGCCGCACCCACCTTACAATATCCCATGATTCTTTCCTCCATATCGTACTCGTTCGGCCGGTTCGCGTTTTACGAACGAAAGAAAAGTGGCGCCGCAGGAAATAGATATTACACAACGGAAGTTTAACTGCTCAACCTCGTGGTGCTTCCTCGCAAAGTTTCTACGTATATAACGTCAAGAATAACGTAAGGGTGAATAGGTAGCTTGATCGCGCACTTATACAAACACGCTGAACGCAATTTAAATCCCTTTGAGGGGTGCGTGTTTCGGGGGTGCGGCGATATCGATACGCGACCCCGAGCAACCGTAACGCGAACAAATGTAGCTCGTATAACGTAGACTTTTTACAGAGACGCGATATTTCATCGTTAAGGAAACAAAACCAAAATTAGTCAAATAAAATTTGGCGCGAACAACGTTTTTAACTGGGATACGAGAGAATCGCGTTAATTATCCGGTGTGGTCAATTTACCGAAGTCCGACATGTACCGCGTAAGCTCGAACAACCTCCCGAACGTTGGAGTACTTTTTCTTTGCTAATTTTTATTTTTTCATTTTTGTTGTTGTGCAACAACGATGGTCACAACGAAAAGTAGGAAACCCTGTCGAAAGATTAGGACACGGCCGTTCCCACGTACAAAGTAATGCGGGAAGGTTTCTGGGTGGTAATATCTCACCATTAGGCATAATCATCCCTTACACATCCGCGAAGCGCGCGTTGCTCTCTCTCCCTCTCTCTCTCTCTCTCTCTCTCTCTCTCTGTTTCTCTCGCCCTGTTGTATCCGGGCCCGTTACAGTAGGAGGCCGTGCCTCTAATGCCTTATAATTTATAACACCGTTCTACGTCCTTCCAAACCCTCTCACCCTCGCTCACCCCCTCGACCTCCCTCCCCCATGCCACGTTTCGTTACGAGAAAATATATCAGAGTTAAAGTTAAAGACTCGTGATAACGTTCGGCCGACGTAAGAAGGAAGAGAAGCTAGGAACTGCGGGGCAAATTTATAAATATCGCAGTGTCCAATTTGCTCCACCCCCTTTGGAGAAGGTTCAATCTCAACTAAATATCGAAGGCTCTTTTTCTTTATCGTGTCGAGGATTATTATATTCCACGAAATTTCTTGTCATCTTGGTTCCCTCCCCCGGCCAATCGTTAATAATATTCTCGAAACGGAGGGAAAGAATTGCCGCCACTGCACGAAACTATATAATACGCATTTTCACCCAAATAACTCTTTCACCGCCTGCTTAAACGACCTCACTCCACCTCCCCGTTTTCACCCGCTATTCGGCGATCAGCACTTTTTCAAAATGGAGCACAATTTTTAATTATTCCGGCTTGTCGAGAAACCGCCGGGCATCCCCGGTACGTATACGTGTATGAATATGCCTGATACAAGTTCACAGCGCCATTTCCCGGACGTTTTAATCGTTTTCGCTTATATACGAAACCCAAAGCCTGTATCATATATTATATACGTATAGCGAGTGTGCAACGATTGTACGTTATATGGAGGAAAAGCGAAGCCCCCGCTCACGTACGTTGCCTCCCACGACATATTAAAAATCCGCGCGGATTTCGTAGGGGCGGTAAGAGGAGGGGGAGTGGTACACGTTATCGGGTCGCGAATGTTTCGTGCCGTACCGAAACAACCCCCGGAGAAAAGTGAACCGATATATACAGAGACGAAGAAAAGTGGGCTGGAGTGGGAGGGGTGAGTCGAGGGGCAAAAACAGGAGTCGGAGTCGAAGCGGCGTAGCAGACCGTACACACGCTCTGCCAGATCTTTTCCGCAAACACCGAAGGAATTATATGTAAGCCGTAAGACATAGACAAAGGGAAGCTGTGCCGGCGCAACGATTCTCCGTCCATCCCTCCCAACCCCTTCCTCTGCCACCCCTTTTCGTTAGGTAGTTGTAAACTCCGACGAGGAGGGGGATGCTCCGCGCCATTTCAGCGTACTCTGTCGACTTTCCACACTCCTCTCTACTTGTTACCGAGTTGGCTGCAACAGTACGCGTGTGGCTTCGTACGAACGGGGAGAAAAGTGAGAGAGAGAGAGAGGGAGAGTTACGAGCGATTGTAGGGACGACGAGCATCTACGGCAACCTGTATATATCGTATGGAGGGAATCTCCTTGTATCTGGTACAACGACGTAGCTAAGCTCTGAAAGCGGATACACGGGCCTTAAGCCCGCATCGATGCTGCAACTTCCACCACCACCCTTCTAAGCGTCGGTGACGTCGCTGCACTCCTAGAAGAACAATATCCGAAAACAATATTCGTAACGTATCGTAAGAAAATATTTCATATTGAAAAAAATAAATAAAAAATCGTCATTTATCATTGGCGATTGTTATTTCAAATCCATTTCGCGTGATATTTTTATATTCGAATTTTTATCGTCTCTTCATACAGGGGTTTATCACTTTTTCTTTGATTCCCACTCGAGGTGATCTCTCGGCACCGGAAACCAGCCGGAAAAGTACGGAGATGGCTTCGAGACTTGTACTCGCGAGACGTGGGGCACCCTCGCTCTCGCCTAATGCATTCGGCAAACATCCCCTCCTTTTCCACTTCTCATAGCTCCTGTCGGCTTTGCCCGTCCACCTTTCCTCTCTTCCCACCCTGATACGTTTTTATTTAAACTAGGGATCGTTTCGATCTTTCCGTACCTCCCTCTGTCTCCGTCTCTCTTTCTCTCTCTCTCTCTCTCTCTCTCTCTCTCTCTCTATCTCGTTCTCTCTCGTCTTTCGTTTTCGCACGATATTGCTGAAATTAATATATTTTCGAAGCCAAAAGATCACTCGAAATCAAATCGCGCGCTTCATGCGACATTCACGTATGCTTGTTCTATCGTTCTGTCCACAATCCTCCGCGGTTCCTCATCGAACCGAACCCTGCGAACCGTGACAACACAAATGCCCATACATCCTTATAACACAACCCACCCTGTTCTCTACATAAGGACGTCGGTTCTCGCGAGTGTATACCCAAGTCTGTACACACACGTTACGCGCCGTGGCCCAGAGAGAGAGAGAGAGAGAGAGAGAGGGAGAGAGAGAGAGAGAGTAGAGTTTACATATGGAGAAACGCGCGGAGCAACGAACACACACATACACAAATCTCTCGCGTTGTGTGCCAGCCCTCGCTTTATGTATTTGTACGTTACGAACGTTGGTGAGTTACAGAGACCGGGACCAAATGCGCGTGTTTGTGGATTTTGCGTGTTATGCTCGCACAAGAGCGGAAATCCAAAGACACTGTACATCGTACATCGATGTTACGACACACAAAGACGCTGATGCATGGCAAATCCGTACCTGCGTGTACGCTTATGTGTATGAGTGACGTTTATGTATGTCGATCCTATATAGAGCGTGTGTGCACAATTTATCCTATGTACGAATGCACAGAGACGTTTCGACGCAATGCAAATCGAGCAAACGCTCTTACTATAGCGTTGATTGGTACGGTTATGGTGATCGCTTTCTCTCTCTCTCTCTCTCTCTCTCTTGTAGCTACTGGCTTATCCAAATTATCTAGAATGTCCATCGTCTTACTCGAATTTCGATTTTGGGGAACCGATTGAAAAGAAAATAGAAACAATTTATGGTTCATAAAAATCATGAGATTTATCACGTATCTGTGTTAACCCTTTCAAGATGGTTTTTAAATGTTCTTATATATAGTGTGTATGAGTGCAAATCGGCTCGAGAGAGTTAAATCTACGACGTACAAAAATCTTTGCTATATAACGGCGAGGATGTTCGAGGCCATTCGTGTAGATCGCAGCGTGAATCAGAAACGGGCGAAGGAAAAAGGGAGTGGTTGGTACATAGTACGTACCGCTTAATAGCTGCAAATTACACTCCCTTTTTTTCTCTTTTTGCACGTCTGTTTTTTTCCTCCCCCGGTTCTCCTCGCAGCCCGTGAAAAACTTTTCATTTTTATATTCCTTCTCTTGTCATTTCTCCACTCTTTGCACCTCTCTTCCTCTCCTCGCGTTTTCTTTATATCTTTCTCTCTCTATCGCTCGGGGAAGCTTACGAAACGCCACTACGTCCCTTCTAAAGTATTCCTACCCAAGAAAAACAGCCATTAGCGAGAGTTTTCGCTTTTCGCGCGAAACTTTCGCCCTCCTCCTCCTCCTCCTCCTCCTCCATCACCCCCCTCGTTCCATCACTTTGCCGCCACGAGGTAGGAGCGAGATCCATGGCGTGGAATACACGCGCGAAAAGGAAGGAGGAAGCGTTGGCCCACGCGGGTGTTGGGAGGAAGAGAGAGGGAGTTGAAACAGGAAAAAGAAAAAAAAAACGTAACTGCAGCCCGGAGTGAGACGCCATAGACCACGAGGCGAGTTAAGGTGTAGAGGGGATGAATGTGAGCGACGAGGCGGGGGTAGTACGAGAAAAGGAAGGACGAAGTGGAAAAGAAGGGCTCGCCAACGCGATCGTAACTCCCCGGGAACTCAAACTTTCGTCCTCGCCGCATTTTTCATCGCCCTATAAATTCTTATTTATATGCGACTTCGTGTTTCTTTTCGATTAGGAGACGGTAACGTACGTTACGCTCTCGCACTATCCGTTTTTGCCGAGTTTTCTCTTGCTTTGGTCCTTCCACGAGACTCGGCGCGATAGGGACTTGAGAGAAAACAAATTCAGTCCTTCGCGTACACATCCCTCTTTCTCGTATCGGGCTTTCGCTCTTTACGACTTTTTCTGTTCGATACGAGGCACGCTATTGTTTTTTGACGGCTCGAGAACAAAATTGATATTTATGAAATTTCTAGTAGGAAATATCCTTTGATATATCGGCTGGTGTGCTAGCTCGGTTGCTAATGTACATAGCAACACGCTTTTGTATCGTCTATATATTAATATCTAGTATCACCAGGATGTTTTGAGTCGAGTTTCGCGGCCTCGTTTGCAGCAGCAGCAGTAGCAGCAGCAGCACCTAGCACCGCGAGCTAGCTCGAGCCAACCAACAATCCGTTGCCACGTCTCTAATATGAAATATGGCGATGCATCACGAAACACCGGGTCATATATATATTTCGTTGAGCCGATGAATCATCTCTCTGATACTCAGCTGAGCTCGACGCGACCTGTCTCGGAGACCACGGAACGTTCGTCCATTCGTTAGACGTCTGTCTGAAGTTTCCGTCTCTATCGCTCTTACGACCACGATTTGCCAACGCTCGTTGTTGTTGCATCAACGAAAACATTCCATTTTCGATTCTCGTTCGTTTCGTTTTGGACCAAGAAGAATAAAAATTTAGCCGTCTCGATTGACAATAAGGATCAATGATTATAAATCTTCTCGATGTTTCGTAAATGTGTATTTTTCGGACGTTCTTTGTTTTTTTTGTTTTTTTGGTTTTTTATTTTTGTTTCAAGTCTGGAGTATATTTTATGTATGGATAGGAACGAGTGAACTTATCGCGTGCAGGTGTACCCGGAATATATTTACGTAGAATTCGATACTGTACGGCGCCGGAGCGTAGCATCCTCCTCCCTCCCGAACGACGGACGAAGGGGAGATCGAACAGGTCATTAATCAAACCGCACCCCTCGCAGGCGAACGCAGCTATAACGGGTGTTCGCGTTTCCCCAAACTCACACTCTTGTCACACCTTCCAAAACTGCCCCTTTGCCAAATCTATACATCACGTTTATTTTAATTTTCACGAATCAAACGTACATTATGTTTTCGTACCTATCCTATTTCCCATATATATAGGTACCCAACGTTTCATTGTCTACGAACAAAAGTTTGTACGATTTTAACGAAAAAGTTTACATTTTTCATCGCGACACTTGGTCCCTCGTCTGTCACGAGCTTAAGTACGTATATCCATGGTAGAACTCTGGCGCGTACGAATATCCTGAAATTAGTGTGGCTTTCGAAACTTGACTATGTGTAGGGTCTCCGGTGCTCGATGATACTCGAGCAGTAGGAGCGGAGAGAGTGAGAGAGAACCTGTACAGTTGCCAAGTGACGTATTATAATATTTCATCTCTCCCTCCTCCCCGCTCTCCCCTCCTTTGACTACCACCCCGCTCTGCAGAGAGCACATTTGCAACCCTCCTTTGCCCCCCCCCCTCACTACCCCCGCAAAACAACTCCCTGTACCACCTTTCGTATCCCCCTCGCATTTATGTCTCTCTCGTAACTCCCCAACATTACACACGTACACATACTCACACGCGTATATATATATATTAATACAAATGCAGGCGTATTACAGCCGGCGAGAGTAGAATCGCTAGTGAGGACGAGTAATATTGTTAATTCGCGTGTGTTTGAGTTCCAAGGGGGAGCCGAACCACCCTAATATATTCGCGTGCGCGAATACCATGTGTACAGTCACGACAAAACTCTCTCTCTCTCTCTCTGCTTGCTGAAACAAAGTAATCTTAAAAATTTGAAGAAGAAACTGAAAATTTGAAAAAAATTTACGAAAGCCGTATTTCGACAATATTTTATCCGCCTATGTTGAAAATCATCGCCGCGCTATTTCCGGTATTTGATCTCAGCGGGCGTTTTACGCAAAAACGCGTTTACGCGACTTTTAACGGTCCGCCAAAGGTGGCAAAGAGCTCTGCGCGAATGTAAACGAGCAAGACGGGTAGACACGATGTGATTGGTGCAAAGAGAGAGAGAGAGAGAAAAAAAAAGAGAGAGGCAGAAAGCGAGATAGGGATTGAAGAGACTGTCGTTCAGAAGGGTTGTCGCGCACCCCTCGGTGAACTGCTGTCCTCGACATACACCCAGTGGGAATGCCTTCCACCAAAAAGGGGTTGTTCGCCCCCGCATCGTCACGGACGTGTCCATTCCGTATAATTCGGGGGAGATCTCTACCGCGTTTCTAATATTACGACTGTCGTGACGAGATATCGAGCTGGTCCTATTTCGAACACACGTGTCATCAATCGCAAGAAAATATTCTTTCATCCCTTATATTTTCGAAACGTTAACACAAAATTACCTCCCATCGTACAAAAAAAAATCGAGATAACATTTTACGCAAAAGAAAAAGCTTGCTCACCCCTCGTACATCGGTACACACTCGAGAAAGCCTCCAGAAATGCCACATAACATGAGCTCACCAATAGTAGCAAATGCGTTAGCAATGTGGCAGTATAAGCAGCAATGGATGCCGTAGTCGGTTATACGATGCAACGTTTCTGAGGGGGAGGAATTGCCGTGGGTGGTATGGAGAATGGTATAAGGGTATACGAGAGGCGGGGGGGGTGGAAGAGGAGGAGGTTGGTCGGTAGGAGAACGAGAAGGGATGAGATGCGAGGGGGTTTGTTGGGTCGGCTGGGTTAAAGAGAGATGTGGGTATCGAGGCAAGAGAGGGAGAGAAGGTTTGTGGCGTTGTAGTAGAGAGAGAGAGAGAGAAAGAGGGAGAGAGCGCGGAGTCTGAGGGTGGGTGTACCAAACACTGGCTATGCTCACTAGGCTCACATACTATTGTGTATACTATTGTTCTGGTTGGCTAATATCCAAGATGGCCGACTGGTTAAACTCGAATGTATACGATATATATATGTGTGTACGTATGGATATACGAATCTCTCAGGTTCTTGTATGCGCAAACTGGCACAAAGGGATGTGTGAGTGCACATCCTAGTCGTATATAGTGCTCAACTATATAGCTCGAATCGTTCTCTTTATACATATATGTATGTAACGAGGTAGCGACTCGAGCCTAGCTACCTCGCTCGCGTCTCACATTGCGCCCTAACTTAACTTTCTCTCCTCCGTGAAAGTTTCCTCGATTGTAGAGGGGCGGGCGAATGTCTAATTTCATTTCTCCAGAACTAATCTGTATAGATTGAAAATAGAATCCGTAGACGAGGTAACGTTGAATTTTTGAAGCTTTTGGTCAACGGACGTAAGGTATGCTAATATTTTCATTCGGCTGTTTATGCATACATTGAATTAATACATGTCTGTATCGTTCTCTATTCTTGTATGCATATCGTGTAAGAGCTCATTCGTTTACGGGTAATTTCGATTCATGTATGTAAGTATGTATTTGGACTATCGATATGTACCAGAGACGAGTCAACGTTTCCGCGTCTGCGAACAACCAAGATTTTTCGTCTGTTACGGAAAAATCTCTCGATACTTTCTCAATGCAAGCGCAACGACCCTTTCTTTCGTCCGCGTCTCGATCCCTGCTCCTGGCTAGGAATAAAGATCGTAGCGCGAACGCGAGAGTGGAAGAAAGACCGCTTGATATTTTCGACGTTACTTAGAACGTTCCACCCTCCTCGCGTCTTTCTCTCTACCAACGGGCGCAATATCTTTGCTCTCGCTCTTTCTTACCCAGTCTCGTCTCACCCCTCCGATGAGGCGATCGGCGATAGTGGCCTTTTTATGATTGCTCAGACTACGTTCCTCTTTTCTTCGTATTTTGTCTATTTTTTTTGCCCTCGGTCCTCTCCCCGCTTCTTCTTGTTTCGTCGCGCATCTTTGGCCAGGGATAATACCGGGAGAAAAATAAAGGAAAAGGAACATAACGAGCACCGAGAAAAATGCAGGAAACTCGTATGACAATGAGAATTTGTATGTCTCGCGGTACTCGTGATTTGGCGAATTTAACGTTTCGTCCGTGAAAGCACGTACTTGAGGGTAATAAAAATTGTGAAAATTTTCAACATTTATTCAGCTTTGTCTCGTATTATCGAGGTCGTTCCTTTCTTTTTTTCTTCGTATTACTTTTTTTAATAACCATTTTATTTTATTTCACTTTTTTTACAACCCCGAAGAGACGTGCGTCATTCCAGCTCGCGAAATATCCACGTCCAAGTTGTCAGTGAGAAAAATAAAAGGAAAGTAAAACTATGTAGGTATAGACATACTTTTCATCATCGAGGCACATTACCACCCCCTCTCCCCTCCCTATTTTTCCGTCAACGTCGGCATGAAATGTAGATTAATATAAATATTCATAAACACCATAAAGTTTATGTCGCGAGCAACGCCCTCATCCAAGCGCTATAGAAGGGAAGAGTCGAGTCGCACTCTCGCTCATCGTAAAACCACCTCCTCCCCCTTCATCCGTTCTCTTTTCAGCCTTCGTTCTCTCGGGGTGGCAGTGTCAAGATATTCCGAAGGTGAAAATCTCAAGTTCTTTTTCACATAATTTGCCCTCAAGTGCGAGCAAAAAAAATAACACGTGTCTCTAACGACAAACCTAATAAAAAAATAATTTATATCTCGTGTAATATTTTAACCGATATATAAAAGGAATTATTAATATGAAAAAAATTCTGCCAAGTTTGTCGCGTATTCGATCGAATCGAGCGTTCGTAGGTCATCGATCAACAATCCGCCGATGTGACTTATTCAGTGGGCGGTCACTTCGCTTCCGTATCTACGTGGAAAAAGCAAACACACGGACAAAGCTCGCGTTCTCTCTCTCTCTCTCTCTCTCTCTCTCTCTCTCTCTCTCTCTCTCTCTCTCTCTCTCTCTCTCGCGGCGTTATTTTTAATTTTACGATCGGCGCGACGTGGCTGGCGTGTTGGCGATTTTTATCGGGCGATTAACGCGACGGTTACACGTGTCGCGTCGACGTTTACGCCTCGTTGAGCGAAAGCTCGGGCCGGCGCGCGCTTGGCTCGTTCGACCCCCGTCGACGTGTTTAAAGGCGAAGAATATCTCGTGACCCATGGCGCGCGCGACTCGAACTGCCCCTCTCGTTGATTCTGTTCAACTCGCCACGCGAGCGCCTCTCGCGTATCGTACGAGCTATTCGACACGAACAAATTTCTCACGTTCTTCGTAGATCTCTCGCAAGAAGTCGTCGGAGATTAAAAAACTTATCTATCAAAATTAAATCCACCATGATTCTTACATTTTTCAAATTTTCACTGATTTTTAAAACTCAAAATCGTCCCAGTAATTATTGCATTAATACGTTGGATAGAAACATCGTTTGTGATAAATTCGCAAACACATGAGTCGTGCGAACAAATTCGTGTCGAGAGTGAGAAGATTACCCACACGTACGTGTTTCACGCCATTTCTATTTGCCGCATGGTGAAATGTTTTTACTCATGATGAAGTAGAATTT
Organism: Netelia fuscicornis; assembly: GCA_946811545.1. NCBI lineage: Eukaryota > Metazoa > Arthropoda > Insecta > Hymenoptera > Ichneumonidae > Netelia > Netelia fuscicornis. The sequence goes on from OX328015.1 coordinate 41,608,864, forward strand.
TTTTGGAGTATCCTCGAAAGTTGTACTCGTCGCAACGAGGACGTCTGAGTATCCTTATTAACACACATTCATAAGTGAGATGCTCGGTGGGACGATGGAGAGGCTGAATTGAAGCATGGATGAAAAGTTGGAACCGCTCTGACCATTTTTTTCTCGTTTCGTACGACCGCTTGGCCGCAATCGTAGGTTTGCGGTTTTCACAACCCTCCATCCCTCTCTCTCTCTCTCTCTCTCTCTCTCTCTCTCTCTCTCTCTCTCTCTCTCTCTCTCTCTCTCTCTCTCTCTCTCTTTCTCCATCCCTCGTAATTCTGATGGGCAACCGATCCAAGGTGAGCTCGGTTTAGTTATCACTAACTACCAGATGGGTGCGTTATCAAACGTTCCAAGAAATCCGATAAACGATACAATTTTTTAAATATTTCTAATTAATTTTTCATCTCTATCGCTAATCGTCCGTATTTTCGGTCGGTGGATGATCGTAAAGCAATCGTCCAACGTGAATGTGAGAATGAGAGTGTACAAGTGAGATAGAGAATAGTTGAAAGGGAGTAAATCCAGCCACAAAATCCGGAAGCGTTTAACATAATTAGGTATCGGGTGTCGAAGCGGCAGCCCGCTCGGGCAAGCCTCGTCCGCTGTCGCGTTCACGGGACGTTGGTGTTCGTGGCAGTGGTGTAGTAGTCGCGAGAGCGCACCGGCATTCGCTCTGGGGAGTCCCCTCGTTCGCTCGACACACGACGTCCCAGCGAACTACGTCGTGCAGTGAAGCGTGGCTCGAATGGGTCTATGAGTACACCATGAACTCGTACCGGTCGCTACCACCACCCCGTCCGTTCGAAATTTCCACTTGTCGCTACTGTTGCACTCGTTCGACCCGTACAACCGCATTGCGATTTAAGATCAAAGCCCCGATCTCTATTCGGACTCGATCGCGTTGATTAATTCGATCGATAATACTTTTGATTTGAATTTTTGCATGAAAATTAATCCTAATAATAATTATTTATCCAACCGATGATTTTTGTTCGATTAAACTGTTGGTATAATGAAATACGCGCCGATTCGTATATTTTTGTATACTTTAGTTCGAAAATTAATTCGCGTTTATCAAATGGTTTTTGATACTTCTTTATATCCGTTAATTTTCATCTCCCTTTCGGAACGGCTGGCGAGTTGGGATATTATGGTGATAGGCGTTTGACCCATGCTGGCCCTATAGCCGCTATATACATCGCTATTACCTCAATCGCTTTTTGCTATCCTCTCTTTCCGCGTCGATCCAGCCACGCGTTCGCTCGAACGTAAACTCTCTCGTACTACCCACCACGTTGGGGATAATATGAACTGGACGGTGTCGGTGGGTCAATCGCTGCCGAGTGTTTTCGCGGTCGAGCAACATTTTGGCGTTTCGGCCAGCCGGAATGCCAGAGAGCTTGGTCATCGTCCCCCACCCCCCGTGCGAATCCGGTAAGCTCTCGATTCCGGTGCATCACTCTCGCGTTAATTAATCCGTGTAAAATATACGCGCTCATTGAAAGTGTCGGAGCATGCGGGCAAACTCGTGGCGATGCATATCGAGATACGTATATAGTGCCCTACCACGTTTCGTATAATTCGTGTTTGATGGCCGGATTTTTTATTCACGAGCAGTTAAGGTTTGCCACAACATTGGCAATTTTAATATTCGATATGTGGTTAACGAACGTCATTTTTTTTTTGAGCGTTTCCAAAACTTTTGATCAAGAATTCACCGATTAATGAAGCTAGCGTTCTTAAGAATAATTATTAATTGTATCCATCTTTGATGCAGTTGGTGATTAGAGAACGACGGTTTAATAAACATATCGCTCGGATACATTTTTATGACTTTAAAAAACACCCATCATCGCCATTTGCACTTCGGCTTTGTCATTTTCTTTTTTTTTGTATTCAACGGAGAGAGTTAACCACCGAAAAAAAATCCACTCGACCACTTTATATATTTCAACGAGAGAGAGAGAGAGAGAGAGTGAGAGGGAGAGTGAGTCTGTCGGGCCGAGAGACTCGATAGGTTCGACGCTATCGAATCGATCGTGGCGTGCGTATACACCACCCTTTACCCGTTCGAAAGAGCGTCGAAATAAATAAATAAATACGGCAAAAATGACCAACGCGTTCGAACGGCCCTCTTCACCCCCGCGCCTATTTCAACCCCCGAAAAGCGATGTGCGGAATAACGATGCTCGTTCGCTCCACTTTTGGGGGTGCGTGTCTGCTGCATAGTTTTTTTTGTTTTTTGTTTTCCTTCTTTTTTTCCCCCGCACCCGTCCTTTCCGCATGCACTCGTTCTCATTTCACCCCTTTGGCCCTCCCACCCTCCTCCCCACCTCCTTTCTCGCTTCGACTAACTCTCTCTCTCTTTTTTCATAAAGCGTGGAATAAAATAAAAAGTTTATCGTCCAGCTTTAATCCGGCCGTTTTAGCGGATGCATCGTTCGAAACGATGAAATACTGCCAGTAGGAGGGGAGACTGCAAAAATACCGGCTATACTGGTTGCGAGAGGGTGGAGGGGATGCCGAAATGGAAATAAGGGTGAGAGACACACAGTATACGATGCTGCGTGTCCGCGAAATAAAAGTGCGAGGGAGAGTGAGAGAGAGAGAGAGATACGACTGCGAGCGTTTCATATATGGATTCATCGCGATTTCGATAGGCTCCCATGGGAATCGATATATTTCCACCAGCCACAATTTTTCATCTTTCGTTTCTTTTTAGTTTCGACTTTTTGTTCACCAGTCCTCTTACTCGAAGGGCTAGAGAACACTGGCATAGACTACGTCGTGACGACAGGATTAATTTTCTTTTTAGCAAGGAATTTTCATTCAAACATTTAAATAATCGTTGCTATTGTTATTATTAAATATATATTTTCTAGCGGAAACGCGTGTGTATTTACAGTTGCGGACGCTTTATAACATATATGAGAGTAGTTTATATATATGGGTTCTCCCGTTTCTGGGGATGTAACGGTAGCCACCCCGGGCGGATCTCGAGCGACTTCCTGGTTCCCGGTTATTACCGACCCGATATTATTATCCCGGTGGGACAATGACAGCCGGCTACCGAATCGTACTGACAATGCACGCCCTGCTCTCTATGCGTTATACCACCGGCGGACCGGGGTGTTTTCGTCTCCCTTCCCTCGGCCCGCGAGTACATATCCATTGCCTACTTCACTAAAAGCCGCAACCCCTTATACGATTCTGGGCAATACGAACGAGGAGAGACCAAGCGTTGATTCGCTTTCCTCCACCTTTCAATCCCTCTGCCTCCATCTCTCCTCCCTCTCTCTCTCTCCATTCCTCTCTCCACCTCAAACATCAACGGTACACACACGACACGCTTCCAATTGTACACAAATAGATGGCGCTACCCGGACAACAGATCTGTCTCATTAACAACTTATAATGGGAACCGATGTAGCTATCGAGCCTGCATTCTCGTATATATACGCGCGCTTTCCATTCCTTACACCGCACAGTGCTAGGTTTACACGCTGCCGGTAAAACAGGAGAGTTCGTGCAATCGGGAGAATGGCGCGTCTAAAAAAAAAAAAGCACCACCCCCAAGACAGAATGACGAGCTAAAAGAGTGCAGTCTTTTAGCTCGTCTCGCTTTACATTGTTTCGGTTACATTGTTGAATTTCTAAGCACTATTATAGGTAAGTACCTATATATTTTTGATAGTAGGCTTTTTTTTCCTTAAAATTTCTATCGTGGCTTTCTTCTTTTTTTCAAAAATCGTGTGTAAAACCGTACCGTTTGCGAAATCAGAACTGATATCGATATCCGCTTCGGCGGCGTCCTTTCTTTCATCCCCTAATGTCCTTTCTTGCTCTCCACCTTTTACCGACTGGAATGGTGCAGGTCGAACAAAGATAGGAACGTGTTCCTCCTCCTCTTTCGCGATACATCTCTTCTATCTCGCCCGCAGGGCTTTCGATATACGAGGCCAACAAATGCAGCTGCCTCTCTCTCTCTCTCGCTCTCTCTTACTCTCTCTCGGTCGATCGGCCAACTTTGCAATGCTACGGACGCTTTCTGATTCTCTACCACTGTTTGCGCCACTCTCTATGCTTGCTTTACTCCGTAATGCTTTGGTTACATATGTGTATGTATGGGTGACTGTCTGTATGTATGTTTATGTATATATATATATATATAATGACTCTCCACCTCTCCTCTTCTATATCTCGGCATTGTATCCGGCCTATTGAAACGTCGAAACAATGCGTCGATGCCTCGTTTTGTCCCGTGACTTATCGCCTGTTTCGCGGGCAAGGACTGCAAGACAGGAAGAGAGAGAGACACGCGTAGAGATGCTAGATGATAAGAGAGGCTAGGGGGCGTATGCCATATATGTACGAAGAGAAAAGAGTTACGCGTAGGGGTGGGAAAGAGTCATGGAAAATCGAAGGGAAATACGAAGGAGTGGCAGTCGAGCATTAATCAGCAGTTCCATGTGCGATGTTAATTAACCCCTTATCGCATGATTTTTGTTCGCTCCTATGTTTTATCGGAGAATGGAGAACATGTAGGCAACGTGTTTTTCGACTGTCTTCAAATGACGCAATAGGCTCTTTTATTTCAAGGCCTAATTAATCATTTATAACAAACAACAAGAATTCACGGCTTTTACGATAATTCGAAAAAAGATGAATGTTGTTATCGTCTAAAAGAGAATTCCTGTGCAGTAAAATCGTTTTCTGTTTCGAAACTCTTTAAAATTTGCAAATCACCGGTAAACGCCTTTTTCCTGAAAATCTTGAATCTTTTATCGAAGCTTCGAACCCCCAATACCTATCCTGCATGCGAGAATAAATAGAACGTAAAAATTAACAAATTGGGGAAGTCGAGACATGAAAAATTTGCACGTAAAAGCAGAGACGATCTTCTTCATAGTCCTGGCAACTTAATCAGCATAATAAAGATTGATAAGGAAGAGCGAGAAGAAAGAGGAGCGTGCGATATATCATATTTTCTTGAATAGAAATGTTTGTGTTCCACGTGGGGAGGGGGGTTCGTGCTCGACGTTAACGATGGCCAACACACACTTACACGTACATATATATATATGTCTGTGTAAACATATATACATATATATTATGGTTAGTAGTGAGTTACCTCATTGTTGGGCCATATATATATGATAGGCTTCCATGCTGTTGGACGTTGTCCTGAATTTATAGAAGCCTCGAAAGGATGGCGCTCGCCCACCATCAACGCCCACGTGACTGTATATGTAAACCGGACGCGTTTCTGACCCAAGTCTTGGCCAACTGAGGGTTGCTGGCTTTTGCCTTTTGCCGGTTCGCCCTCGGCTCTCTCTCTCTCTCTCTCTGCGTTCTCTGCTCGTGCCTCTACTTAATGTAGCTTTTGCCACTGGAATCGCTTTGCATACCATTTCGCGCGCTCCGCCAATCTCCGAGATCTTAATATCGACGGTAATTTAGAGAGGCCTCTCTCCCTCTTTCTCCCCCCCCCCCTTGTTCCACCGGTCGATTTCGCGATGTGGCGCGTGGAGCTTACTACATAAAGCAAGGTCGTTTTCGACTTATATACCAAATTATACGTAAGACTATAAAATATATGCGCCGTTATATTTATATCAAGGATCGAACGTCGTAGATGCAAAATCGGAAAATGTATGTGGAAACTTGAATACTTATTGCAAACGATGAAAAATCTTTTTTGTGTTTGCATATATATTGTTCGAGGTTGGCAAATTTTCTTTCGGCTAATCAAAGCTATTTGTTCTCATATCGATACGTTACAATTTTTTATAAAATGTTACGAGTTTCGAGCCGGGTGACATCGGATAGAAAAAGATGGAAGGAATATACGTATACGTACAGATTGAATATCCTCTTTAGCGAAGCCTTCGGCTTGAAGCTCTTGACTCTTGGCTCTTAACCCGTTTCGTGGGATCGCCGCGCGGATACATGAGCGAATCACGGTTTTACACACACACACACATCGAACAGTAGATAACATACCACCCGGCAATGCCACTCGAAGTAACGAAGTGGCTCACTCTACCAGGCTTTAGACCTTTGCTACTTAGCGGCGACAGTAGTCGCTGTCTAGTAGTCGAAATCAGCGACTAGTCCACCATACCGATACTCTGCATAATTTCCAAAAAATCGCTCATAATTAAATTAACGCTATAATTCCTTTATTCAATTATTTATAGAGATTTACAATAAACACTAACTAGTTTGCGACAATTCATTAACGATTAATTAAATTAAATATTCACTCGTGAAATATGAAAATTTACGGATATTGTGAAATATGTTTTTAATGTCGATAATTCATGTTTTTCACATAGTTCAGTGTGTCACTTTCCGTTGTCGCAAAATTTAGAAACAGAGTAAAATAAGTCTCTGCTTATGTAGAGTACCTATCGTAGGGAATATATATATATGCGTGCATGTGGGTGTGTATGGAGGGAAGAAGGAACGCGTGCATTCGGGCATTTACATCAAGAGACTCCGCGACGATGATAATTAGTATATAAGGGGTTGGTTGAAATACACGAAACCTCTAGAGTTCGCCGTCCCGACTTCTGTAGTCCACTGGAGTTTCTCCTTCTCTCTTTCTCTGACTCTACCTCTCTTCAACCTTCGTGGAAACCTCTCGCGACGAGTGTCGCAGAGTCGTCGTTCTGCCACGCACCGCGAATAAAAAAAGACACGTCGATTCAACCTACCGCTGTGACCTCTTCCACCCCATGCACTCTTCAACCCTTATTACTTTTCTCCTTTTCCCACGTCGCTTTCTCACAGTTTGGCTGTCTCTCTTATGGAAGCATTGTAAATCATTTATAGTTCTCGTGCCAACCCTTTCTTAAGAAACGATTGGCGAGAGAGTATGGAATTGATGACGAAGAAGGCACGGACTTCGCCCTTCAGCCATTTTCTTTCGCTCCCCTTGGCTCCTCATTGTAAAACTAACAGGAAAATAATACCCAGTTGATTGGCAATTTAGTGTCGAGATTGCAACGAGAGACCGTCATGTTCTTCTTCTTCTCCTCCTTCTTTCTTCCTCACCCTCGTATTTCTCACTGTCGTCGTTCAGATCGACTGGAAAGAAAAAAAGTACTTTAAGCTAAGAATGAAAGGGAAAACTTTGATTTCTTGTTCATGAAAGGCAGGCACGTTCATTCCATGATTAATTTTTTTTTTAATTATATCTGATGATTTTCTTCAAAATCGCGTTTTTTTTCTAACTACTAAATTTCTATTTTCGTTGTACGAATAGCTCGCGTATAAACATATTCGGGCTGCAATCGTTCACTACCGCGCACATTTGACGGAATTTTGCAACCAAAAGCGCTTCTGACCTCATCCCCATCGCTTTTTCTATAACCCCCACCCTCAAACGAGTCCCGATGAAAAACGGGGGCCGATAAATTTTGACAGTATTCTGTCCATTGCATTGCAATAATACCGGACCATATATTAGAGGTATATACGGTACGGAGGTGGTAGAAAAGGGGTTGGAGTATCGAGGGGGTGACTCCGGGGCGGCGAGGGGAGGGGAAGGGGAGGTACACCAGAACCACCAGTGCTTTCGTACAGTTTGCACGGTAACATATTACGAATTAATACCAACTGCTACGGTGAAATATTACTGCAAAATACTGAACGTTATTTCGTTCTCCTCCCTCCCGCCCCGCTCCTGAAACGTGAAAATTGTTATTATACGTTCGCGTTATACTTCTTGCGAATTTATATTCGATATGCCTCACCCCCTCTCCTGTACCCCAGCCCCCCTCCCTCAACCCACCTGCTCCGCTAGAACGGTGAAAAATCGTTTACGAGAAATAATAATAAATGAAATATTAAAAAATGGAGAATTAGTGCGTGCACGAATCTCATTTTTCGAAAATAATTGCTTCTGGATCCCCAACTCGGATTAACACTTTTATTTCACCGTTTGCTCATTTATCATTATTATTTTGGGGGGGAACATTATTATTCGAGGGGCTCTTGCGCTAAAAAAAACGAAAAAAAAAGTATTAACGATTAATGCGAGATAGGCAATGGTAATGATTTAATCATCCCCATGAAATGGTATAAAAATGAGTTTTTTTTAATTGGTAATTTATATTATTGTAATCATTAATTCGTTCGAATTATGTGCGGACTATGTCAATTTTTTTATCGCACATTTATTCACGTAAATTTCTGCATAGCTTATATACTTGTAAAAAATATGTAGGTTGTCCAAGCACAGGATATAAAGATTGTGATGGTGCAAAGCACGGTCACGCGGATGTCTCATTAAAAATGCTTTTAGCGAACCACGCCGGGCTTTATGGTCGAAGCTGTCCGCAACGAAGCACACGTGTGTACATGTACACGTATGAAAACGTGTACTTACAAAGGCACGAGGCATACCCGCTTTTGTTTATGAATTCGTAATCGCGTTTACCACAAAATATCTCACTACACAATAATGAACACGGTACGAATGATTTGTCTAAAATGTCGAATGTTATCGTTTCTTTTTTTGGTTTTCACAACGCCATTTTTTTGCCTCGACTATATATTTCGATATGAAAAATACAAAAGTATATAAAATGATGTTTAATGAATAATTTCCAGCACTGCTCTTCAACGTGTAAAAAGGCCAGGACTCGCGAGGTGATCCTGAAAAAAGGAAACAACGAATAAAAATAAATCGCGCATCCTCCCAATAGATTCTCGCGCGTGCGAGATGTATCTACTTTTCGAATAAAAATTGATCCGACGAACGTTCGCGGCGTGCATTCGTAAGCGGTATGCACTTTTGGGAGTTCCCGTCGAGTTAAACGGGACCCAAGCCACTTTGCGGCGTTCCAGTGCTCGTTGTCCGAAACTCTGTGTGGAATTTCTCTCACTCCACGAAAACAACGTCCACTCTTCCGTGTACTATCGGTACGCCACAAACTGTCTGCTCGCGCTTTATCATTTTTTATGTATTTCATTCCCTCTTATCGTCTAGTTCATCACGCGCATCGCGTATAGAGAAAATCTCGATTAATTATTTCCGATAATAATAAACTTTACGATACGTTTTAAAATCGTGGGTATCGACGTCACCTCTCCAATAATTTGCCAAAAACCTTTCCATTATTCAAACGTAAGGAAATTTTTCAATTTTCATACATTTCGAGCTCATCGAAAATCTCTGATTTTTCGATTGGAAAAAATCACGTTATGTTTGTGGTAGTAAAAAGAAAACAAAAATATGTACGCAAATGCCTCCCGTCAATTCCCAATACGATTAATTCCACGCTATGTTGTAAAATACTGGTGGCGATGGATTCTTTTTTTATTTCGCACTCTTTAATTATTAACTCCCTCATCAAGCGAACCCGAGCGACCGTAACTCGTCGCGATGCTAATTCGTGACGGCGGATCGAGAGAAAAAAGCATGGGTACGATAAAAAAACACATACACACACACACTCATACATCGATGCACAAAAAAACAGGAAAGAGAAATCAATCCAAACCGAAACGTGTTTACCGATTTTTTATTTTTGTCCATCGGCTACGCAGTGCCCCCACATGTGTGGATATTTGTAATTACAGGAAAACGCACAGTAGCGAAACGCCAGTGGTCGCTCGTCGTTTTTTTATGTGCCATTTCGAGGAGAATTTTTTCGTTTTTAATTTCGTACCAAATGAAGCGCGGTCATCCCCTCCCGCCCTCCCCTCGTCGAGTCGACGCTGGCTCTGTTGATATTCGTTATTAATTTTTAATCGCTATTTCGTTCACTACTCGGCTACTTTTTTTTATTCCCCTGGCCACACACACGGCGTAATTTATCAATCGTCGAAAAACACTTTTATGCTCTAAAAATCTGTCGATCTTTTATTTTATTTTTTTATATTCTTTTTTTTTTGTTTTTTTTTCAACGTAAATCGACGATTTATCGGCCTTTTCATGCTCGGAAAACAACACGAGTAATATATACGCGCTAACGTTCTGATTTTAACATTTTTCGAAATTTATTTAACGTTTTTTGAATTTTTCAGATAAAAAATATCTCCTGCTTTATTGTTTTTTTGGGGGTTTTTGTGACGCCCTACATCGTACTGTGTGGCAAAAGATATTCCCAAATTGTAGAAAATTCGGCGATCACTGTATAGATATATCTGTAAACTACCCGGTTACTTCTCGGCCAAATTAAAACGGAATTAAGCGAATATGATGAACGTACTTTTTTATCCGTTGCTTCTTTGCTGCCGATGCCCCCTCGCCACTCCCTCTGTTATTCCCGCAGCTCCATGCATATTAATTTTGAGCCGCGAAAAAACAAACGCTTCGGGTGCAAACAGTTGCGATAGTTTCAGGGACCAAGTGAAATGGAGAGAGAAAGAGGAGTAGAGAGGCGGGCGAATAGTATAACGGTAGAAAACCATCGAGTAAACTGGCATTCGAGTATTCGGCGATTATTTTTCGATCGTCGAGTATCGAATATAAAAACAACGGGCAATTACGAATTAATGCCGTGGCGGCCTGTTAGAATTGCTTATAAAGAAGGATTGGCAATGCCGAAATAAAAGCTCGAAATCGTTGCTTTCCCATTTCACTACGAGAAAACAATGGCAACAACAACTTGCGTGGAGAGAAAGAGAGATATAAAAAAGGTGACGGGAGAAAATATAAATAAAATGAAAAATGAAAAGTGTGAAAAGTTCGACGTGTGTAATAGCCCACGAGAAATGTAAATATCGGCCCCGCGAAAACAAAATATCGTTTGGCAAAGTGGACAGAATTGTTATTAATTAATACAAAAACTATCGTCGAATGATCGTCAAAGAATGACTCGTCGATCGTTTTAAAAATCCTCGAGCCTGTATTAATTTTCTACGGCTCATCTTGACGTCACCGTAAAAAAAAGGAGTTAACAGGGAGGCTGCGAGTATAGGTCGACGAGAGGATGAAGAGGCGAGGAAGACGGTGAAAAATAAAGAGAGAAAAAACGCGATTTATAAGAGATCGAGAGAGCAATGCGAAAAAAAGCGAGAGAAAAGAAACGGAGGAGCAGGATCGTTGTTTTCATCCCCTGGCAAGGGGTGAAAGAGGCATTATCCGGTACATGGAAAAAATGAGCCCAATTTCGGTCGAGAACGGACAATGTAACGGAGGTCATCGGTAGACTCGAGTGAAGAAGGCAAAAGAGAAAAGGAAAAAAAAAGAGAAAAAACGATGCGAGAAAGTCGTACGAAAGACGAGAGAGGGTAAGAAAAGAACGAAAGAGGCTTTGCCAACGAACAGTGAGGAAGAGAGAGAGGGAAAGAGTCAAGCAGAAAAGAGCGAATGCAAGTAAAAGTGGTGAGACGAAGGAGAAATGACGAAACGTGCAAGGAAGAAAGGGGGGAGGGAGGCGTGGAAAGGGGCTAAGGGTAGCTCAGGGGAGTAAAATCTCTCGTAGCTTCAAGTATTTCGGCCTTTGATGTGAGACCCTGTCCCTCCGTCTCACCGAAGACTCGGCATTCACGAGAAACAGCAGTTTTAGCAGTAGGCACTGGCCTCTGCACCTTCCTCCCTTATCCACCCGAGTACTGGCATAGCTACCACCACAACTGACGTTGTCGTCAACGTACCTTCAAAGAAAGTACCTTCGAAGAGGACGATGCGCTGTGGTTTTTCCATATATATATACATATATAGTTAAAAGTGCACGTGTGTACATCGATATATATAGGTACAAGTTATACTTCGAGCGTGCTAACTTTCTTTCGAAAGCTTGGAAAGACACGGAGGGATATGTGAAAATTCGAAAGTCGTAACGAATAAACAGAAAAAATGAATAAACAAAAGTTTTCATGTCAAAAATCCTTCTTGCAATCGTTTTCATCGAAGATGTGGAAAGATGGAGATACGTTTGTGAATCAGAAAGATTAAAGGATTAAAAAATTTGATGAGTTCTTTTTCTTTTTTCCACGTGACAAAATACGACTCGGGCGTAAAATTTTGATAGTGCAGTCGCAGCAACCCCTACCGCACTATTGTACCACACACGATTTCGCGTTTAATGCCCCGGATAACGCTTCTCCTGACTCTCTGAAACATACATAACTACTGCAATCGTGCCAATCGTTTATACGAAACTGTCGATCTCAGTGCTTTATCGTTCGATCGACGATGAAACATTCGTTTTTCCATCAATCTACTTTCGTGATATTCAACGAGAAATTCAAAAAACGTGGTGCAATAAGAATTTTTTTTTTTGCTTTTTTTCTTCCAATTCGTATCTCATTTTTGCATTATCGTAGAGAAAAGAAAATTATCAATATTATAGTTATTTTATATCGGCAATAAAATATATTTCATGACCGTCGTGGAAAAAGGCAGGTTGCGTAGAGAGGCGAGAGTTGACTGTGTAGAGAGACAGAGGGAATCTTGCACGATCAATGTGGCGGGGTGTCTGAGAATGCCACTTAGTTATTGTCTGGTCTTCCCTTCTTTCTCCTGTTTCTTCTTTTTCCATGGCTGTATACATAAGTCCGTTTACAGTTCACGCACCGTCGTGACTTTTTCCACAGACACGTTTCTCCTCCCTCAAACAGACCTTTTCCCGAGAGTTGCGACGATTCCATGAATTCGCACCATTCTTTGTTACAATCCCAGAAGAAAAGTGAGGAAAAAAAAAGAAGAACTTCGTCGCCATGTTTTATTGCAATAAAATGTAAGACTCTGAAAAGAAATGAGTATTGCGATAAATTAATTATATATAGTGGGGAACGAGCACGAGTTGGAATATCAAATGATAATTCATTGATGTAAAGCCACCGTCCATTATCCACGGATCGCTATCATATCCCACGTACGTTTCTATAGATATATATACATCTACACATAGAAAATGTACAAGTCCACGGTAGCTCATACATGCGAATGGTGTTTATCGCCTGCATGCATATATATATGAGAAGCCCGAGGCAGTGCAGGTTAGGTGATGCTACATGCTGTGCTAAGCAGCCCTTTGAGGCCTACCTTTCGCATATTACCAAAGGGCCCCGGGAGCCCGGTTCGACGATTATATCGTCCGAGGTGTGCGCTACCTACATATCCTCCGACTGGTCCTATCTCTCCCAGTCTTCGTCCCAACTATACACATATCTTCTTCCCTCTTACTCCTACAAGTTGATATTCGGAGTGGGCTCGACGCCATACAAGGACAAAGGGCACCCGGTATGTATCTAACGTGTATATATACGAATTACATATCTGAAGAGAGAGCGAGAAAGATAGAGTGAGCGAGTGAGAGAAAGGAGAGATGATGGAGTAAAGTATATGAGGGTGCATCGGTGTTGGTGATGTCGAGGCCAGTCAGCCCGCGCTGCTTTCCTCCAGCCTGGCTAGCACAGATACTGCACGCTAATGCGCCGGAATAGATTAATTCTGACCAATAGGAGAACCTCGATCGAACTGGTTATAGGAAAGGTAAGGGGATGGAAGGACGAGGAGGAGGAGGAGGAGGAGAAGGTGGAGGAGGTGGAGGGGGGAGGAGCAACCCGGAGCACATTACTCAATTATTTACGCTTCATTAAGTATATATCCAATGCCACCGAGTGTGTACCAGCAACGCTCTCGCGCCGGCTGCTCCGGCAACACGGGTAGAAGGGAGGAGGAGGGAAGGGGATGGATAGGGTGACGGAGGGAGTACAAGAGGGATGAAACTGGCCAGGGTTTTCGCGGAGAGGGGGAAGCGTGTGTGCTCCTGCCTTTCCTCCTCTTCCTCCTTCGCCCTCTCTCTTATCCTACTCTCGGCAAGTTCTATCCCTCTCGCTTCGCGTCGTATACACACGTATGTACATCGGGAAACTCTGTACATAATGTATGCCGAGCGTGTTGGGGTAAGCGACCACCCAACCACCCCAAACACCCAAACCTACCCGGTTGCTCTCGGTCCAAGCGTTACCGGGACGGGATGATGGGGTGAGTAGGACCGAAACGAGGGAGAGGGGGGTGAGGCTAACTTAATTATTCGAGAAATTCAGCGATCCATTCCTGAACCCTCTCTCCACCCCTTCCGATATCACCGAAACCCCTTTCGCCCCCCACCTTCGTTCATTCCCCTTGCGTGCTTCGCTGCTTCCTACCCTACGAATCTACACTTACGAATAGACGTGTATCGCATATATATCGCACACTTCTCCGTGTGTCTGTGTGTGCGAGTACGCGCGCGCACACGCCTCAGCTTCCGAAGCTACTTCAGTGACGAGCGATTCTATACAAGAGGTTCTCTATAACTCGAATACAACCCCTTCGACTGTATATCCCTCCTGTAATAAGCCCCCACTCCCCCTCCCCCTCCCACTTATTACTCAATCGTACGAGAGATAGGGGAGAATCGATTTCTGATGGAATTCACCTTTATTTTTCAGAATGACCATTGCGCAAGTGTCGATTTTCACTCGGATGATTTTTCTTTTCTTCATCCCTCGTTAATCGATTCTTCTTCCCTACGAGTATACGAAACTTTCGAATTAATTACTATAACGATATAAAAATTGTTTCGAGACGAGATGGTAAATAATCGTATATGAAAGATCGATTATTTCGTCTGTGATGGCGGTAGCAATATACGGAGGAGAAACGATCTTGAAAAAGAAGAAGAAATAAACTGGCAATCGCGAAAAAGACGAGGCGCGCGAGACGAGAATAGGATGTGTGTGTGTCGGTGTATGTACATATATATATATATGCAACGCCCAGAATAACGCATATAGATGGGCCCATCGCGATATCAACTGCCTCTCTTTCTCAGGTGGACTTTAATTATCATCGTGTACGGAATTGTTTTATACGCCAGGAAGCACTTAAATAATATTTCACCGAGTCGAACATACATTCGCAGACTGCCACGATGATGGGAACGAACATTATATATATATATATATATGTTTAAATATTTGCATATATATATGTATATATATATGTGTGCATATATATATAAAGTTCGCGGCAGTTGGCGATACGAGTCGTTCGGGGGCAAACCAGCGAGAGAGAGGCTCAGCACACACGATCGAATCGTCCGATAAGAACTCGACGGGCTCTTAGGTGGGCGGAATTCGTTTATAGTATATCGCGAAATAGATAGAGAGAGAGGGAGAGCGATAGAGAGCCCGGAAGGCTTGAAACAATATGTGCCTGACGGTGAAATGCGAAGAGATAGAAAATTGCGGTGCGTTACGGTACGCGCGATGAGGATTTACAGCTGTGTGTTCGTGGAGCGAACGATCTAACGATCGAGGGAGATATCATCCAACCGTCGATCTCACTCCTATTCACACCGAATTTAATATACATGCGCGATGCATATATATATAAAATGTTAAAAATATATATTTGTCTCTGTATATGTATATATATATATTTATTAATTAATGTGTGCTTACAATATACGTAGATGTCGATAGCGAGTGAAATAATAATGTGCTAATTATTTGCGAATAAATTGTCGAGCGATTAATTAAAAATTGAATTGCACGCGAAGATACTAAAAATTCAAGAGGCGAAACTCACGTTTTCCCTTTAATTCAGTCGAGAGACTGCTGAATTAAGCGAGAATATATAATTAAATGATTTTAATTATAATGTAGCCGAGGATTATTCGCAAAATTGACGGTAATTAGGCACAAGTATTGAAATAATTGTTTCTTCAACGCGATATTATATTCGAACGTACGATTACTTATTTGTACAGCTGACGAGAATAACTCGAGCGAAGGAATGTCTTCGCGGTCGATATAATTTTATTGAAACTATTTTTGTCAAAAGTATACAAGTAACGTTAATTATTCGGGGAATCTTTCATATCCTTTCGTAGAGGATAATTAATGCCTCGACGAGAAACATATATGTATTAACAGACCGAATCTTTTCCACTGTCTCTCTACGGAGAGAATGATGGATGATGACTGGGGGGGACTTCTCGAACTCTTTCGGGAATTATAGCCGAACGGATATATTTGATAAAGAGGAAGAAATAAAAATGTGAAAACAAAAGAACGAGGTTGAAGTTATGATTCTTGGATACGTGGGAGGACAGCGTAAAGATCTCTCGATGAAAAGGAAATGAACGATTAGGAGAACGATCGAGCTATCTTCCTCGCTGTGTCTCGGGGTGATAATTATGTTTATCTTCATCTCCGGATCTCTCGGACTTTAAGCGTGTAGTACGCTGATTTATTATCTCTCGTAGTGCTGCGAGTATATTTGTTTAACCTTCCTTCGAAAAAAAAACAACATTTTATTTTTATTTTTCCTTTATTGTTCATTTTGATCGTTAATGCTTTATGAAAAATATCGAAATTGGCGATTCAAGAAAGTTTTAGTTGGCCGGACACGTCTCTCGTCGTGACGAATAAATTCAACCCGCGACCACAACTCGCGCTTCGTCGAAGTCTGTAACTCTGTCGGGGTCTTTGCTCGCTAATTTCGTCAGTAGACTAAACAGAGCGCAATTAAAATAATTCATCTCGAGCTCGCCCCGATGAACCAGGCCGCAAGATTCTTTCTCATCCTCTATCATATTATTTTTACTTCTGTTTTTCTTTCATCGTTTGAAAAATTATTTTATCCGTATTTCCAAAAAACTTTCAAATAAATTCAGAAATCGCGTGGATAGATAAATAATTTTTTTTCTTTCATCGTCAAGGGTTGTTTTTTTATACCGATAATTGTATGGAGACAGTTGGCAAGCAAAAATGGTGTTAGTTGAAGAAGAAAGACAGAGATAGAGGGAATTACAGGTCGGTGCAAATCGTAAAACGGCGAAATACGATCTTTCAAGACGCATCGTTCTGTCTTTTCATTCGATGAAACGATAAGTACTTTTGACAGTTTGATAAATTATCTCGCAAACTGATCTAATAATAAACAACAAAAATTTATTTCCAAACAGAAAATTTGGAAAATACTATTTCGAACGATCAAAAAAAATCAAACATTTCTGTATTCAAAGGCAAGAACTCGCGTGCTGGACGTTAAAAGTTTCCACCTCGCGATTGCCGAAAGCCTTTTTTTATTTTTTCAAGCCAAACCTCGTTGCTTGCATCCGCTCTTTTTTGTTATTATTATTATTTTTTGTTCCTTTTGCGGGGTGCACAGAATCAAAGGCCCGGGCGAACGAGACAATTGCTGGTATTCGAACGAAATCCAATAGAATATAGAAAGCTCACGAGAGGGGAGGGAGGGTGACCTTTGTCAGAGCGGGGGGGGGGGGGGGGGGCGTTTACGTCGGAGGGACGAAAATGTCGAGCCCGTTGGCACGTCGGGAGAATACAGACAGTCATAGGAAAAAACGAGAGAGAGTCCGAGAGTGAGGGAGAGAGAGAGAAGCAGGAACCAGAGAAACGAGCAATGGAAAGGGCGAGAAGGGCATGACCGAGTACCCAACTGGTGGAAAACTTTTGATTGGAAAACTCGTCAAACGGGCAACCACGAGCCCTTGTGGACGAGAATATTTTTTTGTCTCTTGTCAGCGTACACTCCTATACATATATATATATACATATATATGTTTCTACGTCTATATCTTTTTTATATCGAAGCCCCTCGATACGTTATTATACACTACTGGCGCGGGTATACCGTGCAAACACTGCGTTTTCGTTGTTGCCAAATGATTTCCTTTTGGACCTCGTATTGCTCGTGCGTGTGTGTGTTTTTTTCGATGCCAACAATTTCATAGGAAAAGGGTTCGAGCGAGAAAAGAAAAATTTACATAAAAAAGTCGCTCGGTTACGTAAATCTATATGGGAGCGATTAATAAAGCACGACGATCTTTCATTTTGACGCATGGCTTTTATTATTTTTTACTATCATTTGGATTCGTTCATTTTCTCAAAATATGCGAGCTTTTAATTAAAATCGAATCAAAATGTATTTTCTGGCAAACGTTTACTCGCTCTTTCTTCATTTAATTTTCGTTTATTTTAATTAATTTTTTTCTTCTTCCGCTCAACCGTGATGAAATACGTCTGACGTGTATTTACAACGGGGCGCCGGCGTCGAGACGACGACGACGACGACGACGACGACGAAGAGTTGGTGGTGTGTCCCAGCGCGATCGTAAAGTGTTTAGTTATTGCGCGGGGAGAATTATATTCGCCGGATTGTTATATAGAGTGTACGAGAAAAGATGAAGAATACCGAGTTGGAGGGAGAGAGAGAGAGAGAGAGTGAGCGCGCTCTTTCGCGTAGCCACGCGGTACACACGCGGTCTCGGACGAAAATAATCCGTGAGTAATTTTCAAACCGCAGGGCTTTTCTCAATAATAATTATAATAACGAGACTGTGCTATTGCCATCCGGAGATTTATTACAATGATTTTGCAAATCTTGTATTCGCTCGAAAAACATTTATAAATCAAATATCTCGTTTCTACAATTTTATTATTAAAAAATAGCTTACAAAAATATTTTAACCGTTTCAACTATTTTTATATTTGATAATAATCGATGATTCCACGTTCGTTATTTTCTTATTACGTATAACAACGCAAGCTTGCTCCCAAGCTTAAAACTTGAGATATTTTTCTTCGTTGGGAAGAAAACGACGAGAAAAATCGTGCCTCACGGCAACGTACAATAAATAATACTTCTCTGTGTACGTAACACCAATAGTGAAACTTTTGTCTACACACACACACACATACAGACACTCATGTATCTATATAAGTAGATGCGGGTGTGTGTATGTGTATTCGCGTCTCCTACAACTACTAGTGTATATTTTTAGTGCACAGGTGCGCGCGTACAGAGCACACCCTCAAGTATTTTCCTTGTTCGAGGTCATAGCGAGAGGGAGAGGGAGTGAGAGGTCTATATAGAGCATAAGAGTGTTGGAGCAAGGGAGAGAATCGCGAACGATATTTCATTCGATATTGCACCCTGGCATTATTTCTCTATTTCGGTCCAGCACAACCTCTCTCTCTCTCTCTCTCTCTCTCTCTCTCTCTCTCTCTCTCTCTCTCTCTCTCTCTCTCTCTCTCTCTCTCTCTCTCTCTCTCTGCCTCCCACTCTCTCCCTTCCTCTCTTGCTCTATATTATCTTCCCATTTTCCTTCTCGCTCTCTTTCTCCTCCTTTCTCACCACCCCTCCCTCGGCATTTCCTTCATTCGCCCCTTTCTCTCCTCAACGTGCCGAGAATAAATTGTTTAATTTATATTAAAAATAAATATAGCCCCGCGTCGAGGTCTCAAGAGAAAGAGAGAGAGAGAGAGAGGAAACTCGTCCACGACGGCACCAGAAATATTACTTTTAATATTAGCATTCGTTCTCCCGCCATTCCTTCATCTTTTTTTTACATTTTTCTCGCGGTCCCCCCCTCTTTCAGACTAACACAACTACGAATGCGTGTATTTTTTATTATTTTTTTTTAATTTCTCCACTGACGAAATGAGAAACAGAGAGAGCGGAGATAGGAGAGACTGAAAAACAGAGAGGGAGAACAAATTCATACCGCGGAAACGTCGACGACGAGAAATTAGATGAATCGCGGTGATTTATTACCGTGGAACAAAAAACATCAAACATTCCTGTCCCCGCCCGAGACGGGTAGAAAACTGCGCGAATATTAATCGGTGTGATATGAAATCAAACTGAGAAGTCGAAAATTATGAAAACGGTTCGATTAACGAGATTGGATCTAATTAATCATCTATTTCTCTTTTATGTATCAATAAATTTACGCGACACATATCGATTCGTTAAATATATCTCAGGTTTATCATATCTTGAATAAAGTCTTCGCCTCTCTTGCCTCGATTCGTGTATTACGTCGACGAGTACACGCTTAATGAATCGTGAAAGACGTTTCGAATCTTCAACGTAAAATGTAGGTTAACACCCCCGTCCGGCGTTTGCTTTTACACTACATATACGTTACTCCGGTTTGCTGGCAACCGCCCTGGCATGCACTTCTCGCTTGCGGGGCCGTCGCACCCTGCTTTTATATAATGTACGTTGGGAGTGAGAGAGAGAGAGAGAGAGAGTAAAAGAGAGGGCACACGATGAGACTGAGGAAAGAGAAGCGAGGGAGGAAATAACGTGGAATGAGGAAGACGCCAAGTAGGAAGAGCACGAGTGGAAGGGGAGGGGTGAGTTTGGACGAGGGACGATAGCGAGCTAGATGAATGGCAAGGCATCCACGAATATTTCACGAGACGTATTAATATTGCAGCTTCTCATCTCATGGATGTATCGAGGTAACATAATGCTGTACTATAGATAGCTCCTTATTAAACCAACGCGTCTGTACCTCGACGTTGAGCAACGCCCGATTCTCTTTTATAGCATATATGTATGTGTGTGTATGTCTCTATATATATATGTGTGTGTATGCATATTGCATACGTATATACATGATACAGTGATGGTAGAAGTACAGCGATAGGACTATAGTATATATCTCACGTAAGGTGCAGTACAGGGTGCAGCTTGCATTTCATCTATATAGCATAGGGTATGAAGTATACCGTGCATATTTGCGGAACTATACATCGACGATGTCGACGAACTGCTCCTGGACAATTTTACCGTAGGGTTTGGATCAGAGTGAGACAAGATTGTACAGAAAGAATTCCGTTCGTAGGGCACTCGTTTTGACAAAATATTTTCATCCAAAGTATAATGGGAGGTAAATAAAGTCGAAATTAACAGTCTTATCGTATAAATAATTGTAAGAAAAGCTCTAAGAGAATGTTTGAAAATTATTATAGCTCAGCATCCGTTTGAACGATTTAAGTTCCATTGTATTGTCTTGAAAACGTAGGAAGTAGACTTATCCAAGGGCTTGCTTGCACTAAAATCCAGTAAGCTGACTCAGATATCGATCAAAGGCGTGTCTGATGAAACTTCAGACAGTCTGAGTAATTTTCTACTGAGTAATGGCGTTGATTAAGTTTAATTAATTTGTTATTTTCGTACAACTTTCTTCGTAACATCGACTTTCCCTCTTTTCGTTAATTTGTTTTATATATAATACTTTTTTCGCGCATATATGTATGTAAGTACGTGTGTGCACACTTGGCCTATTTAGTATCGCCGCACGAACGTGGATCATGAAAATAATTCGTTACCATTCATATTATGACGAAAATTGATTAAACATATTAGCATATGTACGTATAAACATATTTGCGTATCGAGATCCGACATCGAAGAGCAGTAATATCTGACATTGATTATATAAAAGGTACTTTACAGACGTCATCGCATTAGCCTGCCATTCTCGCGATACCAGGAATATTAACACTCGTGTTAAATTATTGAATTAAATTTATCTATTTCAATCGGTGTCTCTCGCCGCTCGTCCTAATTATTATTTTTAGTCACACGTCGAAATAAGCTCGGGGCAACCTCGTAGCGTAGTCATCTATCTTTAAATGGAAGATTATTCTCACCATTTTTTAAATATCGAAAAGGTCATTAATGTTTTAATAGCCAATTAAAGGAATTCGCGAGTAATAATTATACATCGAGTTAACACGAATTGGTATGAATTATCCATGTTTTTCTCATTTCTCTATTTTACTGTCACGAATGTACATACCGCACCCATTTTTCGACCGACAACGAGTTCAATATATTCGCGCTCATATAAATACTCACACGCGTATACTTCGTCGAGGGCTAATACGCAATTTTCTCTCGCGGAAACTCGACTCGAGATACGTGCGTGTACACGCCCCTTCCTTAAATATTGACATTGCCTTAAGAGAAGATAAATATCTCGCGGGATGAACATCGCCCTATACCAAGGCCATTTTCTCACTCCAGTTCACTCTTCTTTCTTCCCTCACCGCTCGCTCTAACCCTTTTTAATCACTTCGTTACTATCTATTTCGCAAAAATCAAAGTCAATAACAATAATAATCGTACGAAATTTTATTTCTCATAAATATGAGTATCCCCAAAAAAGTTGCAATTATTTTGAAAATCGTAATGCCTTCTCGTATTTTTCTTACGTTGGCGAATATAATTTTTTAATCAGCCTGTATATCAACAGGAGGATGTGTATTTAGCGCAAGTAAGTGAATTGGTGGAGTTTCGTACGTGGAATACATCGACGGAACCAACACGAAGGGACATTATTGGTAACGGGAAGTAAAGTGCGAGAGGGGATAGACGTAGGTCGTTGGTAGCGTATCGAGAGCGATTAATAATGGACGTACAAATAATTTTAGATCGATTCTCGTGGCACGCCCACGACGCTGCCCTCCTTTAACAAGAATATACATATATAGCATATCCAGATATATAACGTACATATATGTGCGGTGCAGCACACGAGAGCCTATAATATACGCAGACGAGAAAATTTATGCTACGAATTTGGCCTAATAATACGACAGGCTACATTATATCTAATATCGAACGTTGTTATACATTGTTACTGTTCAGCTTGAACAACACAAAGACATCGGATCGATACGCGACTATAACAATTAACTATCTTCGATTTATCATCAACTCTCGTGCGCTGTAATATTCCGGTGTTGCGACGTATGCATAGATATATATAAATATATATAGTACATGTACAACGGTGATTAATTCCCCGTTGTAATTATCGCTCGATTATATCCTCCCCCCGTCGATCGCGCCCATCGTCGATTACATTGATAATTCGTAACTCGTGGAGAAATTGCCTAAATTCGTTATCTAATCATTCAGTCCGTTGAGCTTATATCGATATTTCGTTTGGTCATATCGCCTGTTATCGATTGGGATAAATATTAGTATACCGTGCGAGACAGCAAATCTCTCGAAATTTGAAAATTCGATGAAATATTTTTAGGGGTAGGTTGGCATAGGATCTCATAGTGTGCTACAAAATAGACACTAGTTCTCCTCCCTCTCTTTCAGTAATTCTCACCCCTTGCTTCTCTCTGTAAACCATGGCTCACCAGGCCAAAGGTCGCGAGAGTGGGAGAAAGAGAGGGCGAGAGCGAGCGAGAGAGAGAGAGAGAGAGAGAGAACGAGAGAGGAAAGCCTAATCGGGACGGCTTCCGCATGGATTGGATTAGAATAATTCCGCGGTCCAAAGTCGACGGATCGAATTAATTTTCATCGAATTAATACATCCGCGCATTAATCCAATCGTTTCTCTCGCCTCCCTCCCGCCATCGTGCGCTCACTCTCGCCTATCTCTATTTCCCTTTCTCCTTTCTGGTGTAGCTCAATCGATTTCGATTCAATCGCGTGCTCTACACCTCCGACCAACCCGATTTAAATTAAATCCCCCCCCCCCCCCCTCCACCGCCTTTCTCCTCGCCCCTACCCCAAACCCCTCCCTCTTCCCTTCTCGACTAAATTAACCCTCTATCCCCGCTACCAATGGCTGTTTCTCGCTCTCCACTTTTTTCATTATATTCCCTCTTTTTATTGCTCCTCGTCGATATTTTTACATTTCATTATTACGGGCTTTCGATCGATAAGGGAAAAATTTAAAGCAGAAAACGTTTGTTCATGCCAATTTTAACGTATCTACCTGTTTTTTTTTCTTTTCGTTCTTTTTACAAATATTTTTTTGAATGACTCGCAATTATTGATCCATCGACAATGTTAATACGAATATGTCACTTTGCGTCGTAAGTTTTTTTGGGCACCGTTTCACAGTTACAAACTATTAAAAACAACCAAAAATAAGAATATTTCGATGAAAATGGACACCTATGAAGTCATATTTAGCTGACAAAAAGAATCGCGAGTAATTTGCCATGGCTGAAACGGAGCAAGGATCTTCGATTCGGTTGTCCCGAAATAGACATGCTAAAAGAGACGTGGGAGGGAGGAGGGCAAGAACGAGAGAAAACGGAGAATCCTATATTTCTCATGTTATCTCGAAACTTAAACGCGGGTTTAAATATCTTCCGGATGTTTGGGCGTTGTTGTATATCGCTTCGTAAAATTCCCTTTACGACTCTCGCTCTTTTTTTCACTTCGTGCCCCTCTCTCCCCCCTGTACCCAATTCTTTTTATTTCGCTTCCCTCTATCCCTCATTTTTCTACACTCTCTACGTATTGTATTCCTTTATTTTAATTCAATCCCATAATATCCATAATGATTTAATTAATTTAATTTACGGGCTTCATTTATTGTTCGTAGATTAGGATTAAAAATGTTGCTGCATCGAATGGCCGTTGTAGGGAATTCCGTAGCTGTCCGCCCCCATAGCAAATCTTGTGCAAATCCTCTCTTCACGTTATATCTCTCATTCCCTCATCTATATATCTTATATATATATATATATATGCAGAAAGGTACACGATCCTAATACATAGTTCAGTACTCTATCTACATACGTGCGAGCTAACACCGCACTGCTCCCTCCTACCCCCCCCCCCCTCCCCCCTCCTCCGACTAAGTCCACATCGACTAACCCTCTCACTTCACCAACCACCCCTCGGGTTTTCGGCTCTTGCCAACCTCTATCTGTTCCGACGAACACGTCCCGGCTAGATCGTGCGTGCATACGACATCTCCGCTACATCCAGCACCGCTCCTATCCCCTAACCCTACACACTACACCATAATATATGGCATTCTCTACTATATCCTGCACAATAATATATTACACCGGGATGCACCGACCACAGACGCTACGTACGGATAAATATTTATTTTTCAAATGTCTCGTTAAGATTTAACGTTAATTCGTTACATCGATACCTCGATGGACGATCGATGTAAATCTTTTTCTTCAAATTAAAATCGTCAAAATTCAAACAAATTTAATTAATTTCTTCTCGACGAAGACGCTAATTAGGTACGAATAAATATTTATTTTTCAAATGTTTCGATAAGATTTAACGTTAATTCGTTCCATCGATCCCTCGATGGACGATCGATGAAAATCTTTTTCTAAAAATTAAATTCGTCGATATTTAAAGAATTTAATTAATTTCTTCTCGACGAATATGTGTAAACTGTTTGTTTCCATGTAAACAATTGTTTCTAACGCGTTTCGAGTTTCTCGTACGTTTGTAAGTGAACGAGAATCGCTCATTTATCCGAGTATCGCGCGAGAAAGCAACACGAGCGTTATCAATTATTCCAGGATAGATTAAGAGATGCTGCTTAGAGCGTATATGAGCTCGTGTTCCTCCCTACGTACGAGTACACCTCCCTTTGTTATCTATAAATGCACGTGTGCGTATGCGAGTGTGCTCGCGAGGAACGTTATTCTCGACGCTAAAACGTGGGCGCGGAACATTATTCAGGAGATAATCCGCGTTGGTTATGTACGGATAGTGCAACTGGAGTTCAGGGGGGATTGAAATGAGCGGGGGGAGGAGGGTGGTCATAAACGCATCGTGCCGTTGTCGATAAGAAAGAATGATCCACCAATCAGAAAAATTGCTCATCACTCGCATTTAAATCGTTTTATCTTCTCACGAACTAAAAATCAATTCTAAAAAGAAAAACATTGTTGACGAATCTAATGTTCTTTTAATATTTCATTTTGTAATTTTCTCTCGTTTGTCCCCTTTCTTGTTTCACGCCTTTCGACGAGATTCATATTTCTCAGAATCGTTTACATCTCGTCGGTACCGAAATAATACACAACGAGAGAAGAGTCTCGTATTTGTGCTGAAAAGCTGTTGTTTCCCGAGTGTAAGTGAAACGTCTGCACAGACACACTCAAATACATGAAAGGTTGCCAAAGAGGCGGAAGAGGACGGTGCAAGATCGCAGAGATTCTCCGAGTAAACTTCCCAAAGAGGCCCTCTCTCCCTCTTTCTTCCTCGGCACAATTCGACCATACATAAATACACGAAGATCTCAAAGATCTGCTAGTTTAAATAAAAATTCACATCGATAGATCTCTTTCGAGAAAAAAAAACATTGTAATTTTTGCTAAAGATCTTGATCGAAACGATAGTCTGAGAAAAATTAATTTATCCGTTTCAACGTCTGTTTCCGGTTACGTTTATTTCAATCGAGTATCAGAAACCTACGCCAAAAATATAAGGGGGGAGAGAGAGAAATTTAAAAAGCTTATTTTTTGTGACGGGGGCGATAATTTAAAAATTGCGATTTTCAG
This sequence comes from Netelia fuscicornis, assembly GCA_946811545.1. NCBI lineage: Eukaryota > Metazoa > Arthropoda > Insecta > Hymenoptera > Ichneumonidae > Netelia > Netelia fuscicornis. The sequence continues at coordinate 41,634,970 of OX328015.1, forward strand.
GACCAAAGGGAGGAGGGACCTATGAAAAATGGCCTACGATGAGGCCAATTGTTTTCCTCCAAAAACCCCTCAATTCGTGATATTATCATCATTATGATCTCGATATAGGTAGTGCTCGCATATTACCAACGAAAGTCGAGCCCTCGAGCTTTTCAGACTACATAGCGAGATTTTTACCTCCCCCACCCTCTCGTCTCGTCGCTTATAGAGCGTGCCTTCTACTCGAATTTCCATACGGCGAACGCGATGCGAATGAAACTGAAATAAATGAAAAAAAAGAAAAATCGAAAAATACTAATGGTAACAGTGGGAGGGGAGAAGGGTTACAGGTACTTCAAGCTGTGTAACGTTCGCGAAATAATTATTTTCAATTGGCAGAAAGTAGGCAAGTAGACGTTGAAAAAAAGCTTAATTCTCGTACAGGAATATGTGCACTCGATATTCACGTTACAGAGGAGTTCTCAACGGTAAAAAAAAGTCTGTGCGTACGTATAATTGTACTCGAGACCTCTCCTTCGATCGATAATCAATTTACAATAATCAACAATGGCTACATTTCGTAAAAAATAACAGTTTCTCTCGATCTTTCATTTCTTTTTTTTTTAATTAAAAACCACCATTTTACGATTCATACAAAATCAACAATTTTTGTTTAATTGCCACGTGACGTTTCGCGTGTCATTCATCGGGAAAGAAGATAAATTAAAATTTGTTCAACCGAATGGAAATAGAAAAACAAAATTTTTGTATTTTGTGTTTAATAAAATAGCCGGAATGGCGTAAATATTGCGAGAAGTGTAAAGGAGTGTTAGGCATGATTCGTTAAGCGATAATGACGAGCCAATAACGGAAAACGTCAACATAGTTGAGTGTGCACTTTACCTATATACATGGGAAACTCTGCAAACGCAAAACAATCCGATCTCGGGACCGGCCCGTCAACCAGTTGGTCGACGAGAGAGGAAACGTTCTCTCTCTGCGTCTCTCTCTCTCTCTCTCTCTCTCTCTCTGCAGCATTATATGGCAATGTAATGTAGGTATTACATACCTATTGCATTTTCGTTTATATATATATATATATATATATACATATGTATGTACACGAAGAGGACGAGTCGACGGACTGCAACCGCCAACGCCGCCACCACCGCGTGCGGCATCAATTTACCGTAAATAAATAAATCTATTTATACGAGTTCTCTCTCTCTCCCTCCCAGCCTCTAGTCCTTCCTCTCTCTCCCTTGATGTACATGAATCGGCTCTCACGCATCGAGGATATTCACCGTATCAACGGAATAGTTTAAACATTAGGCCGTTGAATAAAATATCGGATTTACCGGATTTGTGTACGCGCATGTTTTTGCCTACAATCTTTCGACGGCACAAATTTTCGTTTGTTTGGCGATCGTGAATATCGACGCAGTCTAATAATTCGTTACATCAACATTTTATTAATCCGTAATAACAATTAAACAAGAAAATTCATTATATTTTCATTCGAAGAGGGCGACGAATGTTTGAATAACTTTTTTTTTTGTTTTCATCGAACGAGCTAGAAAAATTTGTCGGTCCACTGATCTTTCACTTCCATTGTAGGGAACGTCGAGTCGAGAGCGTAGATCGCAACTCATTCTCACTCACTCTCTCTCTCTCTTTCTCTCTGACGTACACACACGTACAGAGGTTCACCCTCGAGCTCTTTACAGGGTTGGAGGGGATCTTCTTCAGGTCGACTCTCTCGCCCGTCTCCGCGAGATTCACGGGACGTTAATTTAGACGAATTTCATTAGAACAAACGAACTCTCGGCTAATCCAAGGTAATCCGATTAGAAATTTCGCTCCCGTGGCGCACAAGGGAGTATACGAAGTACAGAGAACGGGCGAGGTGGGAGAGGCTTGAAAAAATCAGCCGAAGGAGGGGTTTGCGACAGAGGAGAAAATCGAATCGAGAAAGAAGCCTTTGGGTTTGAAATACTTGGCGAGAGCGAGACTGACGAACATCCCCTTCCCTAGTTTCCTCCTTAACCCTCTCCGCACCCTGACCAAACCCTCCAACAGTTTCCCCGTGTCGCCTTCAACCCTAGTACCGGAAAACTTTTGCTCTCGCTCTCCTCGCAACTTCGTACCTCCCTCGTTCTCTCGCTCTTTCTCTCGCACCCTCCCTCTCTCTCTCTCTCTCTCTGTCTCCCGTGTTTACCGAAATTCGCAGAGCCTAATATCTTCTCGCTGACTCTCTGTGCTGGCAAATATTTGCCGGAATTAGCAGTCAGACGACTCCTGAACGTAAATCCTACGACTATATGGATTTTGTACTCCCTCAATTTGTTCGTAGCTTTTAACGTACCTTTTATACCGAGATCATATATTTATATATATCAACATAAATTTTTCATCATTGTAACGTAGAGCGAACAATTTTTTATTTCTTTATCAATCGATCGAAACTATATAAAATATAAAATTCGTGTTTACTCGGAGATTTATACCCTGTCCCGTTATTCCACTTTTATTTCTTCTACGATTTGTTACTCAGCCGAGAAGTCGTTTCTATAAACCCCTCGTTTTCTACCATTTTCCTTCCCCCTGCTCTCTCAAATCTAACGATCTGAAATAAGTACTTACTTTCCTGTCGCGTACACCCAGCTTGTAAGCCAGGTAGTAGTCTATTAGTTTAGCGACAACTCTTCATATCTACGCATTATTTACAAAAATTAAATAAAATAATAAATTTCCCAAAATTTAGTCGACTTTATGAAATGTCCAAAAACGGTAATTATTTATTTTGAATTTTTTGGATATTTTGAGTGAAATAAAATGAATGAAAAAATGGTGTCCGGTGGAGAAATAGCGGATTTCACGTGTTGGGAAGGACGGACGTATAGAGGGGAGTTGTATCGTCGACTGGCTCACAGCTTTCCCATATTTAATTCACGCTATATCCTCTCACTCGGTCCACATACCGTCGCGAAAGGAAGAGGGGTAGAAAGAGCGAGAGAGAAAGAGAATCATCTCTCGGTGTGCTTTTCGTCCGATGTTCCGACGGTGTCTGGCCCGAGCCCGAGAGAATCGCGTCGAAACGTTCCCCTATGGCGAGAAGAACACACGCTCGGTAGCCGAAGCGCTTGTGCGCACCACGCGCCTCCCTCCGTGGGCGAGCTTTCACAGCCGGAGAACCCTCCGCAAGAACGGAGAGCTCATTTCCATTAGCCGCATGCATCATACACGCGAATCTGCTCGAGGTGGATGAAAGGGGGGCACAACGAGAGAGGAAAGGCTGTTTCGCACGTCCGAGACCAAACCGAGAAACTGAGAGCTGTAAATTCACGAGAAACTCCAGTTTACAACGGGAGATTCTCACCAAGCCCGGGATATCTTGTCTAATGATGATTATCGGTAATATTTCTAATGTCCGCTTGTGCCGTTAGCCAACGGAGACGGTCGCTCCTACTTGGATGCGAAGCAATCGGAATATTGCTTCGGGTATTCCATTGAATATTCGACTACTAGACACTCGAAGAGAACGACGTACAAGAGGCAAGCTCAAAGACAGACTGACAAAAATATTTCCTATGACTTCCATTCAAAAATTTATTATTTTCTTTTTCATAACGAACATCCTCGCGTTAAAAATGAAATAAAAGTCTTTGTGCAAAATGTCCAAAGCTACGTCCGACCATACAAAGAATTATTAAACAGTTGGCGTTTCTACTCCCAACTTCGTATCCGTCGCAGGAACACGTGAAGGAAGAAAAAAGCGCGATTGGTAATACCTGTGCATATGATAGAGAACGAGAAAAAGGAAAAAAAGGGAGCCAAGGCGCAGGAGACGTGGATGTACATATATAGAATAGTGCATAATATATGTTGTACGTCCGACACAAATGTGTGTATATCGCGGAGAAACGCGCGTTGCGAGTTGCGTGCATTTTTCATCGTCTCGTGTGTTAGTTCCAAAGTGTACGTACTACCGAGAGAAAATAATGTATACGTACAGAGACTTACCGAGGTGTGTATCGCAAACTGACCTCAATTGATGAGGAAATTACCGACAAACGATTACCGGATCCGCGAACGAGAACACGTTTTCACAGTCTTCCATTCCTCGTTTTTTTTTTCTTTTGGCTCGCATTTAAATTTACTTAAACCAGCGATATTGTCGCAGACGCGATCTATGATTTATGATTAAAAATTTATGCTCGCCTCATTTTTTAAGAAACTTTCATATGAATTTTCAAGAGTTTTTTTCCGTACGTACCTTATATACAAAAAAGACCCTTGAAAATTCATTTGCCTCAAAAGTTCGGAAAAAAGCTGGTAGACGAAAAAGAGAGTGAGATTTGCGAGAGGTGAGGATATGAGAAGAGAGATTTTTGTATATATGCAAGCATCGAGTACGAGAGGAGATCTCTTGAGGGAAATAAACGAAGCTCTCGCGGGAACTGCCTTACGGTTCAAACCCGAAGGACCGGTGAATCGCTCTTTTTCACGGAGCTTGGTACTTGCTTATTGTGGCGCAAATATATATATAGAGAGAGAGACGTTTGGCAACGCACTTTCTGAAAAACTGTATGAACCCCCCCTCCCCCCGAAAAGGCTTACGTGAGCATCGAAACTTTTCAAATGAGCCAACTTTGCGTGTGTCTTTCGACGTTTTTTTTCGACCCGTTTCGATGCCTCGAGATTTCGCCCTTTTATTTCGTCGGTCGGAAAAGCTCTATCCACATATTAGCAAAGTTGTTGCGGCTGCAAAAGTGCAGACTTTTGAACGATACGAAAGTGTATAGTTAATATATTCTCGCGAAGCGAGATGCGCTTATCATTGCAGCTCTTTATCTTCGCGGAGATTAGTCTTAAGCGGCAATTCAGAATCCTAGGCAAATATATGCGTAAATCTTAAGATTACTCGAATTTTTATTCATCAACGGCAAACTCCTTGGTTTCTCTAAATATTGTAAGAACGCTCCTTCGTATTATTCAATTATCACGAATCGTTGGGTATACGATTATAAAACTACAATTGTCCAATTTTTATTGATACGAAATTTCAAATTTATTATTGAAATCAATTCTTTTTTTAATGACAATTTTTTTGTTTCTTTCTGTTACAGGCCAAGTTGCTGGAATCTTCCCACGCTTGGCTCGGCGCTTCCACCTCCAATATATCAGGTGAGTCTCGACTACCCTTACAGCCTCTCCCTCCTACTTCTTCCAATATACACACGTGTATGTCTATTATTTTTGGTTTCAACGATAATACATAACGCCCCGATTTCAGGACTCGTCGCACTCACGTACCTTCGTCAATTTTCCAATATCGCTCTCGCGGTACGTTTTACGAAATATCATTGTCGAGCCCTCACGACCTATCGATAATTCGATTTAAAACAGCATAAACGTGCCCCCGTCATCCCCCACGTATTCGCATATCTCTATGCATCTCCATACCTGTGTATAAACGTGAGAATAGATTTTCCTTCGTCGATGCGTTGTTAACAATTTCACGCGACGAGAAAGACATTGTTGCCAAACGGAATGCAGAAAGGTCGATATAAATCTACTTTCGATCACGAGATATATAATCGATAATAAGATCATTATCGAACACTCCTATTTCCATCGGACTCGATCGTTAGTTCTCGATTTGCAACGGAGACTGATCGTAACGCGAGACAAAAATTATTTAACATTTTCGTATACGCGCGTTGGACGATAGCGCAGGTAAAAATGATAAGAACCGTTCGACTGGACCAAGCGCGGGAGTTTGAGAACTGAATGACGTCACGCATTCAAGAGTAGCGTGATTGGGAAGACGGAGTGTGCGTGTGTTTGTGTGTGCAAGACACGTGGGGATACGCTACGGTTTCGACTCAGCTGGGGATAAACGAAACTTGGCCAGGCGGGGAAGGGGAGAGAAGTGGGGGACCGTGAACGCGCGCTCGTCATTACCCGGTGCAATAATAAAGCACGGGAATGCATTTTGCTTTAATATAGAAAGCAATTTAGATAGACGACGAGGTGCTCGAGCTCTCCCCCTCGGTTATAATGGCGTCGATAACATGCCCGAGATTTCTCCTAGCCTTCTATTCTTCGGTACAGCTTCGATAATTCCCCCCTCTCTCTCTCTCCTCTCGTCCCTTTCCGCTTCATTTCAGCTTGTTTGGCTTCGAAATTAATGAAATTCGTACGTTCCATTCGACGAATAAAAATCCTTACCGTTAATCAGATTGTTAAAAAAATATATTCAACAAAAAATGATAAAAACAATGTGAAATATCAAAGATTTAATTGGATTTTTTAATTAATTCGTAAACGCATTGTCGAGAGACTTTTCTCCCTGAATAATAAATAATTAAGAATAAATGAGTATACGATGGAAATTCATTATCGAAAGTATACGCAAAAGTTTTTCAAGAATATTTATTAAATTACGGGAAATTTGCAAAGTAATCTAAAAAAAAAATCGCTATTCGTACAAAAGTATTGCTCGTAACAGTTGCCTCTGTGCGTTTTATTCTTTCAACTAAAAATATTTCGTTAACGTTGGAAAACCGGACAATTGATTGGAAAAACATTTATTGTTACAATATCTCAGCTTGGAAACTCATTACAATTTATGTGTTTCCGCAATTGTTGTAACTCGCCGGTCGGATAAAGTTTCAAGCCCGGAGGAAAATACGCGATACAACGAGTGGGATAGAGAGAGAGAGAGAGAGAGAGAGAGAGAAAGAGAGAGAGAGAGTGAGAATGAAAAAAAAAGAAAAGCCGAGCGGTGTTGGTTCGCGAGCCCTCAGCTGTACGGCATTTTTCACCCTTCGTCGAGTCTACCGGCCCCAACAGGTGGGCACGGATATCTCGCTTCCTCCCCTAGCTTTTCTACCGCACCTCGTCCATTTTTTCTTTCTCTCTCTCTATATATATATATATATATTTAATCTCACCCTCGGACAAAAATTTTCCACTACGCCAAGTTTTTACTCTCGAGTAAAAACGAATCGACGAGAAGTACACTTTCTCCAGTATTTCTTTTCCATAACCGCGAGCTACTCGATCACTTCAATGCGGACGCGTTTTTTTTCATATCCACTCATTTGATAATTTTAAATATTCTTTTCCATCCCTTCGTTGAAACGCGAAAAACGATTCTATACAAGCGAATCGATCGTTACCTTCCGGAATCCGTAGATACGTGCGTGCGTGTGTATTTGTTTATCATACAATACGGGACGGATAAGACTCGTAAAATTCCTGAAATCTACTAAAACGAAAATTCGGCATGTCCGAATGAAAAGCAGGAGAGCCGTTGAAGTGCGATATAGGTAGAGGCGGTATTTATTACAAAGCCTCTCGCGCTTTACTCCGGGGGAGGATTGAACGTTTGGTCACGTGTGGAAGAGAAGCGACGCGCGTTGGGAACGGGAATATAGTGTATAGAGGGGCAGAAGGGGGGACGTGGGTGTAGTATGTAGTTGTAAATCGGGCTTCGCGTTGGGCGTTGTAAACCGCGCCGGAGCATAAATCCCGACGTATAAACGGCGTTAATTACTACGTTGGCGGGGGTACGAAGGGGGATGGAATGGGACGAAAGGGGATCTCGAATAGCGGCGGGTCTCGTTTCATCGTTCGCCCCATCACACCGAGTCAAGGGCTCTCGCGCCTGGAGGTCGAGGACACCTTTTTTTGCTTTTTTTTAGTTTTTTTTTGTATCGAGATCATAATGGGTCAAAATTCTTTCCACCGACACTTTTCTGTAAGACAGTTATAATAATAAAAAAGTCCTTATTAATATTTTTCGATAAAATGATTAAAAAAACCGTTCGAAAATGAAAGATTCGATCTAGGAATAATCAAATTCACGGACGATACCCCCCTTTGTCAATCAATCGATTTTTAGCCGACTATTCGACCCTGTTGAAGCTGAAGGCTCCAACGTGGACTCGTCACGATCTTCAAGAGGCGATCGAGGCGGTCGTGACGCAAAAAATGCGCTTCACTCAAGCATCGACCAAATACGGAATACCGAAAGGCACTCTGTACGACAATATACTCGGGAAATCAAAAAGGATGATGGTGCTCGAGGAGGCGGCATTGAATACGAGCGAGGAAACGGCCGTATTGGAATTTTGCTGCGACATTACGGTCAGCCCGTACAACAGACGCACGAAAAAGTCTCTCAACGCTATTTTGAATTACGTAGAAAAGTTGAGACGCCAGAGAGATCCGGGCTTCGTCTTTACCGGCTTGTCGGGTTTTCGTTGGTGGTGGGCATTTTGCAAAAAACACTCGATCGTCTCGTTGTATTTCAACGACGAGAACGATAACGAATGACCGTGGCAAATGGAATTGCGATAATTGGACATGCGCGATCGTGGCTCACACTTGCACTTATATTAATTTATTACGATCGATAATTCATCTTTGTTCGGCCAAAAAGGGCAATGTTTATAAAAAATAAAAGTGAAAATGTCCAATCGTTGGAATTCTTGCGCGTCGGGTCATTTTTTGTTTCACCGCGCGACAACACTATTTTTAGATATATGAGACAGTTTTTTTTTTGTTAATCATTTAACGCGAGTTCCATTATGACTGTTACGTTTACGGAAAATATCGAGGCCTTGTGCGATAATAATAATTGTACATATAGATACGACTCAGAGTCTACCAATTACATTTTGTAATTTTCATTCCATTTGCGTGAATTATTGTTTCTTTTCGATTTAATCATCGCGCGTAACTTTTGTTTTTCGTTGCTTCGACATCGTTGAATTTAAATTAAAAAAAAAATCGACGATTATCAAATGAATGGAAGTATTTATCACGACAATGAGTCGAACACGATCGCGCGAAAGAGATTTTGAAAATCGGAATGAATTTGGAGAATGAATTATTTATTATTTATTTCCATCTCGATAAAACGTTAGAGGTATTAAAAAACTAATACTCGTTGATATCGACTTGCGTGTTAAAAGTGCCTTTCACATTTGCATTTTTGCAAACTCTCGCACGATAATAGTGATATATCGTTTGTTCGTCCTGACGGTTGGGTAAAAACAATTTCTTTTCTTTTTTTTTGCGTTTTTTCCCCAACGTGTCACAAATCCCTTATGTTACGTTTATCAAGAAAATTGTTTACTCGGAAAGTATTTACAAAAACAAAACTATTTAACGCATACGCTTTTATTCGTTATCGCCGCATAATCACGATAGTTAAGTAATTAGAAAAGTTCTGTACCGTTCGAGGCGGTAATTTGCTCAAAAATAACTAAAACTAGGTTAAGATAACGAAACGAGGAGTTTCACATTCGTGCAATTGTATTAATTACGGTTAGAATATCTTTTGTTCTCTGAACGAAATATTTAGGGACCAATCGAGCGTTACTTCGTTTAACATACACCTTTCTATTTTTAAGCCAACTGTGTATAAATCTCGGTGCCTCGGTGTTAAAGTTGTCGACTATTTAACGAAAGAATCGTTAATCAAATAAATTTGGCCGCGTGGCTATATTGTAAGAAACGAAAATTAGAACATTCGGGACCAATTAGTCAATCGAGTGACGCTCGTTTCTAGCCTCTAATTCGCTTCGATCTAAAGATAGGCTACCATTGCGCCGCCGTGCATGAGTTATCCCGTGCGTGTGTTTGTGATTTCCAATTAATTGTATTAATTATTAAATTGGAGGAGCGCTTAATTAGACCCAATAAATAAACTATTAAATAATCGTCGTAAATTGAGGTCGTACACGATATAACGAGCGATACAATTCCGTAGCCGATATATATATATCTATATATATATATAAATAAATTTATATATATATGCACATATATATATAGATATATACACTTAATTCGATCTTCGATCGTGTCGGCGCTTCCGATCGAATTATACAATTATCGGGTCGATTCAACAACGGAACATCTACGGAAAAAGTTGTAAAAATTGTGAGAATATAAAAAGAAAAGATCTATACCCGATCCCAAATGTCGAATCATTTTTCTGTTTAAGAATATTGTTTCGCGTTGTGAGCAATTTTACTTACAGACCATCGTCGCATCAAGAAAAAGGTATCGAAAAGAAATATTGAATAAAGAACAAAAGAAAAAGGAGAAATCCAAACGGTGTAAAAAAGAAAAGTCCTCGACCCACGAAAACAAGTCCCACTCATCGAGAGTTTTCAATTATTGAGTATAATTTTCTTCCTTATACACCTGCCATACTTTACGAGCAAATGTTCATGGACTAATCTCGTGATTTTCCCTTCCGCATTTTTTCTCTCACGCGGTGGGGGCTGTTCCAGCAGACAGCTATCAGTATCAACTTCAGTCGCTGTGGCAAAAATGCTGGAATACGAATTCGGGCCTGGTACACAATCTGCGATTTCGCGAAAGGGGACCTCTGAAATCGTGGCGGCCCGAGACAATGGCTGAAGCGATTTTTAGCGTTCTCAAGGAAGGACTTTCGCTGAGTCAGGCTGCCAGGTTGGTATATCGCTCATTATTATTATTATTATTATTTTCAATCATCAACTTTTCACTCAAAATCAATAAAATGTATTTTTCAGAAAATACGACATCCCATATCCGACCTTCGTGCTGTATGCGAATCGAGTACACAACATGCTCGGTCCAAGCTCCGATGGCGGGGCCGGTGAGTGTTAGTTGACATTTTATTATTTTTCACGAATCAACCGAGCTCGATTAGATGACGGCAATTTTGTTCGTTCGCTCTCCAGTATCTGTCCGCGAAAGATTTTTCGATTTTTCTCTGCTACGCGATACGAGTATAATCGGAGAAAATTAAAGTTTTTCTCGTCACTCGCGAGTCAAATCGTGAATATTCGTGTTCATAGTGGCGGGTTAACCCGCCACTTTCCGCCTCTCTCTCGCTCTCTCTCTCTCTCTCTCTCTCTCGCTCGCTCAACCACCTTCGTGGATTTAGTTGCGCTCGTAAAAGCCGCAATTACATCCCGAGCCCCGAGGGTGTGAGTGTGGAGGGAGGTCGAGTACTTGCGCCGCGAACGCATTAGCCCCGCTGGATACTTTCCCGTCTCTCCCTTTGGCGCGGCTATCTCGGGCAGTTACTCGATTTGACGGCCATTGTGTTTACGCCCAGGTCGCTTTAATTCGTTATTTTATTGTTCGAACACGGTCGCTAAGGGGCATGGGGCGCGAGAGGATAGGGAGGAGGGGAGGAGGGAGGACGATGACTAGAGGTGAGAAACGCGTTATCGTTTCTCTCGACGGGCGACTGAGACGTATTAGTGCCGCGTTAACAGCCTCGGCTATCTTTATACTTCTTTAGCTGCCTCTCGTCGTCATCACGCACTACCCTTCTACGATCCTACCAACTACGCGCTCGACTTTCTTCTTCATCATTTTTTATCATTTCGAGCAAATCACTTTATATAAAATCTTAATAACTCCAGGTCTATTACGCTTTTCAATCGTAAACTATGTTTTGTCTTTGTTCGCGAACGATGTCCCGTTTGTTTTCTTTTTTTGTTCTCTCGTTCTTTCATCGAACAGCAAAGTTGTCATCGCCGATTAATTAAATCCGATAACACGAACTCATCTTGGAAATTTCGACGTGACTTCGACTTTACAGATCTTCGACCGAAGGGTCGTGGAAGACCGCAGAGGATTCTACTTGGCGTATGGCCGGACGAGCACATACGCGGTGTGATACGAACGGTTGTCTTTCGCGACGGTAACATCAAGGAGGAGCCAACACCGATTTATCCGAGCCTGACGAATTACGCGTGCAACGGTCCGGAGGGTGCGGTCAGTCCCGGTGCCGCAGCGGCAGCTGCGGTTGCCGCGGTCGCTCAAGGTAATTTCACGTGATATTTCGCTCGGAGATAACCGTCTATACATCCGCCACGTGCCGTATAAATATCGTTTGAATTATTTTTCAACCTCGTGACAAAATTGTATATTCGTCCTGAGATCAAAACTCACCTGGTAAAATAACGAAATTGTTTTTGCGATTTGTTCCAGGTCTGAGACATCAAATGTGCAGTATGGTCGCAGCGGCACAGTCCCACCAACACGACATGATGGCGACGAATCTCTCGGCGAACTTTCAAGCCGCCGTTCAAGTCAGTCAGCATCATCTGAACAACAATAGTCCAGCGAGCAACAATAACAACAACAACAATAATAATAATAACAATAACAACAACAGCAACAGTAACAACAGAAATTCGCCGCTTATGCTTGGATTGCCGAGTCCGGGCTCGGGAGGACCACCCGAGAGTCCTATGGAGGGAAGCCCGCTGGCGAGTCCCATGGCACCTTTGATGGATCCGGCTCACATACCGAGCAGTGTCGAGGTTGGCATCGGAGTGAGCGGTATGACTTACAAGCCGACGCGAAGTTTCATCAGTCCGAGGCCGGAGAATATGTTTCAGGAGGATATCGCCGATCTTGTGAAAAGCGCTCATACTCACAAGGACAAGGAAAAACTACCGGTAAAACTCGAACCACTCGCGGAATCGCGGAGCGAGCAGTAAAAAATACACACACAACCACAGTCGCGTTATTTTGTTTCTTCGTCGAAGCTTTCTTCCGCAAAAATAAAAAGGGCAAATATACGTGAAAATTCGCGGTAAGTGTGAAAGAAGAAATTAAAAGATGTTCGTCAAAGTGGACAATTCGATTCGCCAGACTTGTCGAGCAATCATTGTGATCCTCGTGAAACGAGTGGAGAATTTTTACTTCATTTTTTATGTGAATCTTCAATTGTTTACTTTTTGGTTGTTGTTGTTGTTATTTCTCTTCGAAAGACGAATACGAGACGAGAATAATGAGCGACATCCATTATGTTTCTCTCATGCATAATTAGCATGATATACATATAAAACTAGCACGTAGAGGATGAAATCCGTATATATATAAATAAATACAAACGAAGGTAATATCGTGGAAGGAGAGCAGCCGATTAGGGCGGTCCACCCCGAGGCTCGAACAAAAAAAACCAGAGGGGTAAAAGTAGAACGTAAATAAACAAAACTGGCGTTAGGAACGAATGGCGCAAAATCAAAAAAAAATTTAATCACAGAATAACGAGTCGGGGCCTCGATCGCCCACTGTTCCAGAAATCGAGCGAAATTAATTAAAAATTTAAACGCCTCTCCCAAGCAATATTATGACCAAGTAGAGAGGAAAAAATGACAACTTTTCCAAAAATTATAATTTGTGCATTATCGTAAAACGAACTCGAATTTTCAATTTAATCAATCAATATTCATAATGTAATTGCTTTTGGTACAAACAATGTTTTTTTTAGTTACCCTCGATTTTTGGGGCAGGTCTTGGCGATTGTCCTGGTGGGCCTCGCGCTAAAGAGATGAGATGAAAAAAAATTGGCGAGGACGAAAAATGAAGTTCGTTACTTCACTTTAGCAGGTACTTTTAGAGATGAATAAAAAAAATGAAAGAATGAAAATTTCCCCGAGAATTTCCGAACGATAGTAGTGTTACAAAATTTGTCAGCGGCGAAAAACTTTGTTAGACCGCGAGAGACTAGAGCCCAATACTATATTATTATACATATATAAATATTAGTCGTCGAAGCGGATACACAAAGGCGAGCGAAGGAAGTGGGCAAAATATACGAGAAAAACAAAATTCGCCCCGATGATTTACCACGTAATTTATATATCTACGCATATGGGGATACTATACGTTAATGCCAAATGTATAATAGTTTAAAGAAGAAAAGTGACAGAGACGAGGAGAAGGGGAGGAGGAGGAGGAGGAGGAGAAGGAAGAGGAGAAAACAAAGTATATACAAGAACAAAGTCGAACAAGGTGTAAAATGCAATGTCGAAGAAAGATAAGAGAAAGAAAATCATCAGTGCGAGGTCAAAGTAGTCCGAATGAGAGAGGGGAGAGAACTGAGAAGGGTCGTCGTAAGTTTTTATCATTCGGTGTAATAAAAAGAAATAAAGAACAAAAAATGTTTAATTCAAGACGATTGGTTAAAAAACAATGAGGAGTAAATTTTGATTTTTGATACGAAACATTTCACCGTGGAAATGCTCCGACGTCCATCCAGGGCGTGAAATTAAAATCTGCCCTCTCGTTGATTCCGACACGACGCATTGGCTCGCGTTTAAACGATCTCGAGTGAATTTACATTTAACGGAACGACGCACGGTAAGCCAAGAAATAGCCCTCGGTAATGTACTTTTTTGCATACAATGAAGCGTGTCGGGTGTGGAATTCGCATTAACGCGCCGAGATGTCATACAAATTGTATATCGTACGATACGAGGCCAGACGATTTTTCTAGTCAATCATCGACGTTCGCGAGTATTAATTTTTACATGCTCTTTTTCCATATGGAATGTACGAGTAGCACGGCGTTTTTTCAGTCTGGATGACCCGATATAATTTGGTTTACCTTCTGGAAAGAATAATTCGGTTTCCTCTATTTGAATTATAGCAATTTTTCTTTATATTATACAATATTATTATTTGGTGATTAAAATATCAATTATTGATAAAAAATATCATAGGTGACGTCCGAACTGTGAGAAATCGTAGAGCACAAAAATCGGCGAACGTCTGATGAAAACAAAAATAAATAAAAATCTGCGCCAAGTCTCGAGAAAAGAGAAACGAATAAAACTGAGTGATTATAATTAGAGTGTTGCTGCTGATACTTAACTGATAGGGAAAAATACACACGTACAGAGGGCGAATTAATGTACAAAATTTTCTCACTGTCTTTTAATCGACGACAATGGAGAGAGGGAGACGTAGAGGAAAAGAAAAGAGAGAGAGAGAGAGTGAGAGGAAAAGAGGGCTAGGCGAGAGTTGTAAGAAAAAGTTGAATAACTGGATAATCCAGCTCCACACTCGTAAGAAAAAGAGTAAAAAAAAATTACAAAGAGTAAAAGTATAACGTTATTAAGTGTAATGATTGCCTTCCTGCCATATTTGGGGTATGCCAAGTATAAAAATTATAAGGTTTAGGGTATAGAGAGAACGAGAGAGAGAGAGAGGTAGATAGAAAGAATAAAAGAAGAAAAACAAACTTATCGGCGATACGATTCGAATTTTCGTCAATTCGGAATAATGAGGAAACAAAAATTGCGTGAATGGTTTTTCGAGAATGAGCGAATCCCGTGACGAATGTGAAAAAGAAAAGAACAAAAAACAATTTTAGGACTTTTTCCGTGTAACTGACGTGTTTCTTTTCAGTGGTCGCGGGTGTGCCACAGTATCGGCACATGTGAGTAAAAAAAAAAGAGTGCGTTGACGTACAGCGGTTATTCGGTTTTCGCGAAAAAAAAACAATATTTTTTCAAAATTATACGGACGTGTTTTCGTGCGCCCGCGCAATTTCAATAATATTCGCTCGAGGGACCCTGGGATCGTGTGCGAGGCATTGACTCTTGAATAAAAAAAAGTAATACAACACAAAGGCGCCAAAATTCTATCCCTTTCCGCGCTGTCGTACGGTACTTCATTTAAACAAAACCAAAAAGACAAAAGATGAAACAATTCTCGTAATGTTTAATGAGAGAAAAAAAGAACTAATAAAGATAAAGATTTAGAACAAAACAAAAATAACATTCGAAGTGGCCTTCGTGAGAGAAACAAAATTGTTGTTTTCGCTTTGAAATCGGTACGGCGAGATATGGAAACGAGAAACTGAAAGATCTTTTAAAAAATGCTTTTGCGTTTCGTCGAGGTCGAAATGAGCGCGAGATCGGTTTCGGAAATAATGAAAAAAACAAAAGTGTAAAATTCTTTCGGCTAAGTTTTTACTGGTATAGAGAAAGGGTGGGAAGAGAAATTGTGTCGAGGACGAGTACGATGATAAAATTCGATTTGGTGTTGATTAGCTTCGCGCTACGGTAATTCCAAATATAAAAATATTCTTGATACAAACGTTTTTTGTGCAAAAATTACAAAAAAAAAGGAAGAAATGACAGAGGTCGATGAGAAAAAGAAACGGATGGGGAAATTTCTTGCGTTGTTAACTTTGCAATTGTATGTGTGGGGAAAAAAACGCGAATTTAGGACAAAAATTAAATTAAAATCGGAGCGGCGATCCCTCGCTCTTGTAATTAGTCGAAAAAAAAATCCTTATTTCCGGCGAGAGTATACGGAGTCGAAAAAAAAGAATAATATTTAAAAACACGGAAAGTAGAGAACTGTACGCGGATAAAGATTTTTTACGATCTAGGCTTAATGTGTTCAAAAAGAAATTAAAAAAACAAAATGGTAATAACAAAAATTACGGTAAACAAACAGAACAACAAACAAACAAAAAAGGGAGTGAAAGAAATCCTGGAATCGATTCCGACAAGAAAACTTGCGCGCGCGCGCGTCGGTGGGTGAAAAATAATTTTGACGAGCGTTACGAGAGCGACTGTGAAATAAAATTAAATATTGTATAAACGACAAAAAGAAAAAGTAAAAACGTAAAAAGAAAAAAAAAAGTAGTAAGTGCCTTCCAAACAAAAAAAAAGAAGTTTTAAGAGTCCCGTAGATCGTGACCACTTGTAAATTGACGAGTCATTCGAAATTTCGTGTTTAATGGGGGGTTGATGAAAAATGAAAATGAGAGCGAGAGAGAGTGATTGGAAAAAATGATGAGAAAAAAAAACATTTCGTGCTTGATTCTTCGTTTTTTTTTCTCTTCGGGGATTTATTGCAGATCCGCGATGAAATAACAAAACTGACACTCGTCGAGCGGATTCGAATGTAGAAAAAAGAAATCTGCAATTTATCCACGAAGTCACGTGCGAATGAGCGAGCGAATGTCTGTCAGAAATAGCCGATTATAATCTCGCTTGCGCGAAAAATACGATTCGTATTTGTCGAACAAGGAAAAAAAGAATTCCGAGGACACAAAAAAAAAACAAAGACACAAATGCAAAAGTGATGAAAAAATTCAGTTTTGGATCAATCCACACCGGTAATACCCTGAATGGCATGTCTCTAGGAAGTTCGTTGTTTCCTTATGATCTTTATATAGCGCATATTTATATATGTATGTGTGTGCCTACATATATATATACGTACATATATATATATACACAAATATGTATATATATATATTTATTTATATATATATTTGTCAATAGTCTTGATAATTTTCAACGAGCAAAGAAAGGAAGGGAATAAAAGACAAAGTATAACGTGAACGGACACTCTGAGAACCTTCGTTTCCACATTTTGATATAATATCTGTGCAAAAAGCGGGAAATAAACAACAACAAAAAATACCTATATTACATACCTTAAGATGTAAGTGAACAAACAAAAATTATGTAGTACGCTATTATTGATATAGTACACGACAAAAGAATCATGAATATGTAAAGGATATATATATATATAAACTGATATATATATATATACATATATACATATATATATATAAATATATATATGTGTGTGTGTGTATCGCGAACGCTAAGCTGGATGCGTTAACCCGAGAAGAGTGGAAGAAGTCGAAGAGAAAATGACGGAAAAATTTCTCCCTTTTCGTCAAAGCCAAAAACAAACAAAAAAAAAAACAGAATGAAGCAAACGAAACTGTTGCTATAGCGAAAGGAAAATGAAGCTCGTGAGATCCAACGTGGCATAAATTTATGGTAGAACTCAGAACTTGGAGCTGGTAGATTTTATTTTGATTTTTGTAAACTCAGAGTATACGTGGGAAAGCGAACGATTCATGAAATTATTATTTATTCCTGGCAGAATTAGGGATAGGTATATGTACCACGAGATGAAACTTCAGCAGGATAAATCTCGGAGGATCGAACGGCGAAGCGATTACAATAAAAATAATAAATCGAGAAAAAAAATGTCCAAATTATGCTTCTCTCGTTGGTCCTGCTACGTTGCATAAATAATTACAAACGTTGGATAGTCCATAGCTAAGAAAAAAAAAGCATCCTAGTTTAAACAGGACTGCCGCACTATCGAAAGAGTCGTATAAGGAGATCGCGCATAATAATTCTCCGAAAAATCATTCGATCGCACAATCCGTTATGTCGAGTCTCCCCCGCCCCAGCCCCCTGTGTTGCAAATTTCAAACGAATAAACAGAAATAGAAAATAGTCAAAAGTTTCCCAAGAAGGCGGATGGGGGATGTGCGAGAGAGTTTGTTGAGCGCAGTAAGAATGAGAAGAAGAAAAATGGGAATGCTCGATTATATTGATAAGAGGATACGTGAGACTATGTTTTAATTGTAAATAGAAAGAGAGAAAGAACAAAAGAGAATGTGAAAAAAGAATCGCACGGCAGGTTCATGATCATCGTATTATCATTATTATTGTCATATACGTGTGAACATATTTATTCCTATTTTCACCGAGTTCTTGTCACTCTCATCGTTTTGTTTTGCCTCGTTTTATCTTTAATTCGTAAGGTCTAATTGTATATTACTTTTTTTTATTTATTCAAACAACGGCTCGGAACAATAGTTTCGCAATAGTATACGATATTTTTACCCCCCCCCCCCCCCACCCACTTTGCCAAATTCGGCTGTCAAGTGCAATATAAAGAAAAGCAGGGCACTCGATAAACATTTGTGCAACTACACGACTACCTTACTTACACGATATCTTTAGTGAGAATTCCGTTTTATCATTTTTCTTTTGTTTGTTCCGCATTAGATAGTTAAATTTGTTGTATTTAATCGCGAGCATGATCCTCGATGGGTGAGAGAGAGATTGCCAATTGTTAAATAGCCAGTGTCAATGGGAGAGCGTTTGACGATGAGAGGGAGTGAAGAAGTAACGAGTCTAACGAAACGGAGAAACGCGAGTGAGTTGATCTTGCGAACGAGCGTCGAAGAAAATCCTTCTGTTTAAACTAATTTTGTTTTCTTTCGTTTCTTAAAAACATATTATTATTTATGACCCCGAATTAGCTCTTAAGAATGACGTTCTACCGAAATATGCTATAATTATAAATACACGCCCTATAAATATTTAAAAACAAACAAAAAAAAAACAAAAAAAAACAAATAATGAAGTAAAGAAACCACATTACCCCTTTACATACCTACCTACCGAACCGTGAGTGTCACGGAAGAATAATGTGAAAGAGGGAGTGAGCGATCGAGATAAAAGAAAAACAAAACAGAATCACGCAATCATACATTTAAGTTGCTACTTGGCACGTATATCTAAGTAATATACTAAACATAAACAATATGCAATAATAATAAATATGAGAAATAAATTGCAGTCGATTGATCAACCAACAATAATCATGAACAAATTTTCGTCAACGAGATCCTCAAATTCCCTCAATTTCCTATTAAGTTCATTTGTCTGAAGAATACGCAAAACGATGACGAAACCAAATACTCGATAACAATATCGTGATTATGTCATATTCGTTTATTTGTGATAAATTGTACAAATATAGAATCGACGTTAAAATGAGGACACGAATTGGGTCTAATCGTTAACGGAAACAAAAAAATGTCAATACGCCCGAAACAACATAAATCAGATGACAATAATAATTTAAAAAATGCAAATGAGAAGCTTAAGAATTATCTTCCGGTTCACTTTCGAGACGTCTTTCCTCGTTTAATTTAACAAAGGCAAAAGAGTCCGACGTCCTTGGACGAAATCACTCTTCTTTTAATTTTATTATTACATCTATTATGTTTTTATGGTGTTAAGGGATGGGGCCGCGGCGTTATCCTTTGAAGGCAGTGAGTTCTTGTCAGTTTGCTGAGGAACTTGAGTATTCGTAGCTTGTCCCGGGTTGCTTTGTTGCTGCTTCTTCTCGTGTGAGTCTTGTTGCAATTGCGAAGGTTGTTGTTGTACAGGAACTTGTCTTTGCTGAACTTGCTGTTGTTGCGGTATTTGAGCCTGCTGCTGTTGCGGTACTTGGCCCTGTTGTTGATGGGGTACTTGGCCATGTTGCTGCTGTTGCTGTTGGGGTACTTGACCCTGTTGCTGCTGAGGTACTTGACCCTGCTGTTGTTGAGGTGTTTGACCCGGTTGCTGTTGAGGTACTTGACCATGTTGCTGTTGGGGTACTTGACCCTGCTGTTGTTGCAACAGTTGGCCTTGTTGCTGCTGCGGTATCTGACCTTGCTGATATTGTTGAGGAGGCACTTGTCCTTGATAATTCTGCTGGACTATTTGTCCTTGAGCCGGATAACCTTGATATTGCGGAGGTGGCTGTTGTCCTTGATATTGTGGAATATTTTGCTGGCCCTGATATTGTGGCACTTGACCCTGATAACCTTGTTGATAACCTTGGAACTGCGGCTGTTGCCCTTGATACTGTAGCGGTTGACCTTGGTACTGTGGAGGTTGCCCATGGAACTGCTGTTGTTGAGGCGGGAGCTGACCTACGTAATGTTGTTCCTGATTCGGAGGAACTCTCGGCGCCATCGGTGGAACAAAGTCCTGATGGGGCACGCCACCATGATCGACGGGAATGTTATTGTACTGTGGCGGCTGTTGGAAAAAATATCGAATTATTATACTATCGCGTCGACGTTGGGAAGAGATCAGATGCATTTCCGGCATTACCATGAATTACATTTGTCGATTTCACATCGTTTCGTGAGGTAAAAATTTACTATGCGTATACAAAGCGAATTAAAAATTATTACTCTTCGCATCGTAACTCACCTGCCCCTCGTGTCCAAGATCTTTATTATCGTGGGCTGGTGGTGACTACCGACAGCAAGAAGAAATGCGCATGCAATATTAGTCAGCCGAATAAACTATTACTCTGTTAACGAAACTGAAATATTTTGTAATAAAAATAATAACCCTAATCAAGCACTGTGATGTGATAATACTAACGAAAATGCTCCACTACTAATTGAGCTAGAGAACAAAATTCAATATATATGCAAAGACGAGGCTGCCACCGGCATGCTTATACGTACCTTTTGCTCGTAATAAAGTCGACATTCATCACAGCAATATATATATATATATATATATATATATATATGATCGGAAAGCTCAACACTAATGTACATATTGTTTGGCTAAAGAATAAAGATTATGACCAATGACGTTACTCACAACTCCCATGGCCATTCGTCTCTGCTCCTCTTCATGCTGAAGTCTCTCAAACTTTGCATAATCTTCTTCGGTGTAGATCTGTGTCTCGTCTAACGATGCCCAACCGCTATCCTTTTGGAAGTCCGGCTTTTGGGATGCTTGATTGAATTCTGCATAACTTTCATAAAAGGTAATTTTTTTTGTCAGATATAATGGAGGTCTGATAGTTGCGGAATAAACGCTTTTTTCGCAGTATTTAATACCTTATGAGACCGTCCTTATTGGCATCGTATTCACTGAAAACGTGCTCCCTCATACGCTCCATTTCCTCGTGTCTCTTGCGTTTCTCAGATGGAGATATGTCTTGCCTATAAATTTTGTCCAGTTCTTTGAGGAATAATGTGTTTACCTCATGTGGATCCCATACACCATTTCCATCGATATCTTAAAAAAATAAAATACAACATATTATGACATTTACGATTTGAAATGGACACCTATTTTTCGTACTCACCATGCATGTAGAAGAAAGTGTGAAGGTTAAAGCTATCTTTGTCCATGTGATCTGTTTCCTCCCAGACTTCTTCAAGTTGCTGATAGCTTCCTGGATGATGAATCTTACAAATAAATAAAGGAGTGTGAAATAAAATAAATAGTCGTCGAATTAGAAAAATAAAACATAATCTTTTATCCTCACTGGCTCGTGTTTACTGTTCTTTTTCTTCGATGCCTCAAGTTCTGCTTCATATTTTTTTCGTTCTTCCTCAGACATTTCTAATGAAAGAACGAGAGTTTGAATTATTGGTGGATAACGTTTTACACAAGCTCTAGAAAAATTGTTTTTAGGTTTTCTTACTCTTCTTTTTCTCTTCCTCCATATACCTTTGCTGCATCTCGGATTCCTCAAACTCCTTTCTTCTTTTACGATCGACCTCGGCAAGATCTTGCGATGTCTTTTAGAAAAAATGAAACAAACTATTGTGAGCAGCGAAGATTTGATGGAAAGTTGATTCGGTTCATTTAATTATTAAGGTGGTTTTATTTACAGACCTTTGCAATCAATTTTTTCAGATCAATGACTTCGAAGGTATGAGGATTCTCGTGGTCGAGATGCTCACGAACCTTGAGATGATCGATATCAAGACCATTCTCCTTTTCGAAAGCTTCGGTCGCCAGATGCTTCAATCTCTCGACTTCCTTTCTCTTGATTTCATCAAGCTGAGTTCGTACTGAATACTTAACAGATTCCAAATGCTTGGCAAAATCTCCAGACTGGAACACAAAATATTAGTTCTCAACATAATTAACACCAATGAACAGAGGCTGTACGAATAAATGGCCAAATCGTACCTTTATCTCTTCCTGATTGGCATTCTCCAACTTCTCCTGAAAATCTTTATCGTTCTCAAGCGCGGAAGCGACCTCTCTGAGATATCTGGTATATTCAAAGTCGGAAATGTCATCTTTCTCAATGTGTTCAGCATGTTCCTTCTCTTCATCTTTTTTTTCTGTAACTGGCGGAGCTGTACATTGTTGCACAGTCAACAGTGCCAAACCGAATATCACCAAGATGCGCATGTTCCTGTAGAAGAACAAGTAGAAGAAAATATCGAGCAATGCTCATACATCAATTTTGTTACCAAATAACTTTTTACAAAATTGATTCTTAACAAATTGTACACTAAATCTTTCTGTTCTCATTTCCGGGCAACGCCTGAGAAATCTTAATATAGCACAAGTGATATTACACTGGAGAACGCAAGTTGAAGTCAGTGTTGCACGATAATGAGAAAGAAAAACCATCAGTGAAAATCACAGTGATGAAACGTAACAGGGAAAAATGATTGAATCGCTAGTAAGATAAATTTTATCCAATTGCCTTACCTTTAATATTAATCCCACATCCGCATTAATGGGCACAGAAACAAGAAGCCAATCACTTATTTGATTAGTTATCGTAGAATAACTGTAAACGAGATGCAGAGAAAATCTAGTCTTAAATTATTCACAGCTGTAAACACATGGATGGAGTACGTAAAGTGTTCAATATACACCGTACCATAAGTACTGCTACGACGTAAACCGGAACAAAAAAACGTTGAATGTCCACGTCAGGTTAAACCTAGCAACACAATTCGCGAAATCGGAGGGGAATTCCAATCTGCATTCCAACGTATGACAAGGTAGTTATTCGTTTCTCCTTACGTCGGTATGCGATAAACTGAGACTACCGGCTATATAGGTCGCGCAACTGTAGCTCAAGCGTATCTAACCCAACCTAACCTACAAACTTTGCAATGCGTACTAGTGGCAAATAAATAAATTGCAATTATCACAAAAATCAAAGCTACATCAACACAAAATTTTGATTCAGCATGATAGTTTATTAAAAATACTTTCTATCTTTTATGTTGCCACATAGATTTTTCAAAATACTTCAACGTACAATATGTTTCAGAAATGCGTATAATTCGGAGCAATTCATGAGCTACCGGTATAAGAAGCAGGCATATCGAACGTTTTTCATTGGATTATGCTCATGACTGAGGCATTTTTTCATACGCACAGGAAGGAAATAAGATATTAATATGAGAAGGGCAACAGCTGGGACTCACGATGAATGGAAGATGACCGTCGAAGGACCGTCCACATTTATGAAGCTTTCAAGCACCAAAGGAATAACACAACATAAATTTTCAAGCCTTTAAGTAAGTAGGAAACACAGATTACAGGTTTTTGGAATTTTGGGCGAAGAAAAATCGACTTATGTAGGAACAACAGGTTATACACGTAAAGTGCGGCGGAGTGTGCGCACAAACATCCTCACTACATGAACGCTGAGCGACAACTGACCACCTTGGGCACTTGAGAAAAGACAAAACCCTATCTACACTGCATCTTCCAATACAACAGATCGCCAGCATGTTTTTATTATTAAAAAAATGTCACAAAGCGTAGAAAAATGAAATAAAATTCTTGTACATGTAATTATCAACTCCAGTACGAGAATCGCTTTACATTATTGGATAACTGCCAGCGACACAAATTTCCACTCGACTCTGAAATGTTGTTTCAAATTTTTCAGCCAAACTACTATTTCCACCCATTGGACCAAGTTTTATCTCCAAAATATCGAAATTCCTGGTCATTGGAGAGTTCAGCCTCTGTTACCAAGGAGTCATTAGGACGTTATACCTGTGTCTACAATCTTATTTTCTCCTTCTTCCTTTTGGACCTGCTGGCTTTAGACAATGACTGGAAAGCCGACAAGTGTTTTCGTATCTGATTGACCCATCTAAACCGACCTCCGGGAGAGGCCTAGTAGCTCTCCCCAACAAACGGCTAATTTTTCTTTGAGCTAACGACCTTCGTATGTATAACTCATCCACACATAGACAAGAACGAGTTCTTTCAACTTGGCGGTATATCCGCCCTTTCTCCATGGAATTGAAAAATGCCTCGTGGATGAAGATCTTAGGTTGTTTTTGGTCCTTCATATGGGATTGAAAAAGTTCCATCGCGCGAGTCCCCACCTCAAAATTTTTATTAATAATAACGAGGATAAAGTGCGTATATATGCGCTTTGTAAATTATTATACCTACCGAGGAAGTGTCTAAATGCTTAAACGCCCGAATGCTTCGTTAAACGTCGGTTGATTTGGAGTAGGAGGTAAATGAATGGTTGAGCACTTGAAGCGTTTCGTTCTTCTCCTTTATCTCTTTTCTCCCTTTTGTCAGAATATGGCTTGAAATTGCGGGACTTTGAGTGCACGCGACTTCTTTTCTGCTAATATACGATTTAGCCAATTCCCTCGAATTCTGCAACACGTCTAGGGAATTATAAAACGAAATATGAAAAACAATTCGATGAGAAAAAACGATTTTTATCTATCGATTGTTCTTTCTCACGATCTTTCGATTTAACGAGACGGAATTTAGAGTTTGAAAAAAGAAAAAGGATGAACGAAAGAACGATGATCGAAGGAAAGGAGAGAGATGGACGATTGAGATGCATTTGAGGAGAAACAGAGAGATAGAGAGAAAGCCCTTTCGACCACCACGAAGAGAGAGCAACGTAACGAGCCCGCTAAAAAAGACTTCTCTCCCTCTTTGCGGATCGAGCGAACCTTCGCCGCGGGCCATCGTCCGTTATTCGAAACCCGGGGGGCCGAGAACATCCAGGGCTCTTATCCGTCAGGTAAGACAAAAAGGTAAGGTGGAAAAAAAAAGAAAAAAAAAACGGAAACGAGCACGAGAGCCAGTCCACCGTCTTAGCGTTTGTCTCGCTCGCTTCTCCGAACGAATGCCTTCGTCATTTTTCTTCATCCTCCTTCGTTACTTTCGTATCGTCGCATTTTTGGGCGCCATGCTAGTTTTGGAAGAATATCAATTGAGACGTCGTACGTTCGAGCCCACGAATAACTTTGTATAAATAAAATTTGTTTTTGGTTAAATAGAAATTGACAAAATCGCAAAAATCGATTATCGATTTATTACCGATCTCCAGCGTCATCGTTATTGTTCGATGTATTTTGTCCTCGGTCTCGCTCTCGCAGCGGACGTTTCTTTCGTTTCTCCTTGTACAATCTTACTAGACAGAGCCGTCGTACGACGAGAGATCCGCCACCATGTATCGCATAATCCATTCCAATCTCCACCACCTCCTTCCACCACCTCTTGACTGTCGTGCTTGTTCTTCTTCTTCTTCTTCCTCTCCCTCTCCCTCCATCTCTCTTTCTCGGTTTTCCTCCACCTCCACTGACCCACCGTTTCTTCGTGTAACCCACCGGTCCACGGTCTCTTCCTCGTTTCAGTCCATTCAGAGTCGCCACTTGGTCTCCGTAAACCTTACCGACCAAAACGCTCCGTACCGATCTCCGACTTTTACCGATTTCTTCTTCCCACCAACTCGAAATCGCGATTCTCTCAATTCTCACGATTTCCACGAGATTGAAAAAAGTAGTTTGAAGAAAAATCGTTGCATCGATCGGCACGATCTTCGAGCCTCGTTACCATTTCTTTCTCGTTGCGCGCACGAAAAGTTCACGCGAGTGCCAAGTGCCCGACGGACCGAGACCTCGCGAAAGGATTATAATTCGATTTTCATTGTTTTTCTTTTGTTTTCATTTTCTTCGTTATTATTCTTTTTCGATCGATCGAAGGATAAGTGGGAGGAGGTCGAGAGAGGCAGAAATATGTCTCTCGCGGCGGTTCGAGTCGCGCAGCGCGAACCGGTTGCACGCTCTTAAAATAGTTTCTCCGGCGTTGGTATAACCTGGTCGTGTGTGCCGCTCGTTGTTGCTGCTGTTGCTGCTCGTGCGAGAAGTGAGGAGGCCCGTGAGAGTGCTGGAATAACGCCGCTGATACCAGTGCGAGTATACATGCGCACTCAAACAGGTAAAATATTTAGAAATTATTCGCGCGCGACCAAAAAACGTGTCTCGATGTCTCTCGACGACTTTGACATTTCGATTCTTTAAACGATCAAAAAAGTCTTAGCATCCTTTCTCACACGCTGGTCAATTTTTCGCCAAGGTTCCTCGATCCTTGGCGATCTCCAGAGCGAGACATCACGAGTCTCGAAGTATATCGTCGCGCACTTTTTAATCGTTTCGCGTGAATAAATTGCCGATTTTTTCGTCGACGCGCGGACGTTACTTTAATTATTTATGAAGCACGAAGTATGGACGATACGTGCGTTGATAAAGATTTTGCGATGCGCGACTTCGTAGCGCGAATGTACTGCACTCTTGGATAATTCCGTGCACGCTGGTGGCGGCGTACTATGTATTATGATGTTTACGCTCGGACATATAAGTACATACATACGTATATATAGATATACAGAAGCCAGGATGTTTCCACGAAGGCTCTTGTTGTCCAAGTTATTTCATCGCCTCGGGGCCATTGCGAGCGAGAGAGCAAGGCGAGGCTGGTGCCAAGTTCCTACCTCTGACACATATTGTGCTACACCGAGCACTGTCATCCGGCATCTACGTATTTCAGATACTTTCGAGTACTCGATCGATCCATTGAAAAAATCATAAGTGAAATTTATTTTAAAAAACAATCTTTTTTCGTATTATTAACAAATATTTCAATAACAAGGGACGTTGGGAATGTTTGCTTTTAGTGAAATACGTAGAAATTTAATTATTACCTAGTGAAGAAAATCAGTTTCGTCGCAATATCGCTGGATTTACGAGGTCTCGAGGGACCGTCCGAAAATGGGAAGGTGGG
Source organism: Netelia fuscicornis (assembly GCA_946811545.1). Classification (NCBI taxonomy): domain Eukaryota; kingdom Metazoa; phylum Arthropoda; class Insecta; order Hymenoptera; family Ichneumonidae; genus Netelia; species Netelia fuscicornis. Next base: position 41,662,224 of record OX328015.1, read on the forward strand.
AGAGTTTGGGCCCGTTAGAATTTTGCTCGTGAGAATATTCGACTCGAGAGGTTGGCCGCCGTTCCTCACGGTCCTCGAGTCTGGGGAATCTTCGAGTATCGGTTCTTTAATACGAGAAGAGTGTTTCCTTCAGGGACCACCCCGGAGACAAATTTGTTTCAAGTTCTGCGCAATATTTTTAGTGAAATTGCCATCGTGAAATGGAAAAATGGACCGTGAATTAACTCGACGGAGTTTCAAAGTGATACGAGAATATGAATCGTAAATGAATTCATTGAAACGCTCGACTCGAGCGAGTCGATGTGACAACGTTACAATATTCGAGATATAAATAGATCGAGGATTTAATAATCAAGGCACAATATTGGAAAGTCTCGAGTTAGCTCGATCGCTGAAACGCTAATACGTTCGCGAAACGTGCGTCGATCGTCGATACCGAGAATTCTAAATCCCCGATGCTTGTGAAACTATCATTATCATAAAAAAATATTACCGACAATTATTTTATTTTTAATTCAGTTGGCGAATTTTGTTTATATGTTTGGATTAATTAATGTTTTAATTGTTCCGTGCCGGAGAGGGGGTGGCGGACGTGTGGCTGGGTTGTCCGCATTATTTAAGCCGTCCTGACCTCGGTATCATCTCTGGAAACGAGGTGAAATTGCGCTCATTATAATCTCTCGACGGAGACGTTTGCGCGAGAGCAAAATTTCGTGCACGCTCGTCCACGTGCTTAAGAAACAATATGTAAATACGTGTCGCGTTAGTCACGCGCGGTGACAGTTTTATATTTTCCCCGAGTTGCTGATCTCGGGGGAAACAAAAATAAAATTAAATACTTAAGTCTAAAGATTAATATAAATTTTAATTGTTTTATCAAATAAACAAAAATCATTTTTCTGATTTCAGAATAAAAAGATGACGAGCTATCGAGCTCCGCTGGTGATCGCGATTGCGACAATTATAATCGCGATAATAATCGAAAATTCGAACGCCTGCAACGAAGCGATTTGCGCCAGTGTCGTGAGCAAGTGCATGTTAACGCAGAGCTGCAAGTGCGATTTGCCAAAATGTACGTGTTGCAAAGAATGTTTCTCGTGCCTGAGCTATCTTTACGACGAGTGTTGTTCCTGCGTTGGTAAGACTTCGTACTTACAATACAAAATTCAATAATCTCTCGCACTGTGTAAAAATTAATTTTCATTCCTTAAAACAAAATAGATCTGTGCCCAAAGCCTAACATAACGGATAATCCATTGAGCAAAAAATCTCACGTCGAGGACTTCAGTGAACCCGTGCCAGGATTGTTCCAGGCTCTGACTACGGAGCCGGACGAGCACGAGAGATGGATAACTTTCACTTATCCGGTGGACTTTGACGTTTCTCTCTTTCAACCGAAACACGAGAAAGAAATCAAATATCATATGCGTAAGTTTGATTGAAAATAAAGTTTCCTAAAAAAGTGATATTTTGATAAATAAAAATGATGAAAAATGTGATTTTTGTTTGTATCTCAGAAACAGTGGAGGAGGAAGTTCATCATCCCTTGAAGCCAAATGTGATGACGGTTAATTGCACGGTTGCTTTCATGGCTCAGTGCAACTCGTGGAACAAATGTCGAAATTCTTGTCAATCGATGGGAGCTACGAGTTATCGATGGTTTCACGATGGATGTTGCGAGTGCATAGGTGACACTTGTATCAACTACGGTATAAACGAGTCGCGTTGTATTCATTGTCCCGTCGACAAAGAGGAGGACGACGAGCTCAAGGAGCAATACGACGATTATGGCCAGGACCCCGATGAATTGACGGAGGACGATTGAAACGATTTCAAATCGCCCTGAAAAATTTTATGTGAGAACGAAATCCAATTCCAAAAAAAGAAACAAATCCACATTTCGATCGTAAAGATGAACTTTCGCAAAATATTTTGTACTCGGATATTTTAACGATTTCGTCTACGGCCTGAAATTATCGCTCAAGATATTATATTTGTTTTGTAATTTTATTTAAAAGATGGACATAGAAGAGATTCGTCGGTTTCTTCTGAAGAAACGACGAGGGCGAATCAAATTATTATATCGTAAGTGAAAATCATGAAATTTGAAAATTTCGAGTTCCGATTTCCGAGCAACTCGGTCTCGCGTATCGTCGAAATTTCATCGTATCGACACCTTCGTGCCATAAGTAAGGAAAATTTGTAAATATTATTTTGTTCTACGATAAACGAAGATAAGTGAAACGCGCGTGGGCGATAATGAAAAAATGTACACTGGGACGAGGAAGTAAAAGTGTCGATCGTCGAATAAATATTTAAAAAAGAGAAAAATCCTAGATTTACGATAGAGTGATAAAGAAGACAAATGCAATAAATATCAATTACCAATAACATTTTATATAGATCGATACAATTTCTCACCGAAAACAGCACAATATCCTCACACTATTTTTACTAGCGATATTAAAACGAAAATTTTCGCTCGTACATTAATTTTTCATATCGCACACTTATAATTATATTGCTGGAACGAACAAAGTAATGAGAATAGTAAAACGAGAAGAGAAAACTCTTTCCCATGGCTATGACCGTTAAGTCTTATAATTATGATAATTAATTATTATTATTATTATTTATTATCGTTATTAATTAATAACGTTTTGTAGACGAACGGTATGGGAGCGGCACCTGGCAAACGCTTCCCGCGATTATTGGTCGGTTCTATAGTTACGATTATACTCGATGATCTTTTTTTTCAATTTTGTCGGTCTAACAATCGTCGTCTCGCTCAGCGATATTATCGATCGATCGATCATTATTTTTCAACAAGAACTATTACGACAAGATTTTGTACAAATTTCCTAAATTTTTCTGATTATCGTATTTCTTCCAACATCGGGGATGAGGATTATTGTGTTAGGCGCGAGGATGAAGATATTTTTTTTTTAATTAATTAGTCTAACTGGTGATGATCCTCCTGGATCTCGTTGCTCTCGGGTAATCTTATGAAGGGCAAATCACCACCGCTCCACATCGAGTATAACTGAGATCTCGAACACTCCTTGACAAATAAAATAGCCGATTAATATTATTAGTCGATCCGTCGATCGAGATATTAATTATTCAAGGCAAATGAACGATAATCGTTTTTAATGAGTAATCAGCTGTAATTACCCCAGCGCCAGCACTTTCCGACCCGGATCTACTGTTAGCCGATAGACACGAGTCTGTGGAAGAGCTGCTCTTCCGAGATGGAAGAACGTCGATAGCTGCGTGAATAAAGATTTCGTTTAATTTTAAAGTATAAACAGAATTATGGAATAATAAGGGGCAATTTTTTTTGCGAGTCTTCTTTCTTAATTACCAGCATCACATTCCTTGTGACCAATGTGATCACTGTGATGGGACTGAATACTGTCTTTACTGTCCCTGTGTCCACTTCCTGCACTACAGCAACTTTGCTCTAAAAACAATTAAAGTTTTTGTTTTAGATATAATAATTCTTCATTGAAAAAAGAAAGGAAAGACAAATATCATACCCGAGTCTCTATGCTCGCCACTGTGACCACTTTGATCACTGTCCCTGTGCCCTGAAGCATTTAATCAAAAGAATTAACTATTTTTATTGTTATTATTCTAGTCAAGAAAATAAAACTATTTTCTATGCCATGATCTTTAACCTGATTGATCGGAATGATCGCTGGAGTGTGAATCTTGGGGCCAGCACCTCGGCGAGCCGATTTTCCGTGACTCGGGCCAAACGGAATTGTCAAAATTTCCCTCAAAGTTGCAAGTAGTCAGAGTTACGCCCGGTATGTGCGGACCGTTGAAGGCCGACAGCTCGTTCGTTGGCCTTATTCCTTTTTGCGCGAAATTTTATTAATCGTTAATTTACTTTTCATAATGTCAATGTTTATTTCTACTAATGATTTAGTATTTCAAGTATTTTCTTAATAAAAATAAATTCAATCGTAGGCACAAATAACGATCTAGCTAATGTCGATTATCGACCTGGTCTGCAAGATAGAAGTTGAATCGCTTCCTGAAGACCATCCTGACTCGTCATGGTCGACGATTTCCAAACAGAATCGGGTGTCGTCGATCGACTACGATCATTGTGCGGAACTCTTAGTCTCGTTCTTTCCTGTCGTGGCCATTCGTTGACGTGACGACAATCCCATGGCATCGACCATCGTCTCATCGTACTCTCGGTCGAATCGCCGGACATTTCGGCGGCTGCGGTTTCCGACCATCTTCTCTGTACCTTATCAAATTTAATTGATCAACGCCCCAATCTTTTATCTGGACTGTCGCGAATATAAAATAAAAGTAACGTTTTTGTGCGCACCTGCAGTGGAAAGAGCGGAAATGGCAACGGCGATCTATGACAATTTTGTTGAGACAGTTGCATCGAACCCGAGGAGATGGGAGTCGGTGAGCTGTGGAGGCGCTCGAAGCATTGACGAAGTACAGCTATGTCACATTCGGTCTTACCGGTCTGAGCACACGAACATTCTGCCATTCCACCTTCGAAAAAAATATGTTTTTTTTTTTATAAATTTCAAAATAACGAAAGAAATTCTTTCTCAAGCGTGTAAAGTGGTAACTTGTCTTACCCAAGCACTCGCAACACGCGACGCAAAATTGGTATTGAAGATTAATGAAGGTCAGTAGATTGTCTCGTAGTATGTCCTGAAAGGTAAAATACGTGATAAAGGTAAAGGCCGGCCGTTGATCACCCGGACGTAAAGTCGATAGAACTAACGGAAGCGAAGACTGGCTTGAAATTCCCGGTGAGCCGGAAGGTCAAAGTGACGAAGGTGAGCCGCGAATTTATACAAGTAGAGGGACATGGGAATTTCGTTCCATTTCGAGGATAGTGTAGAAGTTTCGATTCGAGGATTAATAATGAAATCGGGGATGAACCGATCGATCGATATTGACGATAACTAACTTGTTTATCAGCGTCACTTTCGCGGCTCTCGTGATCTCTGAGAGCGGCAACGACGTGATGCTTTACGGTGTTGCTCGCCACCCCCGTTGCTCTCGACAATTCTTCCCATCCTGCGAGACACTGTCCGCTCAATCGGCAATGGACGACCGTATCGTGACTCGAGAGTAGCGACTGCAGCGATTGAGCCAGTTTCGTACCAGCCGAACACAAGCCATTGAGCATCTGTTTGTAATTAATTCACAATTAATGATTATAATAATCGACGAGTTATGACTAAGAATCGGTATGATTTTTGGATAAAAATCTTAAAATATTAATTTGAGATAATGAATTCATCTACGAAATCGTTACCTGCAGATAAGTCAGCCAACTCCCGAGGCACTCGTTCACCTCCATTTGATTCTTCGAGACTGGATTGTCGCCGATGGGTTTCGAATCGGCGCCGCCCTCGGCCATCTCGTAGTCCGATGCGCTCGCGCGAGATCCCTTCCCCTCCTTGCCACCCTCCCGCCGCCTCCACCCCGCGGCTCACGCGATTATCGAAACTTTCGCGACTCGTTTCACCTGTTCGACAACCACCACAATCATCATCGCAACAACGCGCGTACCTTCTATCCTATGATTTTCACGAATTATTTTTTTATCGTATCAAAAAGAAACGATAATTTCCCCGAACGATAAATCGATAACGTTACTTAAGTCGATTAAAAATTAACCGCGTTAATCGAATTAACGCTTTGCCTCGTACACCGGAAGATTCGATGATAAATATCTCGATAATTGTCACTTTCATAATTAACAAAAAAAAAGTAGGATTATATTTTCTTTTTCAATGATAAAAATGGGAAATGTGTTGGAAAAGCCAAGACCAAACAAGTGGGTACAAACCACGCGATGTAGCGCGCCGGAACATCGGAAATTTCTCCACACGTAATGCGAGCTGGACGTATGAACATTGGAATTCATAATTGGACTTAGAATTAGCGGGAATTGGATGGAATTAAGAGGAATACGTAATTAAACGATAAGTTAGTACTTACATTTTATCGTTAAATTTGGCACACCCGTTTGTTGGGCCGCGAGGCCGTGAAAAGCGTCGGAAAATGCACTGAGTGGTGTATTGACGTGAGACCATAGCGACCGCCGGCACAATGATATGTGCAACGTGTATATGTATAGCCGCGATATTCCCGGTGCAAAATATCCCCCGGCACATGCGCACTCCGGTATCACTCCGTATCGGCTGCCCCCGCTCCCACCCCCCTCGTTCTTTCACTCGCCGACAAGTACGAGCGCCTTAAGCGGATTGTTCAATTTTCTGACGACAGGTGGCAGCACCTTGCGGTTATCAAAATTCGAAGAGCTCTTCTCGACGTTTCGATTCATCGTCGAAACAATAGTCGACTATTTCTATCAAAGATAAAACAAATTAACAATCCTAATTGCCTAATCGAATTATTCTATGATAATTTGAATCGCCATAAGCAAGAATTTTCTATAATATTTTTAGAATATTTGAACGTCGGTTAAGCGAGTTTAGAATGAAATTAGGTAAAATGTTTTCGGGTCGTTGGCTATTTTCATAATTTCAACGTTTACCGTCGATATTGCACAATCGCCGATACTACATTTATCACGCTTTTCAAATAAATGTCGACCGCACGAAAGATCGACGGAGGACGAAAGATGATGAGCACGATAATTATGATCGGATTGCCGAGGAGGTAATGATCTTTCTTCGCGTGAAAGGGTAAACTCGCGAGATGCGCTCCTTTCTAGTTTATGGATATTTTAGATATATAACTGAGAGAGAACGAGTGGATTTCTTGCTAAAGCCACGAAATTTCGTTCTCGCGTTGTGAATTACAAAAAACATTCTTGAGCTAGTCAAAAGTGCACCACGCTTTTTTTCCATCGCGCGGAGAACCTTGCTACGGTGAAAGGGGCTTCGTCGTATGACGTCATTCGTCCAAAAAAATAAATCGCAAAGTAGAAACGGCAGCGAGGTCTCGAATCGAACCGTTCGAACGTTTTTTTCAAAAATATTGACGACTCGTATATCTATATATTTAAGTGTATGAATTGCGCAATAGACAAAGAAAAGGCGAAGGATAAAGGGAGGAAAGAAAGGGAAAAAGTTCGTCGGGCACGAGGGAACGCGAGAGAAGGGAACGTTGAAGATTTTTTACCGTCTCTCAAGAAGAAGAAGAAGAAGAAGAAGAAGAAGAAGAAGAAGAAGAAGGAAAGACAGAGGTCGAGTGTACGAAGGCAGAGCGATGAAAAAGACGGAGGTGGCTTAACGGTAAAGCGACAGAGTCGAGTGTATAACCTTATAGGTGAGTCGAGAAAAGAGGTGGAGAGACCGCAGAGTGGTAAGAGAGAAACACGTGATAAAAAGAGTCAGACATCGACTGACCGCTACCACTGGGACACGTCCGTGCTTTTTTCTGCTTTTATTCTTCTCTTTTTCACCGACATACGATACCTAATATACTGCGCATGTATATCGAAAACCGCGCGTGCGCCTTTCGCCTCGCGCAAACAAGCACGTGTGTATCGCGTCGATTCAGGACGCAGGCGCAATAGATCCCGGCCGTTCTAATTGAGGCGCGAGCGCAGCTATCAACCGGTCGGTGAACATTTTTTTAACGAGAACGAGATCGTAGCGCCCCCACGCTTGGACGATAGATCGTTTCAAAATGAATACGTAATCGTATTTTTATTTTAACGCTACTGCTACCGACTATTATTATTATTATCATTATTATTAGAAACGTAGTGGGGTTGACCAGGATCCAGAAAGTTGCAGCGGACCACCAGGGAATCGAGGTTGAACTTAAACGCGTGATGAAAACAATTTTCACAATTCCATGAATCGATTAATGAAAATATTTGACAAAAAAAAGACAAACGGATATTTTCGTATCAATGAAAGAAACATTAAAACAATGGACTTTTGCGATACTTCGTGGTAAGAGGCAAAGTCGTGAGGGGCGTGAACACCGAGAGTTTATAAATCTCGATTTGCATTTAATCTCCGGTCTGTAATCTAAGCCTAAGAGTAGCGAGCTCGATGTTGCTTCTGGCGTTTTGTTGCACCCGCGCGGCATTTCACCAATTATCTTTTACCGAAGGAACCCCCTTTTGCGAACACGAGGTGGAGGGAAACGTCAGTTTCGTCGCGTGGGATCGCTTTCTTCTCTGCCGCATATAATTGTTAGACAGTTTACTATACAAGTACATAAAGAAGAAGCGAGGAGTTGTGTGTAGCGTGTAACTCGAGAAAGAAAATAGTTTCTGGTATAATAATTACACTTGCTAACTACCGCATCTCTTAGCGACTGATAATAATATTTTTTTTTACAATACGTCGAATCAACGAACGAAAATACGCAAATTAAAAAAAGATCAAAATTTAACCGTCGAAACGGACTTTCTCTTCCCAAATTAAATTCGTATTCTCGAAATCGCATCGATTAATTTTACATCGTTGCACTAATGACACGAATCGTTAAATTTCTGTTTTTGCGAAATTTTCAAAATCCGCCATATTGTTTTTCTCGGATAGAAAATTTATAACCCGACGCCTCGTTTAGCACGTCGTTGAACCGGTGGTACATTCGCGCCTTGATTATCTCCGCTAGAAAACGTAAAACGACCTTTTCCCCTTTGGAAATGTAAGCGCGTACGGTCTCTCGTGTCTAGGCTAGACACGATCGCGCACGCGCGGGCGATAGTTCGGGCCATCGAATAGTCCGTGGCTAGTTCAAAACGCCAAAGTATCCGTGAGTTCTGCCCTGCCACGGGCTTTCATATTATATACAGGAGGCACGAGAGAGTCCGTGGGCTCTCTCGCGAGCGTACAAAGAGCTCGAGGAAGTTCGAGCAAGAGGATTGTTGGGCGAGCGTGAACGCGCGCGCGCGCGCGCTCTCTCGAGGCACTCCGCGATCGGCCGGTGAAGGGAACGGATCGTTGGTCGAACACAAACTTTCCAACGCGTTTCTTCAATCTCGAAACATTGAAGCGCATCAGCCTCGACTCACCGCGCCGGACGAACTAAAGAAACCCGCCCGAAAAAGAATCTCTAGTGCTGGTGAATCCAAAAAAAAAAGAATTATTTTCTCAATTAAATAAATAACCGATTAATAAAATCCCCGACTGATTAAACGACCAAAAATACATCGAGACTCGTGTCATTGCTTTTTTCACAAGATGAAAGTATCGTTCGCCTTAAATTTCGTGAATCAGTGATTTTTTAGAAATATTTTCAAAGAACGAACGATTTCGAACGAATTTGGAACGTTGAAAATCTCGAACGAACAGGATCTCAACGGGAGTGTGTCGAGTGCTGTCAGCTCCGTACGTACGTGCGTGTGTCTCCGTTAAGTCTGTGTTAGTGTCTACGTGCATATGTGTGCATCGAGTAAAAGGTCACTGAGACAGTAGAAATAGCTGCCGGAGACTTGAATGCCCGCGTGTGTCGTTAATCGATGAAGGGCCGAATCGTGACGATCGCGATGACGGAAATCGTTCGCGTCGATTCGCGATGAAACAAACGCGTCATCGCTGAACGAGAGAAAAGATCGCGGAGAGAAAGAGCCAATCGTGTGGGTGACGATCGTGTTAAAACAAAAAAAAAAGAAGTATCTCCGTACGATCCAAAAACGTCAGGATTTGGAAGGAAGTTTCTAAAGGGAAAGTCGTTTTTCCTCGCTATCAGGAATTTTCCCATATCGGGATCGGGACTCCTTGTGTCTGGTGAAATTCCGCGCGATCGGGAAATCGATCTCGCGTTGAATAACGAATTTCGTAACTAATCACTTTTTTTCTTAATTAGCTCTTGGATTAATCGAGGAAAGGTGAGGGGGGAGGGTAGTTGATTAAAAAAAAAAGAAAAACGAGGAGGGAGTGACGAGGGGAATAGTGAAAAGTATTGGTGACACGACGAGCGTGTGTACCGAAGCACTGTGCGTTGACATCGCGAGTGTCAAGTCGTCGAACTGGCGTCAGATATATATTTTTGGATAACATGATCCTGAAAATTGGGATCTTGGTTGCCCTGCTGGGAATCCAGGCGAGTTGGGTCCAAGGTAAGCCCGACGTTCTTTTTTTCCAACTATTTGTCCGTTTCTCGCATTCCGATTATCTGTTTCCCCCGTCCGTAACCTCGAGGAACCTGTTCAATAATGTCCTTACCGGTATCGCGGATATGACCTTGAACCGTGTTCCCTGAGAAAATAAAAATTTAGAAAAGTCAAGGCAATTAATTTGTTTTTCAAAGTCAAATCTCATTAAAATTGTTACCGACCCATCTGCCTTCGGTCCGGCCTCGATAACGTCACGGAGAGTAAACGAATGGTTCTACGACGAGCAACCGGTCATGCCGATTGCGGAACCGCAAGAAAAAAAAACAATAGAAAAAACTCGTACCGACACGTTGGATTCGCGTTTTGTTTTGTTCCATTCTGTCATCATCTCGAGAATTAAAGAAAGAATCAAACTCGGTGTGCGAGTGACGAGAAGAAATTACTGTCGTCGCGAAGGCGGTGAAACCGTCGCGGTTGAAACACGAGGTGGAATATGGCGACGCGAGAAAGAAGAGGAAAAAAACGAGGGGCGAGAGGAGAGAAATGAGAACGAGAACAAAACGAGCTGGTTCGCAGCGTGCGAGACGCCCACCCGCGCGCGCGAGTTTTGTTCCTTCAACGTCCTCGTTGCTCTCAGCCTGAAATTCAGACGAGGTCACCCGGTATAGCAGAAGCGTGTTTTTGTTTTAAAAATAAAGGGCCTGTACAAGATACTCGTCGCTCGTACCAGCCAGTGTGTTCACCGACCTCCGAATCGTCCGTGAAGAATTAATCAAAAAATACAAACACTCCGTGTGTCGTTGACGTTCCATCAGCCTTCGATCGTACATTGGGAGGAGAACCGATTATTTTTGGACCGCGACGTGGCCAGGTCGAAGTCTCGCTCGATTCAAAATTCTAAACGAGCGTAGATCGGTCGAAAATCATCTCGTCGATTTCCGGTTTAACATCGATTCGCTCCAACGTATTAAAAAATATAAATATTTATCGAACGACGTGTGAGTCGTGTATTTCAAAAACATATTTCGTTACCGGTTGAATCATACTCGAAACACCCGGTAGGTACACACACCGGTCGGTTTATTAGTGCAGGACCGGAAATTCGTACGGCGAACCCCTCTCGCGTAGGACATCTGGCTCGCTCGCCTTTACAAGACTCCCAAAGAAACACGATACCGATCGCGTCCTGTGACCCCCTTTCGATTTCGCTACTCTCGGCGTTTTGCTCTTACTTCGATTGTTACGTAAACCTGGCACTTGCAAATAAAAAATTTTTTTTCTACCATCTCCCCTTCCCTGTCTCTCTCAATGATTCACTACGAACCTGTAACTACCTGTAGAGAAATATACAGTCGGGGCATTTCATAGTCCGAGTATTACGTTTTGCCTTCCCTAGATACGTCTCTCGGTACGAATATATCCTTGAGGAGTCGCGTTACTCTCGGCGTCACTTTCATACGAGCTGGACAGGTGATTCGAAACAAAAAGCAAAAAATTAAGAACGAAATGGGAGGAGAAAAAAATTGAAGGAGAAACTTGACGTATCGATTTACTCGTCCGCACGCCGAATGAAAATGATCGACCTTTTTATCGAACGTGATTGAAAAACATCAACTTTTTTTTGTATCGAACGCGAATAAAATTATTACAATTTATAATCGAATCTATATATTTGATTTATACAGTAACGTATTACTATTTATTAAATCGACGTCTGATTTTTTGCCCTCGAAGTTACACGCTGTGATTTTCACTCGGCGATCTATCATAGTTGCAATAAAAACTAGGAATCTAGTTCTCTAAGCAAAGTGGATCATTCGTATCGATTTCGATTTACACATAGATCGGTAAGTACACAGGCGCTCGGGATGTTGAAAATACGCTTCATATAACCCGTACGAGATGACTGGCAACACTTCCTCCGTCCCAATTCGAATCCGTGGAACGTACGTGTGCATACGTTTGCGTACACGCTCATCATCCAGCCGCGCAATTAAATTTCTCTCATCTCGCGCTCGCGCGTTCTCCAATCACGCGATGCTCCGATTTTCCTCGACCGCTTTGTCTATATACATATATATATAAATTTAATCGTCGAAATCAATTAACACGGTATTTCCTCGATAGCTCCAACAATTTTATTTTTAAACCTACGAACAAAATGTATTTCATTCATTCTTACGTTATGCATATATATGTGTCTGTAATAAAATAAAATCATTAATTGGACACATATCGAAGCCTCCGGATAAAACTTGGTCCATTATCTGTGGGATAGCCGTAACATTTAGGATCGTGTGGAGCCAAGTGGAAAAAAAGAAATGGCGACGGTAACTCCTGACTATATTTATAAACGCCAAGTAACGCGCTCGATACACTTTCCCGCATCTGTCTTAACTCACCGTGTAAGCAACGTACTTACATATATATATATACATATACATTGTTGGAAGAATTCGCACGGCAAGTTCCGATATTACAAGGCAGATATATCGTACTTTTGCACGGAGGGAAAATATCAGATGCGGAGAACGTCCGTTACATGTTGTTCTTGCGCGTTCTTCGAGTGGGCGAGGTCTCGACGAGCCTTAGGCCCATTTTTTATTATTATATAGACCATCGTTTCTCACGTCGAGCTAAAGTTACAGAAAAATTCTCACAAGTGACAAGCAACGACAGAAATATAAAGTCACAAATAAGAACTCGATTTTTTCGAATAAATAAAATATTTAATTACCAAAAAGAAGATAAATTACGTTTTAACGAAGTAAAATAAAAGCAATATTAGAATGCCTGGGAACTTGGCGAATAAATTTTTCCATGAGCCCTCGTGAGATCTAAGAGTTAAACGATTATGTCAGACGATACGGAGCGAAGGGGAACTGGGTAAAAGGAAGAATTTGTAAATCTTGGATAGGCGTGGCACGAGGAATCTAAAAGACAGGTGGAATTTATAAAATTGATCCTTCGTTACGAGTAAACAGCGAATATATAAGCAAATTTATAGTCCTACGACCAATGCGCAATCATTATTTTTAATTCAACGCGACTCCGGGGAAAAACGCACAGCGTACAAGATTATCCAGCGAGAGAACGCGACGTGTATGTGCATAACGAATTACGTAACGGGACGTACAACAATAACAAAAAATCATCGCTTCTGTGTCAGTAGTACAAACGATCGAAATGAACGGGAGCCAAAGAAGTTCTCATGTAATTAATCGCACTGTCATTAACGCTATAGCTATCGCGAATCGTACGTAACGAGAGCTCGAAGAATTTCGCAATTTTACGAAGATTAAATCGTCGATCGGTGACAAGGCATTTCGCTTTTCGAGAGACTTTTTTTCACCATCGTGACACGAGGTGCGAAATATACGTACCTATACGCGTGTATGACGTAGCGGTAAATGGAGCGAAAAATTCCGGAAGACTTTCGCTCCTCGATTGTTCTCATGCGCGAGTCACCTTTCCAAAGCAAATTTCCTCGTCTATTTTAAAATTAAAAGAAAAAATGAACAATTTTCCCGGTAAGAAGCGTTTTCTAGAACGCGTAATTGGGCGAAAAGAATTCATTCGCGGTCAAGAACTCGACGAATCGATTAACTTAACGATCGTAGGAGAAAGATTCAATTTGCATGTAGAAAACTCCGGAGGAGTGAAAAAAGAAAAACAATATGTAAATTTCGTCGTTATTTTCTTTCAGCATTGAAATTGTTGGAATTGAAGGAAAAAAAATGATTATTTCGTTTCATAACGATTTTATATCGGCGGAGGGAAGAAGGCAAACCGCAGACATCATCGGATTTCGTAATTTTTCGTGAGGCGGCTGATAGTCGGAGAGGGCGATACGCAGTCGCGGTTAAGACAATGGATTGGGAAACCTCGATATGGAACTTAATACAGTAATTTATGCGTTCTATTTAATAAACTATTTAATAAATCGGCGATTTGCAGATTTCTCTTAGTTTAATTAGTCGAACGACTCGAATGGAATAATCGTTCCTCGCTTCAATCTTTAGTTAATTGTTCTATCGGCGAAGATTAATTAACTATCGGGACTTTTACAAACGTTACGTTTAAAGACATTTGTTTACCGAAACGAGGCACAAGCTCTCTATGGGGTTTTACCTTCGTTCCGCAACGTCGAAAGTGTTACCTATATAACGAGGGTAAAAGTGTCAACCGGCTCTTTCTCTCCTCGTTTCTACACGCGAGTTCTAAGGACGAGAAATAAAAATTTCACTTTTCGTTCAAACATTTTTCGTGTAACTCGGGTTTATATCCATTTATATGCGAAACCCGTTTTAAACCCGGCCGGTTCTTCCTGTAGTCGAAACGATCGAATGTGGGTTACAAAAATGAATCAAATCCATCCGCCTAAGTGGGCGGAATTGAGTTACAAAAATTACAAAAAAAAATTGTTTTAAAGTGATTTATAAAAAAAAAAAGAAAAAGCAACGTATAATTTTCAACAGTTTCCTGGTTAATCGAATATCGAATAATATACGATAAAATTCATTAAGCAAGCTCGTAAAAGAAAAATCGTCGATTATTAATACACGCTAAAAAAATATAAATCGGCGAACTGGAACGTGCTGTAACGTTGTTAAACCAGTTCGGGGCGCAAATTCACGTCCCTCGTGACTCCGGATAAAAAAATGTGAGCGAGCGAGACGCAAGAGACGATTACCGGTATTTCTGTGATCCGAACTGTTCGTTGGTCTGCGCGTCTCGATGTGTTCGGTACCGTTATTTCGACTTTGAGGTTTTGTAACCGAGTGACCCAGACCGAGCAAAGAGCACGCGACACCGATGCGATCCGAAGGAAAGGATGAGGGTTGGGTTCGTTTTTATGGCACTCGTTGTTTCACGTACGACGAGAGAGGGACGATTGAAAAAAGAAAAGAATGAAAGAACACCCATGGACAAGATAAAACGAACAAAGGAATAATTTTTGATGAATGAACGAAATAGCGTTAGATCATGCGGCACGATAGTTCAAACGCGTTTTCTTTCAAATCGCTTATCAGAAAAGAGAATCCAGATCGGCGAGAGAAGTGAAACCGATTAATTATACGCGAGGATGGATAATTCTCGCATTAATGAGAAAGATCTTTATAAATTAATTACCGAGAGACAATTACAAGACCTGATGCGTAGCGGATAAATTCTCGGTGTATAATTCATTACGTTTGAATTTTATTAGAAATGAAAACTATCCTCTTATCAATTTAGCTCAACCAGAAATTAAAAAATTGACCTAAATCGCAGCGATAATTTCTACAATCAATGATAAATTTGGGGAATTATCGATTTTTTATTAATTTAAATCTCTTTTAATCTCTTATTAATTTAGCTCAACGAAAAATAAAAAAATTTACCACTTTGTTAAACCGTAGCGATAATTTCTCCATTCAACGATACATTTTTCGGAATTATCGATTTTTTGTTAATTTAAATCTAAATAAATGTAAAACAAGAAACACGATTAATCTCGTTTCTTCGAAAAAGAGTTGGTGAAAAAAAAACTACCGACTCTCAAGGTGATTCATCGAGAAACGTCCTCGAGTCTCAAGACCGGAAATCGTGCGCCAGACCTCATACGCGACTAACTTCGCTCGGGATCGAAAGATTTTATATCAAAATTAAAGTCTAGGACGAGAGAGAAAAATAAACATACGCTCGATCTTAATCTCCTCGATCTACGCGTGCGCGAGAGGTAAAAGGCGATCGTGACCTTGTAGATAATCGCGACAGAAAATAAATGTGCTTTCTAATATCGGATCTTTATATCGCTATAAATAGACAAAAACCTAGCTACGATAATATTAATTGCAATCACAAATTCACAAATTTTCCGACTTTCTGCAGTTGCACGTTTCGACATTTTAACGTACGATTTGCAATCCCAGCGTATAAATCTTGTCGCTAGAGAGTTTGGCATGGAAAGTACGTATGCGCGTTGAATTATTGAATAATTTTCTAGAAATAAAAAAATACCTGCGATGAGACAAACATATACACGTATATATACATATATATTCGTATAGAGAAAGCTTTCACGTGAACTAGCGTTGAATTATTTAATATTGCCGTGAGATATCCGATCCGAGGGACTCTCACATCCTCAACCAGACATGCCATGCCGTTTCGCAGCTATTTTCATTTATACAATAAATTCTATTTTAAACGATTAAAAATATTGATACAATTACATTGAAGAAACAAATAAATATTTGGTAAATATCGCGAGTAAAAAAGACTCGAATTATTCGCCACAAATAATGGATATAAATCACGGTCTAACGTTAAATATTGTAAGTATGATAATTGCATACTAAATACACCGTTAGCGAGTTATACGTACGTGAATACGGTATAACTGTTGCAAAATTGCAAGTTTAGCTCATCGCGCGGTGTGTGCGGAAAGACGCGGTCGCGTGCCGTACACGGTTTTCATCCTATACTGGCAAGTAGGCAGCTCTCGCACTTGTTGTGGACTTTCCCTCGACGCAGGTGGAAAAAAAGAAAATAAAAAAAAAAAAAAAAAAAAAAAAGAAGAAGTAAACGAAGAAGAAAAGGAAGCGCGAGTTTTCCCCGTAGCCGCGGAATGGCGCGCGCGTTCTACACACAGATATCTATATGACGAGCTCTCGACACGCTCTCGTCTAAATTACCGTCTGGAACGGGAATACGGAATTGGGTACCCCGACTTCCACTTCGATCGCTAAATCGTGCGCTTCCGTTCCTCCGCAACATTGCGTTCGTTTCCAATTCCTGAGCTAATTTCCTGAGCGAAATTCTAATCGTTAGCTATTCAGAATTATTCGAGAATTTTGGCTCGTGCCAAGTTTGCAAAGTTATTTACACTCTGTTTTGAAATTTATGACACAAACTTATCATTTATGGTTTGAATGTCTTTGTATATACGAAAAATGTTTGTAAGACGCTGGAACAATGCTAATTCGTATTAAAACGAGTAATGAGGTAGTCGGTGGTAGGACAGTCGTGGAAAGGTGCGATGTAACGAGTGTACGCGGTATTCCAATAGCGGAATTTCGCGTGGGATATCGCACAAGGTTCGCTCACCGTCGGTGGCTTAAGCCGACCTGTCTCGTTGTTGTCCCCGCACGAACGTCTTGGAAAAATGCATCGAGCGACTGTCTCCCCTCGTACAAATTTATCTTTGTCACTGTACAATTTCCTTAAAGTGAAAATAAAAGAAAAAAAGAATGTAACTTAAAGTCTTGACATAAATTAAAGTTTCTAGCGGGAACGATTCGCGAATTACAACGACTTTGTCTCTTTCATACGCAAATTTTGTCACAAATTCTGGTTCCTAAATCCATCTAACGATTGTTCCAGTGACAAGGAGTTGTTTTTTTTTCTCGTCGATTGATTTATTTTCGTTTCTGAGCAACGAAATTGGTGAAACGAGAGGCGCGATGTAATACAGAGAAACGTGTCGCGTTTCCGCGCGAGTCGGTCTAGATCGTCGTCTCCTCGATCGTGGGTCGATGAACGGTTACCTAGACCGAAGTAAGCGAGGGCAGAGCCAGAAAGAAAAGAGATATCTCTCGGCGTTACGCGCTGAATAACGCTCTTTAACGGGCGATCGACTCTCCGTAAGCGTTACCAATCTCCGCCATTATTTTTTTTTGTTTATTTTTCCGAATCGATTCATTCGCGACGATCGTGATCGAAAAATAAACGAGACTCTGTTCTCTGTCGAAACGAAGAAAACTAAAATTCCACGAAACAAACTGGAGAGCATAAGTGAGAAAAAAAAGAATTATTTCGACCCTGAATCATGCGAAACTGTTAGCGAACGCGAGAATACAATTACCGTATTCTCGCATTCGAGAAAATCCTCGAAGTTCCCGAGAATGCACTTAACGCTTTTGTGCTGCACTTTTTCTGACCAAGCTCACGGGTGCGAAATTGACACTGAGAAATTCGCTTCATCCGGTGATTATCGCACGAAAAGAAGATTCGAACGATAATTCACCGTTATCGTGATGCTTCCTCGAGCATTCCCGACTTTCCAAAAGACAACGACAAAAATCTTTCTCTACACTTTTAATTAAAATCATTTAATTAATTTTTCTCCTCGAGAAACTATTAATCGTCGTATAAAGGACGAATATTACCACGATCGATGAGAGAATGATTAATGTCCGACGTTAATAAATTATCTAGAATTTCGTTTTCTTTCTTTTTTCATCCGACTCTCTTTTTCTTTTAGGAACGAAATGCGGTCACCCAGCAGTGCCGATGAACTCGAGGGTCTCGCTCACCGACGAGAATCTGTCAGCTGGCACCCTGGCGACCTACACCTGCGACGCTGGCTACGAGCTCTTCGGGTACGTGAAGAGAAAGAGAAATAATAAAGTACGAACGTTTAACGCGTACGAAAACGCACGACGTAGATAGATTTTCTTGTAGTCCGTCTCTCTCGGTTACCAGCGCATATAGCTCTATCGCTCTTTTTTTTCTCGTCTCTCTTTCTCTTTCTCTTGCTCTCGAGTAACGGAAATTAAGGACGCAATTAGCGTTCACGGGTAAATAACGGTAAGACACGACGGAGATCTACGAGGACGTTGGATAAGCGAAATTTCTTGTGCCACGATTTTCTACTCTGCCGCAACAGTATTAGTTTTTTGTACTCCATATTTTTCCCTCGCTCGACGATTTTATCACCGTGTTTCGACGAGAGAAAAAAAATCTGGCTAATGCCGTTGGATTGTTAACTTAAAAAAGGAAATAAGAAAAAAATCGGTTCTCGCTGTATATATTTTTCTTCGGCTAGGCTCGATGTCCTTGTTGACATACTTATTGCCAGATGGCAGCACGAGTCGGCCAGGAATTACAAAGACTCGATCGGGGCGGCGAAGCGTTAAATCGCCAGACAATCATTTCTAATGCTATTTTCAGATTCCTCGTTTCTGTTTCTATTCCGTAACCGCGGCAATAGGGAAATACGATCACGAAAATTAACGCTGTATAGGACAGGAATCGTTATTCCCCGTTATGTACAAGAATAGTTGCATCGAGTGGTCGTAATCGTGAGAATATTTATGTATCGTAATGAAACGAGGAAATGGCTCAAGAAGTGTCTAGATTTGTGATGAAATTTTTTTTTCTTTTAAAGAATCCAAGGTTACCATTTTGAATAATACTTTGAAAAAATGTATTTACTATTATTCGTCGTGTTCGTTCGTGCGAGACGATTTTAATATTATATACGCGTAGGACGATACGCTCGAATTTGTTTTTGTTTTTTATTTATCGGTATAACCGAGTAGCGGGATCGAACGATAACGAGTCCAGCCCGTTGCAGACGCCGCTGGCCTAGGCGGTTGAACTACTGTACGATCGTTACGATAGATACGTATGTTGTAACTTAACGTTATCAAGAGTTACAATAAATTATCGATAAAAATATAAGAACGGGAAGTAGCAATGTGGCAATAACTGTATCGTGATCCTTTGATTTTCTTTTTTAATCATACAACGAGGAAGTATTCCCGAGTGCCTGGCCCCCATTTCGTTCAACTTGATACACATCGTAGATCTCGAGGATTAAAAAGACGCCTATCGTCGAAGAAGTTTAAACGAATGACAAATATGTCTATATATATATGTCTTGAAAGAACCGGGAGACCCTCGACTTGGCACATGCCCACCTCCGGTGCATTGAGTTGGAATGACTGGTCGGGTTGCGAGAAAATTGACGCGCCGACGCCATCTAGCGGTCATAAACACGTACTACGTTATTGTATTTTCCAATTTTAATTCCATCTTTTTAATTCTCCAACTTGTTTGCATATTGTGTCGTCCCAGGAGGAGAGTAACGCTTTACCAATCCTCCAAATTTCAATATTTCTCATAAACGCGAGAAATTAAAGATAAATAAATCTTCGAGCTCGGTAAGGATTCGAAATTCGCATGTAACACGTGTAACAAGTGCATAACAATGCTTGTAAAAATTTCTACGCTCGAACACGGGTAAATCTTGATCGAAGTGTGCAGCAACTAACATAAGAGAGTCCGTGAGCAAGTCTCCTTGTCCAATCTCACGATCGCGGACGTGCCTCGTTTGTTCGTTCGCGAAGAAAAGAAAGAAAAAAAAGCGTCATCTCTATCTCTCTTTCTCTCTCTCGTGTCGCAACAAAAATTCGGAGCGCTGTAACGGACTGGACAAGTACGTGACTGGCACGGAGGGTTTCGACTCGAGCAGTTCGTTGTGTTTTTCCTTAAATTTTTTTTTTCATTTTATTTCTTCTTTCTACATGTTCGCTCGCTCGCATATGTAAGGGGTCACGCGTGGACGAAGCCATAGAGTTCCTCGTTACGCGTAACCGAACTACCACCATGCGTGTACGTTTGTACGAGGGCGTTTCACGTTCGCAGGTGCCATCGACCGAAACGATGGAACATGTGAAACGACAATAACAACTCCAGACGACTATCGCGATTGTCAATAATTATTGCACAATACGGCAATTCGTTCGTACTTTCACTAGAAATACATAAGAATCGCATTGTCGTTTAGCCACGCGTTATTACACCATCGGCTAAATCAGTATAAAATACTTCCGGTATGAAGAAAAAAGAAAAAAAAAAGAAAATTGAAAATTTGTATAATTATTTTATTATCGGATGATAACTGCAAACTAATGTTTATTTATTTTCATTAAAGTGTCGTAATCGACGCTCGTAATATTGTTTTAATTCGCCATTAATTATTACGAAAGTTAATTATTTAATTTCATTTTTATTCGCAGGCAGTCCATCCTGAAATGCAGCAATCAGGGAAAATGGCAGGGTGAATTACCATTCTGCGGTGAGTCTCGATATAAACGAAACAATCGAAGAAAATTATTTACTTTTTTTCCTAGTGAAAACTTATCTTGACTCGTTCGTTATCGAACGTGAGCTCGCGGCTTTTTAAACACGACATGAGCCTCTATCGAACTCTCTCGCGACACGATTTGTTCTCGATTTCGTGGCTCTATTGCTTCGCTACTCTCACTCGAGAGAACTTTCTCCCGCGATATCCAAACTTGGCAAATGTCGCGATGGCCGCGTATGACGAACGACCAAAGGAAGACCACAAATTACACTTGCTCGAAGCAGCGATTAAAGAAGATAAAAGTAACGAATCGAACGAAACACGGTGAAAATTTGGAGGAAAAAAATTTCGCAAAATAATAAAAATCGTTTTTCCATAGGTAAAATAAACAAAACACTTTCACACGTGTCTCGCGATATAAAATCATGAAGTAATATTGACGGTAAGCTCGCGACGTTAGCCATAAGCGTTACTGTTATAAGTTACGTGAACGCGAGTAACGTGTTTTCATTGCAAGTTGATTTTGCCGTACAAGACGAAATCACCCGTTTCGATTTTAACGCCACGATGATGAACAATAAAGCATTTCTATGGCTACGTTTAACCGGAAGCAAAAGTGAAAACATGTGTAACGCGTTGGTCTCTGAATTTCTGTACAGCGATAACGAAACAAGTTGTAAAATATTCTTGCTGGATAAAAATCTGCGATAGTAAAACGTTCGAAGATATAATTTTCCGTTGTTCAATGCGGAAGAACAATGTTTCAGTGAAAGTGAAAAATATCCTCCGTTGGATGTAAAATTGTTCCTCGCGAATTGAGAAAAAAATATAAATATTAACATATCATTGAAAATTTTGGAAAAATCATTTCCTCTCTAATTGACAAAAATCCTGGCGGTTGTTCTCGACTCCCTGTGCTCGACGAACGTCTCGAGTCATGGGCGAGAAGCTCGTTACACGGTTTTGAACAATTAAAGATCCGTTTAAACGCAATTAATGATAGACGTCGAGCATACGTAGGGATAGCCAGCGACGCGAGGAGCAACGTAGAAGCCTTCGGTGCTCCGCTAACCCACACAGGGAGATAATTTCAGTCGTTACGCCGTTTAGTTAACCGCTTCTCCATTTTCTACGTTGTACACTTGCGATTTCACTCTCATTCTCGTGATTCATTCCCGCTTCTTCGGCTAAAACAAAAACGTATTTACAAATTATTAATAAGAATATTTTACAATTATCGTGAAAAAATATGTCTTTTTCAATCAGGTACGAACGTAGCGTTTAGAAAACCAGCCAATCAATCTACCACGGTGCGAGGAGGTGATGCGGGTCACGGCAATGACGGCGATGTCAGTACCGAGCACGACGGCAAAAAATGCACCGAAACGCAGAGCGAACCAAGTCCATGGTGGAGGGTTGATCTTCTCAAACCTTACGCCGTCAAGGTCGTTCGTGTCACGACTCGAGGATGCTGCGGTTTGTTGATTTTGCGTAATAACTAAAAACAATGAAAAAAGAATGAGAATTTAACGATGATCGACCACAGGTCATCATCCGCTTCAGGACATTGAAATTAGGGTCGGGAACAGCAGCGCGGAATTGCAGAGGAATCCACTCTGCGCCTGGTTTCCAGGAACTATTGGTAAATTTTATCAAAGACTCGTACTTATCGGACAAATTTATTTATTTGCTTTACACTGAATATTCCTTTTTTTATTAACAGAGGAAGGCATAACTAAGACTTTTGCCTGTGCAAGAGCGCTCGTGGGTCAGTACGTATTTCTCCAACTCGTTGGGGTGGAAGGAAGCTTGAGTCTGTGCGAGGTTGAAGTCTTTGCGACTGACGGTCGGTCAATCAATTCTACAACAGTTTTTGATCAAAATTAAAAAATCTATGGGAAAGTTTGATGAGTTTTTTTTTACGTTCTATCTCATTCCAGAATTCTCGATAGACAGATGCGCACACGCAGGTACACCGGCGGACGCCGATCTCGCCGCTTTTAATTCCACCTGTTACGAATTCGTGATAACGAAAGGTGGCTCGTTTCAAGAAGCGAGAAATCATTGTCGATCTCGCGGTGGAGATTTGGTTCATGGTTTTATGGTAAGATATTTTAAGTCTCATTAATTATTGTAAATGTAAAAAAAATATATATTTATCTTTATCATTTTTATTCGGCAGGGAATCTCTTCGACGTTTATATTGAAAAATCTCGAGCGAAGAAAAGACAAACTGAAGACTCAGCTAGTGTGGATAGGAGCTCAAAAAGAGCCCATGATAACGGCAAGGACTTGGCGCTGGGTCGACGGTGAGAAATTTTCTTTTTTAAAATTGTTTTCTTAATTTTCAATATAACTAAAATACTGAAATATTAGCAATCCCTTGTTCGAACGATGATACGCGATTCGAGAGACCGTTGGATAGAACGAATTGTGAGAACGAGGTCGGCACTGGCTCGAGGACTCGCGAGTCTTATGCAACGATAATACCGGGATTCCTGTCCCTTTCGGTTCTTTATTCGCTCGTTACCCACCAGAGGGACATCGAATCCCGTAACATAAACAACGTTATATGGATTGTGCTTAAAAACCGATCCCCGTAACCGACGATTATTCGTTAATTACACGTGTACATGATTCTCACGTAAAAATTCCTATTCGAGTTGTTATAAGAAATTACGAAAGTTTCAGTTGCTTAGGAAAATTAACGTTGAATACAGTGTCACAAAAAACTTTAAACTGTTCAAACTAATTTTGTACACTATCGATCAATTCGTGAAACAATTAATAACGAAACATTTAATGATTTAATGATGAATTACGAAATTTAGCGATATTCGAGATTTTTTAATAATTCGAACGTTGCCATTCGGTCTGTTTAATAAGCGGAGCACCAGACGCAATTCGTTAGTCGAACGTAAAAGAATCGCATTGCGTCTGTTACGTTAAATGGAACGTGAAAGTAAAAGCCGCGAACGAGCGTCGCAAAGCGAGAACCGGAAGTTGAGCGATGGCTCGCAGTATTCATTCGTCCATTAAACTGCAGCTATTGATATGGGGACGACGGAAAGAACGACACGCCGTGCCATTGTCCCGTTCCTTCATGAATACAAATGCGAATTCCATCTTCAATTTTGTTTTTCATTTTTTCCTTGTCTTCTTCCTAATGAACAGGAGAAATTGTCCAACGTCCATCATGGGGCAAGGATCAGCCGAACAATTACAACGGTGAACAAAATTGCGTCGTCCTCGACGGTGGTAGAGGTTGGCAATGGAACGACGTTGGTTGTAATCTCGATTATCTTCACTGGATCTGCCAAAGTGGTAAGAACACTTTCAAAATTGGTGCAAAAGAAAAAAGATTAATTAATCAATGTTCCAAACGTATAATCATACCGTTGTGCGATCTCAATTCTCTTCAAGTACCCTCGGTATGCGGAAGTCCGGAAAAAGCGGAAAATACGACGATAGTCGGTAAAAAAAAATCGATCGGTTCAACGATCGATTACGTATGTCCGGACGGCTACATGCTCGTTGGATCGAAAACGAGAATGTGTGAAAGTACAGGATTCTGGAGTGGTGTTGCGCCTACTTGTAAATGTGAGTCTCGCTTTTTTCATAATTTAAGGAAAAAGAAGAAATATGTAGTTCGATCGAAAACAATTTTATGAAAAATATTGAAACGCTGGCAGTCGTCGACTGTGGAGCATTTCCAGATTTTGCCAACGGTGTGATAACACTCGTGAATCAGAGAACGAGCCATGGTGCGTTTGCCGATTATGTGTGTAATGAGAATTACACCCTGGTCGGTGATACGAGACGTCGATGCGGCGACGGTGGGATTTGGAGCGGGCATCAACCCCAGTGCCTGTGTGAGTTTTTGTACTCGATCATAACTTCTCAATGTCCAACGGTTGTCGATAACTGAAAAAAATTTATGATGATGATTTCGTTTAGTCGACTGGTGTCCTGAGCCACCAAAAATAAGTGGAGGGGTCGTGACGATCACGGGAAGACGAGCCGGATCCACAGCTACTTACACGTGTCAGAACGGATTTATTTTGTTCGGTGAAAATGTAAGTCGTGCGACGCTAGCATTGAAATGATAATAATAGAAATTTCTCAAGAGCGTTAAGTTGAACGACCGAGATTCATTGCAATTCACACAGTCGTTCATCGTACGAATATAATTAGGAGTCGTCGTATGGAATTCGTAATTACATTTTTTTGTTCTCTTTCCTCACTTGTACGCAACACGCACAGCTTTGAACTCGTGTCTGCTTCCATCGTATGATTGCGCAAAAAACGAAACACGCTACAGAGTGATAATTTATATTAAACGAGCGACCTGTGGCGAAAGCGAGAACTAAAAATGGTCGAGATTCCAGTCGTTTTTAAAATGGATATTTTTTTAGTAATTACACATGCCTTTGCCTCGCCAGGTGATAAAATGCGAGGTTGGAGGCGAATGGTCTGGTAAAGCACCACAGTGCAAATTCGTTGATTGCGGAGCCCCGGCACAGATACAATTCGGCAATGTTAATCTCATTAATGGTACCACCACGGTTGCCAGTCTCGTTGAGTATTCTTGTCAAGACGATTATTGGCTCGTCGGTGAATCTAAGCAAGAGTGCACCAGAGAAGGCAAATGGAGCCACGAAACACCTTTGTGCGAGTGTAAGAATGAATATTCAATTAGTGCCATTAACATTAATCATTAAGAAAGTAAAAGGCATCGTCCAATTAATAAAATTTTATAAAAATTTTAGTAATAACTTGTGAGGAGCCTGAAGTTCCAACCGGTAGTTACGTGGTGGGTTACGATCTAAATGTGCACAGTTTGATCGAGTACCATTGCGAGACGGGATATCTTCTTCATGGCGAAGCAAAGCACTCTTGCGGAAAGGATGGTGAATGGAGTGGTGAAGTGCCGAGCTGCGAATGTAAGTGTCAGAAGTCCTATAATCAATGAGCTATGAAACGTTTAAGATTCCTCGATGAGTTACAATCTAATCCTTTTTTGTCTATTTCATAATTACTCGTAGATATTGATTGTGGCAAGGTTTTGCCACTACTGAGTGGTGCAGTGGAATATGTAAATGGGACGACTCACCTTGGCAGCGAGATATCATACACTTGCACAAGAAATTACAGGCTCAACGGCGTAGAGAGAAGATATTGCCTGGACAATGGTCAGTGGAGCGACGCTACCCCAAAATGCGAAGGTGATCATCTTTTATTTCATTCTAATTCACTAAATCTTGTTCCAATGCCAAGAATTGAGATACCTAATGAATAAACAAACAGGATATAACCTCTAAACGTAAATTACGAGCGTGGAAGTTATCAGCGACTGCTATAAATAAATGGATAGGTTAGGAATTGCCTTCGGGACGACAACAATTTTCGGCCAAGGATTCTCGAAGATCGATGCTTGGCTTCAGTCTCAAATGTTTATCGCCCAGGAGAAACAAATCATTCATCTTACTCGCATTCACGAGTCACATAGCACACCTTTCACCTTGTCTTGAAATATTCACACGTACCATGAGATCGAATACTCGTGTAACACACGAGTCGTTAAATGCTTAAGCAGTTCAATACGCATTATGTAATTATTGACTGTATTTTTATTTATCATGTTTTAGAAATTCGTTGCCCAGAACCAATTTTAGCTGAACACGGTATCTTGTCGGTAACGGGAAACGACCGAATGTATGGTAGAACGTTGGTAAGAACGGGCACTGCCGAAAACTCAAATACAGGTGCAACATCGTACAAGATCAGTGCACTTGCGAAATACAGGTGTGAGAGGGGTTACAAGGTTATAGGAGAGCCATTGTCCACGTGCGAGGATAATGGAAAGTGGAGCGGCGAAGTGCCTCAGTGTGTGTGTAAGTAAAAGTCGTTTTACGAGACACAACTCGACTCGTCAAGGTCCGAGTCTGCTGCGAGAATACTTTCATGGCTCTGATATAGTTACACGACAGAGTCAGCAGTATCGTTTCGACACGAAAACGAGACAAAATATTTCAGCTTTGCCAATTTTTAATTGCATGGGATTTAGACCTAATTTCTATTTTCATACGCATAAATTATTCGTCACTACGAAATAGGTGTACAATATTTGATATTATTAAGGTGACACCTCTGTATACTTATTTCACAATTTATTATTATTATCGTCGCAGTTGTCGATTGCGGAAAACCTGATGAGACCCAACATGGCCACTACACCCTGACTTCGAACGCTACGTACTACGGTGCTGCAGCACTTTACGAGTGCGATGGTAATTTCGAGCTCGATGGTTTTGCCAGGAGACTTTGTCTCGAGAACGGCACGTGGAGCAGTGAAACTCCCGTTTGCAAGGGTAATTATGCGGCAGTGTTGTGTAATGAAGAAAAATGCTTATTTTTGTTCATTGGTCAATGATTATTATTACAGAAATAAGATGCAAAGATCCAGAGAAAGTTGGCACCCTCTCGACCCAGGTATCGACCCACAGTATCGGTGGTGTCGCTCATTACAGCTGTGCCCGAGGTTATTACATGGAGGGTAACGAGACGAGAATATGTTTGCAAAGTGGATCCTGGAGTGGCTCAATGCCAGCTTGTTTTGGTAAGCATCATTTTCAATAACGTTTACGTCATATAGAGCGTTCAAGATATTCCAAGAAGAATTAATTCATCAAAAAATCGATTATTAAAGCTGTCGACTGCAAGCATCCTGGCACGATAGAGAATGGTCGTGTTATCGTTGTTAATGGCTCTACTCTGTATGGGGGAGCCGCAGAGTATCATTGTCTACCTCAGTACGAAAGAATCGGTCCTTTCCTGAGAAAGTGTCTGGACACTGGAGTTTGGAGCGGCGATGAACCGAAATGTGAAGGTAAGAGTAAATTAATTTTCTTACATCTCCTTTTGATTTCACTAAATTGATTGATATACCCTAATTTGATAATTAGTTATGACAAACGAGATTGCGGAGGCTCAAGGGGTTGGCACGAGTGTTGGAATCGGTGCAGGAGTCATAATTATCATTCTTCTAGTTCTCGGATTGGTCTATCTCAGATTGTGAGCATTTATCAATTTATTTTCTTTACTCCTAAGGAAGTTTTATTGAAAATATACAGATGGAAGAACGTCGTGGATGAAATTTAATGGTAAAATATTTAATCCTACAGACGAAAGGCTACTCCAGTGAAAAACACTGAAAATGTTCAAGCGGCTGAAAGAAAAGAGGACCAAAGTGCTGCAGTAATGTCGTATGCGAGTCTAAACGATGGTACTAACAACAGAATGTACGAGAACGTACCCGAAGATGGATTATACGACAGTCCCTACAGTATTAGCGGCAGTGCCTATGGGTACGTTAGAACAATATCAAAAAACGCGGTTGTACTAACAAAACTAAAATGAATTTAAATTTTCTGCAGTTATGGTACCCACGGTGGTGGAAGAAGAAATTACAACGGCAGATCAGGTCATTACGAGGCTGAGCCATTGCCACGAAACGGCATCACCATAAACGGGGTTTCTGTTCGATAGTTGACAAAAAAAAGAATGGAAAGATCTGCGAAACGGCCAATTAGGGTTCTCGTCGTTAATTATATTTATAATCCGCGAGCCTTTCACGACGTGAATACTATTCGAGCGTGTACATAATTCGAAGAAAAAAGACAAAAACTGAGAGACCTTGTTTTATGTGTAAAACATTTTTTTATAAATATTTTTATAAACGACGGTCTCAACGGTTATTTCGATCCTCCGAGGATCGATTGTATGATTTTTTGTATATACGGTGTTTTCCCAAGTGTCTAGAATTATTATTATATCATTCGTAGATTTTTACGTATTTTTAGGAAAGCATTAGACTTTTAAGTGAGAATAAAATGAATAATTTTTGTTTCGATCCATTCTTTCTATCATTTCCTCTAATGATTCTAATACAAGGACAAAAATTAATAGAAAATACTGAAATTACGAATGAACCGAAAGTTGGAAATTCTTCACAAAACTAGTCACTATGTTATCCTTGCCAAATATGACATAATGGTCTCCATGTACTTGACCAAAGGATAAACATTGCAAAATATATCTCTCAATGCTTTGGAGCATTCTGTCCATAAAAGGCCATGTAATCGCTCGCCGTGACTCGTTTTCCAAGTATGGTGCACATAAAATCACAAATGTGGACCTGCCTGGCATCCTTCAAAAAAGTAGAAAATGAACCATCTCGGTGCTTGTGATATGGAAAAGAACCAGCCTTTCTATACAAAGAATGAAAATACATTTTCCTAAAACAATGTTCCCTTGTCACATATAAATCAAATACACGCGGACAAATTTACGCACCTTTCTACATTTCTACAGCAGAAGAAAACGTGACAATGGCCTAAATAAAGACGAGTCCGTGTATGGCCTCGCGCTGTTGGAAAGTTACCGAGATTCACAGCTAGATGGTGCTCGATACTCGTTTTCTCCGGGTGTGGTGAATGGGAAGAATGTATGGCCGTCAGTGACGCGAGACTTATTCACGCTTCTGGACGTATACGACGTTTCGTCTTTCCCTAATTTACACATTTACGTCTTTGGACAATCGAGTGAGTACACGAGACTACAATTTTAATCTCATAACGTGAAAGATACGATTCATAGTGAAAGGTAGATATGAAAAACTCGCGATGTGCTACGTACTGAATATTTGGAAAAATTGTTTGACAGCGAGAATGTCGATGACGAACATGGCGGCCATTGATCTTGGAAAAAGAACAGTATTTGAAGTCATGGGTTTGGAGCGAAATTATTTTAATTTTGAGTTAGAAAAGCAGTTAACTCGGTTCGACTGTTCATCGTTGTGAATTTTGATGATAAATTTATTGGGAATATTCAGAAAAAAATTTACAACCGCCTTTGTCATTATATGAACGAGTCATCCGGCTGAACTTCCAGGGAATACAGGAATATTTACTCGAATGAATCATCAGTAGATGTGTTTTATACATACAACCTACCTAATCCACGTTATTGTTCTTTAAAAACATAACGATCAACAAAACTGACTTGAGTTTAATTTGAAAGTATCAGCAAATTAGAAATAAAAATATCTTTGGTAATCTAGGTGAATAAAAGAAAGTGTAATTGATAGAAGTGAATTTTTAATCAATTTTTTTTAAATCAATTGGTCTTTTATGAATTACCAATGTATTTATGTCACACAAAAGCCTCGATGACTTGAAGTTCTTAAAAAGAAATGCTGATCTTTGCATTCTCGTCTCTCTGTGAATTCGTCATACAGCCCATAATACACACAAGCTCGCCGGAACTCATGATGAATTGCGAACGAATTGGTCAACACCAAACCACAAGCGAGATAAAGTTTCTTCAAGCGAGAGTTAGCACCAAAGAATACAACAAAAATTTAGTGTACGCTAGAGCTCCCTGAGAATTCTAAATGCCCTTTGGCAACAACATAGCACGTGTCGTCACGAGTTTAATGCCCCGAACGGTGCTTGCACATGGATTCGAGAGGGGGCAGTATTATTTTTATCCTAATTTTTATTCTCATCCTCGCGGTCGTTGATTATACGAAAATAAACGGAAGCTCCATCAAGCTTCGAGCTCGTCGAGAGTCGGACACTCGTTTAGACTGCCGTTAGTAAGGAACAAGACCTCCTCTGTTCGCGAGATCGAAAACGTCGGGGTAAAATACGCGTATCAATTTTTCCAAGTCAGTGAATACATTTTTAAGATGGTGAGAAAGATATTTGCAGGAATGTCGTACAACTTACACGAGACAAGATCTGGAGTTGTTCTTTGCGATATGGAAGAAAAAACATATTGTATAATCGAACGATTCAATGAATCTATATGTTAATTAAATATTTCTGTCTGTTAGAAAGCAAACGAAATGTCGGCCCGCAAAACCGCTGGACGTCGTGCAACGACAAAGAAAAGGGCACAGCGAGCGACTTCCAATGTATTCGCTATGTTCGATCAGGCTCAAATCGCTGAGTTCAAGGAAGCTTTCAACATGATAGATCACAATCACGATGGATTCATCGACAAGGAGGACCTTCATGATATGCTCGCTTCCCTAGGTGTGTATCACAGATCCAAACATCTCTGCTAATTTTATGCTTTACATCTCTTGCTATGGTTCTTGGCCATAACAGAATGTTTAATTCGTGCGAGAAAATTTCTCGATTCTCAAATCCGAGATAAAAGATTTGGACCAAGTTTCATGTTATCGAGTGTCCGGATGAATCGATCTCCAAGTTTTTAAATTTGTCTCTGTAATTAAAAAAGAGGTAGGAGACTAATATATGTTATTCTCTACAGGAAAAAATCCAACTGACGAATACCTGGAAGGCATGATGAACGAGGCACCGGGTCCCATCAACTTCACGATGTTCCTTACACTGTTCGGTGAGAGGCTCCAGGGTACAGATCCGGAAGATGTGATTAAGAATGCGTTTGGCTGCTTCGATGAGGAGAATACCGGTCACATAAATGAGGAGCGCCTTCGTGAACTTCTCACCACTATGGGAGACCGGTAACTGTGCTTCTCATTAATACTGAATTTTTCTGAAATAAAATTAATTCGTTTATGAGGTATACTTTAAACTTTGGATCTCTGTTCAATTTATAAATATTGTCTCATTTCGCAGATTTACGGACGACGACGTCGACGAGATGTATCGCGAGGCACCGATAAAAGGCTCGATGTTTGATTATCTCGAGTTTACAAGAATTCTGAAACACGGCGCGAAGGACAAGGACGAGCAGTGAAGAATCTGTGTCTAAAGCAGTTTTTCTTCCGACGTAAAATTTTTTTCTCTTAAAAATTCGCGTGATCGCAACACGGTTCGTTACTTTTCTCGTTTTACGTCGCGATTGTCGACAGAGTGAACTTTTTCACACGAATTTTCGATATCCTATGCAACAAAAAAGAAGCCGCCATTTTGAATGCAATTATTACGATAGTTAAGAAAAAGCCCGTCGTGAAAAGCGCCACATAGTGACGAAAATGATGGATTTTTTTTGTTAAAGTCGAACGCGTGTAAAATATATACAATTATTAATATTATTATTACTATTATGGATATTACGATGATGATCTAACTGTCGTAGAATCGGCAATTTGTATTTTTAATATAACACCACCGCATGTACGGTCGAAACGTTTATGAGAATTTCGTTTCCTCTTTTTCAATTTACCCGCACACAAAAAACTTTGCGAACGTTACGATGGGTGACCGAGAGATGGCGAAAGAAGCAAATATATCTGGCAAAAAAATTTACGACAATGTTCAAGATTCGAGAGTCACGCTTCGATTGAGACTACACAATATCTTTACAGTGGTTACGTTTTTTTTTCGCTCAGTGGTCGATCACGTTTCCGTCGTGACGAACGATAGAATGGAAAAGGCCCTTTTGCGAAGACCGCGATGAAAAAAAACGTTTTCTTTCCCGGCGTAAAAACGTTTCGTCAAAGAACGCCGATGAAGAGAGCGAAAGCGGAGGTGGAGGAGAAACTTCAAACGCTTCAACGGTCGCCATCGTCAACTTCCCTCGCCCCCCAATCACCTCGCCCATGTGTACCTTCGTATATCTGTAGTGCACACTCTCGCCTGCTCCGCGTCGTCTAACGTACATTAACTGCTCAGATTTCGGCGACATCTCGACACGAAAGTGGCTACTATCGCAATTGTCGGTGAATCGAGTGGCAAAATGCGAATCTCACCGTGATTAGAAGAACCAGGTTTTGATCGAAATACTTTAACGCGTTCGATTCGATAGTATCGATATGTTATTCTCATACAGAGACTGGTGGTATGTGCGTCTGTCGCCCACGCGGTCCATAACATCAATTTGCAATTAAAACAATTCACGTTCCATCGTGAGTGGATCACCACTACGAAAATAAGAACTGAACGAGAGCAACAATCATGGCGCAAAATGTAGCTACCGCAGCAAAAAAATCGTCAAAACATTAATTTTTCTCATAAATTTTTTACATCATTTTAAGCTTTATCTTTAAAGGGTTTTGGCATTATCGACCTCAAAATTCGATCTGTCTTCACTCGCCGCTATACACTTCTGAATCAAGTTCTATTTTAAAAGATGGAAGTAATTAAAAAAATAATAATATAACCTACACGTATGCGGCAGTAGTGGTAAGCGAGGGTACCCCTCGCTCCGCGCACCAAGTCTGCGCATGTCGCTCTTTTTACCATACGTATGCTGTATGCTGTACGATTCGCTCGCCGAGCGGCAGTATCGTGTTCACGTTCGTGTGGTGTGGTTGATTTTTGGCGGTGAGAAAAAGACGACGAAGATACTTTTCACGTATCAATGCATCGCAGCTCCGGAGTGTCAGCGTTCGTGCTCGAAAAGGTAAATAATACAATCACAAAAATAAGTAACACTTCGTCAGCGAAAGGTGCGCGTTGAACTTTTTGTGCTCTGTGTAAATAGTAATGTCAACGATTTGCTAACAATGGCGGGACATTATAGCGACGATTATCGCTCGAATTACGCATAAAAGAGGGGGAAATAAAGGAAAACGAAACGACGAATTCGACGCAACGTTTGCTCAATCCTGTCACGATCCAACGGATGAAAAGACTACGACAGAACTTTTTTTCGTTAACCTCTCCTAGGGTGCTTCGTGAGAAGGCGAAGGCGGTCGACACCAACACGAACAAGCTCAGTGTTTAGTTGCTCGACAGTCGCTCCTCGGTCTCGTCGGTGAGCGTGTGCGCGGATTTTAGCAACCGCGTTTCGCTGCAGAGTTTCCGGGCTTCTCGAGCGTATCTATGCGCGTTTTTACTCCCGGTCATAATAACGTGGTCAGCGGCAGCGGTCGTAACTCTATCGTTCGCTCCTCCAGACAAAGAAAGAAGACGTCGTACAGTTGCATTTCGGTACTCGCCTAGAAAAATAGATCCAGTGCATTAGTTCAGTTGGACACGGACATGTGACATTATACGTGGACATAGAAATATAACAAGTGAATTAACGACGTTGATCTCTTCGAGTGTAACTTCGAAATGGACGCAAGCTAAAGAGAACAATTACCCAAACCTGTCTCCTTTAATAACAGTCGCGTTATTGCCAGTGGAAAAGAAAAGTGCGACGCGCTAGGACAAAAATGAACATAACCTACTTAAAAAAATATAGATATATCTCCACGTCAAAGGGGCGAGTTCGAACGTGCTCGGAAATGGGTCGGGTCATTAATTTTTCGGTCTAACGTGCGGGAAAGTTCATTGAGCAGAATTCGGCTTTGTACATAACATGGTCAAATAATATTCATTCTTTTTTCTGTTATGTTTCATCAGCGTGACCTCGAAGAAGGTGCAGCATCGAGTGCAATTGTATCGACCGGTAGACGGTGATACGTTGGGTGAGAAAATTTTCGACACAAACGGGATTATCGAGTGGAAGTCGAGCAACGGCGATGATTAACCGTGATTCGATGAAGTTACTTGTCGCGCGGTGGTGATGCGAGAAGGGACGAGAGAATCCACCTGAGCCTTCCCTCCTGCGGTCCGGAGGTTCCTTTTTTTCTTCTTTTTTTTTCTCGTTTCTCTCGCCGACCGAGAACAACAGCGGCGGTGTTGTGCGTGCTCACGGATCAGCTGTTCAACGTCACGAGAAACCATTCGAGAAACGGACGCGGCGCATTCGACGCACTTGGACTTTTCCAGGTAATTATTTTTTCTCTCGCTTTTAACTCGTTCTCTCTCCTGCGCGCAACCAGTTTTAACTGTGATTATTGTTATTATTATTATTATTATTATTTTTGTTGAGAATAATTGCGTTATTTCTTCAATTCTTTTTTATAACTAGGAACGTGCAGTTTGGATGGAAACAATATTTCTTCATCATGAATGGGCGCTATAATTAACACAGTTGAACGAGATAACCGTTGCCCATTGGCTCAATGGACTCTCATTGAATAATACAGTTTTAATTAATTCAATGGTTACCACTTTCTTTTATCGCTCCATCAATCGACTCGTTTTCTTTACGGCCGAATTCTTTTTCTCTCCGAAATGTCAAGCGATTATGAATCGTGCTTTTGCATCGCGATAATTCGTATCATCCGTCGTAATGTTTCATCGCGAAAACGTGCTCTTTCACTCGTATCGTTTTACAAGCACGCATCGCGTTTATACGAGATAATTTTCAACGTGGAATTCTTCGAAATTATCGTCCGCAATTTCTCGTAAATGTCTCTTAAATCAGCGACCAAGGACGCTCTCGCGGAAAAAGACTGTTGCGGCACACTATTCGCGCGGTTTATTCAGACATTCGCACGTTCTATTTATAGCACTCGTTATTGTAGCTTCGTGAAAAAAACGACTCTTGCTTTTCCTCGTGGCTATCGACGTTACATTTTTCTATTTTTTTTGTTTTTGCTATTGACACGATTATTGTCGCGTCGTGACGAACCCGGGTCTTTCCTCGATTGGTCGCGACCGGAAGTTGGGAAATTTATTGGCGACGATAACGGTACCTCGCTCTAGTTCCATATCGTCGCAATAATCGAGCCGTGATAGTTTAAAGTGGAAAATTCTCCCGTTTCAACGAGACATCGAGGAGGCTCGTACTAACCGGGATAACTTTAATAGCTCGTACCTAACGCGTTATACGAAGACTCCTCCTCGTTCGAGCATCGCATTCAACGATAATGCGATGTATCTTCCCTATAAACACATGTCCGGACTCCAATCCACCTGATTACGCAACATTTTGCGTCTCAAGCACGAAGCAAAAACAAAATAACTCTTCTCAGAAAAATCTCTGGAGGATAAAAAAATAATTTTTTGTATCAACGATACAACAATACTCGTAGCGATAAAAAGAAAAAGTCTCGAGGTAATAAATAAGGGTCGAGGGTTTTTACGAGATGTCCCAATTGGGCATGACAATTTACTGACTGGCCAAGAGATCGTACTGAATGAGTCCAAGAGGCGAAAGGGGGACGTTTGTACACGGATAATTTCGTTAAGCTTCCGGTCGTAGGATTTTTTTCGCACCCGTGTCTTCTATATATCGGTTATGCGCCGGTTATATAACGTCCAATCATCGTCACTTTAGTTTCACTGTCGACGAAATTATCCGTGTCCTCTATATACGTGTATATATGTGAGTTTATATCTCCCTAGATAAAATTCATTCACGTATAACCCGTGGAATAGACTAACGGCGAGTCACGCGGGACAAGTTTGTACTACGTTACGCGTTAGTTCGTACAAGGGACCGCCAGGGGGACAATTTTTCTTTTTCTTTCATAAATATGATGAAAAATTTTAGTTTTCTTAGATTTATCGGAACAACTGTATTTGCAGATCAACGAAGCTCGGACCAGAGTCGAATCGGGCGCAAAAACGTAGATGGGTCTCTCCTTTTTCTTCTTTTTTTTTGTAATCTCTTTAGCAAACGTACTCGTTCTGTTTTTTTTGTCGAGGTTGATTTAAACCGTTCCTAATTCTTTCAAATGCGATTTTCCGTAGCGCGAGTCGGGGATTGGTCATTTGACGAGCGAATCCTGGTAGAGTTAGCGTGAAAAGACGCGAGACGGATTCTGTTGGCCACGTGCGAATCATTTATTTTCCCCTACCGAGTCGCGTGTACGGATTCTTTTTTTTGTTTTCGAATAAACGCGCCTCTATCGTGCGGATAATTACTCGGACCGCTCGAGCGTGCTGCCTATCGTTTGTAAAATTTCCAAACGCGAAAGAGAAAAAAAAAGAAAATAAGGACGATGGTGGGGACGACAAAGGACAAAAGGAAGTAATTCACGGTAATACGGTAAATTGTATTCGTGTCACTGTGCCACTGCTTCGGATCGCGTGAGTAGACCTATTTTCGAGTCCTTGCGTCCTCTCTCTCTCTCTCTCTCTATATATATATATATATATATAAACGTTCATACGCGTTTGGTCAATTTATTTGAAAAAAATCTGAAAACACTCGTCCAATTAGCATAAGCGATTCGATACACTAATAGCGAACGATCGAGCCAAAGAACATCGAATATAAATAAGAATCTTTCACGAATTGGTTGATAAATCAAGGAATTAATTAAAGGAAGAATTTCAAATTTTTGTTCAATTTATTTGTATGAAATTTTTAATGAAAAGCTTTATGTTAAAGTTTGTATTTTATAGGTATGACGCACTTGGTTGTAATCTCTTTATATTCTTAATAACGGTGACAATTGTTCTTGTACCGGTAGTGCAAGCAGCACCGGTGTATCATGGGTGTTGCGTTAGTCATGCGAGCAAATTTGCGTTCCTCGAGGCTTTTCCTCCTCGACGAGCCAAATGATATAATATGTACGTACGTGTGCACGTGTGTGTGTTGCAGTAACGAGCTCTTCGTCCATCGTGTGGGGGGAAACTCCGTAGTATGAAATTTGTTTGCTCATTGCGCAGAAAGAGAGAGGGAGAGAGAGAGAGGCGCGTGTACGAACGAGGGTGCATCGTCGAGTCGATTCTGCGACGCGAATTGCGTCTCGCGTTTTTCTGAACAGCTCAATTGCTAGCTACGATTGTACGGAACGATTCTTTATTTTTGTCTGATAAATAACGAAATACGTTATTAAGAAAAATATGAGAAAATTTCAAATTTTTTATTCTTCCATCTGGAAGAAAAAGATTAATGGACGACGATCGTGAAGTTCTTCTTCGTTGGCGCGTTTCTCGCGAAGAAAACTCTTCTTTTCTCGTCGATGACCGAATCTCAAAGACCCTTCCAATTTTCGACGAATTCCCAGAATTCTCTCTCTCCCTCTCGCTTTCCCTCCCCTGCCTCGACTCTCACTCCCAAGACCGAAACTCTCTCGTTTAGTTCGGGATTATATTCGCGACAGATATAGATATAGAGATAGGCTACGTGTACACGTTGTAAAGATAAAGGAAGGATAATGCAACGTCAACGGGCCACCCTCGTCTCTACGACGGTTTTGCGAGTT
This sequence comes from Netelia fuscicornis, assembly GCA_946811545.1. NCBI lineage: Eukaryota > Metazoa > Arthropoda > Insecta > Hymenoptera > Ichneumonidae > Netelia > Netelia fuscicornis. Next base: position 41,700,114 of record OX328015.1, read on the forward strand.
GTCCGTCGACGAGCCCTCCCAAGGGACGACCTTTGACTGTTGCGTTCATCAAACGTGTCTTCTCCCTTCATTCTTCTCCACCCCTATCGAACAATCCCCTGAAAGCAACCCTCCTGTGACAATAATTTCGCCCTAAATCGACTGTTTCTTCCTGAATTATATTTATCGCCGTTATTACTTTTATTATTATTTATTCACGTCCAAATTTCGCATTAAATTTTTTTTCGAAACACCCTTTAATCCCTTGACATTTCGTCCCCGTCGAATGCATTTCATTTCGGGGAAAAGGGGGAAACCGTCGAGTCGAACGAATATACGAGCGGACGAAACGTTCGTGGGTGTTAGATAATCGCGCGCAATCAACTTTATTAAAAAAAAAGCATTGGGGTGGTTGGGGAGTCATAGGGGTTGAAGGAGATTAGTCCACTTTGCTTTTAGCATTTGGCAGAATTGTCATCGATCCTCAAGCTCGGTTTTATTCAACCAGCAAAAAAAAAATTATTTTCAAACTTGACGTTAAAATTTTTCAAAATTCGCGCCTTTTTTAATGCCTCGTTTATAATAAACTAGGCGAGGGTCTCGTACGTGTACGATAGAGACCATTGCATTTTAATCGTGTTCCATGCTCGAGGAACCGAAGCGGAAGGGAGAACTCACGGACGTCTAGACGCATTACCGAAATTCACGGAGGCCTAGAAATTCCCGTCTACGAGGAACAGTAATACACGTGCGAGAGAGGCCGAGCAGAAATTGCAACAACGGTCCCTCTCCATCGAGGCGAAGATGAGAAAATAATCGAGTTAGACAGAAACGACGTAATAACGAAGACGAGATGAAAGCAAAAAAAATGATGATGAGAACGTAGGAGAAAAGTCGAGTTGATAAAAGTTATCGACACGAGGTGACAACTCTAGCCCTTTACAAAAAATAAGAAAAGATAATTCTTAATCCTTGCCAATATTTTCATTAAAATTTGATTTTTTTATGTACAAGTAAAAAGAACAAAGACGATGCCTCGTTCGAGATCGTAAAAGCTATTCACGAATTTACAAAGGGACTTTCCCTCCTTTGGTCCCTTTACTCGGTGAATTTTCGTGCGAGCCCGAGAATGCGTTCCAATAACGGCATAAGTCACAGTACGAAATGGGGTTGGTCCCCCCACCTGAACACAGCCCCGAACCATACGAGATGCCTCAGTCTCGTAGAGAAAAAGAGGAAACCAACCACGATATAGTCAGTTATGGCGTAACTTCATACAACGACCTACAAAATTTCGTAAGGGCGTGCTTCTCGCCAACTTGAAGCGGCGATGGTAAGTGCAGTTACGCCTCTTTAATTCTAAGAAATCGATGTATACACAGCGGGTATAGAAAGAGGGTCGGTTCCCTGACGAGGGTCGAGTCTACCCAGGCCAGATTCTCTTCTTCAACGTCGGCGTACCAGCTAGAACTCTGTGGAATTTCCCATTCCCTCATTTTCAATCTCCCCTCCTCTCGTCTGCCCCCCCCCCTTTCCTCCCTTACCGATGTCTCTCTCTCTCTCCTTCGCTCCGACTCTCATCTAGCAGTTTCCCTTTGCGCACGCGTCGTATCGATTTTCCCCGTCGGGGGTTGCACCGTGGGTACACGTTGAAACGAAAACCACCCCCACAATCCATAGCCAGGAACACCAGAATCGCCTTCGCTCGGCCTCTGGCCGAGCCTACACCCCGTCCAAAGACCACGACGGCCCGTTTAACCAAAAGAAAAAATGCAAATTAACGCTTTCTTGCTGTATTTTTTGTTCCAATTGCGAACAATTTATTGAACTTTTATCGAGTCTAAATCGAATGGTCAACAAGTTTGTCGTCGCAAAAAGTTCATTCCCGGGATTTCTATTCGTAGGAAGAGCTTGCGTTTTTCTTTTTTACCTCGGTGATCGAGCACGATAAAGAGGGTGTTGTTCGCAACAATGTTCGTTGCTTTTTTTTTCATCCCCTTCCCTAACTCTTCGTCGTTGATGCGGCTCAAGCTTTTCTCTCTCGTTATCTAGTTTTTCTTTTGTCTTTCCCTCGGTGGCTCTTCTCTCGCACCCTCTTACACACCCTCGTGCTTGGTCAACCCTTACGAACACACAGTTATAAGGGACACATCATTCCCCTCGAGATTTTCCTGCTCGGTCGTATACGCGCCAGCGTGCTTCCCTGCACACCGATCAATCGACCTTGCAAGCAGCTATTTTCCTCGAGTGCGGAACGAGTATATCGCGCACGTTGAAGGAAAAATGGCGTCTGGCCGCGTGGCTCGATCATTATTGATAAACAACAAAACTTTATCAAACGTTACGAATAATATTTTCCAATCGATATTAACCTTCGTTTATTTATTCGATCCTAAAAAAAAAAAGAAATCACCGTTGCACAACGAATGACGAAAGGAGCGGCCGCCACCTGCGTCCTCGATAACCACAATTAAATTTGTCGTGCGAACACAAAACAGTTCAATCGCATTTATATCAAACGTAACAATGACAATGAACGGGAATCACGTTGATCGATCAACGAATCGTATCGAGGTTGGGGTAAGCCGATACTTTCGCGTCATCACGGGCCAGCGAGCAATCGACAATGCCAAAAGCCAGACGATTCGATTCCACACCCTTCTTCGTCCCTCGACCCCGTCCAATAACGTCCCCATACTGCACAGTTTAAACTTTACACTTGTATACAGATTTGATGCAGCTATGCATTTTACACTTAAACCCACGTACGTATGTGTGTCTGTGCTCTCTAAATCTGAATTAGTGAAATTTCACTAAATTTTAGTCATATTTTACTAAATTATTTAGCGAAAAGTAAGTCACTAATGATTAGTGAAAAATCACTAATTCGATTAGTCAAAAATGATCGCTATAAAAATTAGTAACATTTGACTACGCAATTAGTAGTTAGCACAGCTGATACGTTCATGCACCAGCCGATTGTAATTCTTCGCGTGAATAATATGTAATAATCTCATACGTACCGACAAGAAAACGAAACGTTCATGCACTTTTTGCTTTTTCCCTTAAAACTTTTATAAAATAAGATTCGCCGTTTCGCACTGCACATGAACTCACTGACATGAGAAAATGACGCCTCCGACATCACAATGGCAGAACAAGGAAGTATTGGGTCGGGAGCTGGCGCCTGTGATTGGTCGATCGCTGAGTCCTGTACTAATTGATTAGTGATCGTGTAATATCACTAATTAATTAGTACACTTTATTGACTAAATAATAGTCAATCGTATGACTAATTTGCTTTAGTAAGCCTAATTTACTATTTTTTTACTATTCTATCAGTGAAACGATGCGTTTATTACTATTTCACCAGTAGAACGTGAATTTACTAATTGAATTAGTCAATTTGTCACTAATTCAGATTTAGAGAGTGTGTAAGGTTTTTTCTTCTCTCTTTCAGTATTGGTAGTAACTGGTCGATGAATGAAATTCAATGCGACCTGGCCCATCCTGTCTCGAGCATTATCCTCGATGCCCGACTGGACTCGGTTACCAATAGAAACGCGAAACAACGAGAAATGCGTAATTTCTTCATTCTTCTCTCGCTCTTCGGTCAAAGATGCATTTTATTATTATCGACGAGGTAATAATGCTTTCCTATCTTTATTTTGTTCAGTGAAATATAATACAAATGGATATATAGGAAATATGGTATTTGTAGTAGAAGGAGTTTGAGGACGTGTCCTCTGGGAGTCTCGTCGAGGATCGAAATGTGAGAGCGAGGCTGGGCAGATGAAACCATCGGGGAAAAAGGAAGCTCTCTCTCTCTCTCGACGTGGCACAGAGGCGGACGTTTGTCTCTCGTAATTGCACTGCGGCGCGAGAGAAACTCTCGAGAGAATAGTGCATCTCCCTTCCCTTCGCCTCGTCGACCACACACGTTCATGAAAATAAGTCGATGGGTCTTCGCTTTTATCGAAGCGACGCTTCGTCCTGGTCGATCGAGTGTCGAATCGAGAACGTGCCTAAAGAAACAAAAAATAGTGGACAGGAATTCGAATACAAAATTTCCGACTCGCTGCTTCGTGGCCAGATCGAAGAGGGTGGGAGGGAGGTGGCGCTCTGTTCGTACTGAAATATAACCGACACATGTGCTCGAGAGACCGACTGATATATACGAGGGAAAAAGCAGATGGCGTTGACGAATATACACGCGAGATATAATTCACTTGGATCATCGACTATTAACAGTCTCGACATACCAAGCGATAATATCTCTTTCTAATTTTTTTTTTTGTCACGCATTTCAAACTCGTCCCGTCGCAAGAGCCAGGGAAAATAAACGAGGAATTTAAATCGACGAGAGGTGCGAAAGATTCGCGATGAAATATTGAACGTCCCAATTGCGAGATCCGAGGTTTTTAAATTATTTTCTCATTCGCAATATGTTACGTAAAAAGAAAAGCAATTCTCTTTTTACATTTGTTTTTATTTGAATTGATTTTTCAGAAAAGCTTCGAATTTTTGGGACAGAGACGAGATTACTTTCTTCCTCGTTACGAATATTGCGAGATATGTGTTGTCTCGCATAGTTCATAGTCATATCACGGAGAGCAAGCAGCAGCATCAGCGGCCACGAACAGCTCTACGGGCAAACAGAGAGCGCGTTCTAATTCAAGCAACTGACCTAACCCACTGGCCGTAGGTCTTCCCAACGTCTTTAAACCGCGTCTTCCGTGTGTCTGTAGGTGTGTAGACGTTTGCACGTGTGTACGGCCATGTAAAACATATACGAGGGGATTTATAAGCGTGCCTGACGTGATCAAACATTCACGAAAATTGCCAAGTACGGTCCAACGTAAACAGCTCCTTCCCCTCGCCAGCCCCTACACTTTTCACGAGACTCGCTATTAACGCAATAAGTTTTTAATATCCTGTATACGCGCTATCGCAAAATACCCGATGAATCATTGTTTTTTTTTAAATCTCTTTTTTTTCTTATCATATTTCCATCATCGTAAATTCAATTCCGGACGAAGAATCTCCACGCTACCCCTCGGGTATCGTACCTCGAGATAAAAATTCATCCCGGTCCGGAGTCTTGAAGAATGAAGACTCGAGGGACAATTTATTTTCATTCGAAAGAGAATCGTCACTTTTCTCGCCATTGGGAATTTCCTTCGCGTCGTTTCTTATCGATAATTAAAAATAAATTTATTATTTTTCTATCGTGTAATAATTTCGAAAAAATGTAGGTTCTTTTTTTTTATCGTAGCGTTGGATATTTGTGTATTTTATGCACGAAGCTTACGTCTTGATCGAATTAACGAAGAGTCGGTCGACGTTCGCGTCTAAGCGCAGTTGCACTTAACCCTTCTAATTCGCGCCAATTGAACTCTCCGAAATCCTCCCACGTGCTTAGAAAATTCTGTTTAGTATTATACGTGTCTGTATAAATATATATACATCTATATAGCAACGACACAAAGTCGTATCCGCATTCCGAATTCCGCCATGAGATCGAGGTTCACAGCTGCTTCTCGCGCAGTCCCACATATATCCGCGAAGAGTCTTCCGCTATGACTGTATGCCGGTTCTCTTTCGCGCCTATCCTCGTTATTAATATCCCATCTACGTTCCAATGCCTCGTCTGCATTCTTAAACATGACCGAACTAGCCCAAAAAGTAATTAGTCTCGTAAAATCGAAATAACCCTCGAACAATTTTTCAAACAAATAAAAATCATCCGTATACAATTTTATACAAACGAAACAATAACTTTTTATATTATTGTTATTATTATTATCATAATTATTCTCGATCAATCGAGATACGCTAATTTGTGTAAATTACCGGCGCGTATTTTTTTTAAATCGCAATGCCGTGACGTGTTTAATCGATATGTCAAGGTACGCGTGCGATCGTAACTCCACGTGACTCACAGTCGGCTCGGAAGGGAAACAGTCGCTTGGGTTTCACGCTGTTGGCAATAATATAGATCACGAGTTGTTTTTTCCTTCTTCTTGTTGCTCTCCCTTTCTCTCTCTCTCTCTCATCGGTAATCGCATCGCAATACGTCGGGGACGTCGCGTGGTGGATCGACCACCCTTTGGGTTCGCACTCGCGCCCACGGGGCACGAGTGCAAGAAGAGGGTCGGAGGACGGAAATGCACTCGCGCACTTGGGAAATATTTCTTTTCACACAGAACTCTTACGACGATAAAAGTCTCGCGTGTCGCGAGCTAGCTCACGTTTTTATTTCGCGATGCTCCATCGAGTCGCGTGACTCCCGCGTTTACATATACACAGTACCCTTCGCCTCCCGGCGCGAGGCCTGAATGGGGTAAGAGCAAGGGTTGTAAACTCCTCGTCGACTTTATTGCCGGAAAGCTCCAATGCACGCGCTCGATCCTTCTCCCACTTCCGGTTAGAAAAAAAATTATTCATGCAATTCGTTCCCTCGACTTCGTCGTATATCCGATGACCCTGAAGCATACGAGAATTAAATTGGCACGGAGAATTTGTCCTTGCTCGCTAATTTTTAATTTTTTTTTTTTTTCGATTAACGAGGAACTGTTATTATCACCATTATTACGTAATTTCTATCGTCATCGATCGATTTTTTAAATACATACTTTTTATTCTTATCGAATCAATTCAAATCGAATAAATCAATTTTCCGCAGGGACGACCTACGAGGAGAATAAGAAGCGATGAACTCACACGAGAGGAAATTCATGTCGTGACTAAATATGCATGAGGTTAATGCGAGCGTATGTGTGGAGAACTTCGTGGTGATTCCCTTGCGCGCTCTTCTTCCGGGTCATAATGCCAAGAGACAGCGTCGGCCCACATAGACTAGTTTTCCAACACACTGGCACTCGTCCAGCCGCTGCCAGAATCCCTACAGGTTCGTCCACGTCGTCTCGCACACATGCAAGCAGAGACCTACCTACGTACCTAATCCCCACTGCCACTGTCTTCTCAATCGAACAATCTTTCTTCCCTTCCCTTCTCTCTCTCTCTCTCTCTTCGTCTTTTCCTCCCCCATTCCATCTTTCTCATAGCCCAATGTGCTCAATCTTGGTCACTTTTATTATGCACTCCAACTGCATTCTGTGCATTACCATAGTATGCATAATCCTCCAGTCTGGTTTTAGTAACGCGATCCAATACTCGCGTTTATAATTTCTGTTGCTTTTTTTTCTACTTGAACTCGCACAGACGGTGAATAAATTTTAAGGGCGAAAGGCCGAGTTAATTTATTCACCCTTGTACGCGTTTTAATGCGATTAGAGAAACCTTTCGTGTTACAATTTGTTTTCAAACTAGAAAAACTAAAAAAAAAGAGAAAATTGAAGGGATGGAAAGAAATTGAAAAAATTGTAGGATTTCCACTGAAATTCATGGTATAAAATTTTGCCGGTATCGGTAACGTCCCGTTGTCGTTACGCGACAATTCGTACCGTAATGTCCAAAGCAACATTTACAAAGTTATCGGCCGATAAATTTTCAACGTGCGTTCAACACCACGCCCATTTTCCATCGATTTAATCTCATCGTTTTAAATATAAATATAGAGGACAGAGTGGCGGTGTATCAGTGGTCATAGAAGCGTAACGGAAAATCAGGGTTAACGTCGTATCCGTTCGCGTACGAGTTTTGAGCGCTTCGAGCGCCACGTCGTGAGTGCGGTTTGCACGTTCGAAATTGAATCTTTCGTTACGGAACGAAAGGAGGCATCGCGAGCTTGCGATTAATGGAGCGGTAAAGATAATTAGTGATTAGTTATGGCGTCGATGTAACGGCGTGTACCCTGAACTACCGGTTACATAGGATAGAAATTATCCGTTTGCTCGTCCGTAATTTCACGCGACGCGAAAAAAAAAAATGCGAACAAAAACCGTCTCATCATTTTTTACGACCTATTGAGCTTTGTTTTCTTCATACATAAATTCACACGCGCTTCTCTTAAACGAAAAACAACAACAACCACAATAATAATAATAATAATAATATGAAGAAAAAAAATGTAATTCTATTTATTCGAGTTTCTAAATTACTTTTCATCTTGTATATGGACGTACATGTTATATTATTTATTGTATAATATAATAATAATATAAATATATATATATGTATATTTATTTATAATATATAATAGAATATAAATATAATATATATAAGTAAATAATATATATTATATTATATAATTATATATAGATGATTATATTATTATAATATATTATATATTATTATATATTGTATAATATGATATATTATATTATATTATAAATAATATATATTCGTAATGTCATTACAGGTTTCGATCTTGTTATCTTATCGCACTGCAGAGTGAAATATACATATATATGTTAACGCATAAAACCGCGCGAGCGTTCGGCGATGCACCGGCGATCGGTCCACACGTGGTGCCCGCCTACTGCTCGCGGTTCACTCCAGAGGCACTTTGTGCGCCGCCACAGACTCGCAGTGCCCTCTCTCGTTATCGACTCGAGCAAAGAGCGAGACGACCTCGTGAGTGCTTCGCTATATATACGTTCGTACGATAGGAGAATGAATGCGAGATGCAACCCTCGTGTATGTCCCTTTTTCTCTCTCTCTCTCTCTCTCTCCCTCCCTCTTCTTGCAACTTGAGTGCTCGTGCCATTCACGATTTTCATCGCTATCGTTGATGTCCCCCAGCACACCACTCCTTTCTCCAACTCTCTTCGTCTCTGCTAATACACTGTCCATTTTTTTCAATCTTTATTTTTATATCTAACCATATTTGTCGATTCTAGAAACGTGTTGATAGTAATTTTTGGAAAAAATGTTAAAAATTTGTTCAACGTCTCAATTACCATATAATATTATTATAATATTATAATTACAATTATAATTATATATAATAATAATATTATAATTATAGTATTATTATATTACAATTATGATTATAATAATATTATTGTTATATTATTATTATAATATTATAATTATAATATTATTATTATATTATTATTATTATTATATATATGTATATAACGATAAGTATATGGGGTGTGTCGACTCTCACAGCTCGGATGTTACACCCGTTCCTTCTCTTTTCTTCTTCTTCTTCTTCTTCTTCTTCTTCTTGTACTTGTTCTTTTGTCTCGTTTCTTTGCCCCGATCCTGGTAATCCGGGTAGTGCGCTAGCCCGCTTACGCCTAGCGTGTGTGTGGCGCGAGCGGCCAAGAAGAGTCGCGTTACCGTTCTCGCGGCTTGCAATATACTGTACGATATACAGTTACCTTAATGCCCAGGACACACTGCGACTAGAGCGCATCAGGATTTTTTTTATTCGTCCTCATTAAACCGGACTGACACTTCCTGTCGCTACCGACCATTTATCTATTTATTTTTAATCAATATTTTATTATTTATTAATTCGCCAAGATGAATCTTATTCTTTCAGAAATTTTATGATAATATCGTCGAGTGTCGAGAGAGAGAGTTCAAACATTTCCGGTTGAACGGATAACGATAATGACGAAAGAGAGACGGAGAGAAAATAATGAGAGCATCGACTCTCATTATTCGCTGATGAGAGTAACAGTGCGAGCTCTCTCTCTCATCACGATTCGTCGTGCCGTCTTTAGTCCCGTCGAGAGAAAAGATGAATTCGCCGTTGCTCTCGGCACACGGAGGATGTTGCTCGGTTAACACCGTTGTTTCGCGGTTAACCACACGAATCCACGAGATGTGGAACGAGGGAACCAAACGACGGGATACGCGAGCTAAACCATCCACATGAGAGAGTTAACGTACGTTACATCTATATACGTATATATATATTCCAAGTCGTCTAGATGACCGGAAAGTCGCGAATTACGTTCGAATGACTCAACGTTACCGTTCGTCGCTGAATTTATAAAAAAAAAAAAAAAAAAAAAAATGAGAAAAAAATTGCGTTAAAATATACAAAAGAAGACTCAACAAATCATTTATCGAATGATCAAACATTAACGAGAGATTATCGAATGGCTAAAAGAAGTAAGAAGACTAAGAAGAAGGAAAAAAGTTGAAGAACGAGGTAACAAACGGTCGATGTAATTTATTCATTACGACGTAGTCCCACAGCGATCTCCCACGCGAGTTTCGGGACGATAGGACGAACTCTCTCCCTCTCTCTCTTTCTCAGTCTCTCGCGTAAAGATCGTTATACGCTCTCGCGACCTTTCCCATAGTCAGCAGCAGTCCATGGCTATGATGGAATAGCTCGAGGTTTTAAACTCGAGTTATAAATAAATCGTTTGCGCTATATATCGTTTTGCGAGCGCACGATAAAGGCAGAGAGAGAGAGAGAGAGAGAGGGATAGAGTGATTGGCATTTTGATGTGTGTGCAAAACTCTTGAATCTCAAAGTACACTCTCTCCTGCCCACGTTCATTCGGCGCTTCTATATATTCTATCCGCGGAGAAATCGTTTCACGTGACGTTTCTCTTTCGCGTTGGATGGAAACGAATCACCGTCCAATTTAACAAAGTATCATCCTCGCCATTTGTACCAAATTTACTTTGTCTCAACTGCAAATAATCATAATAATAATAATAATAATAATATAAAGGCCGCAGAAACTTTCGTAGAGGAATATCTGGACGGTGAGGAAGTTCGAAATTTCCGGTTGGCTCGTTCTTGCCATTCGATCATCGGACACCTGAAACACTTCCGACAACACTCGGGACTCAATTTCCCCAGACTTGGTGGCTGGTCCTATAACGACGTCGAATATAGTTATTGTTCTCTCTCCTATATATGGGTCGCGCGTGATAAATACGTCTATATACACGTGTATATACGACGATGATTTTCTTCCGCGGCATAGATCGACGGGGTCTTTTATTAGCAGGAAGTCACGAGTCGGAAGTCGTGCTCTCGCTCACTACCGGATACTCCCCGAGCCCTACGCTACTCACCCGAGCTACGACTTGGAATCTTTTCTTTCTCTTTTTTCTTTTTCATTTGTTTTTTCTTTTTTTATTATGCGTAACGTACGTTGGCCTCATTGATTTATTCCAATCAGCGATCATTTTCATCGAACGCACATGCGAGGTAACGGATAACTCAGTGTATGACTTATATTTGTATATGTGTGTTTGTGTTTGTGTGTGTGCTCTCTAAATCTGAATTAGTGAAAAATTGACAAATTTAATTAGTAAATGCATGTTCCACTGGTGAAATTATGAAAAACGCACCTGCTCACTGATAGAATAGTAAATAAATGGTAAATTAGGGTTACTAAAGTAAATTAGTAATACGATTAACTATTATTTTTTAGTCAATACAGTTTACTAATTCATTAGTGATATTACACGATCACTAATCAATTAATACAGGACTCAGTGATCGACCAATCACAGGCGCCAGCTCCCAACCCGATACTTCCTTTGTTCTGCCATTGTGATGTCATTTTCTCACGTCAGTGAGTTCATGCGCAGTGCGAAACGGCGAATCTTATTTTATAAAAGTTTTAAAGGGAAAATCGTATGAACGTTTCGTTTTCTTGTCGATGCGTATAAGATTATTACGTATTATTCACGCGAAGAATTACAATCGACTGGTGCATGAACGTATCAGCTGCACTGACTACTAATTGTGTAGACAAATGTTACTAATTTTTATAGTGATCATCTTTGACTAATCGAATTAGTAATTTTTCACTAATCATTAGTGACCCACTTTTGGCTAAATGAATTAGTAAAATATGACTAAAATTTAGTGAAATTTCACTAATTCGGATTTAGAGAGTGTGGAGTGATCGAACGGTAATAGGAATGAATATATATATATATATATATATATATATGTAGCGAGTCGCATCTGGTGAACGCAAAACATTGAAAGAGAGTTCAAAACGAAATGCATCCAGTCCCGCTCGCCACGAGAGTAGAATAGACACACAGCAGGACGCATCATCGTCGTGACGTTATGCGTCGTCGAGCCGACCGAGGACGTTTAGGGTTCATGCAAATTTATCAATTTAGCTCTAGCGACCCACTCGAGAGACGAGGAGGAGGCCTCGATTCGAGTTGCATCGTCGACGAAACGCCTATTATATACTCATATATATATTCATTAGCGTTCACATAAATATAGGTGAGCGCTAATGAACAAAATTATTCGATATTAACGAAACCCTCGTTGAACAAGAACGATGAAATTTGTTTAATGTTATTCAACCATTTAGACAATTAACATTTATTATTCAATCAAGTTTTTTAAACAAGAGACACTAAGGTCGAAGCAAGAGTTGAAATATTTAGGAAAAACATGTTTTTTTATTAGGACAAGTCAGTCACCTCTCGCCATCTTCGCGTTCCCAGTTTCTCACGATTCGTTTGCATAGCTGCGTGTAAACACGTGCCTGAAGAAAGAAGAACGAAAAAAAAAGAGAAAAAATCCAGGTGGCCATTCAACGACAAAAGTGACATCACTCTTCGTGCTTCGTGCCTCGACTCTTGGCCTATAACGCGCGTGTTGTAGGAGTGTACACGCGTTGCGCGATGTGTGTACCGTGTTCTTATACGGGATGTTCTTGGATCTTTTCCTCGCTATCTCTTTTCTTTTTTCGACAAAATGAAGGAGAAAAAAAGAATCGTTGCCCGGAGGGCCAGACGTGTACACAAGAACGTGGTAGCTCGTTCGCTCGAGTAATGGACTTTTTCAAAACTGTGTGTGTCTCTCTCTTTCTTTTTTTTTCTATCGCTCACGCTCCATGCCTCCTCCACCGTACGTAGGGCAAGTCTACTTCCAGACCGGCTCTTCCGGCTCTCTTTTTTACGCTCCGATGATGGATTAGGCAGAACACGGCAGGTCTCATTTTGACTCTATCTTGACTCCCTTCTTTCACTGAAAACTACCTTCTCTCTCATTTTCTACTTTTTTTTTTTTTTTTTTTTTTTTGAAAAGAAAGAGGAATTTCATGAAAAATTCGCCGTCGAGTTCGTCGCACTCCTGGCCTGATTTCGTGCTCGATGATAAGTCTTTCCTATCGTACTCGTCTCACGAACTCGTTTTTTTTTCTTTCATTTTGCAGATGAGCCCGATGCTGGATTACCGGGATGTCGACCGGACGTACTATTGTCAAAATATTCCGGCCTCGGTAATAGGTGAGTCGATAATATTTTTTCCATTCTAATTCTTGTCGGTTGTGAATATAAAAAAATCTACCTGATCATAATAATAATAATAATAGTAATACAAAAATCGAAATTAATTGAAAAAAAAGAAACAAAAAAATCGCAAAAATATTTCGAGTAACGTATCGGTGTGGTATGTATTAGTGAAGGAGATAGAGCTATGGCCAGACGCGTCGTCGAGCCGGCCGCGGTATAACCTTTGAGACGGTTTTGCGTCGTGGTCGGTCGGACGACGACGCGCGCGCTGGTACCACGCGAGGCACACCGCCACAGTCGCGTCCCGACGTTCTCCTGGCGAACGTTCCCTCGCGCTTTTATGCGCGCACTCGCGACGCCGCCAAACTGTCGGGCGGAAGTGCACTCGATGAGCTTCTTCGATATTCTCGTAACTCTTCCCCACGTGTCGAACGAACCAAAAATTCATCGTTTCATCAATCTTTCCATCAAAAATTCGATAAATCGTTAAACGAATCGATCGATCCGATCGATATAATCCTAACGAACGAACGATCCATTCGAACCTTAAATTATTAATAATTATTAAATGCTGTGAAATAATTCGACGAACAGTGAAGTTACCAAGTTTCGACGATGAACTTGAATATCGGATTATAATTGTTCCCTGTTGCGTTTCGTTCGGTGAGTTGGCTCGATCACATTCGAAGAATTGAGAAGAAATATAGATATATATATATATTTATGACTGCAGAGCGATGAGGTTGCTACACCATTAAATTTTACAGCTTCGTTCTCTTCGGTATTGACCGCATTCGATTTCCACTAACAATATATATATATATATAGCCAATGTACATAGTCCAGATGTGATAGTCTCGATAAGAATCTTTCTCGATACAATTCAAATCGTCCATCACGCTCCAACGAGCTCTATCTTTCTCCATCTCTCTCTATCTCACTCGTCTAAAATCCGAGTAGGCACTCTCTCCACAGATCCCCGGTGAATCTATCGTTACGAACAATCGCGTGATCACGCGCCGATCGAATCGCCGGACGTTAACTGTTACCACTGTACTGTATCTCGCTGTTATTAGTTAGATACACGTTGCAATACGTACTTATATACCGCCGGTGAATTCACATTTATCAAATGGAAAGCCATCTCAAATCGTCTTCGTCTATCGAGTAAAAGAAAAATATATTTTTTCGAATAATTCGATATTAAAAGACATAAAACCTAAACCCAAACCGTCTCGTGTCTCGAGAAAAAGAAAAATATATTTTTTCGGATAATTCGATATAAAAAGACACAAAACTCAAACCCAAAACGTTTTGTGAATCGAGAAAAAGAAAAATATATTTTTTTGGATAATTCGATATAAAAAGACATAAAACCCAAACTCAAACCGTCTTGTGTGTCGAGAAAAAGAAAAATATATTTCGTCGGATAATTCGATATTAAAATATGCAAAGATAACGTTGATATTTGGATTTTTAGGAAGGAAAAATGGTAGAAGTAGAGTCGCGGGAAAAATGTAACCACCGGCGGATTTGTGCGGTAAATCGTGTCCAGGACATAATAGGGTTGGCACGACAGTCAGTCACCAGCGGGACGGTTTGACGGAAGACAGCTGACTTTACGACGCTAATAATAGGCTCGACTTCCAGCATCGTTGCTCCCGCGAGGAAATACGCTTACCCCGTAACCTCCCGTCTCTTCCTCTCTCGATTCCTACCTCGGTATAACAGTATACATGTATACAGAGAAGTCTTCAGAAACGCCTCTGGATCGAGACCACCGAGCGATTTTAATTAAGGTGCTATATCGTTATAGTTACGACTCGACTCCGGGAAGCTGCGTGATTCATTTATATATATTTATTTACGCTTGAATATATATATACATACATATGTATCAAGCAGATGCTCAGCGTGGACACGTAGCCTGTGCCGTATACGCGGTATATTACAGATCGATTATTAAAACCCGTTAACCCTTTGTCCATTGTAATCGCCTCTGTAACGAATTCGTGATCGTTTCGAATTGAACCGAGAAAAGAGTCGAGAAAGTTGTGTTTGCTACGACTTTGTTGAAATTAATTAAATCTTCCTAATGGACGAATCGTAATTAATATAATTTTTTGTTTTTCTATTTGTTCACAGAAAATAATAATAAAAAAGATGTTGTCGTACATGTTACCAACGGGGAACAAACCGCCGCCGGGCGAGCAAGCCCAGAATTGCAATCGTGCGAAACACGCCAATCGGAACGAACATCATCAACAACAAATTGGAAGAAATTCGACAGCGAGGCGTAACGTCGTTGACACGATTATACCAAATTCGCGAAGTAACGCGACCACGACAACTGCAACGACGACGATGACGACACACTCGATGTCATTCGGTACAACGAGTCCGGCGTCGATAATAGAAAACGAGATTGTGGAGAATCGTTATCGGACGAACGACATCAGCCTCGAGAGCCCGAAACATCAGAACGGTAACGGGACGATTGTCAGCACTAACATGACGACGAACGCGACTAACACGACGAGAAAGTCGACGCTTCACACATCCTCGAGGGTCATCAAGGACGATAGTCTTCACAGTATCGACAGCGAAGCCAGTACCGTTGGTAGCGACAGGAAAAGTAAAATAATCAACGGAGCGAAACACGCGAGTCTCAAGAGGTAAGCCTAACTTTATTCATTCTCACCTAAATTCGAAAATACGTGAAATTTCGTTGTTTTCAATACTTTGAAAACGACGTTGATAAGATATTTCCGTAGTTTATTGAGCGTAATTGGCACTAGACTGACGCGAGTGTCGCGTCGAATCGAAAGTTCACGCGATGCGGAAGAAGGGGGTGGATGCAAGAGGGATGACAACCGCGTGTAAACGACCAACCTTTCTAACCCATCAAGTTTTTGTTCCCTTCTGTTACGTTCTCCCGTACAATTCCGTTTTTTTTTAATCGTTTCTAGCGTGCGTGCGACTATGCGGAGATCGCGCGGATCGTGTTTATTGGAACGCGCCCCTCGCGTTCACTGTCAAGGTAGTACCGCGCACACACAGACACGCGCGAGAACATTGATGTAGCATGAATACATTCGCGAATTAGCCCCTCGCGCGCGCGTGATACTTAAAATAGTATCGTGGACTTTATAAATCAACGTTGCTTCGAATTCCTGGCGCGCTGAACTTCCTTCTCCCGTCTCCCTCTCTTTCTCTCTCTTTGACTTTCCTCTTATTCATCGCGTCATCCTCTCATTTTCTCTCTTTCTTACTCTCTCGTTGCAATTTGCCATGAATTTTTCGCCGGCGTACTCGAGCCAGAGTACAAAAAGAATTCGTTACGTCACTCGTGAACGATACGTCTCTTCGACCAGACGACGTAACGTCAACTTTTCTTACTCGTTCATTTCCACGGAACGATGAATTACGCTTCGGTCAATTTAATTCAATAAATTTCTAGACTTTTAGTTACGCACCGACGTTATTTATGATACGCGGTGGGTGAGTCATCCGCGAGATCGCTGACGTTATTACGTCATGCGTCTCGCTCGAAATTTCGGAAGCTGCTTCGCGACCTTGCCAACGACTCGAGATTAGCGACGTCATCCGCCTTATTAAGAATTTGGAATTTCATTTAATAACAAAAAAAATGAAAATTCATTTTGGGATCGAAATTCGTTAACGGCTATTTAAACCCATTGTCCGCGATCTCTTTCGGACCGGTGAACTAAAAACCTCGTTACAATCGATAAGAACGTGCCAAGATTGTCTCAGAGGGAGGTGGATGAACGAGAGCGAGAAAAAAAAAGTTTCTTTGTGCCAAAATGTATTCGAGAAAATTCCAACATTTTCATAAATTTCGTTGTCGGATCGCATCCAGCTCATGAACCAAAGACAAACTGTAAACAGGACACATCGCGCAATGACACGCCAACGAAAATAGCACTAGCGACACGATATATCGCTCTCGTCGTTATTTTAATTTTATTCTCGTTGTTTTTTATCCGAGAATAAATTCGCATCGTCGCGAACGAAAAAAAAAAGTGATGACGCGAGAAACTTTTTTGTGACTCGCGGCTTGTGGGACAATGCGGATTTTTTCAAAATTAATTAATTCTCGAGGACAAATTGTATTTAACGATTGGCGCGAAATGCATTCTCGTTACTCTGGCGAGAATCGCGTTGGACCGATGAATGCGTGGGTGGCTCGAGTTTCCCCTCAAAGAACACGTTGTTTCAACGCTCGCGTACCTAGACTCGCGATACATACAAAGGAAAAAAAAGGCACGTATACGCGTATATCCTTTTACGACGTTTGCTCGGTTGTTGGGTCAGGGTCGTCCGGCGTCGGGTTACGAGAGTGCTCGGTCGTCTTTGACGCCCGCGGAAATTTACACCGACTTTTAAAACATTGACGATCTCACCGACATTCGTATACTTTTATTCTTATGTTTGGTTATTATTATTATTTTCATTTTGATTTTCACGAGGCACCGCCCTTGCATGACATACTTGTACGATATTGGGAGTGGTGAAATACGTAAGTCGGGCGAAATATCCACAAGTGTCCTGTCTGCCAAAACTTGCGCCCGCGACATAGCTATATCTTCGTGAAGAAATATCGTATGGTCTCATCAGCCATCGGCCAAATTTATCCTTAAAATATCGAAATATATGTTGTCAAATTGTATATTTTCACAATATTTTTGTTATTTTTATTTATTTAGACCCGAATTGAAGTAGAATACGATATTACTTCGTTTTAGTGTCGAGCGGTAGAAGGTTTATGGCGAAACGTGAACACGCTGGCAAAGTGACGACCAGCCTCGAGGCAGATAAGAGTTGCATGAGGGAAAAAGAGGAGAGGATCGATAAGGCAGAGAGAAAGAGACAGAGAGAGGAGCGAGTCTGCTAGTTCGCGTCCACAGACGGTCTCGTTTCACGACCTACCCCAAACCCCCCAAAACTACCAGTCACGACATCGTCCACCCTCTCTCACCTCGGGCGTCTCTCCCTCCTATCGCTCGTCCGTGTCCTCAGACGACTGGGAGTTCCTCCCTCGACGATATACATATATACATCTCGTCCTCCCCGTGTTGACCTCTCCTCCTTTCCGCTGGTCCAGGCAACAGCCGGAATCGACTTCTGGGTCTCCGACACGAGGTCGACTCGGATATTGCCATTTTCTTTTTTTTCATCCTTCGATAAATCGTTGATTTTTAATTTCCCAACGTGAAACGGAAACAACGTATCTTTAATCGAATTCTCCGACTCGCAATATTAATTCTTTTTTCTCTTTCGTGTCCCGATTTTTGTTTTCCTTTCAAATTCCCACGAAGAAAATATCGATCGAAGCCTCGACGAGGTACTAGAGAACAAAAATAAGTCCTTAAAGGCTCTCGTAGTTCGTAATCTCAAACGTCTGGCAAGACACGCTCTTCTTCTTCTTCTTCTTCTTCTTCTCGGCTTTCGTACGTGTGTTGGTAAATTCCAGTACGAGAGCCTTTCGTCTCTTCCAATACGAGAAGAAGGTTTGTGTGCGTCCCGAGGGTCTCACCTTGAGACGAAAGTCGACCGCGCGCGCACCTCGAGGACCCAGAGAGCGTTGGAGTGTTTTCTCCGACAAATTCTGCGACTTTTCAACGGGAATGGACATCGTTCGAAGTGCAAACAAATTATTCGTATTTGGGACAATGAAGGATAATTTTTAATTCGTTTTTTTCTTTCTGTAATAATAGTAAATAACAGAAAATAACTCATTATTTTATTGAACTTGATCTCGTGGATTGGTCCAGTAAAGGTTCGAATCGAAGTAATTGATAAATTGATTAATTACTGGCCAATCAACGAGGTTGACTAACTACCTCGACAAGATTCACCGATAAGAACGTTGTCGTCTAGTTCGCGACTGAAATATCTCGACTATATAGAGTTATATAGCTAGCGAACACTGAACAGACGATTGAACGAGTTGTCGGACTTTAAGACTCGTTCCCAAGTTACCGCGATGCGAAAGTGGTCAGTTAGCGAATTGATTAATTATCAGTCCAACGTGTCCTCGCCTGGACCAAACTAGTTCGCCCCATTTGTCCAACGACACTTTGAAAAACGCCGTACGGACAAATTGATCTTGAAGATTCCGTAATCATCGAATTATTTATCCAATAAATAAATAATCGAGAACAAAAATAAGATGGAACGATGTCCGAATGGAATTCTCGAATCGTAGTCTTAGCGACCACTAATTATGAACTAATTTCTCTCGACGACATACCGGGAAACCATATCCGGCGAACCGCGACATTACGAGATTCTGTGGAAGGAACGCGAGACAGTTGGTTAATTGATTAATTGAGTGGTCCGTCTAATCTCGACCGCAATACCAACGCGATAACGATCCCACGATTTAACCAAGTAAATGCGTCAAACTTAATCGCGTCTCGAATTAAATTAAATACGCATCGATTTATTATTTTCGATTTTTGATTAATTTTATCGTCGTTCCAAGGCGATCGAATAATTCAATTAAATAATCGAAACGAATGATTAAATTTGATGAAAAGGATGAATTATATGGTTCATGTTTTTATCATCGAATGGCTGTGCGAAGCAGTCAACGACCGTAAAGTATACTCAATATAATTACCACAGTCAACCGGCTTCTGTGCCATTACTAAATTATCTCCGGTCTGGTCAGTCCGCTAGCCTTCTCTCTGATTTATCGGCACTGCGCCTCCACCATATGACACTCTCAGGCTGCACACCAACGTGCCTGTTCACCGTTGGTGAGTCAACCGTACCATTTACTTACAGCTCTATCCGACCCTCCGATCTTCGTCGTATGGAGTGTCGTCGATGCTGATAACGGATAACGATCTTATCCTTTTATCGATCTCGACGCGATTAATCGAGCCGAGGCCAATTAAGTTCCCAGTTAATATACATCAATACAAAATTTTCAGCTCTTCGTCCAAAAAAGAAAAAAACGTGAAAATAAAATCGTTTCGTTTATTGATCCGGGTGCGAATTATATTTCAAGCGAAACACGAACCTTCCGACTTTTCTCGGGCGTTTAAACTTGTCATTCGGTATATCGCAGTCTCGGCTTTCAATGCTCGTAGAACAACCTCGTGCTCGGTGTAACTATACGCGAATCCCTCTCCCCTCTCCGTTCATGATCCCTTCTGTTATTTTCCCTCTCTCCTTCTTCTCCGCTACAACGACACTTTACGATCTAACACGCGATATCCCACGTTTCGATCTTTCGCTTACAACAATTTACTCAATTTATATATCCTCCGTGCGCGGTAAACCTTATCTACGTTTCTCCGCAGTTCTCTCGCTCCTTCCACGTATGTACGTACATCTGCATACAACAATTTTCCCCATATACAGTCCGACCTCCGAATAAGAAACCAAAAGCCCCCAAGGGGAAGAGTTTTGCCTATATATCGCATACCCCCACCAGGCGCGCGCTTCGCGCTCGCTATCTCTGCCTGTCTCTCTCACTCTTTTTCGCATGCGAATCTCTCAATAAGAAACTCGCTTGAACGCGTTTAGACTTACAATTAGTACATATTCACATCGCCCATGCAAAGACGTTTTCGACTGCCCGTGGACATTTATTTAGCGAATTTTATATACTATTGAATAAAATGACCGAAAGTGTAAAGAAGCGTAAGAAATCAGACTTTACTACACAGGTCGAAGAAAATATTGCAGAATCTGCGCTACAAAGTAATACTTTAAACAATGAACTGGCTGTGGCCAAACGCAATCGATATACGTTTGGGGAAAAGAAGACAATTTTGGAAAAGTGTAAAACCCTAAACTCTCGAGAAGTGTCTATAAAATACGGCTTAAATAAAAGTGTTCGAAGTCAATATCTCTGAGGATTCATCTTCAATGGCAGATTTAGACTCCTTTGAAAATATTCCACCGTCTGTTAAGTGCGTTGGAAATCAAAATAATACGCAACAAGACGCTCCTAATTACGTCTCGGAAACTTTTGCTGTTTTATATGAAAATCTTTAAGCGCCCTTATCTTTGTTTTTATGTTATATGAAATCTTGTCAGTTCACATATGTATCTTTTTAATGAATACAACAAATTTCCAATAAACTTGTAGATTTTGTGTTACATTCATACACGCACACACACATACTGACGCACGCATGCACACATCAATTTACACTACACGTTAACTCTATTTTGCCCGAATAATATCTCCCAGGCTGGGTTTCTTCAACAGAGGTTCGCGACCGAAATTCTCGAGCTCGGAGTTCGAGTCGGAGTGGGGGAAGCGCTCGAGTGAGCAACTGGGGAAAGTTTCTTATTGACGGGTTTCTTATTCGGAGGTCGCACTGTATGTATAATCTCTATTATAACTAATATATAATTACAATATATATTATATTATAATTATATAATACATATAATTACAATTTTAATAATATATTATATATTATAATTTTATTATTACTATTGTTATTATCATTATTAAAATTATTATTATATATATATATGTATATTATATAATTATCATATAATATAATATACGTATATAATATAATATGATATAATATATTATATTATATATTATACTATAATATAATATATTATATTATAATATATTATAGGATAATATATTATAATATAATATAATATCGTATAATACAATATAATATAATGTAATACAATGTAATATAATATAATATATTATAATATAATTATAATATATAATTTATTATTATTATATATTATATTATAATATATTATTATTATTATTATTATATTATTTTATATGTAACATTATATAATTATATATCTGCACACATACATACATATATATATATATATTGATCGATAAATTCTACACGCATCGATAAATGAATAAACAAAATCGTCCAAGTTTGCATAAAAGAGTCGATAAAACGAGAGAAAGCCAACAGAATGCACTCCCAATGGCAATGAGATGATTTATCGTCGAAAAGAAAAGAAGGCTGTTGAAAAAAAAGAACGATACGAACATCGCGAGTGTAAAGAGTCGAATGATTTTATGGGAACGAGCGAGGAGCGAACGAAAAATACGTGGGAGTGCGTGTGAAAGAGACGAGCTGACTGGCGCGAATGTTACGTCAGAGGCCTCGGAAACTATGACACATCCCGTGTACCACAACAAGGATTTCGAACGTGCTCTTTTGCTTATACCTATATCTGTATATCCTTCGTTTAACGTATGAATATATATATATATATACTGGGAGAGGGGAATGTTTCGTTCGCTCGCCGCGAGATGGCAGCACCTACTCGATTTTATTTCCCAACCGGGCTGCACCTTGATAAAGAAACCTCGGTAAGTAGAATCCCTCATCCGTCGCTAAAACTGTTACCCGACGGTACAACAGCTCGGATTCGTACAGCTGTTTTTTTTTCGATTCTTTGTTACCGACTAGATTAAAGCTGTCGAGCAATATCAGTTACGTCGAACTAGTTTCTTGAACAATCTTACGCTCGATCAAACTTAATTTACACACGAGTATTTGTAATATACTCGGGTCAAGATGCAATCCGATACACCTGTTATTCCCTGGATCAACTTACACACGGGTAATGAAATGACGACTTAGTTTTTAATTGTCGACTCGACGAGACGTATACGGGTTAGGAGAGGATTTTCGCTTTGTCCAGATTTTCCAGAAGTGAACTCGGAATTTTGAAGTTTGAACATTATTATTATCGTTATTAGGACAATGGTTTATAGTTCGTGGCATCGATAATATAAAAGGATCGAGACTCGATCATACGATGAAAGATTGAGGTTAAACATTCGAGATATCTTTTGTGACCACTCACTATGAGCGCGTTTAGCGATATTTTTTTTTTGTTTCGTTTTCTCGAAGGAGTTTACGAAAATGCATCGAGAAATGGAAGGAAATAAAATAAGTATGAAAAAGTTGTCGTATTGGCCAACGATATTAATAAACGTATATTTTCAGGGTCTCCTTTGGCTCCAGTAAGGGATCCATGGTAGAGACACTCGTATACGAAACTCCCGTCCAAGAGGAGCCTGAAATCAATCATTTTATGGATCACAATGGACGGCTACCTGCGCCTATGATACCCGTGCCAGATACCGAGTGAGTACCCTGTCATCATTATTTTTAATAAAACTTTCTTTCCTCTTTGAGAAAATGTTTTTAGTGTCTCGCTCGCTCACCGATGTGTACCGTAGTGTAAATAAGTCTCGCGTTGCGAGATGTCGCTGAGAACGATGATGAATATCTTTGGCCACGTTTTGTAAAACGTAAGATTTCGAATGGAACGAATGCGCGGCAGTCATTACACGCGATCGCCACCCACACACATACTCGTGCGTCCATCGTTACACGCGGCTGTGAGGAAAAACAAAACGGAGAGTATTTTGCCCATAGCGCGTCGAAGAAGCCTAGGAGTGTTCTCCTGCTTTTTCCTGACGTCATTCGGCACACCTAGTACCGAAATAACAACGCGAGCCTCGTTTGTGTGTTTTCGACGAGAGACGGAAAAAGCGTGTCTGCAAACCATTCGACGAAGGGCAAAAAGGACGCGTGCCCGAGCTTTTACAGACTTTGAAGGGCAATTATCGAATGTCATTTCTAAAGGCGGCAGTCTTTTCAGCATTGTTTTTTCTCTGAATTTCATAACTTCTCTGGTTCTCTATATGTGCAAAGCAAAAAGTAGGTACTTGGCACTTTTGCAGAGGAGAATCTTGACTATGAGAGGATTTAGTCATGACTTGCACCCGGCCCCCCTTGCCTCTCTAAATCTTCTCTATTTCATCAATATTATCGATGAAACGAGGCGAGCCGATAAGATTACCGGGGTGATTACTTCGAGTCAACACGAAGCCTCTCTCGCCCGAGATCCAAGAAAATCCCGCCCGTGATAGCAAGTTGGCTCAACGCCCCCGCTGTGAGTCCATTAACTACTCGGATACTCGGGTAACCGACAGACTTCGTAACTATCTTCGATTATTGTCTAAACTTCAACCTTGGCCTATTAAATAGTAACCGATAAAAAGCATACATCGACGAATATGAATTTTTTTATTTATTCAATTATTTTTTAAGTTTCATATAAACAATTGCAGTTAGTACAAAATAAATCATTATTCGCTACGAAAAAATTAATTCTCTCTTCGATTCAATTGACAAATTCTTTTCAAAGCTCTCCGTCTCCCTCTATGTCTCGTTTGTCCTCAAACGATTCGATAAACGATTTTTTTGTCTCGTTTCGTATCTGACGAAAAATAAACTTTGTTACATTTATCTCCGAGTATAACTCTCGTCCGTAAGCCAATTCACGTGGCAAGAGCAACCGATCCATCGTATCGCTCTGTTGCAACAACTATAATTAGATTTTGGTATCGAAAGAGTCGAGTACACGCGGCACAGAGAGAGAGAGAGGCAATCGTACTACGCCGTACCTAACACACGTTCGTTTAGTTATTCTTTCCTGAACGAGAAACGTTTATTGCCCACCACACTCGTTTGGTGTACGATACGCTCGTCCTACTCCCGTTCTACGCATATACAGCTCTCGTTTTCATTTAGCCGTTTTGTCCCCGCTGTTAAAAACATCAACGTATCCATTCCAGAATATATTCGACCGGAATACAAAAACTTTGATTAGAAAGTTACAGAAATTTTGGTTAAATAAAACTTGTATAGGGATAACAACAAATTCTTGAATTTTCTGATAAAAGTTTTAAGTCGGTAAGAAAATCATAATTGGGATATGAATTTCTAATCAGGTCTACGTAAATAAAATTTATAGTGGATAATTAACGTTCATAACGAATCTGTGGAAAAAAGGACAGGTATTTTTTTTTACTTAATTATTTTGCAATAGTTTTTAAGGTTAAAGCAATAAGTGAGAAAAGATTTACATTAACATTGTCACTGCGTTACACAGATAGAATAACGTCGGTAGATAAATCAGGTTGATATATCAGCGAACTTGCCGAAATGGCCGATAGTGGCGTGCGAGTCAGTCTCGGCCGATGCGCCCAGTTACGCATGCACCGGTTTAGTTGCTCTTGACGAACGGCGGGGGCAGCACCTCCTTGCTCGGGTTTAGCGCGGACCGAGGGGCAGAAGCATCCGAGAGTTCGTTCGTGTTCGGTGGTTATCGGCCGGCGAGCGTAGGTATATACGAGATAGAGACGAACGCAGGCGTGGTGCTAGAATGTCTGTACAAGAACGTAAAACTTTGCGAGTGATTTTAGTCTAGTCGTACGAGCGCGTTCGACCTGACACTGGCGTCTCTCACCTTCCTGTAACTTTAAAAAGTCAATCGGGTTCGTTCCTTTCTTTCAACGACCTTTTACAAACTTTATATTTTTCTACAACGCTCGAGTTTTCGCTCCAGCGCGTCTCCAGTGTTCGATACCCAAGCAACAATTGGGCAGAGGAGGGAGAAAGAGAGAGAGAGAGAGCGATAAAAAAAGAATAGAATTTGACGCTTCCCCCACTTACTGGAATAACGCGTCGATGCATGTAGTTCACCGAGCAGTCGTCAAAAAAAAAGACGAGAAAAATAACGAAACCCCCGAGCTTATGATCCTCGCGCGGCAGTGCCTTGTCGATAGCCATAGTCGACGCGTCGTTACAACCCGGTGTTCAAAATCTCGTTTTCGCATGCCTCGCGAATTCCCATAAGATCGAGTGTGTCCAGTGTTCGCGCGCGCATGTAGCCAACGCGTCAGTGAAAGGAAGAGTGAAATTCGAGGATTGGGACGCGTAGCAAGTGGGTTAATAAAAAAAGAAACGCATCAAAATTAAAGGACAACGAGAATATCAACGACAAACGAAAACAATAGCTGCTGAAACTGCGTCATTAGGTAAATAACCTCGAAATATTGAATACACTTAATTTACATTTCGACGATACGAGAAACGTCAAGAAAGCGAGAGAACATTTGGGAACGGCGCGAAGTCGAAAGTGCATCGCGAAGCTACGGAACGATTTTTGATTTCGATGAAAAGTATATTCACCCTTCACCAATGAAACTCTTACGCTCCTTTGTCATTTCTCGTTCGTCTGTGTCACAGAAATGTGTTCTTTTTCATCCACTCGTAGCCATTCCATAACCCATAGTCGTGACAGTCGAAATACGTATATATATATACTTATTGTACATATAATTCCATACCTGAACTAAAAGAGCACTGTAGTATATAACCTTTTCCCTGCGAGCGTCCTCTCCGTCCATCCTCGACTGATAGAGCAAAAAATATATAAAAAGGGCAACGACGAAAGAGAGAAGAGAAAAAGAAAACAAGCAAGTTAAAGTGTTCGCGAGCGAATGGTAGCGAACGCCACTTTTTCTCTTTTTCTCTTTTACATGCGCACACACACACACAACACATACATAGATATATATATACATACATAGTGTGCCTGCTTTCTTGTAGCGTAAAATAATTCCTTCTCTTCGTGGGAGACTCGACGATTACTCCATCTTTTTTTCTTCGCTAATCTCTCTTTATAATTGGCCCTCGCAGTTTCACCGAATAATCAACGATACGTAATAAATTTAATTTCACTGTGAAAACTGAGATCATACAATTTTTCTTCGCGAATATTTCACAGGTGTTGATATCGATATATATATATATATATATAACGCATCAAAGAACACTCGTGAAAAGGAGAGAAAGTTTAATGGTCCAGGCGGAAAGAATTCCAATAAAATGTTTTATTGCAAATAGACATGGCGCGACTGGACGATACTGTCCTTTGTGAATGTAATTAGAGATTCTTTGACTCGTCCAGTTGGAACAAAGCGAAGATCTCTCGAATTTGACATTAACGATGGAAGCTTAGATTTTTCGAGAGGGAATTTAGATTTGAAAATATTATTGCTATATCCCTGGCTTTTTATTACCCACTTGAATTCTTTTTTTTTGTTTTTTCTCGTTCTCGCGGCACGTTAGACTGGCTCGATGGCCTCATCGCGGGAGAGCGACGGTGAAAAGAATAACGTCAGGCAGATTCAGCGAAATACGCTCGAGGGATGAAAAGCCCGTTGCGGGCTTTGTACCGCTATCCTAGTTTCTCCCGCGGTTGCCATGGTTATCCGCCATCTTGAATCTTGACATACGTTATTTCTCGAGCATCCTCCCCGTTTTCAGGATCTTCGGGTCTATCGGGTTTCCGGCAATGAAACCTCGTCTGGCAACCCGTCTACAGTCTATCAATCAAATACCCTCGTCGAAAATAAATAACGAATGATATTTTTGAAACAAAAGTTTTCTTTGATTTAAAATAAAAGAAAACATATTCGAGCTGAGCCGTAAGAAAAAGGATCAATGGATTTTAATAATTTGCAACTAAAATTAATTCATCTATCTGCTAACGCTTCGAATTTCATTTAAATCCAATTGTTTACATTGAATTTATAATTATAATGAAACAAATTCGTTCGACGAACGTCGATCTTGTTTCTTATTAGCTAACCTTCGCATTAATAATGAAAAAAAAACATTACACTGGCTTCGATTGAATAAAAATAACCACAGCCGCGATATGCCAAAACGAAATTCCATTCTTCGCCTCTCTGTCATCCGTTATCGATAAATCGATAAATTTCGTGGCCACGAACGATCGATCAATCTTGCCAACGATGAAAACATTCGGCATTGGGTTCGACCCCGTATATCGGGGCAAAAGCCTCGCTAAAGTACTCGTGTGGAGAAATGAGATATTCGACGTGCCAGTCGCGTGACGAGGCGATGAGATTTCTGCCTCTGGACATTTTCCAGCCGTTTATAACATCGAAATTCCATATTTGGTTCAATCCGAGCCTCGCACATGCACGTGGCTAAAAAATCAAAAATAAAACATCTCGTTTGCGGCCAAATACGACGAAGTTGGAAATTAAATTCGATTCGATCAGTCGTAAAGAGAGAGATTGGTACGACGACGCGATTTTACACACCTAATTTTATTTATTTTTCTCATTCGTTGGGGACAAACGATACGTCGACGATAAGAAAAAAAAGAAAGAAAGAAAAAAGAGGGAGAAGAATAAAAACAGTCACTCGCGTCTTTTCCAACAACCCATTTACTATTCCTCGATGCTAATGCAAACTTTAACGTGGGCTATAATGGCACTTGTGGCCTTGAGTAAACGTCTGTTCCACCTTCGAGTGAAAATGAACTTTCATGCATGAATTAACGGAATGTTAAACCGACACGTGTATGTACGTGATATTGGTGTCGACCTGCCCGTAGCATGATCGTATGGTTATCGTAACGAATGCATAGAGGAATGTTTGCTAAACTTGGAATATTTAACAATGTATCGTCACGTCGATGGTAATAATTGATTAGTTCTGTCATCGATTATCGTTTATTTGCACAGAGATGTGCCCGTTGAAAAGGAAATCACGGTATTGGCATGAAAGGTTTTGGTTGGTCGATTATTATTTCTGAGATTATTAGCGATAGCGAATTTTTCAAACGGGCTCGAACAATTTTTTGTGCTCACGGTCCTGAAAAGAATCTTATCCCTCAACCTCAACTAGCCCCTCCGATTCAAATTACGAGTCCAATTGTTTTTTGTTTTCTTTTTTTTGTTTGTTTAACAATAAGAATAAACGCTGCGTTTATTTCACGGCCACGGTCCTAATAGAAAAAAAACGTGTGCTTTTTTTCCATATCCGTTAAACGGAAGAGACGCGCTAGATTTGGCCGCGAAAGGAAAAAAAAAGTCACGAAAAGTAAGAAAAGATAAAAAGCTCACTCGATGGCGACACCCAAAGGCATGGTACATGCTCTTGTTTTGTGGGGACGTACCGCAGAAGATGAAAAGAACGGTGATACACGAACGACGTGCGATGTTCTCAAATTGTCGACGATACCGCGGAAGTTTCGTAAAGAAGGTGCGACACCGACTCTCAGGTGTTTGGACAAGAAAAAGAGAAAAACTTCGATGAAAAAAGGAACGGTCGTCAAGATAAGCGG
This sequence comes from Netelia fuscicornis, assembly GCA_946811545.1. Taxonomy (NCBI): domain Eukaryota; kingdom Metazoa; phylum Arthropoda; class Insecta; order Hymenoptera; family Ichneumonidae; genus Netelia; species Netelia fuscicornis. Next base: position 41,729,262 of record OX328015.1, read on the forward strand.
TAAGTTTTGGAAATAGTCTTGATGATCTTTAAAAATGAAATTTTCATTCGGAGACCTTGATTCGAGGTAAAGAAAAACGAGGAATATAAAATTATGCATAATCGCGTGATGTTTTTATTTTCAGACAACATCGAGGAGCTGTTGAGAATGTCCGAGGGAATAACGGGAATAGCGGCTAACTCGAGCGGCAAACTTTTCGGCAGTGAGGTTCGTTACAAGAGAAAAGACTTGCAACAGGCGAGAAAAACAGGTACGAGTAACGACGAGTCGGATAAATCGGACGACGAGGAGAATGACGACACCGTAGACGATAGCCTCGAAGACACCATTGACGATTCGGAAAGTAGAAGACAGAGATTCATGGACGCCATGAAGCAATTGGCTTCTCAAGGTTCGATAGATTTTTCGTATTTTCGTTGTGTTACGATCATTGCGACGTTATTATTATTATTATTACTCGCAGTAACCGAGGAAAACATTCAATTTTTGGAGACCTTGGTCAACGTTATGAAAGCGTCGAAACTGGGTATAACAAATCCCGATGGAGATTTGCAAATACCTTACAAGGTAATGCATGAAAAATTGAATTCATAAGCTGGTTTTTTCATTCGTTTCTTCGCTATAAAAAATATACTCGTCACACAGATCCCAGAAATGTATACAACCCCGGGAAGAGGAAAGGTAAATTGGATTTTTTTGGCGATAACTCTTGTTCGAGACAGCTACTTGAAATGCATTTTCTTTTCAGGTGCCCCTTTGGGAAGGGATGAACTTTTATTTTTATGACGTCGTCAAGGCTACGATCGAAGCCAAATCGCACGTGACTGACAAATCTACGGGAGAGCGAATTCGTCACTGGCCACTTTTGGTTCGTCTCGCACTCGTCGAGATTTATGGAAAGAAATTGGCCGATCACTCGGCAAAAGGCTCGAAATCGGGTTCCCGTCCGGCGATCGATCACAGATTGTTTCGAGCCATTCACTGTGAGTACGTTTTTTACCTCGCGCATCGAAGCCCATCAAATTTACTCGTACCATTCTTTTTGCCTCGATAAAACCAGATTGGGCGAGCAATTGGGTCGGTAACGAGGTCGACATCGACGCCTACGTCGATCACATAAACAAAACCTGTTACAACAAGCGGAAAGGAACGCCTCGCGAAATACTGAAACGCGCGAAGAAGGCTGCAGCGTCGAAAACCTCGAGCCCAACCGAAGATCCATTGGCTCCATCGCCCTCGAGCTCGCATACGCTCGATATAAAACCGATCGAACTTCACGATCAGGCGCAAACTGTAAGTAACGACGGGAATTGTCCACCGACGAATCAATTTTCCAATCCCAATATGTGGGACGTGAGTGACTGTAACTTTACCACTCTCTTGTAAATTTTCATAATAAAAAGTAACAGAAAAAATCATATTTATTTCCACGCTCGTGATTTTCTTAATCATTTATAAATTCTCATACAATGAAAGAAATGATCTTTTCTCGATCTTCGATGGCAAGGATCTTGCGCATTTAGAAGAATCTGATTCTCTGGATCACTTGAAAAACTCGTAAGTGTCCTTTTGTGAGTACGACCATTCGGTCACGCTGCTGTGGAAACAAAGGGTCACCTTTCTCCACTCTCTCTGTCCCTTATCCCCTCGACTACCACGATGTTAAAGCTTCACGGTAGACGCAACGGCGCCGTGGAACGTTTTTCGCGTCTGTGTGTCTCCTACGTATGTGGTAAAAAGACTCGAAGCGAGGGTGATCGATGTCATTGTTCGCAAATATCACCGAGCTCTCCGTCACACGCCCTCGAGCCCTCCATTATACGTGTACAGTAACTCCCGTGGTGCGTCCGAGGCAACTTGTACATTATAGCACCGGGGGTAAAACTCTGTCTGCAAGAGGGAGATTTTGTTTGCATGCTCCGGGACGAGGGAGAGAAGACGCGCGTTGTCCCGGAAGAGCGTTTGATGAATCCATCGAGCAAGTGGGCCAGAATGTCGCTAATTGACCGACTGGTAATGAAATTCAAACCGCACGTGCACCATTATATCGATGAAAGAAAAAAAACCCTCGTGAAACAACAAGCTGCTCGAAACATCGTTCATTTGTTCCATTTCTTTTTTTAGATTTTCTACCGTAAGATACGAGAATGATATTCATCTCGAGTACTTCGTGCGAGCATGATATTTAAACGACTTAAAAGTCGTCGCTCGAGATTCTCTGGATCGGAACGTTGATGACGAGTCAGGCTCGAAATGTTTCGATAACACCTACAGCCAGATGAGAATCTTCCAACCAGCTCCTGGTATAGTTGAGAGATGATGTCATATTCGGTGTCTGCCTCAAGGTCCCTAGCCGGAGGTACATTCGAGAGAGCCCGCGCGTATTGCAGTCGAGCATTGAGGGAGGAGGAGCTGAAGAAGGGGGGGGGGGGTGACGTCATGACAGCAAAATATAAAAAATACACGTATAATACGTATACGTACACACGAAGCGGACGAGTAATGAATTATAGTTTACAGTATTTATGGCACCAAGCCGCAAGTGGGAGTAGCGAGTTACCGCTTGGAAAAAAGAAAGAAAAAAATTCTTTTTTGCGCGTTGTCACTTCTGCGCCGATGCTCCTGCCGGCAGCCCCCCAGCAACAGCTCTTGAAATACGTAAACAAAATTATTACGCTGCTCTGTCAACTGCGACGTTTTTAAATTGGCAACAATAAAAATCGAATCGTGGTCACTTATAATCGTTCGACTTTTATTTATTTTTTATTTAGATAATAAACATCGTGCTATCGATAATATTATTGATTAGAAATGATTGTTAATCGTATTTATTATTAGTCGACGATGTTTCAGCGGTTAACTCGTGTCGGATTCTCGGAATTTGTTCAATCTTGAGAAAAATCGTCTCGAGAAGACGAATTCGTGGAAGTAATCATTGATGGATTAGATTTATCCCGAGGTGGAGGCGATGAAGATTAACGAGGAGAGGAGAGCGAAGAGTTGCATCAGGGAATGCACATGGAAGATAATGCACGCAATATGCCGAGGGAGAAAGAATCTCATTCGTATTCCACGAGGGGTGCGCAAAGAAGGAAGTAAAAAAACAAAAATAAAATAAAGTTTCGCGACCCGTTGCACACACACACACACGCGAGCAGCGAGGACAGACTCGCATTTACCGCGTAACGGACCCAGCTGTATTCGTCGTTGCCCGCGTGAGTCGAATAAACGAATTCGTCATGACGCTCACGTTTCTCTTACGTGAACTATATATTATGCAATTTTGCACACGTACCTCGATTATAAAAAAAAAACCATTCAACCGAACGACAAATTAAAGTCATTTAACGAATTGATCAAAAAAATGACGAATCAATTTGCCTAATCGAGTCAGTAATTAGGAATACAAATTTCCCGAAGATAATTCACGAACGAGATTCTTGACTGACGTAGAAGAAAGTTGGAGGAAAACAAAGAAACACTGGCTCTCGCGTTCCGTCTATTTTGTCCCTGGGAAGAATTGGCGATTTGCCATCCCAACGATTCGCGACGCAACACGTGAGTGAAAAATAATACGATCGCTGTTAAATTACGACGAGCAAAAAAGAAAAAACTGTTGTTTACTCGACCGAAGGGAAAACGAGACGGTTTTATCGTTGCGGTAAAAATCTCTCGAGAGCAACGAGATTGATACGATCGTTATCAGAGTTTTATCAAGCCGAGACGAATAACACGACGAAAAAATGATAATCGTAAAACAAAAATAATCCAACGAATGAATAATCACGTTTTGAGATTTCGTGCAATTAGCACGTACTTAACGAAACGAGTTCGGCACTGTCCAACGAGAAGATTTTGACGAACGAGGGCAAGGAATAAAACCGGTTGAGCGCAAAGTAAAGAAGAAGAAAAAAATTCGTAATGATTCGTTCGAGAAGTATAAAATTAAATGCCAGGAAACACGCGTTCTTAATTCTCACGAATTCTGCCCATACAGCTTCTCATCGTCGACAACGATTATTGTCGTGCTCCGACTCACGATATACCGCTGCGTGAATTGCCCACGCTATGAATATACATACATATATATTTAATAAGAACTACGAGAAGTCTTGAACGGAGTTGGTCGTTGCGGGAGTCTCACGAGTATAACGCTAAATACGCGAGTACATAGAAAAAGAGAGAAAGAGAATGTGAGTACCGAGAGTCGAGAATAAAATTGTCGTAATGCAAATTACAGCGTGCGAAATAGCTACGGTCCAATAAACCCACGAAGAGACAAGAAGGCTGTACGAGGTCGCTGCGAACTCGAACGATCAACCGATTGATTTATCGTTTCGTTCAAATTGTATCGGTGTAATTATTTGATTGCATTATTGTTTCTTCTTTCTCTTTCTCAACCGGTAATGAAAATTTGTTCCCATTGATAAGCCACGTACCGTGCGTGCGTGTCGCGACGATTATTAACGCCTCTGTTACGATGATTTGCATCGTTGCGTGGGCAGTGTACGCAGCTTCTCTCGGACCATTAGACTGCCGACGGTTCGCTTCGTGGTACTGCTATTTATCCCATAGCTGTCCTCTGCGAGTTTCGTTCTCCACGTGACCCGAAGTTCGAACGGATCGATCGTTCCTACGTTCGCTCGTTTCGAATGCACGATCGGTCCTCGATCCATGTAACGAGACAAACTGCTTCGTACGACGAACGTTCGTACGTGTCACTTTGAATTATCGACTCGTTATGTTTATTACAATCGTTCGTCGATTTCGATCCGTCATCGTTCTACGTAGACAAGAGAAAATTAAAAATCGCAACAATCTGGCGACTGAAAAATTCGTTGCAATAGAAATAAACTCGGAGAATATTGCATGCACCGGTTTTCTCGAGGAAATGTTACAAACGTGGAAAAAGAGATGTATAGAACGGTGGGGGAGAAAAATGGTGGTGTGTACGTGTGCGAACCTGCTGGGCGCCAGTCTGGCCAGATCGATGCACCTCGTTTGTTCACCGCGACCTACCTTTTCCTCCTTCGACACATCGGACTCGCTTCGATGCCATAAAACCATCCCATTTTCCACGTTCATTTTTTTCTTCTTGTATCTTCAAGCTGGTGTTTATCAGCGTCGAATTAACAAGATTTTTCTCTTTGGATCGTGAGATCACATATTAATTTAGTTTTCTGTTGTTTGTTTGTTTTCAGTGAAGGCAGGGAAAAAGTGCGAGTAGCGTTTTTGGGACCTACCCCGTCGCCCGCGACCCCGGGCGTTCTCCTTCTTGAGCCACTTTTGCCCAATTCGGGTCACCTAATAGACGGAATGTCGGCCAGTCCCGCGGAATTACTCACCACTCACACCGAGCACACGTCACCGGCGTATCATGCTCAGATAAGGTACGTCCATTTTTTTTATACTCGTTTTTAACTTCATAAAACGTTTAATCGTATAACTTTGTTTACTAGCAATGAGAAAAAAATCGTTATGAAATAATATATTATTAATATTCAACGTTGGCCATTATCAACGAGAGTGGAGGGACGCGAGTCGATTCACGACGATCCAACCCTCCACCACATGGAATAATAATTAATCGTCCATTCACGCGCCGACTCCCTCCGCTTCGACCTTAATGGGATGACCGGAAGTTGGAAGTGACCCTCTTGGCAACGGAGCGATCGCAACTCGAATATTCGCCGTGTATCTTTCACGAGACGAGAGACTTCGATGATTCTACCACGATGAAAACGAACGTACCGGCCGATCGGTACAAATTTCAATTGCTAAAATCGTGCCGTAAGAAATCGTCGGTAACGATCGTAGGACGTCAAGGTTGTTCCAACGTATAGTTTAAGTCCGATAGTGCGTCTTATCACCAAAACTTTACGACCGAACGAGCGACGACGTGGAACAACAACAAGTAACAAGTTGACTTTCCAATCGTAAGACCGGAATTAACATTAAAAAATGATAATATTGTAAACCATTTCTGTGGATTAAAATTAGTTGAATCGATAGAGAGAGAATGTCTGTGTCGTGGATCGATTTTGGCTGATAACATCGACCGTCGACCGTGATGATGTCGCGATGCTCGATCCGTAGTACATTACCGACGTATGCATAGCAGGTGGAAACGATGGTGTCCTCTCTATTCCACGTACGACAACAACGACGACGACGACGATACGTTGGCGAAGCTGGGAAAAATAGTACGAAACGAGTACCTTTGTAGCGAGGAAGGGAGATGGCAAATGTGCCAGTGAGAACCGAGGATAGGATGGAGGATCGATATAGCGCGTGGGTGGGATGTGCAGAGGCGCTGCAAGCGAACCAGCCGTCAGTCGCGCGACGTCGGCTGCAACGACTCCAATGCGAGGAGCTGCATCAACTGCAACTGCACTTTTTCCATTTTGTTTTTCCTTTTTTTAACAAATTTGACAACTAACGCTTAACAGTGACGATTCGAACCAATTTATTTACTTCTTATCTTTGTTTAAATATTCTTTTTTTTTTTGCTTGACGGAGCTAAAGACAATTTTCGTTTCTATGATGGCAAAATGTGCAATTGGATGAATTAATTGCGCGGTAATTGCGACTCGTGATTTCAAGGTGAAACCGTCCGTGGAAATGGGCGGGAGTGAAACACGAAGTGAAATTATACGTTACCTTTCTTGATCACCGTTCGTTTCATCCCTTTATTTTTATTTTATCAAAAAAATGTTACATTTTTTTTTTAATGGCGATAAGTTAATGCGTAGAGTTTGCGGTTTCTTCGACGAAAATATGGATAATAATTTAACCGGTGATCTAGACACTGCTGCGTAGTCCCGAGGTTGAATGGGTCGGTCCAACCTAACCCTGGACTCGACCCACTGGTATACATATTATCCACCATTGACTCGGTTATGTTTTTTTTTCACCTCGACGTCCGCTCGACATATTTGCACGTCTCGTTCGCGTTCATTCATTCGTATAATTTACATAATTACTTCTACTCTTAAAAATACCAAGGATATAACATTCGTCAAACAATTAATTGCAATTAAGAATTAATAAACGCAATTTATTTTAAATAGCGACGAAACAAACACAAAGCCAATGACACACTGAGTTAAACGCACTCGAGACTCGCACTCTCGTTTGTACGTCGAACCTTGTGCCAAAGATAGTCGAGAAAGAGAGGGAAAGAGAGGAAATGAAAAGGAATCATCGTAGTTAGAGACCGTGACCTGCCTCAAAGTGTCGGTAGACTCGTACATATATACGTTTATTCTTTTCTTCATTACAGCGACTTCCGCAAACGTCACAGGTCGTTTCAACTCTCCTGCAATTCTCATTTTTTTTTACAAACTATCGCACGATCCACGCAGCGTGAACTCATTTAAACAAATTACCATCGAGCGCAACGCGAGAAAAGCAAGAAAATCATACAACAATTACCAGGAAAAACGGATAATAAAAACAAAAAATTAATTCTCTCGTATATTCGAACAAATTCATTAATTCCGAATTAATTTGAAAAGAAAGAATAACGCTATTTTAATACACCGCGCATAATGAAGAAGACTCGTTGAATATTTTATTCCCGGTGTTATCTTTACGACTGGATTGTTCCATTGGGATTAATCCATTCTCAAAACTCACAGCTCCAATCTCGTCCGTTACATATGTGCTTTCATACATATATATGTATATATCGCGTGCCATAACAATGTCGAGTATACTCGGGGCCAAAGCTTTCGTATTACGCACTGGCACGCGCATATGCCCCTCCCCACCTTCGCGTCCATTCCGTCGCGTGTTTTTTTATGAGTATACAGGCGGCAAGAGAGCGAGTGATAACGGTGTCACCGGTCGGTCTCTCGCTCGTTGGGTTTTGCTCCCCTGGCCCACATTCCACATCGCGTATGGGAAAGCTGGGGTAGAACTTTGCGATCCGTGTAAAAAAAACATCTATGGTAAATCGACCTTGCGACTCTCGCAATTAAATCGCTTTGTCGTCGCTCGTTCTGAGAGAAACAAGAAACGATAGCGAGAAAGAAGTAACTTAACGCGACAACGAACGAAACTCTCGTTATTTACTTTGTCGGTGTAAACGAGGAAAATTTCTTGTTTAACGCGCGATACCTCGTGGTCTCGTTTAGCGAGAATTAGCATCGATTAATTCGTCCAAGAGCCGAGGTCTCGTCGACTTCTCGTCCTCTGGATACTTCGAGTTTCGATCGAGCACAACGTACAAAATATCCCGAGACGATGAGTCATACGCAGAAAACTCGATGGAAAAATAGGAAAATACGCGTTAGAAAACTCGTACTCGAGGTTCAATGCGAAACACGTCGCTCATTATGGAGATGGAATGAAATAGAAATAACCAAGCTCGAGTCGATGCGAAGCCGTATCGGTGAAACGAATGAGAAATAAAGAAACGAATCGATAAAATACTTCTGTTGGATTTGTCGTCTCTTTATTCGCTAGCTCGAATACTTATAACGCGATGAAAAAAAAAAAACAGTCGTGAAACTCGAGGCAATAATGAAACAAAAAAGTTTATCACGTGATAAAAAAAACAAAGAGGCGTCTCCCTTCGTTCGAGACTCGATCAAAGTTTACAGATTGAACGGTACAAAATCGCTGCATAGGGGTACGTAACGACCAGGGAGAGAGAGCTTTTCCATCGACGAGAGAGGGTGACTCTCTTGCGGTAAATGGGTCAGGGCTATGTCCTCATAGACGCGAAAGTAGGGTGACCCGTTGTTCGTTTATATATATCCATGCCTGTGTGAGCATATTATGTACGACGCAAAATGTTACAGCATCGCGCGATACGATAATTCGATTATCATCGTACTTTTTTATCATTATCAAAAAATTGTATCAAACGCATCGTTTTTTGTTCTCGTCCGGTGATTTTTATTCGCGATAACTGCAACGTATCTCTAATTATCATAAGGACGTGCGTTTTATTTTTAATTTATTACATTTATTAATTTTATGGTACCGAGAAAATAAAGAGGGAATCGTTTTCGTTCGAACGCTTCCATTATTCGTCGAACGTCTAAGCGTATATGTATCAGACGGAAATAGAAACTCGAGAAACTGTCGGCTAGTTCGGAACTGACGAGCAGTCGGCTACTAGACCGCGCGCGTGTTGGACGTTCCTCTTCCGTTGTTAACGAATAATTACAATTTTAGTATTTATCATCGGGATACGAGACAGTTAATTATAACTGTTTTTTTGTTATATCAGAAATTATGAGAAATCGATGGACTTAATTTCGATGGATGAAAGATTTGAGTCGAGTGTGTGATTTCATTCGGTGTTATCGTTCAAACTCAGCCGAGGATGTAACGATGGAAAATTAATGAAAAGTTTGTCTCAAATGTGTAACAGCAAAGTTAAATTCTAGCTCTCGATACCGGAGAACCCTCCCTCGTGCAATAACGAAAATAAATCTGGACTAAAATAACTCCGCGAAAGCTTCGTATATCCGGCTACCACGACCACATTGCGCGTCTGGAGTATTCAAAAATAAATGTTTTATTTTTGTATTAATTTTTAAACAAAACAAAAAACGAATCGAAGGCGTACGTGCGAGAATTTTGATAGTGATAATCGCTGGAATCGAAGCGTCGATGCTCGGTGAAGAAGACGCGTGGTAAACTGGAGTGAGAAATGTCAATGACGATGATTATTCCAAGAGTGAAAAGTTTAACGATTATACTTAGATAGCCCTGAGAACTTTTTAATATGAATAATCACAGCAGGGGTCTTGAATTTTCGTGAATTTTGCCGAAAATTCAATCAAGAAGCGAACGGAAAATGAGCACGACTCACGGTGGTCACGTTTATTACGTGATCAAGGTGCCGAAAGACAACGACGGTGGAGAAAGGTAAAAAATAACAAACAGGTTAAAAAAAAAAATTTCTGTGAAATTAATGTTTAATGATATTTTTGTGTGAAAGATTTGCAAGTTGGATTTACAAAAAAGAATTATACGACGGTGCAATGTGTTTCTGATATAAAAATGTTGCCAAGAGCGTTAAAAAAGCGCCGGTGAAAGTTCCATTTACATTCTTAACATCCAGAATCTCGTGCGTTTTAATTGGATTTGTTAATGGCGACACTAGAATGAAGTATCCCCCAGTCCGTACGACAAAGAGAACAACGTTGTTTGCTTTTTCATTTTTATATTTTTCTCTGCACGTCTCATTGTCCAAAAAATCTCGGCAATTACAATTTATTTTTACATTATTTCTCTTTGCAATATCGACGTTTATCCGTCGGTAATTGCGATTTAACCGCCTGGAAGCAATTTTTGAGTTTGGCGGCTTTGGCGGGACTTTTGAAGACCCGCCAAAGAGTTTCGATACGACGAAAGAGAGTTCGAAATAATGATGACGAGACAAAAATAGATAGAAAAGCTTCAGCCATTAGCCTTTGCCTTTCAGTCCCCTCCGCTTCGCTCCTCTGCAGTCGTTACGCTTTAATGATCGCGTTGCACCACATCCTTCGAAATTGGATCACATTTACTACGCGATTCACCTTAGGTTCGATTAAACGAGAAAAAAATTTATACCATAGATAAACGGCAAATTGTTTTTTTTTAAGAATGAAAAAAAGCGATAAAGTAATGTACATTTCGAGCTCTCCTCCCCTAAACAATACAAACAAAAAACAATGTCCAACGTCAGCATTATTTCCCAGAGATGAAACCAAAGCTCGTCTCTCTGGCTGTTGATATTTTTTTCTTCTTTTTTTTCAACCCAAGTGGCGGATATTCGCCATCTCAGCTTGGTTAAAGTTTGAAGCCTTCGTGAATGAACTCTCGAACCGGGGTTGTTATACCCTGGTTCTTGTTTTGTTCGCTGACACAGCTCCTGCACTATAATGCCCACCACTATAATACCTTTGTTCATCGTACGACGCTGCCTCGTCACGAAGAGCTCGTTAACCCCATTGACGGATATCGAGATTTACTTTCGTACAGCAATACAATTTTTACTAATGTCTCGAGAGCCACACGAGTCTCGTTGTTCCACGTTTGATAAACGGGATGAAATGCAGTTTTCGCTCGAATATCTCGTGAGTGCGTCGTCCGGAATTTCGTAATATCGGCCAGCGAAGTTATTAGTCCAGCTGGCAAATTGCCAAGCTTCTCAATTTCCATCATTTCACGCTTTTATTATTCTTCTTTTGCGTCTCTCTCGCTCTCTCTCGTATATAATACGAATATTTTCGAATCAACATTACGAATAGTTTCGAAACAAAACGTCCAGCGAAGAGAGAACGAAGAATTTTTCTTGTATACAATTTATTTCTTTTGAACAACTCTGTCTCTCGTTTTTTCACTGTCTTCGCCTTCGTTCCGGTCGGCCTATCTCCGATGGTTCATGACACGGTCGTTTTTCCGATCCGACAGGAAAAAAGCCTCAATTCTATCGGAAGTCGCGATCGCCTATAATTCGTTTTTTTTCCTCTTCTTCTTTCAACGTTCGTACCACTTTTTACCTTTCAGCCATTCGTTTTCAGGCCACTGGTACTTCTCATCCGCCGCAACTTCCCGGTGTGCGATCGGTGTGCATCGAATCGATAAATAAATAGTACAGATGCAAGAGTCTTCCCTCACTATAGTTTCGTTTCGTAGCGCTACCACGGTTCCACCTGCCAGGAAAGATACGTGCGAAGAATAGAGAAAAAGAAATCAGACGATGCGGCATCGGACTGGGAGCGGCAAGAATCGGGATTGAATACGTTCAAGCTCTAAGGGATGAGACGCGAGAAACCGTAGCTACATAAATTATTCCAAAATCCTGAAGACGCAGTGAAAAGAAACAAATTATTCTCGTCAAAATGAATTCTATCTCGTTTCAGTAAATTCTCTTTGTCAAGCTTTATCCAGTCGAGAATAGAAATGACTCGAGAAGATATTCCTGATATAAAAAAAAACATATTATTATGGCTTGGAGTTGATAATAATAACTCAAGATCGAGTTGTATCGATGAAGCCAGAACGTAAATTTTGTATGTACGCAGACATTGGAGCGTTCCTTCTCGTGGGCCGTGTATCACACAATTAGAGTCTCTCGATTCAATGCCGGGGGGCAGGGAAACGGGAGGTAATGTCACGGTCATTAGGGAGCGACCGCGTGTTTGCCAGAGTGGTCTCTTCTCACGTAACTTTATATCTGGTGTATATATATATTATAATAATACATGGCCGGTTAGAGCGTCGCGCCCACGATTAAACGACACGCTCATTTCCTGGATATAAATTATGAGGCTTGAACGAGAAGCAGAAGAAGAAGAAAAGCAAAATTTGGGAAAAACGATTTTTTTCTCATTGATTAAAATAGTTGATAAGAAGGAAGGAAGACAATGGTCGTATAATTATAAAGAGATAAAGAGGTATATTGATAAATAATCGTTTGGATATTGTTTCTACGATGTGATTGCAGCACGGACAGCGGATGGGACAATCCGTTCAGGCCGGACGGCGATCTGTCACGCGAAGCGGACGAGATCGTCGAGTTGATAAAGGGCGGCAAGCCCATAACACCGACACCGGGACAAAACGCGCCGGCATTGCCCGGCTGCGAGCAAACTGGTAAAATCAACGATACGGATAATCTCGATTCGAGTACGAGACCGTTGCTGAACGCGACGTCGAATTCGACGGTACGCCAGCCCGGGAACGAGGCGACGCGTCTCAATCAGGAAAATGGAAATGCTCACGTTACACCGGGAAAGGGAGGAAACGTGAATTCGTCGAGCAAGCAACAGCAGCCCGTCAACGAGAAGGTGACCCAACGTCATTTCCATTATCCGCTAACGAAACGACCCGTGTGAATATCTAATACAAGAAAAAAACACATCCTGCTCCCAAAAAGGTGCACGTCAACGAAAAAAATAAGTCAAATATGGCACTTTTTTTTCTTGGCTATTGGAAACAAAATTTTCAAGTAAAACAGAAAGAAACGTGATAATCGCATCAGCCGTTTTAGATCGGCAAGAAAACATTTTTGTTTGTTCGTTTCTCTCTCGTAGTTAACGATATTGTCGAGCATGAAACCGCTAGTTTTCCCATCTCTCTATTTCAGGGACAGACCTGGATAAAATTCTTTTGTAGAAAAAACACAAGGTCGTCGTTTCCATTATGAAATAATGATATATTTCACTTCCATTGAATTGATCACATTTTGCTGTCGCATCGTTTACCAGCTTGTCCAGTTCTGCCCCCGAATCGTACACGGTAATTCTCGTATCGTGAGGAGGAAAAAGACACTCCACGCACATCCAACGTCACGTTTATCGTTACGGTATACACATTGTTGAGATAATCTTCCGCGTTCAATTATACCAAAAAGTCAAGGCCGATGCCCGAAAACCGCACGTAGACACACGTACTTGATTTTTTCGTTATATTTTCAATAATCCGAAAAGTTGGCAAACTTTATTTTTGTCAACAACATTCTGGACCATTGCACGTTTGACAATTGCGTTGCTTTTCCTTCTGCGACCGATTGAACTTAGCATGCAAAACGATACACGATTGTTATCCGCGATAACGATAAAGAAACAATATTTCTTCACTATCATAATTTCTTGTTTTTCTTTCTTGTTTCTCCGTCGTATAGGTGGGACAAGCGACGAACACCGCAACCGTGGAAGTTGGTAGAGTAACGGCACAGGGCCCGGGTGACGCATCGCAGGTCGAGCACATTACATTGAAAAAGAAGCCCAAGTGCAAGTGTTGCGTATTACAGTAACGCGAGATTATATATATATATATATATAAATATATATATATACAAAAAGAACATATATATATAAACATATGTGCGTTGAACGTGTGACGCGTGAATGAGAAATAACTGAATTTCATGCGTCGTCGCAACACTACGAGACTCCTGCCAGCGGCGATTCGGTTGTCCGTCAATGCGTCCGCGAAGAAAGATTAGAGGAAGAGGCGAAAGAAAAAGGAGGAGGAGAAGAAGAAGAAGAAGGAAGCTGCCAGGGCCGTCAATTGGGAAAATCGAAATCTCGATGATAATCAAACTCGACACACTCACGCGCTTATCTCTACTTTAGCGAGAAGTAAAAAAAAAACAATGCAAATCCGCATCGACAGCTTCCTTCTCGATTCTGCGAATATTCTCAATCATCAAAACTGTAAAATTCAAAGAGACCTTCTAACGAATCGTCTAGATAGCACGGTCACATCTTGACTCGTGTAGCAATCGAACTTTATGATTTTTTTTTCTTATTTCGATTTATCTTAGTTATAATGTCCGTGCGTTTTTAAATTTATAAAAAGTGTAGCAGATTCTTGCTGCGTACACCTTTTACAGTTGTTATTATGCATAAACGATGTACTATTTATTTTTATCTTGTTTAATTGTCAACCGTGCTATACTTTGTAATTCATCGATTCTGTGGCTTTTCCCAGACACGAAGAAAGTGCGTGAAATCTGTTTTTTTTATTTGTTTTATATGCAAGTTCCGTATCGCAAATCAATTTACATACCTTGAAAATATATATAAATGAATATATGTATAAATATATTATTGTACGGTACTTTTGTTTTAATCGTTCCGAAAATTGTTTTGTTTTCTTCGATGAGGAAAACCGATCTTCCCTTTGGTAAAGAGAATTCTGTGGCAAGGGGTAACATAACGATGGCAAATAAACTTTTTATCGTGAAAGCGCGCGATATTGAAATCCTGAAGGTTTACTTGCTTGAAATCTTCGAAATTCTTTTTTAATTGTGTTTTCGATTTTTAATATCTTTGCGTTATAAGTTTCCAAACCCACCGACGATGTTATTAGGACAAATCAAAATGAAGAAGGAAAAGACATAAAGTTCGATTGGTAGACGAAGTAGGCTGTGATCGCAATGTCTAGAAGACTCTGATAACGAACCCAATAGTTTCTTATCAATATGTTCATGCTATTATCAATTATACGGGTGAACCTTATTTCGTGACAGAAGACTTTTCATTTGCACGAGCAAATCAATTATGATTTCCCGGACAAACTCTCCTGAACGAGTCACTCGATATTCACGACTCTTTATCTCGCTCATTCACCTTTGAGCAAAAATTTAAAAGAAACAACAAGAAAAATAAAAGCGAAAGATGAACTCGGTACAGATAAATATATAAATAGAAATTAATTAAATACGAGACACGATGTGGGTGAACTATGTGTTGTAACGATAAATCAGGATACCACCTCTATATTCTCATGTAAATTGTTTTTATTATTAACTAAATAAATCACAAGCTACACAGTGGTTTAACAAAAGTTTGCCAGACGGTTGTGCTTTGTGGTGGATAACGATCGAGACGAAAAATCTGAAATATTATTATTTGAATACGCTTTCCATTCGTACGAATATGCCCTAAAGGATTGTAAAAAAGTGAGAGATCTATTTAAATGCCAAAGCACGAATCCGGCAATAGAATCATCCTAGAGTATTACGTTGTAGCAGCCTCGAACTCCTTCGAGGATCGTGAAATGTTGCTCGACAACAAAGGCAGCCCACCTTACATCCTCGATTTTACGGCTATGCTCACAATCCCATATAGCGTTTGTATAATCTATCGAACAATCGGAATCTCGTGAAGTATAGACATGCACAAGTTCTCAAAGTTATATATGTATATATTTAATTGTGTCTGCATTGCTTTATCCACACCTATGCGGATTTACCGTAATTAAAGTTATAAGTTAATCACCGGATTATAGCGCTTCTGTGTGATTGAGGTAAAATAATATATGGCTGTTATACGTATACATTTATAATCGTGACGGGATCGCACATTGCGCATAGGCGTGCCGTACGACAACCTTTTATTTATCGTTGCTATTATTACACCGAAGAGTTGCCTATGACTATTGAATTAAAATACAAATACGAAGTATTCGACGACACCAGTAGATTTGCAGTACGATCGAAGGTGCAACAGACAGGTCATTGGTAAAACAACACTATCGTCAGGCAAATGCCGTAATGGTATTTTTTGTTTGCTTTTTCATCTCTCCGCTTTTCCTTTAAACTACAATGTTGTCAATTAGACGCTCGTCCTTTCACACCAGTCGTTGAATCCCAGAACGCGGATTCCTCCTACGCGATTCTAAAGATGCTTGCTGCCCGAATAATTAATTAAATTTAACGTATAATACAATAAAGAGAAATGACGTCATATCCGGATTAGTTGACGGTTCAAGATTTCTCCGTCACCTGCACTATTACGCAAGGCAAGAAAATGAGCAAAAAAGAAGAACGATTATCGAGGATTCACAATGGAACGATCAATGGCAAATCCTTTGGCTGGCTACCGTACGAAAAGGAATGTGGGTTCGGTGTTCAAACGCTGAAGAGTAAGTCTGGTCGAGACGACGGTATACGTTAAATGATGCCCGTACGTATTACGACTGCCACGAGAGCACATACGGTGGAAATGTCAACGTCGCGGTGGGAGAAAGACGATCATCCGTCTCCCTTGCTCTCGAACTCTCGGTTTTCAATCGGTGGCACACGAAAGGGGGATCGAAAGAAAATGGGCAAACGCATCCTATTAAAAGGTTCAGAGATCGTATATTTCGCGAGGATACCGTGTGTGGTGTGTGCCCTCAAACGGGATCCGATCCGATCACTCGTGACGACGTTGGCCTTTGCCTCGCCTATACGTGTATGATATCGCGCTTACCAGGGAGACAATAAATTTTGCGCAAATCTCCGACGTTATTCTTCGTGTATATAAATAATTGAATCCTTGTAAGGGGACGAAACTTGACAGTGAGGGGGTATTTCGAGATGGAGGGCGCTGTGTGCTGGTTCTCCTTTCCTTTTTTCCATCTCCCTCTCGTTCACTCTCGTCAACCTCTTTCTTCGATCAATCCACACTTCGACATTAGCGCATACATCAATCGTCGTCATTAAAAAGTATTCTGGGAATGTTAACGTGCCCAAAGTGCCGCGCTCTCTATCTCATCGCCGGATCAATTTTCTCACCCGCCCGAGGTGATAAATTGAATAAACATCTCGAGTATAGTTCCAATCAAGATTCGCTAAGGTTGCGAATCTCTATATGATATAAAATCTACCGGACATCGCACAGGGAAAACGATCGTCTTTACATGCCATCGATCGTCTTTCGTTCACCCGGATAATCCGGATCGCAAGACCTCGAGATGCTCCTCGGATGACCGAGTCGAGAGAGTGCTCCCTCTCGAGACCGGCAAGGATTAGGAATGTTTTTTTATCCTCGCAATCCGGATTGAGCTTCTTTACTCGTACAAGTTCTCCGATGACCTTATCGGATCTCTCGGGTAACTAATCATTGTTTCCCCATCGGATTTCTTCCGCGTGCATCTAGAACAACAAAAAAAATCCACGTTTTATTCGAATTGCTACATGTACATCAATTATTCAGACGAAATTCCTAACGTGTCTATAACTCACGTCGCAATCTCTCGAATAATTGAGACATCTGCCTGTGAATGGCGGGATCAGATCCGCTGCTCCTTCGCTTGACAAAAGTTCACCGGGGCTTTTTCGCGTTTGTCCGAGTCACCGCCAAAAGAGAACGGCAACGAACACACGCATCAGACTTCTCGCAGTCCCCGAAGATCATCCCGTGTATATGTGAGCCCTTTCTCGAGGTCTCTGCAAGTTGATATAAGCAATGTACGTATTTTAATGCGGGGGAGAGAAACGTTTTAAATTCACAAACACGATGAGGGACACCAATACCATACACGTTGTATGTAAACAACACACACGTCCCTCCTTATTCGCTGCAGGAATACGTACCTAGATGCACATATTCATGAGCATCAAGCGGGGAACGGTTGAGGACGATTCCACAAACGCGTTGTGCCATCCCGGCTCTTGTACGCTCGCGGTACACGGTATATAAAAAGGCCGATGAATTGCCAAAGGCAGAGACTACCGCTAAGGATTCCGTGAGACGAGCACCGCGCTGCTCTTCGTAATCGACGAAAAACCGTTTATCCAGACTTCGGCATGCTATTTTCTTCGTAGTGAAAATACGATTAACAAGAAAACAAAGTGTGATATTGCCGAAAGTGTTTCACCTCTCGATCCATAATGGAGCGTCGCGTAAGAACGACAAGTACGCTGGTACGTGTTACATACACCAACTGACATACCCCTGCTTATCGTTGATCCCACTTTCTGCTAACTTTATGATAGTGCTTTGGTACGATTATGGGGTGCGCGTGCAAAGCTTTAACACAAATAAAATACACTTTAAATACAACTTTGTCTTACCGGAAGCACACCCGAAATTTATAGATAATATTTTTGACAGTTCTGCCAAACGTAACCTACAACCACCCCAAACGCACGCCAAAGATTACTCAAGCTCAAATGTTCATTTGATCTCTTCTAACCTTTTTCGGTGTCCAAAATCTCTGTATGTATCGAATGGTCAATTATTAAACGTTTGCGTAGCCGTTTTTGTCCACCTTAATTGCACAGTGACCCGGTAATACATGGCATTTGAGCATCAAAAATCGCTCCTGGTATCAGGAATACAGAATCTCCGAAGAGGGTGCAAGAGGGCTCGTACGGTGATTGGCTAACGGAGTTGTCACGTCCAGCCAATCACCGACGGTCAAACGTTGGCGGCATTCGCGATGTATTAACACGGGATTTGAGGATCGAAAGTCGCTCCTGGTATCAGGATTATAGAAACGCGTAAGAGGTTGCAACAGGTATCGCACGAGCCAATCAGTGAATGGCATTTCCAATGAGTCACGTGGGATTTAAACATCAAATATTGCTCCTGTTATCAAGATCATGGAATATCGGAAGAGGTTGCAACAGATGTATCAATAAGAAATTGGCGATAATGCGGGTGATGGGATCAATAAAGATGTATCAATTTAAATATCGACAATTGCTCCTGGTACCAGGATAACATAATGACGACAGAAGTAAAATACAAATTTGTAATTACTGTTTGAGTTCGGGTAATATTTGGAGTGCGTTTCGAGCTACCTTTGGAGTGTTTTTGGGGTGTTTATAGGTTATGGTCAACATGGTGTACGGTGTGTTTGGGTTGGATTTTGAAAGGAGTATTGAGCTTTGCTTGTACGACGTTTGGGGTCGTTCAGCGATACAGCTGCGACGTGGAAGGAGACCATAATTTCGGAGGAAGTTGCAAGAGTTACTAAACCTCGCTTCAAGTTGTTACTATAAACAAAACGATGCAAAAACGTGTGAAGAAGACATTCTGATGCGATCACTTACACTTTATTAAAGAAAGTGCACTTTTTCCGAAAGTTAGAACTCGTACGTCAAGCAGCATAAGATAAAACGAATTCATATATCATCGCATAACCGTTAATACCTATCATAAGTGGAAGTATGGTTATGATCGTATCGAAAATATCGCGTTTTATCGGAATGCGATGCAAGATGAGGATTGAAAAGATACGAATCAAGACCAGGATGATACAACGATCGCTGTATGTTTTCGTTCATTGATCTGTCAGCTTTAAAATATCTCTGCAACGCAATATGTAAGGGAATTGCATAAATTGAACAAAAGCCGTTAAATTCTGCGTCTATGCGCTTATACATATTTTATGCGTAATGACAGTCACAAGGGGGAGGAATATTATATGTATATTACAGACGAGACTAAAAGGCCCCGAGGGCTTTCAATCATTCGAAATTATCGCTAAAGTCATCGGTGAAAGTGTTCGATAGCTCATTCTTAAACTCGTATGTGAAACCCCATTGCTGGAGGAATCTTTCTGTCGATGGTCTCGGAGAGTGAATGCTCGCGCGATATTCGCATTGGATTGCGGAACAAACGGGACGCCGGCAGATTATACACTCATACATAATATCAACATAGTATATCATATACATCTGTATGTATACATACCCTTTAGGTGGTCTTGATCGTTCTCCTCGATGGATTGAGCTGTTTAGCTGAGAAATTATCCCCGGATCAGAAAGCTCCACTTTTCGCCAAAGGCTCGGGTGGTTTGGCACTGAAAGCTCCTTACCCGGGTGGAGGAGCGGCTGACGTCGGACAAAGACGAGGTCAGAGCAATCCAGCACCGCCTCTGGCACCTTCATCGTCTGGGCCGTCGCAGGTCGACGGAGTTGTTCGCGAAGAGACCGAGGAATTGAAGGAGGTTGATGGACAACTTGTGCGTGTCGTTAAAGGCAGTTTTGGTTATGACAGTCCCGAAGGCCTTCCTATTTCTGTTAAGTGAGTACACCAGATGTTTAATTTATGTCGCTAATTTATTATGTCTCTCGTATGACTCGCACTTACGGTCACTCATTGTTGAAGATATGTCGCTGATGAGAACGGTAACAGAGCGAGTTTTTCATTCGGCACTGGCAAGCCAAGTGGTGGCTCGCAATCGTCTGGTGGAGGAAAAAAGCCGGCTCTTACACCTGGTGGGCCAGGCTCGACGTCTCTAGGCAATGGAGGAAATACTGGCGGTGGTCGTCCAAATGGTGCAGGAGGTTCTAGTGGCGGCGGAGGTGGTCCAAGTGGTCAAGGTGGAGCTAGCACATACTTACCACCTACTACGAAAGTTGACAGAAGCTATCTTCCCCCGAATTAAAGAGAACCATCCCACTGACTTATCGATATAATCAATGCATTATATATCACATATTTATATCGTATCTTTGATCTCGAAAGTATGCTGCTAAGTGAAAATCACGACTCCCGTACGCTTTAACAAACAGAAAGAAGCAGCGAGCGCTCCTTGATGACGCGAGAAGATGCGAACGAGAGGAACAAAAGAGTTGGGAATTAAAAGAAAATCTAAGATACCATGAATATCTCACCGATTAATGTTTTATATATACGTAAACGTGCATAAAATGCCGCAGAAGTTAGTAACGAAACGATTCGCGAAGCGCTTTAAAATAGGTCAAATGCAACATAATTGTACATCGATAAATTTTTTATTTACAAAACGAACGATCGTCTCTGGGGGTTTTTCATCGATCCCATATGTGCATGCCCGTGCATAGTGAACGGAGTATATATTTTCCATTAACGGATGTCATGAAGATAAGTATATGACGCGATGTTGTGTTGCTCGCTCGGAGTATTTACACACTGACACACAATCGACGATACGCTGTAAAGTCCCAATGCCTGCATCATTCTTGGCATTGAAGAAAATATTTATATAATTCCACATAAGCTCGTGTTCTTCAGGAGCCTCGATAAGTACTGTAGCCAAATGGATTCAATAGCAACGGCAGATGATATCGCTCCAGAGAATTCTTTATGTCGAATACAATCTCGACAATCGGATACAAGGCTGGTGTGTTCGTAGTAACAAAATAATTCTCAACTTCGAAGCACATTTTGTAACGTCCCACCGTGAAGTGAGGACTTCCGTTTTCGAGAATGTTTCCGCAACGACCATCCGTGTTCGTCTCGCTAATATTTTAAAGTACAAAACTTTTGGTAAGTAAATTCCTATTATACGCTTATTAAATTTATAAATAAAACTTGCCTGGCATTAATGAAAGTCCATTTTTCATTGATGAGTTTATAAAGACTCACGGGCACGCTGGCAACTGGAAGCCCCTTTGTAGTATCAAGAATATGAGTAGAAATTGGTGATTTTTTCTCAATCGTAGGTATTCCCGCTGCTGCCATATTTGATGATTTTTCTGTGCAGAATCATAATACCATGTTATCGATATCTCTTATCAATTATCGCACTGGCGAATATTAACATAAAAAAGTATATATACCTATTTATACACTGTCGATTTGTGACTATACTTGACGCGACGTCTGAATTAGAGACATTCAATTCATCGAACCAAGATGAACGGCGCGTGCAAAGATACTGACGCAGCAAAGAGTATAATCTCAAAGGTCACTGAGCAGATTTATTGCTGTTCCCCTGTACTTTCGCGATCCCAGCTTTCAGCAACGCTTTCGCGCGATATCCGCAGAGTGATGCAACGTAAAAGAAAAACATTGCTTTGGTATTGCTCTTGCGATACTTTTTATCTTGTAAAATAAATAAACAAATAAGAATTAAATATCTTTGATCAGAAAACTTTATTGAAGACAGTTTAATGCAACAATTCATTTGACAAAAATATTTTTTTTAATCTATTAATCTTTGTTTAAATGTTTACATCACGCTGCACCGATTGATGCGATAGTTAGCTTATTTTTACTTATATATTTAAATAAATTTCTTAACGCTTATCCCAGATTTTTTTACATACGCTCTCTAAATAAGACAGCAAAAATGCGACTTATCCATGTACGAACTTTACTCTTCGTACAGTATTATACCATCGAGTATTTAAAAGACAAAAATAAAAAATATAATTGTCTTCGTCCGAAAAAAAAAACAGATCCGCCTCGAGTGTAAAACAGTTTACAATGGCAAAAAATACTCATCTGTCCGAGCCACGATAAGTTGTGTAACCGAATGGACTAAGAAGAACGGGTATGTGATAATTACCCGTTGGATTTTTCACGTCGAAAACTATCTCAATAAATGGGTACATCGTTTCTATGCGACGAAGAGTGAAATATTTGTCTACATCGAAATGTATTTTGTAGCGGCCCGCGGTGAAATTGCATTTGCTGCTATCCACGAGATCATTGCATCTACCATTTGGCAGTGTATTGCTGAAATATCGGGAAATAAAAATATTGATATCTCGTTTGTATGTAATAAATTTTAGTTTATGAAATAAAAAATAATAGAGAGGCAATGGCATAGGGGTAATGTTCCCGACTCACACGCAGTGAGCCAGGGTTTCATTCCCACTGGCACCAATGGAATTTTTCTACATGCGTTTTCTGTGCTCTCGGTGATTCGGAACCCAGCTAAGAAAAAGCTGTAGGTCCACCGGAGTGGTTGATGGTAGAATTGAGGCTGGAGATATTTATGAAGAGAAGAGATATGCAAAAAAGACGAAGTACGCCGTACATTGGAATATGTGCATACAACCACCCCGGTATGAGAGCTATATACCAAGTTACTATCTAATAAAAAATAATAAGAGATTCCACATTGAAAGATATATATTATTAATGCATAAAATCATTCTTACCTTTCATTGAGAAATGTCCATCTGCCATCCATAAGTTTGTACAGGCTGACTTGCAGACCACCAATCGGAAGCCCTTTGCTTGTGTCTAATACGTGAGTAGATATACAAGGTTTTTTGGTAGTCCCACTTCGCGAAGATTTCTGTTAAAGTAAAGAAAATAATACAATAATGAACACATTCTAAGCAAAAATAGGAAGTTCTGAAAATTAGGCTTGCAAGTCATCTTACCTGGACCAACGGTTGCTGGCTCGTACCAGCAACTGCCATATAAGGATTCATTTTTTGTGTTGTCCCGCTGTTGGTCGAGTGTTCCGAATTTACTGACAAATCGTCCTGAATTACGGATTTTCGATCGGCCATCAAAAGACCCTGTATATTACTACCCTTTACATTACTCAAGACATATTGCGTTCCAGCTCTGAGAGTCACTGTTTTGCCTGAATTAAACTTGAAGGTTTTCGTCTGTCCAGATGGCATATCGATAGGTGTGCCGAAAGGCAATTGCAAGCCCGTAACGATCTTCGAATCATTCAATACAGTACTTAAACTCTTATATGATTTTCCAATCTCGTGTAAACGCCGATCCGGTAAAATCTCTGATTCACTGCCCATCTCACTTGAATCCCCTTCCTGCTGGAAATCAAATATCGGAAATAAAAATAGTGCAAGGTAGGCAGCCGGTATGAGAGCCGCATCACTTTATGTAACTTCTAGCGCTCCTAATCCCTTAGCAGGTGATACAATAATGTTTGGATGTATTAAGTACTTAAGGAGCTTAAAAATATTTCTTGTATAACGAATTTTCTGTTAAGACAAGCAAAAATGAATGGATTTTTGGAAAACTTCGGGGAATTATTCGCTATAATTCTGATTCGACTTACAGCCGATGATTTTTCACCGCTGATAACACATTGTCTGATGTCGTCGTTTTCATTATTTTGTATCTCGCTACCATCTTCCTCAATCGAATTCATTGAAGCATCATGCTCTGCACTGTTAATTATTTCGTCTTCACCTACGACCATTTCCAATTCAACGTTTACCTGCTCGTCTGTACCATCTAGATATTCGCCATGTACATGTGCCATCGCTTCTGCAAGTGTGTCACGACAATCATCGTCCTGGCAAACAGTTGAAAATTTTTCACTCGTACCTTAATGTGTACATTTCACTCGTACCTTGTGAAGTACATTTGGTTAATCTGATTTCTCACCTCTCTTTCTATTTTTATTTTTCTGTTTATAGGCAATGGATCATCTTCATCCATGGAACCCTGGACATTAGCTTCCTCGTCGTCGTCCTCAGCCTCTCCACCATCTCCAAGTTCGTGCATTTTGCATCCTGAATCCTCAAGCTCGTCGTCTTCCATTTCTAATGTTTCAACCACATACTCAAAATCTTCGTTATCATCCTCACCCTCGTGGCTACTTTCTTTCTGAATTACCTGCTTAATCAGAATGGATGTTTACGTACAAGAGAAAAATATTTTTCTAAAAGAAGAATGGGGAAGTCACGAGGACAATAGGCTACCTCTTCAGGATCAACTTCCTCTTCATATCCAGCCTCGATCTCATCAACCTTCACGGCCGTTTCTTGCTTTGCATTTATCTCGTTCTGATGCATAAGAGCTGCTCTTTGATGCTTCATTGTACACGTATGTTTCAGTAATGAGAGACGATGAGCGTGAAGATTTTTCTTGCAAAAAGTGCAAAAAGCCCTTGTCGCCTCATTAGGATCCGAAGTGAGCCATCCTGATAAACAAAAACGTCACAATACTATGCAATAACAAACGAATATGGCAATGTGGAAAAAAATTGCTCAACTTTTCTCAAATCGAAATTTTGCCGCTACGGACGCCACTTATACAATATTGTGAGGTCACAGAATAATCAAAGATGGTGGCGCCTTATGTGCTTCTCAATATGAACTCGAAGAATTATCCTCAAACATTAACAAAGAATAGGCTTATTGTTTTGACACAGTATGCCAACAATCGTTAATAAAAGGCAAAATCGAAAGTTTATATTCCCCATCGTAAAGTAAATACGTTAATTCAATAGTTCCCTATATAAAACGTTACCATAGGTTATGTTTCGCACGATATACTAGCTCCTACGATAATTTCGGAGCTTTAACATTGTACAACATATCTTTAAATTTCACAGCATATGCATAATACTTTAGTAATATATCCAGCAACATTTGCGTGTGCTTTTTCTACGAATGCGACCATAGCATCTTGCCAGCTTGCTACATGGCTGAAGAATGAGAAGAGCAATTACAAGCATAACTACGGCTGATTTAAGTGCCGTACGGTCTACAGTGAGCACCTTGGAAACACTAAATCAAATTTGCCGAAGTATGTTCTTCTTTCAAATACACATTTTTCCTAAATATTTGAGCATTTGTTTACCTTTGAAATCAGGCATTTGTTCCCACTCTTTGCGATAGCGTTGCGTGTAAACGCGTGTCTTGGCGTGGCTTATTTTACCGGTCGGTGTTAGTCGTGGTCTCTCGTACATTGTACCACATAGAATAGTTTGATTAGTCCTTATCAAACTGTCCGCAAGTTTCTGATCCATGATTTTTCGGCGCCTATTTCTCGTATCAGTTGTTCCCGCAAAATGTCCCAAAACCGTAAAACTAAATAACCAAATAGTTTTTTTTCTTCAGATCGTCGTGACACGGAACAAGGGTGAAATCACAAAATATCCCGCGTTTCTCGATTCTCTTGATAGCTCTCTGCCTAGCCTAGTACCGGAGCTAACTCCCTAGCAATGGCAGACCAGGAACTCTCGTCCTTTCTTCGCCGTGAAGTGAAGGCTTGGCCACGCGTCACAGGGCCGTTCTCATAATCGTCATAATGATTGCCACGTATAATGATGAGAACACCCTATTACGGTCAACACAATATTTTGATGTCGCTAGTTACTCGAAAATTTGTATTTGTCTCATTACAGAAACGAGAGTGAACAAAATGGATGATATTCAGAATTCTGGTAAAATAGTAGTTACTAACTGGCTAAAAATAATTGTACACGGGGCCCCGAACTGCTCTCGGCCCTGTTTGCCTCCCCCAGACTTGTGATCAATATGGCGAACAGAAATGAGGAAATCGATGCGCGCAAGCATGCACACATAGCGACCTCCGCGAACATAGCTGACAATTTTCAGCTTTTGAAAATTACACGAAACGTGTTGAGAATGCACAGCGTCTTGACTGTGAAAAACTTCTCGAATGCGTAAAAACGTGGGGTGTGTAAAGGACCTAGAATGTAAATTTTATTCTCACAAGAAAATAAACATTTTCCCATCCCCGTTACAAATGCGAAAATATTAAAAAGTATTTACTATTTTACTTCGATCGTACCTCTGTAGAATGGATCAGTCCTCCGTGACTACTGTTTGTCACAACTTTCTAGAAATACATTGCACGTAGTCCTCATCAGTCCGCACATGCCACACTCTCTAAATATATCAGACACATCATATAGTACAAGCATAACCTTAAACTTTTCCAAATACACCCCACGAACCACATGGGATTTGGGTATCGAAAATCGCGCCTGGTGTCAGGATGACAGAAGTTGGGAAGAAGTTGCAAGAGGCCTTCAATTTAAAAAAGTGGGACAATGCGAGTCAGTGAATAATTCTCGACCTGAGGATCGAAAATCGCTCCT
Organism: Netelia fuscicornis; assembly: GCA_946811545.1. NCBI lineage: Eukaryota > Metazoa > Arthropoda > Insecta > Hymenoptera > Ichneumonidae > Netelia > Netelia fuscicornis. The sequence goes on from OX328015.1 coordinate 41,756,046, forward strand.
GGTAACAGGATAACGTAATGCCGAAAGCTTATAAGAGGTGAAATTAAAAATGACTGAATCGGAATGTATGTTTGGCTGATCTCTAGAGTGTGTTTCGAGTAATTTTAGGTTATGTCTGGAGTGGTTTGAGGTGTTTTTGGGCGGGTTTTTGAAATGCGTTTGGTATAAGGTTTTGGGGTGGCTTTGGGCTGGTTTGAGATAAGATTTAAATAAAAATCTTGTCTTCATTTGGACATCGCATTCGCACTTTCTATCACGGTAACATAATATCGAAGGAGGTCGAAAGAGGTTCATTCGACCTAGCATCTCCCGGTTCATCTGCTCTACCGTATCGCTTCAACTTCAGAGAGCTCATGCATCGCACGCATGCCAAGACACAGAGCGTCATCGGATGACGTCAGGATTCTTCATTTGTAGCAGTTTGAAGGTTACCGTTTGACAGTACATCACCCAGTTTATACGTGAAACAACATCGGAACAATCGTTACCAGTGATTCGGCTCGTACCCGAGATTATTCGTGTAACGAGTCTTGATACTCTCGACGTGTTTGTGTATAAATTTGGTACAAATTGCCATTTTCGTTTTTTAAACGTTTATCACGCAAAAAACGTTTCCATAGTTCGCAGTTGCAGAGAGGGGAATACGATATAAGTCATTTAACGTTTTAAGATGGCAACTGGCACGATATTACAGGTAAAATAATAATAATACAGGAACTCTGAAATTATGTTTTTCAAAGGCTTTGAAGACATCTTGATGTCAATACTGCAGTTTCGTGTATCCTTCTGTTGATTTTCAATAGAAAGCCATTGATCTGGTGACCAAGGCCACAGAAGAGGATAGAAACAAAAATTATGAAGAGGCTTTGAAACTTTATGAACATGCGGTTGAATATTTTCTGCATTCCATCAAATGTAAGGTTTTTATGGCTTCAAACTTGTCTTTCCCTAGATGCAGATGTACTTTTCATATGTATACATATATGCCTAAACTTGACCGCATTCCCAATGCATCGTGTCTCTGCCAATGAAAAAAATTATACAAATGAAAACTTGCAACCATTTATGATTGTATCTTGTATCTGTTATGCAATTATTCTATTTACTATGAAATTGTCTTGGTTTAATGATTTTCCCATCTTATACAGATGAGGCGCAAGGTGACAGAGCCAAAGAGAGCATACGGCAAAAGTGTCTGCAGTATCTCGACAGGGCTGAAAAGCTAAAGGCTTATTTAAAGAAAGGCAAAAAGAAACCTGTTAAAGATGGTGAGGATAATTCAAAAAGTGACGACAAAAAGGAAGAGAGTGGCGACAGTGATACAGACAGTGATCCAGAGAAAAGAAAGCTCAAGACAAAACTTGAAGGTGCCATTGTCATTGAAAGACCCAATATCAAGTGGAGTGATGTGGCTGGTCTTGATCTTGCCAAGGAAGCGCTTAAAGAAGCAGTAATATTGCCAATACGTTTTCCTCACTTTTTTACTGGCAAGAGAATACCCTGGAAAGGAATACTTTTGTTCGGAGTGCGTAGTTGATCAAATGTTATTGCCTATTTTTATATTAATTAATTATTGAATCAATATTTTTTCATAATTATTTACACGTTGATATTCAGCCTCCTGGTACAGGAAAGTCGTATCTAGCAAAGGCAGTTGCAACCGAAGCTAACAACTCTCAATTCTTGTCAGTATCGTCGTCTGATTTAGTGAGCAAGTGGCTTGGCGAGTCTGAGAAACTCGTAAAAAATTTATTTGAACTTGCACGTCAACGCAAACCTGCTATTATATTCATTGACGAGGTTGATTCGCTGTGTTCATCACGTTCTGATAATGAGTCCGAATCAGCACGTAGAATTAAAACTGAATTCCTTGTACAAATGCAGGGTATGTACATATTCGAAATACGTTCGTTCTATCATAAACTATCAATTCTGTTGAGTAGATGTTAATAGATTATTTTGATAAATTACAGGTGTTGGTACCGACAACGAAGGTATCCTCGTTCTTGGTGCAACAAATATACCTTGGGTTCTTGATTCGGCAATAAGAAGGCGTTTTGAGAAAAGGATTTACATAGGCTTACCAGAGGAACATGCCAGAGTTACCATGTTCAAACTCCATTTGGGAAGTACAGCGCACTCGTTGACGGAGGATGATTTCAGAACTCTAGCGGCAAATACGGAGGGTTATTCAGGCGCAGATATAAGTATAATAGTACGAGATGCCTTGATGCAACCGGTTCGTCTTGTACAGACCGCGACGCATTTCAAAAAAATACGTGGACCCTCGCCAACGGACAAAAGCGTGATCGTTGACGATTTACTGACACCCTGCTCGCCTGGTGACGCCGGTGCTATGGAAATGAATTGGATGGATGTCGAAGGCGACAAACTCTACGAGCCACCCGTTACAATGGTGACTAATGATTATAAAATATGAGTATTCAGATTTCATAAGACCTCTTTTGAAAATTAACATCATGTTGTCTTCTCATCATCAAACAGAAACACATGATGAAATCATTAGCTACGACTCGTCCAACCGTAAATCAAGAGGACATGGCGAAATTAGAAAAATTCAAAGAAGATTTCGGTCAAGAAGGTTGAAATCATCAAAGATTCCATCGCATTTGTCCCTTCGCCGACTATTAGGAAGGTATAGATTTCCTTTTTGATAAGTGAATTCGTCTAATTTCCATATTCCATACATAACAAGCAAACAAAAGCGAAACTCCATGCTTATCGGCCCCGCTCTCGGAAAATGCTTCAAAAAATTTTCGTGTTCGTACAATTATTAATATTATAATACCGCGTTGATACAATTGTCAAGAAACAGATACGATCGCGTAACGTTTGTTTCTTATGATTATTTTTAGTTTGATCTCTCGTCCCTTCACCGATGATGCAGTATCCGATTTCATATGGGTCGAACAAATGAATGAACAGCAATGAAAAATAAAATAAAATTCTAACTTCTACATCCATAAGCTATAATTTCATAACTATGAGAGCAGACGTTTTTTTTCTCTCTCGGTTCTTGCGATCCCCGATCCTCCCATACCTAAGAAGAGATTTTAACATAACAGCATAATAATAGTTTGTAAAGATATGCACCCGCTGATGAAATTTTTACTTTCCATCTGTTCCCCATGGATTCGAATGCACTTTATGGCTCACTCCATCGAGCCGTTAAACAAAATCTTGAAGTTGTGAAGACTATAGCGAAGGTGATACGATCATTCGAATTACCGACCGAACGATTTAGCAAAACGAAATACGCATATAGTATATATATATATATATAAATATTATGAATATAAAATGCGAGACGCAATGTACATGTACTATGTGTTATAAACGATAAGGTATGACACACCTCTATTCTCATGTAAATTGTTTTTATGGTTAAACTAAAATAAATCACTAGCTATACAGCGGTTCCATATGATTTACGAGACATTCGAGGAATACTCGAGATATTTTCAGTGCAGAAATTTATCTGCAAATAAAATATTTCACAGTTCGGGGAAATGTTAAAAAAATATATAACCGCAACGATGTGAAAACACAAAAACGCAAAGATATTTATAATATTATGTTAATTAATATTCTCCATTCACGATGAACAATTGCTTAGAAAATCGGAGTTCATGTAGACAACCGTAATGGTTATATCGTCGCGAAATACGCGTACGACATCACTTGGTAGAGTCAGAAATTGTGACAATTTATTGTGATCTATGCCATGATCGGTACCACCAAGGGCATTTCTTATCAAATGTGTCGCCGCATTACCATCCAACGGTTTTTTTCTTAATCCCTCTTTGCGCTGCAATAACAATTCGTTAATTTCTGATAGTTTCATATTGGATCGCGGAAACTTCAGTGGATTAAGAGACATTTTGCCACTCATATGTTCGCTGACTAGACGCACAGCCTCCAATGGCGAGAGTAAATCCCAAAGGCCGTCACTGGCTATTATAAGAAATTTGTCACTTGGTACAAGACGGTGATGCATTATATCAGGCCGAGCGCTGAGATACGGCGGTGTGTGATAGTTCGGAGGTACAGCAGCTTCACCGAGATATGGAACTACGTCTTTTTTCATGACTTCTTTGCTCCATTTGTACCGGAAATCACCCATCGAACGAAGAGGAGCTAACTGCCCCAATAAACGTTCCATCTTTATGACCGTCGATCTCTCAGTTGGTGGATGTTCTGACAATATTCTTTCAACTTCAGTACGGTTATCCGTGTTGTGTTGGACCGTCATTAGCTTTGCTGACCATCCAGTATCTTCTGTAGAACGAAACACCGATTAATACCACGGTTTAGAGGTATTTTTAAACTACACCGATATGATTAAATTCGTAAAAATGGTCGGTTTACTCTACCCGAGTATGAGCCAAGAACAGCTTGACAATCGCCGACACCTGCAACGTGAAGATGTGGTCCGTTGATATGTGCAACAACAGCCACAGCACCGGACATTGCAACTGAAAGGGTTCTTGCCGCATCCTTAGCTTGCAATTTTTGTAAAGCTTCATTCGACAGATCGTTGTCAAGACGTAGAAAAGCTTTAACGAGCGATGTTTCCATTGAACTATCCGAAGATGATTTTACATGGACGAGATCACTCAGAAACCTATCGAAACTCTCTTTATAGAGATCCTTGATACCAGAGACAAATTCTAATTTATCATTGTAACGTTCTAGTAATTGAAAATTTTCATCGGCACCACTGCTATCTATGTATTTAGCAAGTAATTTTTGTGGCAATAGGCATGCCGATATATAGTGAAATAGCCTTTTTGCTACTACTTGAGCACAAGCACTACCTCCATGGCCATCAAATACTCCCAATAAAAGACCTGTAGAGAATTGGCGACTTAAAATATGAAGATTATCACAGGGAATTTTACCTAGTAAAGTTAGATTTCTATATAAACTCACCATTTGTCAATAGACACATTGCTTCCGATCTGGTATCTTCCATGGGATTATTAGATGCCAATTGATTGGATTCATAAAACTTAACAGAACTCGTGGAATCGAATTCTTTGGTAAATTCATTGACTCTTAGGATTTTTGTTACCTGCAATAAGTGAATTTGTTAAATTTGAATATAACAGAGTGACCTTCCAGATCTAACACAATAAGGTTAGCCATTTAACGGAAAATCAAAGACAAATTTAAAAATATAGCTTATTTCGAATAGTTCACCTCCTGCTGCGTAAGACGTGGCATAGAGCTGTACACTCTCATTAAACATTTTTTCTTGTTGTCGTTGGATCCATTGTTTCGACTACTGAGTCTCGTCCAATCGTTGCTCTTTACAAAACGATTAATTCCACCACGCAAAACCATCCTGACACCTGAGATTCAACGTTCAATCGACTCTCATGCTCGCTCGTTATCGATGGTAATTCACCCTCGCACTGTTAAATATAATTTTCTCAAGTTAACGCACCATGCTTTTTTCTGTCATTGCATAGGTTAGAAAGAACATTCCTCTATTTTAATAACGCTTACTGACCAGGAACAGTTAAAAAATGTTTTCTTTATCAAAGTGATTATGTTTTTGGTCTCTTAATCCTGACGTACCTTATCTGTTATGTTGACATTCTTTATTTTTCATTTTATTTACTATCTAACAGTACGAAAACATTCAACAACCGTCCGTGAGTCGAATTGTGCGATCGATGAAATGGAGCTACAAGCAGCAACCTAACATTGGGGGGTGCAAGAGGCACCCTTTTTTCTGTATCAAATTTTCGAACATTTATGAATGTATCGATGCCCGCACTTTGTTCGCACGTTAAATGGAGATATTAACGAATTCATTGCGAATCAAAGGACATTTTCCTGCCAATTGAAAAACCGTTGGAATTATAATTATCGCTTCATTAAACACTGTTTGAATGTCCCTGCAATTTAAACATGAATACATAATGCGAAAGAATATGTGGCTAAAGTCACTTGAGAGCGCTGGCATCATATTTACATGTGCATCAACATGTAAAGTTAAGTAATTGTTAATTGCAATAATTTGGACAGGGTTCAAATATAATAAAAAAAGTTTCACCGAAACGTCATGCAATCTTCCACCTGAGTTTCCGAGTGCCTTCCATTACCCCAACCGTTTTTCAAATTACATATACCTCTTTCAACCTCCTCGGGTGTGACGTGACACCTCCTGCAACCTCCTCTTCTGACATCTTGTTTTGCATACTCAACATACCCCAAAACCACCACAAACATAATTCAAAGATTGTTCAAATCTGAATAAAAAATTGAAATAATTAATGATGTTTATTTTATTGATAATAACCTCTTCCGATATCCGTACTCCTGATACCAGGAGCGATTTTCGATCCTCCAATCCCACGTAACCCATCGGGATTCTCGCTCAATGATTGGTTAGTCGCGACCATCCGGTTGACCAATCAAAGTACGGTAAATCGTGCAACCTCTTCTGCGGTTCTGTAATCCCGATACCAGGAGCGATTTTCGATGCTCAAATCCGATGTCAATTCATTGCGCGTGCCGCCAACGATTGGACGTCGGTGATTGGTCGAACGAGACCACCTCGTTAGCCAATCGCAGTATGATACCGCTTGCAACCTCTTCCGCGATTCTGTAATCCTGATGCCAGATGCGATTTTTCGGTGTCCAAATCCCATGTTAGCGCATTCAATGTACCATTCACCGATTGGCTAGACGTGGCCACATAAATAGCCAATCACATTACAACACCTGTTACAACCTCTTCTCACATTCTATATTCCTGATACCAGGAGCGATTTTCGATGCCCAAATCACATGTATGAGCGGATGGTCAATCATTGCGCACCAAGGTGGCCAACCACTGTGCAGCGATACTATAATCGGCAACTGAATAGCTCAGTAATTGATCACACGCTAATACATGACATTTGGGTATCGAAAATTGCACCCGGTATCAGGATAACAGTATGACAGAAGTTGCAAAAAGTATCCAAGTTAAATGGCTTTGGTTATGCGGATTAGTGAAAAATTCTAGATTTCGAAATCGAAAATCGGACTCAGTTTGGGATTAAACTGAAGTTAAAATAGGTTTATAAGAGGTAAAATAAAAATGGCACACTTCCAATGAATAAAAAGGCACATTTTATATAAAACTAAATCATACAACCTTACACGTATTTGATCATAATTTGGGTATCCAATAAGAGATAGAGTACGACAAAAAACATTTGAACGATGGGTAATTATCCGTCGCATTTGAAAAGTCTTCAGTGTCAATAACTTAAATTTAGCAATAATTCGAAAAAAATATCTTCTATCGTACATTTCATGCAGTCGTTATCACGGATATGCATTGTAATTAACGACGAATCATGGATACCCGGAAAGCGTTTCTCATAGACCTATTAGCAGGTGGAATATCGGCAGGCATAGCAAAGACCGCCGTAGCTCCGATAGAGCGGGTAAAATTGCTACTTCAGGTTCAGCATACCTCGAAGCAAATCACGAAAGATCGTCAATACAAAGGTACAGCGCGTTACAATTTACAAACTTCGAAAAATAAAATAACTATAAGTTCAGAAAACTTTCTCGAATTAATATATCATGTTTAAACAGGAATGATCGATGCGTTCGTCCGAATACCTAGGGAAACGGGATTTTCCAGTTTCTGGCGGGGAAATCTTGCCAACGTGATACGTTACTTTCCAACACAGGCGCTGAATTTTGCGTTTAAAGATCGTTTCAAGAAGATCTTTCTCGAGGGCGTACCAAAGGACGATTATCTCAAACAATTTGCCGGAAATTTGGCTTCCGGCGGTTTCGCCGGTGCAACGTCATTAATATTCGTTTATCCTCTCGATTTTGCGCGTACTAGGTTTGATTTTTGTTATCGCAGCTTTGAAGCAAGTATTACAAACTAGATTAAAAAGAACATGTGAAAATTGATATTTATTTAGATTAGGTGCGGACGTCGGTAAGGGTGATGCCAGAGAATTTAAAGGTATGGGCGATTGCCTCATCAAGGTCTTCAAGTCCGACGGACTGTTTGGTCTTTATCGAGGCTTCGGTGTTAGCGTCCAAGGAATTTTCATTTATCGGGCATCCTACTTTGGTCTTTATGACACTGGACGGATGGTACTTCTCGAGGATCCCAAGCAAACACCCTTCTATATCAATTTCCTAATCGCTGAGGTTTGAACCATATTATTCAGCACATAGCTGGCTCAGTAATCACCGAGTTATTTACTCGTTTGCAATTTAACAGACGGTAACAACAATGGCGGGTATAATATCATATCCTTTCGACACGGTACGTCGACGAATGATGATGCAATCGGGACGAAGTAAGGACGACATGATGTACAAGAATACGTTCGATTGTTGGATAAAAACATTACGCAACGAAGGTCCAGGAGCATTTTTCAAAGGAGCTTTCTCAAATGTATTACGTGGTACTGGTGGTGCTCTGGTCCTAGTTTTTTACGATATGGTAAAAGACTACATGACAGAAGCAATGGGTTAGTCGTCCATTACCTTAGCAATGATTTGAAGAAAGATAAACATGCATGTACATATATACATGGAATTGTAACCAAAAAATCAGGCTGGCCAAGAATCATGACCTCTTTTTTGCTTTTGTGATAGCCTATTTTTTCTATGATTCGGGTTACTTCGGTTGTCTGTGAAACTTTAGTTAAAATCGCAAATATCAGCCAAGCCCTGTTAAACTTTTATTTTTAAATAGTTTATCATGTCTCGTATTATTAATGAATTTATGTTTACTGTACAATTTTGTTCAATTGAGCATCGTGTGTCGATCATATATGTTGCGTCTTTGCTCACGAACTTGACGCTTCCACTTGTCCTGCTGATGACCAACACGGTTTAAGACATTTCCACGCACCCCCATTGGATGCGACGTACCGGGTGTCAGAGACGTATCATCGTCCACATTTGTGTGTTCCAAATAACCAACGCTATCGGCGGCTTTGTGTACTCTCTTGTTCAATAGGGGATCGAGACAGATAAGAAATAGCATGTAGATCACAAGCAGAGATATTACCCAAATGACGATTATCACAACAAACTGAAACAAAAAATTATGAGTTGTATAATGTTTGAAATGCGAGAAAAGCTTTTCCAACGAGATAATTTACCTTTATTATAGCTGTATTGCGGTTTTCATATTTGCATTCGCATCGAGGACAAAAAATTTTCTCCTGTCCCTTGAGCTGCCCCTTTATCTTTGGTAGAATAACACCTTCGCAGTTGCTGCAAAGTATTCGTAAATAATTTAAATCGACTCGCAATATAGATACATATGCTGATTGAAATTGAATTATAGTAATCTCACCAGTTGTCAGGTGGTACGTTAGAGATAAAATTGAGTCGATCTGGTGACGGTTGTGTAGTGTTTATCACTGACGATATACTAGGACAAATGCATTTGCATCTTTTATCATCGTACGATTGCGCCTGCCATGTTCGATAAACGAAAAAATATTATTCGAAATAGATGAAAACGGTAGCAATGATATTTATTTATACGTCTACGTACGAGTAATTGCGACCAAAACATTAGGACTAACCTTGGCTCCAGTTAAAAATAATATACAAGTAACGAGACATATAGTGGCGATGTACTTTTTCATTTTCCCTTTTTGTTTTTTCTTATTTATCCTGTAAAAGGGTAGACACCGTTAATATTAGTATAAACCGTTCACCAAATGATTCTCGAGATTCACTAATTAAATATCCACTTGCACGCGAATCGAATACTTGTCACAAACCAGCTGACACCGAATTTCTGTCCGCTGCTCAATTCGAAGCGATGAAAGTGTATCGGATCATCGAGGATGTACAACAAAGAGAGTCGACCCTACAGAACACACGAGCGTAATTCGTAACATCTGTATCGGCAGATAATAACAGCATGCTGTTTTACAGAGCCGTTTGAATAACCAGGATGGAAGAAAACGATAGAACGTCAACTCGGGAATTACCGATGCGAAACGCAAATGGATTCTTATCTAGTATAAATATTACTGCGATATTTTAAATATTCGATATCTTCGTAGGATAATTTTTGATATATTAT